>CM041639.1:26709517-26792725 GCA_023333625.1 Bothriochloa decipiens | reverse complement strand
TGTTTTGGAGGCTACTGTGTTGCATGCGCAGCTGTGCTGACATTGACATGTGACAGGGTATACTCCTACATAGGCTTTGTTTAGTTGGCCTAAGTTGACGCCCCTAAAGTCACTGTATGATACCGGAGTGTACTGTAGCATTTCGTTTATATTTGATAATAATTATTTAAATATTAACTAATTAGCTTTAAATGTTCGTCTGGTAAAGTATAACCAAACTAAGCAATTAGTTTTTGATTTCATCTACATTTAATACTTCATACATGTGTCGGTATTTTGATGTGATAGGAAATCTTTCTTTTGGCATGGTGCCAAATTTTGGAATTTGGGGAACTAAGGTCTTTATTCATTCTCTCTCAATCACATCAATGTTTAGCCACTTGTATGAAGCATTAAATATAGATAAAAAATAACTAATTGTACGATTTAGTTGTAAATCATAACATAAATCTTTTAAATCTAGTTAGTCTATAATTAAATAATAATTATCAAATATACGGGAAGGTGCTACGATAGCAAAGTCGAAGCACGCATGTTTCACTATTCTAACATCGTCATGATTTATAAGCCGATCGAACGGGACGTATCGTACGGTACCGAAAAAGTTTGTGGGAACTGCATATATTAGTTTCCTGTAGTATGTGTGGTGGACAACAGCGAGTTCCCGCTTGCTGCAACGCTGTTGGCACTAGTGGTGCCACTGTATGCATAGCTTGTATAGTAGGAGCTGCTGCCCGAGCATGACTGATCCACATCCATGGAGCTTTGCTAATGACATGCCACTACACTAGTAGTCTAGTACCAAGTTGTGTGTTGTGTTTGTGGGCCGGAAAATGGGTGGCGACCATGCATCACAATCACAACACTTTGCTAGTGACTCTAGTAGTACATAGTAGCACTACTGTGTGTGTATTTGTTATTTGGATTCTTGTTGTTTCAAATGGAATCTCGCAATCGCAAGAGCATGTTCTAACTTTATTATGTCAGCTAGCAACTTGGGTAAAAATTAAAATTCCAGCGTTCCATTGTAGGTAACACGCGTACAACTACTTTAATTACTTGCCGGGTCTTTCCCTTACATACATGACATTATGTTTTGGCAATGCAAGATATTACAAATTCGTGCAAGAATTGCATGCGCGGGCGCCTTTTTATTATTTTTGTTAGAAATACCACCTGTACAAATTCTAAGAAGCTGTCATTTCTGTCATTTCAACAGATTGCACAAGTGCAGCACAAAGCATTAGTGCGCGTGCACATTAATTTATTTCATTCATTTCTTTCATGTCACCACACACGTAATGATACCCATGTATAGATGGACATGTTCATAACAGAAGCGAAATTTCGTTTGGACTAGGTTACGTAGTATATTGAGCTTCCATATCCTTAAAACTTTTACGAGCCGATAAATATATAGTAATGAATTTGCCTTTGTACGTCATGGAATCGTCAAATTCTCCTGTCCTTCCTCCATCGGATTCTACCGATCGTCTCCTTTTTTGAATATCCATAATTATATGCATCCAATAATTTATATCACACTAAATTACCGGAGACTGCTTCTTTGTCGAATGCAATTTATGGGGCACTCGGCAAAGAGATCCTCTACCAAATGCTTCGTCGAAACACTCTGTAAAAAATAGCACTCAATAATTTTCCTTTGCCAAGGGTTGTCACAGCACTCGGCGAAGCTTTTCTTGAGTGTCAGACAAAAGACACTTGACAAAAAGCTCATTGCCGATATTTTTTTTGCCTAGTGCCGTATGCCGAGTGTGGCACTTGGCAAAACCTTTACCGAGTCAATATTGAGCTTTGCCGAGTGCCACAAGGACTCGGTAAAGCGCTCAATTCCAATAGTGATAAGAGATATCCGCGACAACTGATAGCCAAGTTCTGCAAGTTTTATTAGATTGATGTACCTCTGAATTAAAATTTATTTTAATAATAGAAAATAATCTATCTAATGATATTAATTATACACCATAAATATTAACATTATTTCATATAACATTAGTCAAAATTACATATATTTATATACTACTACTCCCTTCGTCCTGTAATATAGAGCATTTTAGTTTGTCCTAAGTCAACTTAGTCTAAGTTTGACCATATATATAGTAAAGAATATTATCATCTAACACATTAATTAAGTAAATTAAAAAAAAATATCTTTTAATAAACCTAATTATACTTATTTGATATTAAAAATATTATTTCTCTTTCTAATAAATTTTGTCAAACTTAGAACAGTTTGACTTAGGACAAAACAAAATGTCTTGTATTTCAGGACAGATGGAGTACATCTCAAACACAGTACAGGCTGCAGTAGAATATTCACCCACAGTCCCAGACTCCAGCAAGTCAACATCGATAATGCTCATAAATTATAAACATGCTATAGAGCAAAATGAAAATTAAACGCCACTTTTATTCTGAATGCCGTTCCCGGGCGACCCAAAATCAACTTAATTACATGTAGTACGTGATTTGGGAAAAAGGTGGTATTGAACCAGATGATTCATCACCCTCCAAATCCTCCAATCTAACAATTTTGAATATACAAACAAACTTAAATGCAGCCAGTAATTATGTCCTTCCACATGCATAGCAATGACCATATTGTATATTGTCACAAAAATCCAATAGTAATAATAATATAATAATAGTGTAATACGCGTACATATAGAGAAGAAGACTCATATCGAGATATTTATATATGATGATGACTCTTAATACCTAATCCCAAAACCATGCAAAAATATACCATGACATAAATCCTTGACAATTTAAGAAAGTAACACAACATGGAGGAGCCGACGATCGATCATCTCACCTACCTGTGCTTTTACTATTTTTTTCCAGCTGGTGGTCGGTCATATGGAGCATACACACACTCATGACTCATCACTCGTCCCCATATGCTGCTATAGAATGCAGACGAAGGACACCACCGCCGAAAGATGCCTGCCACCATCACCATCCGCCGTTTACGTGCTCCACCTGCTCATTATTGCCTGGCACAGCAGGCCGGACGTCGGAGCGCCTCACACGGGACAATCCGCGCCGCCGACGCCGCCGTCATCGTCCTTGGCGTCGTCCCTGGACTCATCGGCGGCGGCGGCAGCTCTGGGTGCCACGACGCTTGCGCGGCAAAGCGGGCACGTGGCGTGGAGCCGCAGCCACGCGCCGACGCAGTCGGCGTGGAACCGGTGCCCGCACTGCGGGAGGAGGCGCACCGAGTCGCCGTCGCGGAGCTCCACGATACACACCGCGCACTCGGGGGGCTTTTTCCCGCCTTCATCGCCGGCGCCGGCACTGCTGGAGTACACGTACACGGGCAGCGCCGAGGCCACGTCGTCCACCGGCTGTGGGCCGTGGTCCTTGCTGCTGCTGCGTCGATGGCGGGACGCCGCCCACGCCCATGGAGAGGCCACGGGCAGCGACGCGGATGACGACGCGTCGTCGTCGTCGCCGGCGCCGCCAGACGACGCGGACGGCCCGCGTTTGCCGGAGAAGTAGCGCCAGAAGAAAAAGAAGATGAGGAGGATCATGAGCACGTTGATGCCCACGACGCAGGCCGTCAGCACCGGCCCGTGCGACGCCCAGTGGCGGCTCGTGTCCTCCACCGCCGGCGCCGACGCCGCGGCCGGCGGGCTAAGGCTGCCGCTCCCGACCGTGGACATGGCTTCTGCACCGACGAGATGGTGTTGCACAACACAAACAGAAGAGAGTGGATGCCAATGGTGTGCATAAACCTCGGGACTTGAAACCGATTTATTTACGTCAACGCGTGTTGGCAATAAACAAGATGATCGATCAAATTTGCAGATCAAATTGGAAAGAAAAAGATCACAAAGATCGATCTCTTTACAAAAGAAAACAATCGCAAATAAACGAGAGATATGAAGGAGAGAGGAAAAGGCAGCAAACAAGAATGTTGCAAATGAGGAAGGAGGACGGTGGCGTGGAGTGGAGGAAAGTGGAAATGAGGTTTATAGAAGGTAGAAGCGGGGGAGGTGGTAGCGTTGGCTATTTTGGCCTCTAATTGGGGTGTGCAATATAAAAAATATAATGGCGCTGAGCTGGTTAATTAAAGGCCAAAATGGTTTGACTGGGGTTTAAATTGCATAGATCTCGGGTCTAATTTTCACAAATGAACTCCTATCCTCGATTGACAACATGTGTATCTGAAATTAATCATGTTGGGCATTCTTGTAGAAATGGTACCAGTAAAGTCCACGGTATGCGCTCAGTGGACAGGAAACTAGGAAAGCAAAGAAAAAAATAGAAAAAGTAAAAAAAATGGAAAGGCAAAAAAGTTAAAATAAAAGTAACAAAAAATAAGAAAAATAAAAAGTGGATTGTGTTGAATAGTAGCCGCGATGAGAGACTGGGAAGTGGGTATATGTATATTTTTCTCTAATACGCAAAAGGTTTGTGCATCTTTTGTATTAAGCTCAAGAAACAGTGAAAGGTACAACAGCAGCATGCCATGAATGATGCCCTAGAGGATACTATTATACAATCGGTTTTGCCCTCCCTAGCAGCAGAAGATTAAGCACCGAGAACTAGGTATAGGTATATTGTGTCTCTATTGAGAAGATGACACTCTGAGCATGAAACAAGGGGTCCTGGCGACAAGAAAAATAAATCATCAAATCATCCCTTAATAAATCATTCCTCCTGTCCAATTATAAGGTGCACGTATATCAAAATTTATTCTCTATATAACTTTTCGCGTATAATTATTTTTAACAACTTTAATATAAACTTGATACAAATCGATGGTAACAAAATGCGTTACGTAATAATCACCCGTTTATAATTATAAGTGTTTTGCTGTTGTACCCCCAAATAACTATGTATTGTTTATTTGTTTCGATCGGGCAGTCACAATGAAGTATTACTCGGTAGGAGGTAATAATTTAAATATTTATTTATTTATTTATGGATAAATAAGGAAAGTATTAGATATAAAAGTACTTTTTCTGGATTTGATTGATGCATGTGTAATCCCTCATATGGTCAATATTTTTTTATTTTATAGTAACTTTGTAGTTGATATATTTTGACTCTCATATTATTTTGACCGTCATGTGGTGAGCGCGCTCTTGCATGCATGTTAGAATAGTGTTTACATAATAATTATATTTTGAAAGTATTTAATATAAAAACCTATTTTATAGTTATTATGATGATTCTTACTCAACTCGTAACTATAAATTTGATTAAGTTTGAATTTATTTGAATCCCAAGAAGTGAGAATATTTTTTTATTCACAGAAGGAAATCGAATGTGTGAAATCGAATTCAGATAGCACCATTTATTCGGTTTTAATTCAAATTCATATGAAAATTATCATTGCAATGGGCCTAAGATAACATGTGTAAAATCAATGGCTTAGATTAATTTGAGATATTACCTCCTTAGAGTTAAAGTTTGTACCTTAGCATTGCCCTAATCATAAATATATACACACATGTGCCTCTTGATGTAGGTACACCAAGATGTAATAGTGAACAAATTTTTATAGTAACTACTGAATGCGATTAGTGAACATGGTATGGCCGAGTAGCAATCAGTTGTTCGCGATCAGTTTTTGTCAGTAGCCGGAATAGTTGTAGCAGCTGCTTTGCCGGACTCGATTGCTTTGTTTTCTATGCAGCTGTTGAGCTGTATCTCAGCGGTAACATGACAGCAACGACGTGTCTAAGATCTACTTAGCTCGGTGGGCACCTGTTCTTTTTTTTTTTCAAGGACGATGATGTGTGACTACGAAAGCATGCAGCAGCTCACGTACAAGTCCTCGGTGGCTAATAGCAGGATTATAGCAGCTCGCTGTAATTAATTCTATTCATGTACAACGTTTTAATCTTTGAAGAAACTATTACTTGATTAATTGCATGGATGATATATCTTTCCATTAGATTTTGAGAAGGCTTATGACAAGATGTGCTGGAGTTTTCTAGATGAAGAAGTGTAAATAGAAAAGGATTCTGCCCTACATGGATAGAATGGATTATGAATGATGTTCAAGGTGCAAAAGCATGTATTGACATCAATGGGGAAAGATGAGAGTTTTTCAGGAGTTACAAAGGATTGAGACAGGGAGACTCATTGTCTACACTGCTGTTCAATTTAGTGGCAGATGCTCTGTCCACCATGCTTAGCAGAGCTAATGAAGCTAGAAGTATCCAAGGCCTAATACCACATATAGTACCTGGAGGGTTATCTCACCTGCAATATGTAGATGATACAGTTATTTTGTTACAATCTACCCAGACAAATATGGAGAACATAAAATGCATTCTAGCTTGTTATGAGGCAATATCAGGCATGAAAATTAACTATGAGAAAAGTGAGATTTTTACGGTAGGGCTGGAAGAGCATGAACAGAGAGGTATGTAGCAGATACTCTAAATTGCAAGATAGGCTCCTTTCCAATGAAATACCTGGGGTTGCCTGTTAGTGATGGTCGAGTTACAAAAGCACAGTTGAGATGTGTGGAGGATAAAATTGAAAAAAGCCTAGGTACCTGGCAGTGTGAATTCCTGCCTTCAGGTGGGAAAGCAACCCTTATTGAATCATGCCTATCCAGCATACCCATGTATACAATGGGGGTCTACCAACTATATGAGGGTAACTGTCAGAGAATTGACACAGTGAGAGCTAGGTTCTATTGGCAGGGAACTAGTAAGAAGAGGAAATACCACATGGTTAAATGGGAAGATATGGCTAGTCCCAAAGAATTTGGGGGCCTTGGGTTTACCAACATAAGAGTTATGAATACATGTCTCATGGTCAAATGGACAGACAAACTAGAAAGAGATGAAGCAAACCTATGTTGCTCCATTCTAAAGACAAAGTACTTGGGTGATAAGAGCATTTACCAGATTAAGAAGAGAGGTGGATCACAATTTTGGAAATCTCTGTTGGAGCTCAGAGGAGAGTACAAAAAGGAAGAGTTATAGAAATTAAGAGTGGCAAACAGACCAAATTCTAGACTGATGTATGGGTGGGGAATGTATCACTGATGATTACTTTTCAAGAGCTATATCAGATCACATCAACACCTGATGCCAGTGTAGCAGAGATGTTCAGAGATGGGGAGTGGAATCTAAGATTTAGAAGACAACTTAGAGAAGAACATAAAATTGAGAAACAAGAGCTTATGGACATATTGAGTTCTATGTGCCTAACAAAGGGGAGAGATAGAGTGTCTTGGGCCCTAGAGCAATCAGGGAAATATACTACTAAACCGTTGTATAGAGCTCTAACCACTAGGGGAGTTAAAGATTTATAGATGATGACAATATGGAAGAGTAACATACCCTTGAAAGTTAAGATTTTCTTTGGATGGCTGTCCATAACAGAATCCAATCAGGAGCTCAGCTAAAACATAAGAAATAGTCAGGGGACCAAAACTGTTGCATTTGTGGGGAGCTTGAAACAGCTGATCACATCCTGTTTCAATGTGCCCCCGCAATTTTTCTGTGGGTTTTTTTCAGAGATAATCTAGGGTGGGGTAAATCCCCTACCAGTTGTGTTGATTTCTTGCAAGAGATAGTGGAAGAATGCAGAGGTATAACCAGAAAAGCATCCTTTCACATTTGTGCAAGTGCAATTTAGAGTGTCTAGAAGACTAGGAACGATGCTGTATTCAACAAGAAGGTGTTAGCTTCAACATCTACATACGTTTTCAAGACCCTGATGCTAGTCAAATCCTGGACGCCGCTTCTGAAGCCAAAGCTGAAGCCGAAGGTTGAAGAACTTATATCCCTGCTGACAGACAAGGCATCTCAAGTGGCATAAAAAGAGGAATATCATTAGTTTGCCTACAGCTTTACACACTAATATATCCCCTGCGTGGGCAAACTTCTATCTTGCGTACTGAGTTGTATAAACAGGAGTTTAGTTTCGATCTTGACTGTGTAGCCTTTTGGGTGAGAGTAGAGGTAGATGTCTCAGAGAAGTAGTAGAGTTTGATGTGTGCGACATTGTAAACTAGTGTCCCCAGTAACGATCGGGCCTTCGTTAAGTTTTTAATAAAGCCAGGTGAATGTCTTTGATCTAAAAATAATATATCCTTGCATTAGCTAATTATTCAAGAGTTTAATCGTTGGATGATATACTATTAGTAGTAGTATCTGCTAGCTGTGTCGTGTCAGTAAACAGCAGAAGCTGGAACCAGCAGTGGCTGGCATCATGCGCACATTCTGTTTTGTTCTCGTGGCCGGGCTGCCGCTTCTTGTTGTCGACCATCCTTGAATAATTTTGTTTCCGAGTAGGCCGGCCCGTTAAATTATTGGGAGTGGATTCAACAGCGCTCACTCTCCAAAGGATCTATATCTATACGAAAATTTTGCGCCGTACCTGTACGTAGCTTTCGAACCTTCTGGCTTTCGTCATCGTGACATGCATTTTTCACTTAGAAAAATGGAGGCAGAGCGTTGAAGAGCCCACAGCTTACTGGTCTTGATATATTATGCTCTTGTTTGTTTTCTTGTGCAACTGCGGCCACCACCGAACGCTGATGCGTGTCGTTGTCTGTGTACGGACCGGTACGATCTGAGGAAGGTACATTACATCCAGCAAAGGCGATGGACGGATTTCGGCACAGATATTTCGAAGGCGATCGACGGATTTCGGCACAGATATTTCGTCGCATCCGCTGAGGAATACACTGCAAACCTTGTGATAGACTTGGGGTGGTCTCAACGGCTAAAAAATAGCACTATATTTGAATGCTAATTAGAATGACTAAATATAAGATAATTGTATAAACTGTGACTAATAATTGACGACTCAGATCTATTGTTTAGATCCCTTTATTTTTGAAGAACTGGAGTGTACTTATTGCATTAGGCTATATATCTGGCTTGGAATTTGAGATCTCGTAATTTTTCAAAGTTCACATAAGCCTATCTCTGACTTAACCGAAGTTACAAAAATTGTACAGTCTATCTCTCAAATATGTGCCAAAACTAAGCACTACTCATCACCACCGGCTCCGAAGACATCTTCACCATCAGTTACACTGCTCGGCTTTTAAAGCGGATAGTGATGAGGTAGCCTATCATCATCAGCTGTCGTTAAAAATAGTCATCACTGTCGGCTATGATAATAATTAAGAAAAATGAAAAAAGAAAGAGAGAGCGTCGGCTGAGCCCACTGGCCCGATCCTGAGCTTGGATTCCATACCGGGCAATGAGCAAGAAAGTTGTAGTCATTGTGTACGTCCATCAATGGAAAAAAGTCAAGGTCGTCGGATTGGGTGCAGTTCCCTCACCAGCACTACAGGGGACATGCCCCTTTACTGCTGCCAGAGGGGGCAAGGCCTTGCTCTGCTTTTGATCGAAGTCAACATAGAAACCCTATGTCTATTTTTTTTTATTTTTTGAATAATACAGATCTGTTTAAATTTATTTTTATAGGGAGTCGAACCCAGGTCTGCTGGATGCTACTCAGGTGCAGGCCTTGCTCTGCTCAAAGCCTCATGTTTGATTTTAGTAATTAAGATAACTATGGACTAATATTTTTGATAAAAGTTCATCCCATACTAAGATTGTGAGCAAAGCTATAAGTTGGATAAAATGAAGGGTGATCCATCCAAATGGAGCATGGTCACACTTGAACAAAAAATGAAGAGGTGGAAACAAACCCGAAGGCAAAGGTATACGTAGAGGTTATATTTTCACCGGTTGAGATGCAAAAGAGTGTGTGGCTAGATTTAAAATAGATAGTCATAGTACTATGAGGGCAAGTCTAAAGCAAACATTTGTTACCTAGTGCCACTAGGTATTGATCTATATGCATATACATTAGGCATAATGATGTGCTTGCAAGCGAAAAATTTTTCTAAAAAACACTTTGAAAAATGCTACCACAGTGCTTTAATGCTTGGCAAATATTTGAGCGTTGGTATGCTTGCGAAGTGGGAGAGAAAAGCACTCGGCAGTGCTGTTTTGCTCTCACCAGAGTGCTTCGTGTGGTACCGGAGGTGTCACTGTGAGTGCTCCCACAGGGCACTGACTTGAGTGGCTTTTCAGAGCTAGCACATTAAGTTTCGATGTTCTCTCTGGTGTGCCACTGTACTATGGTACAGAGAGGCTGCGAGTCGGACATTGAACGTCTTTCACACACCGGTGTTCGATGCCTCACCGGAGATGTCGTTAGAGCGACCGGTGGAGGCTACGACTAGTTTTTCGGGTACTGGGCACAACTACTCTCTCGTTCTAAATTATAAGTCACAGTCTTTTTTAGTTTATTAACTTTGTTATATATCTAAACATAAATCTATATATAGATACATAGCAAAATAAGTGAATCAAAAAGAGTTAAACTGACTTATAATTTGGAATGGAGAGAATAGTCATTTGCAGCACTTTAGTGCTCGAGTATTCCTATATCCTTTGGAAGCTGAAAAAACACACTCCACTCACTGTTTATAAACTGCTGGGTCAAGTCTTCTACCTAGTGATATCTTCCTATCACTTCTAGGTTTAAGAAACTCGTAGTGATGGTCGTGTTCAATTCCAACAGTGATGTTGGTTTGAACCCAGCAGCCATCCATAGATCTGGAGAAATTTAAGCTACATATTAGTTTTACGGTTTTGGCATCTTAATATTACTATAAGTGGAGGCTTCCAACGGTGCCAAGACATTTATTTTCACAAGAATAATCACCAGATCTATTTTTCCAAAAAAAAAAAAGTCCACCATTACCATAACGAAAATACATAAAGTAAACCCTAAATATCCATTTCATCATCTAAATTGCCAACATATACCATTATGAATCAATAATGTGAAGCAACCTCTAAATATGTTTTTTAAAATTACCTATATGGTCACTATGAAAGATATATAAAATAACCCTTTTTAACTTTATGTTTAAATTGCCCACCTATCTGTAGTAGTAAAAGAATATCTCTAAAAATTAGTCCAAACAATTATTAAAAACAATTCAATGACTACAAGATAAGCTATACATGTTCTAAATTATACACTTGTATCCATAGTTAAATTAAAATCAAGAATATATAACTCTTTTTCAAAAAATCAAGAATATATAAATGTTATGTTTCACTATTTATACCAGGTAAACATGCATTGTAAACTCAATTTCCATAAGAGTGAATTGTGTTTTTACGGAGAGGCTAATGCTTATCAGTGGGAGTACACCCAAATTTTTGGGGGTAATGTAGGATCATTCCCTTTTAGATATTTAGGAATTCTTATTCATCCGGAAACTAATGAATAAGAATTGAAAACATGTAGAAGAAAGGTTGAGACTGAGTGGGTGGAAAAATAAGTTGCTCTCAGTGGGAGGAAGGCTTATTCTGATTAATTTAGTGTTCTTTCTTTCGTATATCCAGAGGTGTTGTGAAAAAGTTAGATTCTTTTAGATCTTTTTTTTGGTAAAATAATAAGCATAAAAAGAAAT
Source organism: Bothriochloa decipiens (assembly GCA_023333625.1). Lineage (NCBI taxonomy): Eukaryota > Viridiplantae > Streptophyta > Magnoliopsida > Poales > Poaceae > Bothriochloa > Bothriochloa decipiens. The sequence continues at coordinate 26,781,276 of CM041639.1, read as the reverse complement.
ATAGACTGGCAAAATAGGAGGTTGTTTGCAACTAAAGGACCAGGGAGGCTTGGGTGTCCTAAATTTAGACGTGTATAATATATATCTTTTAAGTAAGTGACTTTTCAATTTAATAAATGGTGTATGACATCAATTACTTAATAATAAATGTCTAAAGGAAAAAACTTTTAGTCAGGTTCAACGTATGCCCGGGGACTCTCAGTTTGGAACTAGCCTTTTGAAGGTCAAGGATAATGTCTATGGGCAGGTTTGTTCTTGGTGATGGATCTCAGGTTCGTTTTTGGGAGGATTCGTGGATAATGCCATGTCCTCTCAAAATGATCTTTCTGGCTTTTATATAATATCGTAAGAAAGAAAAGTGTTTCTGTTAGGATAGTATTGTCTATGATCCTGCTAAATATAGCTTTCAGGAGATCTCTAATTAGAGCAAATTTACAGGCTTGGCATGACATTGTAGCCATGGTTGCTGATGTACATTTAAATAATCAAAGAGATCGTTTTGTGTGGCGGCTATATCAGAACGGGTTATTTTTAGTTAATTCCATGTACAGAGCATTGTGAAATAAACAGGATTTACCATATAATACTCTAATTTAGAAACTTAAAAAACCCTCAAAGTGAAGGGTTTTTATGTGATACTTGTACAAAGGAGTAATTTTAACAAAGGATTATTTAGCTAGTAGACAGTGGCATGGAGATAGAAAATATTATTTTTGTTCCTCAAACGAAACCGTACAATATTTACTCTTCGACTGTCATTATGCTAAATTTATTTGGAAAATCATTCATATTTTTTTAATCTAAAATCGCCAACTGGGTATACAATTTGTCCACAAAATGGTTACAAGTGTTAAATAGAAAAGGAAGATCTGAAATTTTTGTGGGTGCAAGTGCCATTAGTTGGGACTTTGATTAACAATGAACGATGTTGTGTTTAATAAGACCACAATATTGTTCTATTTGCATGTTATCTTCAAAGGGATGCACTGGATCAGGTTTTGGTCCTTGCTGTTCATGAAGGCGGGCTGTAGGGTTATTGAGACAGCCGCAATGGAAATGTTTGTAAGGCATAGCTGGTATTTTAGTAATAGAATTTCTCTTTAGTTGTTTTTGGAGAACGTTATATTCTTGATGTCTCAGAGCTTTATTTTTAAAATACTTTGGAAATTTGTTTGAACATTTATAATAATGAATAGTCATATATATGAGTCGATGCAGAAACTAAGATATTAGTATATCCCCTTTTCTAAAAACATGCATCATACATTAGCATAACTATTTATTTTAAAAGCTTCGTGAGTACAGAAAAATGTTATGTTAACAAACCATATGCCAATGATACTAATAATCACATTATATTATATTAAAACTCAATGAACTATAAACTTGTATGTTATCATATTTATAAAAAGTTGATATATTTTGATTAAAGCATTATGAAATATCAATGCAGGTAGTTTAATTGTGAGAGCTCTAGTTTGATTACAAATTAAATAATAGTCATACAATATAATTCTTTAATTTCAATAACTTTAGTGTCATGGTGCGGGCTGAAACAACTATTTATTCTACTATAGTAAATAAGACTGTAGCACAGGACCTAAAATTCATTTCTTAATAAAATATAAAAGGATTTTAAAAAAATCGTTAGAGTTTCAAATGAACATATTGATGAAAATAGCTAATAAGATTAAAAATTAAAACCTAATATATAAATTTAACATAAACTTTTAATATTTTAACATGAGATTTTAGTCCGTGTGATGGAGCTACATAATGCAACGATATATACACACTTTGTTGGATACCTTGCTATTTTGGCTTGAATTTAGAATAGAAGGTATGATTTGTTGAAATAGGAAATATTTATGCCTCGAAAAAGAATGCCCTATTACTTTCCCAACTGTCACAGTCTAATCCAGCTATGACGGGCTATAGATGTGTCAGACCCAAGATGTGGGTCAATTGGGCCCAGTATGAACAGTACCCATGGATATTGTATCACGCTGCATGGCCCACCTGGATTTAGAGTTGGGAATGATTTAGGTAAAACCCGTTGTTTCTTTTGTCTCCCTGCTCACTTGCGCTTGCTGCCCTCGTCATCAGTTCCTACACCCACACCGCTCTACATCATGCGTCGGGCTAGCTGCAACCCCTTGACTTTTGTTCTAAAGCCATTCCTTCCTTTCATTTCTCTTTTCTCCTCTTAATTCTTTAGCCAAGTTCCCCCTAAATCATGCTCATCTGTGCGGTAGATTAGCAGCAGGACCCTGTTGCCTAGCTTTTCCTTCTGATCTCCTCCAAATCCCCCAAATTCTGCCTCTAATCAAGGGGAACACTCCACAAATTAAGCGAGCGACACCAACCATATATACACATGATAAAACTTGAAACTAAATTAGACGAAAGTCATTATGATCTAATGCACCTTATTTTGTTTTAAAAGACTAACCTGCTTCATACAAATAAAGTTGTCCTACCTGTGTTGTAATACCAGTACAGGTGACAAATTTTATCTATTTGTGTCAAAGGCAGATTGTTTTGTTCATAATTCTTTTGACTCCGTACTCAAAGTCTCTTTGCTCCTTTTCACCGTGTATGCTTTCATTTAGTTTATCAAAGTGAGAGACACAACAATTATGACCATGTGAATACATGCTTAGACAATAAGGTCAGATAGGACAACAATAAAGTCAGATAGAACAGGATGAAACAAAATACATATTGTATATTCATACAATCCAACCTATGTTTTCTTTCCATCAAGAAGAAAGAACCATCATGCATCAAAATTTTCATTCAAGAAGAAAGAATCAATATTCCTTCGTATTTGTTTATACATTTTTCTAAACGTCAAATGCCTGAAAATTTGAGTTACATAATAAGGTGACATGTTGACCATGTGACACAATCATATTGTATTTGTTCTCGACATCTTCTACAGTACATATGACTAAAATCAACGACCGAGAGAGATCACGAGGAAGTGAAAAAAAGATATATAGTGATGGTTTTCAGGATATTTAGATTAAAATATAATGGATAGCATTTATCGTCTTGAAAAAAGCTTAAAAATCAGGTAGCTGAGATATAACGGTCTCTTTGTTCTCTTGTAATTTGTTTATAATTTGTTAATTCCTTTTCTGTTACAATATATTAACTTTTGTATCCTTTTCTAACTATATAATTTTTTGAATTGTTAATTACCTTTGTGTCAATATATATTAGATTTTGTCATGTTTGTGGTTTTGTCTGTCAGGTTTTTTATTATTAGATTCAAAAATACGTATTACATATACAAGAAATTACAACAAACTAAACTATAGTTTTAACAGAAAACATATCAATAACCATCCCCTAGAAACTTCCTTCTATTGGGGTGATTGATACACAAATGATGCTGGTGCTAGAAATGCACAATTCCGTTGAAGGTTAAGATATTTGTTTGGATGGCCTTTCATGATAGAATCCAGTGTAGTGTGCAACTAAAAAAAAGAAGCAATCGCCTGGATCAGAGAAATGCCTCACCTTTGATAGTTTTGAGACATCTGATCATCTCTTTTTTCAATGCAGGCGCCTTATGGACTATCTGGAAGACTCGCAACGATGTGCTGTTCAACAAGAAGATACTGTCGAATCCCAATGATCTCATCTTCAAAACCATAGCGCTGGTCAAGACTTGGAAGCCGATGTTGGAGCCCAAGATGGAGCCACTGGCGGAAGAGATGATTCACCTGCTTACTTCAAACATTACTACGTAGCTAATGTTTGGCAAGCTGATGTGTTATGAGGCTCTAAGGAAAACTGTATTGATAGTCCTCCTTGCTTTCTTTTTGTTTAGAGTTCTGGAACTTGTTTGGTTCTCTTTGACAAATCAGTAGCCTCCAGTAGCGTTAAGTAGTGCTCAAGGGCTGTTATGCCATGTTAATGTGCCAAAATTTGTAAGCTGGTAATCCTAGTGGAATTGTGAATCTTCGTTAAACTTTCTATAAAGCCGGGCGATGCCTATGTTCTAGAAAAAAGAAACTTCCTTATTTATACCCAGAGAATTGGATGATCTGACCTTCAATCAAGGCAAACAAACACGGACTAGATTTTTACCAGTAATTCAGCTGACAACAAAGGAACACATGCATGCCAAATGCAGTTAGCAAATCGGCCATATATATACTACTTATAGTTCATATACAACGAGTAATCAACCATGCAGATCTCACATACACACACTAGTATACTACACGGAGGAAGATTCCATTCAAGATTTATATATATACGACTTTGATATATCTAGTCCCAAAACATGAAAATCAGCAAGAAATATACAAACATAGATCACACAATATAAAGAAGGCAGCAATACTACCACACTTTACACACTATAAAGAAGGCAGCAGAACAGGATGAAGGAATCGATCGCTTCACCAACCTTTTCTAAGCGACACGACGCCGACGACGCTGAAAGATGGTTGTCACCTTCCGCCATGTACGTGGTCCACTTTTGCTAGAGCTCCATGCACTGCCAGATCGAGCGATCTGTCCTCGGACTCCGTCAGAGCGCTGCCTCACACGGGACAGTCATTCGCGGCGACGTCGTCGTCGTCCTTGGCGTTCCTGGACGCGTTAGCGACGGCTGCGGCGGCGGGGGCGACTACTCTGCCGCGGCAGAGCGGGCACGTGGCGTGGAGCCGCAGCCACGCGCCCACGCAGTCGGCGTGGAACCGGTGCCCACACCGCGGGAGGACGCGGACGGAGTCGCCGTCGCGCAGCTCCACGATGCACACCGCGCACTCGGGGGCCTTCCCTCTTCCTTCCTCGGCGCCGGCGTCGGCGCTGGAGTACATGGACACTGGCAGGGACGATGCCACGTCTTCCACCGGCGTCGACTGCGCGCCGTGGCGGTCCTCGTGCCCGTAGCGGGACGCCCACGGGGAGGCCACGGGCAGCGAGTCCTCGTCTTCGTCGTCGACTCCGATTGACGCGGACGGCCCTACTTTCCCAGAGAAGAACCGCCAGAAGAAACCGAAGATGAGGAGGATCACGAGCACGTTGATGCCCACGACGCAGGCCGTCAGCACCGCGCCTTGCGGGGCCCAGTGCCCTTCCACCTCCGGCGCCGCCGACGCACCGGCAGCCGGGCTAAGACGGCCGCTCCTCCCGAGCGTGGACATGGTAGCTTCTGCGCCGAAATGGTTTTGGACAACCCAAACAGCAGAGAGTCGCTGCCAATGGTGTGCATAAACCACAAAACTTTAATCTGCTTTAGTAGAAGCTACTTCGTTTTTCCAAGAAGAAGATGCAATAGAATTGGAAGAAGAAATATCACAAATTTTCGGAAGTCTCTTCTGAGATGAAATTAAGAATCAGGAAAGAGGAGAAGATAGCCAAGAATTGATGAAGAGGATGGAGGAACGGGGTTGTGTAGGAAAGAGGAACTGAGGGTGGCTATAAAAGGTAGAAGCGGGGGAGGTGGCATATATTGCCCATTCCAATGACTCTTGGGGTGTCCAATGGTCTTTAATTTGCTAATGCCCAAGCCCTTTGACTCTCGGGTGGTTTTGGAGCTTGTTGAGCTTGTTACATGGTTGGTTATTGATGATGCCCACATTGCTTCGTACTATAAGTCAATAAATCATGATAGAGCTAGCTACATTTTGTTATATTTTCTTATTAGCAGACCTTCTTATTCGTCAATATAAAATGAAATTCCATTTTGTCGTGGTTCGACACGTCAACTAGATTGAGTTTGCTCCCATTGTATGCCTCGGAACCGTGGGTTGAGTAGGAGTCACCGAAATTGAATCTTTGATAGAATTAAATGTTGATGGCAATGATAGTCAAAGCTTGAATATTGGTATGGGGACAAACATCTAGGACATGTATATATGAATCCCAAAAATCTAAAGAAATGGATTATGATTCCATTTTAAACTAAAATAGTATAAATAAATGGATTAAATTTTCAATATTCATGTTTGGATTCCATTAAGAGTTGATTCAAATATTTGAAAATTGTATGCTAGAAGAAATGAATTAAAGCTACTCCCTACACCCTCATGTATAAGCATGCACATATTTCAAAATTCAAATTCCATTATCTGTGACCAACATTTATTCTAATCATACGATATGTTCTATACTTCAAAGTGGTTACATTCTATTTTGTATTTTTTAAATAATATTTTTGGATGATCAAACTCTTGTTACAATAAATCATGTATTATAAGATAAATTAATGGTCAAAATTTAATCTTAAAGACTTTACTAAGTCAAATCTAGCCTTATATATATTTTGGAATGGACGGAGTATCTGGTACATGCACGCAACTGAAGACTATATTCATGCATATATATGTGCACAAAGTCAATCTAATCGGACCAAATCTGAATGGCATAACCACACAAGTGAGGGGGTAGGAATCTGCTAACCCACTGTTCACCTGTGAATAATTAGATCGATCAGAGGGCCTAAATCATCCCAAAAGACTAAGGAGATTCTCACATCTCTCGTAGACCATTTAGATTGGATCTCATCAAAGATGAGTTTGTCCACGTGAGCACCAATATTCTCTTGTACCCATGATACTTCCTCCTTTTTTCAGCTATTTGCAATGAGAAAATTGTAGTAGTAATTTGTAGAAGTTATGGTATTGTATAGCAGAATGTACAAAGTATTTACTCTGCTTCATGTAAACCGGTATGGTATTTAATAAGTATAGCAGAGTTCTTTTTCTGTCACTTGGAGTCTAAATTGAATTCCGTTAGTGTTACTGGTATTATTTATTAAGGGTGGGCTCTTTTTCTTACCCAAACATAGGTCGACCTAAAAATTGAAGCCATCACTGGAGCTCTTCTCAAATACTCTCCTTACATAAACATATAATAGAGAAGAAATCAAAGTCCGAACAAATGTTAATACAGATGAAGCACATATTTGCTGTTTGCTCAAATTGGTAGGATTTAATTGGTATTCCTACTATAAATGAAATTTTGTTCTGAAGAAAACATAGACATGCTACATGACGAGGTACGTGTGGAGCTGGGTGGTGGAAGGAGGAGGGATAATCTTTTTCAAAGAAAACGGTTACCTTTTACATGAGAATCATCTAATAACTAGACTCTATATTCTCCCATCAATTCCCTTTACATGTTATTTTTACGTGAAAACAAGGGGCCTATGCACCATTCATAAATATATACTACATGATGCTAGGCCTCATTTCCCCACTGTAAGTGAGTCAAAATATAAAACACCGGTGCATATATAATGAGGCAGAACTTTATTTTCTCAGAACACCGCAACAGATATCAATATTTTTGACCGAAGTCAGTGTAGGAACCTTATGCCTATTTTTTTAATTTTTTTAATAATGTGGACCTGTTTAAATTTGTTCCCATGGGGAGTCAAACCCAGGTCTGCTAGGTGCTACTCAGGTGCTCTAATCAGTAAGCTAGAGGCCCTTTTGCAACAGATATCAATATCAACACCAGAAAGCAAATTAGCTACAGTTAGAAAACCTAATTTGATAGAAATTATTTTGTTTCCCAACAAAATAATATAACTATTAGGACCTGTCAAGGTTGTACTATCCTCAGAATAAGGACAACAGCGACAACAACATGATTTCGCCTTATAGAATCTTATAAGCTACGTTGAGTTGGCTGTCTAGTCAGAGTTCACACTGCTGGTGTGTCAATGATTTAGTGGCTTAAGTGAGGTCCTGCCTATTTCTGAACAATCCGACTCATCACATGTACTGCTGATGTGTCTATATATTATAGGCTGGGCAAGGTTTCTGCCAATAAGGTTTCAGCTTAAGATCTTGCTTTGAATAGTTTATCAAGTTTTAAACTATCTTGAGAAGGGAGAAAAATATTCACAAGATTCTATGCGGTCGCCTGCTTTCCAATGCTAGTACCATCTTCGTAAACTACCACGTTAAAAATTAAGAAAATTGACCCCTTGTATTTACAAATCAGTACTATTGTACTGTCTGTGATAAAATAAAAGAACACGTATAAAAAATTTTAGATGTTAGTCATTTCTATCGGCAAGCAGCCTAGGACGCGTTCAAACAACGCAGCCAGTGCACAAAAGTTTAAATAGGAAACATAAGTATTAAAAGTTTATGGTATACCATAATTAATAATTATTACTATTTAAAAAATTAGAGTTCAATTTGAAATAGTTTATGTTGGACCAAATCTGAAATTACAGTAGGATCGGAGGGAGTAAACTGCTAGCTGCACTCCGACATCAGCTTGCTATGTCGACAGAGTCCAGGAAATCAAATGTTTGGATTGTCATCGTGCCATGGACGTACTCCGTACAGGCCATTTTATTGACTAGATGCATGGCCCTACTCGTCTACTCATGATCATGTCGGCCGGTTTCAGCCTGCACCGGAAAAGGCAACAGCAGTAGCATATGATTTCTCGCGTGGCCGTGAGTAGCTTTCGTGCCTTCCGCGACTGGCCGAGATCTTGTCAAATCGCGCCTGCTTTGTCGCACACGGTTTGGAAAATGGAGGTGAAGTGTGTTCCATTTCTTGGCCGATAATGCACGCGTCGCTCTTCGTGTACGAAACGGTACGATCTGAGGAAGGTACATCTGACACGGCCACGTAGCCATCAAATTGATGATCAGATCAGCTTAAAGAAAGCCGTGAGTTTTTTTTTTCACGATACAACGCAAACGTCAACAATATATGCACACTTATCAATATAAACGTGCGCGCATGCACACAAACATAGGCTAGATGTGGCTCTTAAGCTCATTAAACCTAACAAAGGGCGCTAGCTTCCTTGACAGAAACAACATCGGCGTCGTCGTAATTTTTTTTTGACCGTTTGATTCTCAGATCGACGGCTACAGTTACTCCCACTAAATTCTACCGGACCCAACTTCTACCCAAATCAGCTTCTGCTTACCTGCTTCCAGCTTCTCGTGCAATCCTAAGCAGACGATATAGACCCAACTTTCGGCTTTTTAAAAAAAAACTACTTATCCTCCTCCTCCCGTCCCCGTCCCCGTCCCCGTCCCCGACCCCCACCTCCCACGTCGGGGCGGCCGTGCGGGCGCAGCGTCGCGCGCCGCTGTGGCCAGGCGGGACGGCGGCCAGGCCGAGCAGCCAGGCGAGGCGCTTCCTGGGCGGAATGGCTAGGCAGGGCGGCGGCGGCGGCAGCGCCCGAGGGGCGCGGCAGCGGCGGCGGGCGAGCGGCACGCGCGGGGGCCGCGCCCGTGCGGCCTGGCGGGGCGACGGCCGGCCTGAGCAGGCAGGTGGGGCGCCAGCTGCGGGGCGCCAGCTGGGCGGAGCGGCCACGAGCCGTGACGGCGGCGGCGGCTGGGTGGATCGGCGGCGACGACGGCAGGCCGGCGCGCGTGGATTGCGCAACGCGGCGACGCAGGTGGCCCCCTCCCTTCTCCCTCTCTCTCTCTTTCCGCCTCTCCTCGCCACACACATCGTCGCGGCTGACGTAGGGTTAGGGTACGGCGGCGGTGCACGCCCTCACCCTCCTCTCCCAGTCGTCGCAGCACGGCGTGCTGACCCTGGGTTGCGCGCGGCCTGATTCGGTCTTGCTCGTCGTCGTCCCCGGCAAAGGCGCGGCGGTGCCGGGCGCTGTCGGTGGCCGCCGGCCCCAGCCTTCCGTGATTTACCCTGGTCCCAGCTCCTCCGTTGTTCTTCGCGTCGTCTGACATTGGTTTTTCCACCACCTCCTTCGGTCCCCTCCCTCTGTTGTGCCGCTGTTACCGGTCTACGCGGGGAAGAGGAGTAGCGCCGCCGGTGGGGAAGGGGGCCATTCCCAATCTAGGCGGGGTACACGGATAGCGCCGCCGGTGGAGTCGAATGGGGTGCGGCGGCGGCGGATTCGGTTGCTGCATTCGGTTCGGGGTCCCTGTGCTCCATTGTCGATTGCTTTTGTTTAGGTTTGTTTGTCCTCTTGCTTGTCCTTCTCATTGAGTCTCATCCTAACCCTGATTCGGTACTTCCGGGTGCAGCTTCGGTGGATTGTGTGCCGGCGGTGTCTGTCCTCGTCGTACCGGGCCTGCCGCCAGGGGGAGGACGCTGCTGCTACCAGCGGGTGCTGCATAGGCGCCTCTTTCGTACAGGATCGTGCTTAAGCGAGTGCCTCTCTGCAACGTTTCTTCAATCCAGCGTTCAAGTGACGGACGGCCAAGATTTCTTGTCCAGGCTCCACCTTTTCTTGCTCTGTGTTTTGGTTCAGGTAACAAAGCTTCCTTCTTTTAGATACGTCTTCGTATCGAGTTCTTTCTTATACTGTTGTTCTTGAACTGATATGCCTCTTTTGGGGTGTTGGAGTGAAGATTGTCATCCATACGGCTTCCTGCTCATGGAACATGGTATTCTTTTGCTATTCAATTCCCACTATATCTACCGATTTTAAGAGTAATCATATCAACAATTTTTTAAGTGGAATACATGTTGTCATTCAGTTAACATGCTGCTTTTCAATGTGCCTGCACACTTCTATATGATGATTTTTTTTTCTTATTCCTCGAAATAAGCAGCTTACCTTCTGTTCGTTAGCAGAATGATACATGGCCTATTTTGTTTTGTTATGTCACCTCATTTCCTACTTAATTTTAGATTTTTCTTGTCGCTTTCAACATTGCCTGAATTTTTATGTGTAAATTTCTACGATTCTTTTGGATCTGTCAGGAACATATCATGTGTAAATTTCTAGAAATATTTGGAACTGTCAGCAACATATCGTCCCAGTTTTACGATTTCAGTACCTACCATGGGTTCTTACATATTCATATAAATTGATAGGTTATAAATGGTCAGTACATCGCCGAAGACGGCTGCATTGTTTGTTTGAACAGAGATCATGTAAATAATAATTTCTGGAGGGGAACAAAGGTCAAGATCAAAACTGATCTAGATGTTAGAGAAAGTGCATGTTTTTGGTTGTGCTCTGCTATAACCTTCTTCTGATAATGGCAGCTATGTGCACTGATAGTGGCAGGACACTAAATAATAGGCTAAATTTGGAATGTGTTTGATTTAGACAAGAATATATAGAATGCCTTGTTTCACCTATCAGCTCTGTTTATGCAGTAGACAAATATGTTTTGTTGCTGTGTTTTTTATTTATGTATGATTTTAGTGCATTCATGTTATCTGACTATGCTATTTTAGTTCTTATACAACATGATGGGATGGAATTTGTTGGCTTCTATTATTTGGTATTTTCGCGTTGCCGCTCTCATCTACTGATTTTTCTACTCGCTGCTTCTGTGCATAGGTTGCAGGACTTGGTCCAGGTTCCAGAATGCAGGTTCAATTGAGACGCTGCATTGCTGCAAAGCTGAAACTCTGGAAAGCATTGAAAAGGCAGCTTCAAAGAAATCTAGATGCTCCAGAGAATGATAAAGTTCCAGATCACTTGGAGGTTATATCTCTAACTCAAAAGAAAACTCATTGGAACATGCATCTTGCTTATGCTACCATATCTATTGGAAAATCAGTTTTGTTGAGTTCCATAGCTATCCATGTGCAGATGTGGTTGTAAGCGCCTATTTGGACATGATGCTCAATAACAAGGTAGAATTGTTGGGATCTACTAACCAGTGCCTTACATATCTATGCCTGCAAAGTAGCTTAAGCGACCTACCTCAGTCATCATCATTATATCAGCTGAAATTTCCCATCATCATTATATGAGCCTACATTGACAAATGGTAACATAAATTCAGATTCACAAGCTTTGGCATATTGATGCTTTTATGTATGTATATTTCTTACTCGCCTATATGCTTATTAGCTGTCCAGACACCTTCTTCCATCCACATTGATAACACATTGATAAGGACCATTCAAAGGAAGATGAAAACAGGTGACAAGAGCAAGGACGTAGAATTTCAGAAGTGCCTTAACATTCTCACATGCAAATTAGGTCATCGAGCCTACCGTCTGATGCTTGCAGAAACCTGTTCTGATCTGCTACTGCAGTAGCTGAGGTAGTTTACTTTGGATCAAGTGAGAGATGGTTCAACATTTGACTATGCAGTTGTAAACATCATCAGTTCCTAAACTACTGTTTCCCATGGGCATGGTTTCTAATTTTTTTACATTGCCATTATCAGAATGCTATTGATGATGAAAACCTGTCCAAAATTGACAGCACACTGGACGACGACAAGGACGGCTGAATTTGACCTACAGTCAAAACCAGAACGGTAAGTTTCATTTCCCTACAAACTGAAGCCTGTTACTGAGATCGTCATGTGCAACTCAAAAAAAAGAACCTCCATCGCATTACAGGCTCAAAACAAATAGTGGCTGGCAGTCTACGAAGGACGCTTCCCGCAAGCGATGTTCAGCAAGTGGTCTTGGTTAGGTAACTTTCTACAAGTGCTTTCTTCACAATGTCATATTCAATAAACAACAACAAAAAAATGAAAGGGGAAACATTTTTGCACAGTGGCAGCAAGCTAATCCCTTATCTCTGACAAGAGCTGCCGGCAACATCGCCTTCGTCCTTTTGCATTGTGTAGGGGACAACATCAAAAGACAACACCCCTCGCCTTTTGTTATGCAGACATCTCCTCTTATACAATAATTAATCATGGACAATGTAGCAGTGCTGTCGTTTGTTTGTAGACTGCTAACTTCAGCTACTTAACTTGAACATCTATTCTATGTGTGTAAAGACTAAGTGGAACATGATAGTGGTGGTCTGGATGGTCGAACTGTTGGGCATTTGTTTGCCGACGTTTTCCTTGGTATATCTGTATGCCTATAGACACACACATACTTATTGACACTATTTGTTGCATGCTCTTTGCGCTAGAGGGCTATCTGTTTTTGGCTACGGGCCCAACCCAAGAGCTAATCAGTTGGATCATATTTGCTCTTTTGGGCCGCTACACTCCAGCGTAGCACAATGGGGCTGCTCAGGCCCAAGCTACTTCTACGTTCGGCTACCCATTCCTTATATATTTTGGGGCTGCTCATGCCCAAGCTACTTCAGTTTTCCCATTTGCAAACTCCATACTAAATTCACATGAGGCTACCTGGATTCCGCACGGGCGCGCCAAGGTGTGCGCAACCGATACTAGTTCAAGTGATATATATTAAAGCTTCCTCATGCCTATCTAGACATACACACAATTATTAGCGTATATACAGTAGTACTATACAAAAAAAAAATCTACAGTAAGACAGATGGATTCTTGCTAAAACAGTGGTCAGAGCGAATTGACTCGTAGTTCAATGGTAAGATGGTCTAGTGGGATACTATCCACTCAGGTTTAAACCCTGGTGCTCGTAACTTTTTGTGAGATTTTTCTAGGATTTACCAGCGTTATGTGTTAAGTGGTAAGCAACGTTACCGTCGACAACGAGACGCCAGTGGTGACTTTGGGAACCTCCAGATTTATCGGGTGCTCAGTCCTTCAGAGGTACTCATAAAGGTTAAGTTTGCGTACGTGTGTGCGTGGGTGTTATGGACGTTTTTATTGTGCGGTGTAATTTAAAAAAAAAGGTGGTTGAGATTGATTAATTTTTTTGAACATTGGATTGATTAATTAATATACGCTCTCATGCAAATGTACTATTATAAATTGAAAAGATTATCCAATGCAAGTTTTGATCAAGCCATCAAATTATATTAACCTTGTGAAACCCTTATATTAATTCGGATGTGTCTATCAACATATCGCCTCCTCGATACAAATTAAAAGTATATAAGGTGTTGCAAACTAGAAGCCGCTCAAACGAACCAGATGGACAACCGGACATGCGATTAGCTAGAAACAAAAACGCACTTGTATGCGTCTTGCAGCCTCACTCCTTGCCTTTCGTATTTCTTTCTCTATCTAAAATTTTAAGTCATTTCAATTTTCATGAAAAGTTAAAGTATCTAAATTTGAACAAAACTATATAGAGGATAATAAAGTTTTATGATATAAAATACACTAGTAGAGAATCGGCTTTGAATCTGGACTTTAATCCCACCAATATTTTGGCCCAGGATTAGAAGTCCATTTAGTCCCATTGATCTCTCCAACCGGGACTAAAACCTGTGTCCAAAGGCTCGAAACACGGCCTTTACAGGCGCGCAGCGGGCCAAGGACAGACAGTTTCTTTTATCCCAGTTGGTGATTCCAATCGAGACTAGTTCTGGGTTAATAGTCCCGGTTGTTATAACCACCTGGGACTATTTTTTCCTCTATATATATCCGAGTCCTACTCTTGTTGTTCCTCCGCTTGAGACAGACCAAAATCTTTCAAACGGCTACATGTTCTTGCTTGGGGGAGCAAGAAACTTTCCACCATGCATCATCTTTTCAAAAGGTTAGTAACTTATTCATATATTTCCTAATCTTTTAATGGTAAATAATTAGATCATTTAATGGTTAAGTCAAGATGGTAAATTTATTTTTATTTATTATACATACATTTCTACATGAATGTGAAGTCACACGGTGAAATCGGTGAAGTCGCGAGAAAACTAATTCACTTCTCTTCAAACAATGGCTCCGGTATATTTCATTGGTATTCATACTTCTCCAATATTCTAATATAATTATATGCATGAGATAATTTAGATTCACTTTGCTAATTAGTTGCGAGGTATTTTTGTGCCCATATATATTTATGGTTGATTTTTTCTGATCAGGTTCCATGGACAACGTACCTCCCCCTCCTCGTCCACCTCCCCCTCCACAGCAACCAGATTTTCACCAAAAGGCGATGAGCCATTCACTCCTAGTGCCGACGTGCCACAGCGATTCTTTGCCCCGGACATTATATGAAATATTGTCAAACTTTTTTATATATATGATAGCAAACAAGCATATAATTAGTTCAGCAACATTGTTGCATTACATTTGTATGTCGCAGTTCATAGCCCCAACATAGACTGGCTATGCTCAACACTTAGCATGTTCAATGCTAAGAAATTTCGATGTGAGGACCGAACATGTTCCCAATTCTCGGCGCTAGCAGTGTGACCTTCGGTTTACCATCCCTTCTAGGAGCCAACTCCCAAATGCTCCTAGGCACATTATCCATCGGACGGGGGCAGTGAGCGCAGACGTGGGGGCAGCCCAGCACAGTGCCATCACACTGTTTAGACTCACTTTTTCTGAGATTTTTATAGGATTTACCGGCATTATACGTTAAGTGGTAAACGATGTTTTTGTCGACAACGAGGCACCAGTGGTGACTTCGGGAATCTCTAGATCTATCGGTTGCTCAGTCCTTTAGAGGTACTCATAAAGGTTAAGTTTGCATACGTGTGTGCGTGTGTGTTGTGGATGTTTGTGTTGTACTGTGTAATTCTTAAAAAAATAGTGGTTTAGATTGATTAATTTTTGTTTTGAACATTAGATTGATTAGTGTTGGGGAGCAACTTTGACATACAAACATCCTTTCTAAACTTTGAAAGCAAATATTTTATTACAAGCATTTGAGATACTAACATGAGCTGCGAAGACAATATTGATACTTCGCTATAATTTTGCCTGTGTATCTTCGCGCGTCACAAGTTGACTGACGAAGATGACTTCGCCGTGCTTAAGACACCTAGCGAAAATGACATGAACACTTCGATGTGATTGTCAAACTTTGCATATGTGATCGCACATGTCTCAGGTTATTCGGCGAAGATGGCTTTGCTAGACTCCCGACGACCAGCGAAGCTGACGTGGCATCTTCGCATGAAGAATCATCAAAGCTGTTCACCAAGTTAAGAAATCATGATCAAGCCCAAAATTGTTTAAGAAGACAAAAGGAAAGGGGCAAAGTGTGTTTCACCACTTCGCCGGATCAGTTTCTAGCCAAATATATGATGGAAGTTATGACTAATCTTGTAAAATTCTTAGGGTGGCGAAGCTAGGGGGTCTATAAATACCTCATGGGGTGTAAACTTTTGGGACAGAACGAAATTCAATTGCGATCAGCATATTGTTTTTATCATATTTGTATACGTGATTTTATCACCCAACATCTGGCGTCATCTGTTTGTGTGATCGAAGACACTCACAACCACCAAAATGGGAAGACCCAGTAAAAGAACAACTACGGTTGACAACAAAAGCACACAAGATCCAATAACGAAAGATGCAACAGAAACTAAAATCAGACGAGCTCAAGAAGAGGAAGATCAGAACGAAGAAAGAAGACTCAAAGAACTCGAGGATCAACTCGCCGCCAAGAAAAAACAGCTAGAAGAAGCAAGAGCGAAGACAAGGGAAAAATCCCTAAAGCAAAGAATTGCAGAAGCAGAAGCAGAAATAAGAAAGCTCAACGAAGAATTAAAAAATGAAAGCGAAGTCACGATTCAAGACCCGAAATCAGCAAACAAAAACACCAATAGCAAAGACAACCAAAGCCAAATAACAATAATTGACACAGGGTCGCCTCTGTTAATTGACATTCAACTAGCAAAGTGGCCAACAGGATTTAAACTCAACATTATCCCAACTTACAATGGCATGTCAGACCTGAGATAATTTCTCATGAGCTTCGAAGCGACAGTCACATCAAGTGGGGGAGATGCAAATACCCTAGCAAAGTCGCTTATCATGGCAGTAAGAGGACCAACACAACAATGGTACTCTTTGCTAAAACCAAGGTCAATTAAATCTTAGGATCAACTTTGCACAACCTTACTCTTAGACTTTCAAGGCTTACAAAGAGTCGAGCTCACAAGCGATGACCTCTTCAACATCAAGCAGCAACCAAAAGAACCACTGAGCCAGTATTACAAAAGATTCGTACAAGCAAAAGCTCAAATCCCAAACATACCAGATGAAGTTGTCATCATTGCAGCAATCAAAAGACTGCGGGCAAGCGAACTTTCTTCCCATTTCAAAAGAGAAAGACCAACCACAGTGGAAAAATTATATGAAGAAATGAGAAAATACTGTGACTCCGACGAAGACTACAGAAAAAGAGTAGAAGAAGAGAACGGAGAAAGAAATATGTCAAGATCAAATAGCAACTCCCAACACTCAAGAATGAATGCCGAGCGAAGACCATTTCAGAGGATAAAACAATCAAAGAAATTTTTGAAACAATGGAAACTATAAGGAAAATTTCCAGCATAGGACGAACTACAACAGCCAAAGCAGAAACTTCGAAAGAAAAATTTTGAGGCCCGAAGAAATGTACTGTATCATACACGGCAAAGGGGCTGGTCACACATCAAAGATGTGCCCAAGAGTAAAGAAAAGCATCGAAGAAATGAATGAAGAGAATAGAGCAACTTCGCAGCTGAAAGTTGTCAATCACTTAGCTCCCCAAAGAACAAATTACCTACCAATGGCTTACCCCCAACACATGCTGTCTCCACCTCCGCCAATCTATAATTGCCAGCCGCTAGCAGCATACCCGCAAAATCAATGGGACACAAATCAGCACCAAAGTTTCCACCCTGAAAGTTCAGTGGCAAACAGCAACCACTAAAGTCAACACAATAACAATGTTCCCGAAGCATCAACAAGCAACGGGAACGCAATCATCCCAAGTAAAGGCAGAATTATGACAATCTTCGAAGGAAACAGCATGGAGCTAGACACAAGAAATGAAAGAAGAAATTATTTTAGAAGAGTGAACTCTATAGCAATCGAAGGTCCATTCAAGAAAACAAGATGGTCGCACATGCCAATCACATTCTCCGAACAAGATCTCAAGCTCAAAGATTACCCTCATATGGATGCAATGGTCATAGAAGCAAACATCAAAGGCTGGGCAGTATTAAATTCTAATAGACGTTGGCAGCTCAGCAGATATTATATTCGCAAGAACTTTAGATGCAATGCAAATTGATAGAAAAATCCTGGGAAGAGCTGAACACCCTTTGGTTGGCTTCGACAGAAAGAAAATAAACTCCATCGGCAGAATTATTTTGCCAGTCTCATTCGAAACAGTGAACAATGCGAGAACAGAACAAATAGCATTTGATGTTGTTGAGATGCATAGCCAATACAATGCAATCTTTGGAAGAGGAAGTTTAAATGCCTTCGAAGCCATAGTAAGCTACCCATACTTATGCATGAAGATGCCAGCAATCAATGGCGTCATAACAGTCTTCGACGATCAAACAGAGGCAAGAAACATAGAAAGAGATGCAAGTCCTGCTTTCAAAAATATTCACGTGATACAAGAAGAAGAAGACGAGCCTGAAACTAAAAATGCGAAGGCACAAGAAAAAGCGAAGCCTTGCGAAGACACAAAGAAAGTATCACTCGACCCAATGGTGCCCGAAAGACAAGTAATCATCGGCACAAACTTATCAAAAGAAGAAGAAGAAAAGATAATACAAGTCTTGCGAAGTAACAAAGATATCTTCGCCAGGACCGCACAAGACCTTGGAGGAGTAAGCAGGGATATCATAGAACACAAGTTAAATATCGACCCAAACTTCAGGCCGAGAAAGCAAAAACTCAGAAAGTTATCTGAAGACAGAATACAAGCCGCAAAAGTTGAAGTCCAAAGATTGTTAGATGCAAAAGTCATAAGAGAAGTTTAATTCACAACTTGGCTTGCAAATATAGTCATGGTGTAGAAGAAAAACAAAAAGTGAAGAATGTGCATAGATTTCACAGATCCCAACAAAGCATGCCCAAAAGACAACTTTCCATTACCAAGAATAGACACTTTGGTAGATCAAGCAGCAGGAAGTGAAATGCTCAGTTTCCTCGACTGTTATTCAGGCTATCATCAGATCTAGATGAAAAAAGAAGATGAAGAATACACAAGTTTTATTACACCATTCAGAACTTATTGCTTCTAAAGAATGGCTGAGGGGCTTCGCAATGCAGGAACAACCTTCATTAGAATGACATCCACAGTCTTTAAAGATCAAATACCAAGAAACTTACATGCATATGTTGATGACATGGTAGTCAAAAGCAAGAAAAGAGAAGACCATATCGAAGACTTGCAAGAAACCTTTTTAAATCTTAGAAATGCAAATCTAAAGTTGAACCCAGAAAAATGCACATTCGGAGTTCAAACAGGCAAAATTTTGGGGTGCATCGTATCCACAAAAGAAATCGACCCAAATTTAGAGAAAGTAAAGGAAATATTGAATATGCAATTGCCAAAAAAATTAAGGACATCCAAAAGTTGACAGGAAGACTAGCTTCGCTCAACAGATTCATATCCAAATCAGCTGAGCGAAGCCTCCCAATATTACAAGCACTAAAGGGGAAAAAGGAAAAATTCAGCTAGGGTCCAGCACAGCAAGAAGCTTTCGAAGAAATAAAAAAGCATCTATCCAATCCCACAACTCTGGCAACACCTAATCCAACGGCAGATTTATTACTATATGTATTAGTGAATGAAAGTACAGTCAGCGTAGTACTGATACAAGAAGAAGAAAATAAGCATTCAACAAGACAAGTCTCAGTATACTTCGCTTCTGAAGCTTTGTCTGGATCAAAAATTTTCTATTTAGAAATTGAGAAAATTGCATATATAGTACTCATGGCATCCAGAAAGTTAAAATACTACTTTCAAGCGCACAAAATAAGAGTGCCAACAAATCAACCCCTCAAAGAAGTGCTACAAGGCTGTAAGTCCTCAGGGAGATTGGGAAAATGGACCGCAGAATTATCTCAATATTTTATCAAATTCGAGAAAAGAACAGCAATCAAATCTCAAGTGCTGGCCGACTTCGTAGCATATTGGACACCTTCAAAATACAATCAAAAAAATAGAGCAGCCAGAATGGATAATCTACTGTGATGGCGCTTGGGGCTTCGCTGGTGCAGGAGCAGCAGCAATTATAACCTCACCTTCTGGAATCAAACTCAAATACGCAGCAAGACTAGACTTTTAGTGTACCAACAACATTACAGAATACGAGACAGTATTGTTGGGACTCCGCAAAGCAAGAGCAATGGGAATTCAAAAGCTAATAATCAAGACAGACTCTCAAGTTGTGGCTGGGCACATAGAGAAAAATTATAAAGCAAGAGATCTAGAGCTAGCAAAGTATCTCTAATTATTAAGGGATCAAGAAAAACACTTCGCTGGATTCACAGTGAAAAGCATCTCAAGAAATGATAACACAGATGCAGACGAAATTACAAAAGCTACTGCCCAAAAGTTAGAGTTGCCACCAGAAGTATTCTTCCAAACTATCACCGAAGCCTCAACAAAAACAAAAATTAAACAATCGAAAGAAGTACACATCATAGAAAGAGAAGACTGGAGAGTTCTAATTATGGCATTCCTCAAAGGATTTTATGAGCTAGAAAACGAAGTTGATGAAATAAGAATGAAGCAAAAGACCAGAAGCTATAAAATCATCAACGAAGAATTATACAAGGAAGGAGGTTGTAAACCGCTGCTAAAGTGCGTTTTTAGGGAAGATGGAAAAAACTTGCTGAAGGAAATACATGAAGGAATCTACAGATGTCACGCTGGGGCTAGAACAATAGTTGGAAAAGCTTTCAGACAAGGATTTTTCTAGCCAACTGCCCAAAGTGACAGTAAAGAAATCATTCAAACTTGTCACAATTGTCAAATGGCAGGAAGTAAAGTCAATGCACCGGGAACAAACTTACAACCAATCGAACCAATTTGGCCACTTGCAAGATGGGGAATCGACATAGTTGGAAAGTTACCTCCGGCTCAAGGCAATTACCAATATGCAATAGTTGCAGTTAAATACTTCACTAAGTGGATTGAGGCGAAGCCAATCACCAACATGTCCTCCCACGCGATGAAAAAATTCCTATGGCAAAACATCATATGCAGATTTGGGGTCCCAAGACACATCACAGTAGATAATAGGACACAATTCGACAATAAAGACTTTAGAGAATATTGTCAATCAATGGGAATCAAACTCTGCTTCGCATCAGTAAAATACCCAAAGTCTAATGGAGCAGTCGAAAAAGCAAATGGGATAATCTGTAATGGAATCTCAAAATGCTTAACAGGCCTAAAAAAAGGAAAATGGGTTGATGAATTACCAAGAATAATTTGGTCTCACAACACCTCAAAACCAAGATCAACAGAGTTTTCTCCGTTCAAGTTACTTTATGGAGATGAGGCAATGACTCCTAAAGAAATAAAATATGAAGGTCCAAGAACAAATATTCAAATGATCACAGAAGAAGATCAAGCAACAAGCAAAGATTTGCTCGAAGAAGAAAGAAATGAAGCGCTTAAAAATATCAAGAAGTATCAACATGAAACAAAGAAGTGGTACAATAAGAAGGTCAAGCCAAGAGAGTTAGCACCAGGAGATTTTGTCCTCAAAAGGAAAAGAGATGAAGACACTGTAGAAAAATTCCAACAAAAGTGGGAAGGGCCTTTCATCATCACAAGAACAAACAAAGAAGGTGTGTATCACCTAGCGAATCTGAAAGGTGAAGAACTCAGCCACACTTAGAACATAGAAGCACTTCGTAAGTACTACCTGTAGCCAAATTAGAAGAGTAGATTTACTTTCCGCAAAGTAGAGGTAGAAGTTTTATTCCAAGCAACTTTACAATGTAATCGAGCTGCACTCTTTTTCCACTCAGGGGAAACCCTTTACAGGGTGAGTGGTTTTTTAACGAGGCAGTCTCTTAGCAAGTCTCACGAAATATAATAAGAAAGTAGTTTCCCCAAAGATATGTCTCCACCTTGAAGTATAAAATGCCAAAGAGTATATCCAACATATACTCTCATATCGGCACAAATTTAGCAAAATTAAGTTAGCATTAATATTTTATTAATCTAAAAAATGCTAACTTATAAAATTTGCTAAGGCAAATCTTTCGACTTTATTTTACTAAGGTGAAACGTTTCAGCTTCTAAGGAAGTGTACATGTCCACTTCACTCGAAAAGGAAGGGATGGCGTTTTAAAATTTGCTAAGGCAAATTTTTCGATTTTATTTCACTAAGGTGAAATATTTCAGCTTCTAAGGAAGCGTACACGTCCACTTCACTCGAAAAAGAATGGACGGCATTTCAAAATTTGCTAAGGTAAATTTTTCAACTTTATTTCACTAAGGTAAAATGTTTCAGCTTCTAAGGAAGCGTAAGTGTCCACTTCGCTCGAAAAGGAAGGGACGGCGTTTCAAAATTTGCTAAGGCAAATTTTTTGACTTTATTTCACTAAGGTGAAATGTTTCAGCTTCTAAGGAAGCGTACGCGTCCACTTCGCTCGAAAAGGAAGGGATAGCGTTTCAAAATTTACTAAGGCAAATTTTTTGACTTTATTTCACTAAGGTGAAACGTTTCAGCTTCTAAGGAAGCGTACACGTCCACTTCGCTCAAAAAAGAAGGGACGACGTCTCAAAATTTGCTAAGGCAAATTTTTTGACTTTATTTCACTAAGGTGAAACGTTTCAGCTTGTAAGGAAGCGTACGCGTCCACTTCGCTCGAAAAGGAAGGGACGGTGTTTCAAAATTTGCTAAGGCAAATTTTTTGACTTTATTTCACTAAGATGAAATATTTCAGCTTCTAAGGAAGCGTATGGGTCCACTTCGCTCGAAAAGGAAGGGACGGCATTTCAAAATTTGCTTAGCAAATTTTTCAACTTTACTTCACTTAAGGTGAAAATGTTTTCAGCTTCTAACAAAGTGTACGCGCCTACTTCGCCCAGAAAAGAAGGAACGAAGTTTCAAATTTGGTTAAGGTACATTCTTTGACTATTTCACCAAAGTGAACTGTCTCAAACTCCCAAGCAAAGTATACATGTTTACTTTGAATGAAAAAGAAGGGACGGCGCTCCAAAATTTGATAAGATAAATTTTTTGACACTATGTTTTCAAGAAAAGAACATAGGCTCTCTAAGAATAAAAGTATTTACACAAAAAATACAATCCAAGGTATTTATTCCGTACTCATTCATACAAGCGAAGGAAAACTCACAAACTTCGCGATACAATAAAGAATGCTTACAGTACAATTTATCCAACCACAAAAATGTGTTTATAAAACTAGTCGTTTTGAGAACCAACTACATCGGCGGCATCATCAAGTATGTCGTTTACAACTTTGTCTATAATATCATCCGCTTCACGGTGCAAAAAGTCCTCGCAAATATTTGCCGACGAAGCACTTGATCCAGACAACTACAAAAAAGAGGTTAGAAAACAAAAGTCTAACCACAAGCGATAAAATAAACTTTGCATAATGAACCCTACCTGTGCAAAATTCGTGAAGTCAAAAACTCGACAGTTAGGGGGCCTGCCACTACAACATCGTGTATCCACGTCTATAAAAGGTTTGTAAGACAAAATATCTGAAAGAAAAAGTTCGAAAGAAAAAGTCCCAAGTTCAAAACAACAAGAGCAAAAACTTACAGGCAAGAAAATCATCGACATCACAACCATCACACTTCACACGAAAGTCATAAAATTCACTAGGCTCGAAAACGAAGTTATCCTTAGACATTAACAGCGGGGTAACATCTTCGACATCCTGCATAGGCTCAGCATGAGGAACCTGCGCAGGATGGACAAATAGTCAAATGGCTTCCATGCACATATTTTACAACAATTGAGAACCTGTTGACACCGTTTTTTGACACGTGTCAATATGGACCGAAAACTGTGCTGATCGGCAAGGGAGTGGTTCTTCTCCAGCGTTGATTCTGAGTTGACCGATGGATGAGTGCCGATAAAGGACATGTTGATCTCGTACATTGCCGATGAAGCCAGAGGGCTGTTGCCGATAGAGATTGAGGCATGGTTGCCGATGGAAAGCGGAGCTGAAGGACATGGAAAGCGGGTCTGAGCCATTATTGATGGGTTGCCGATGGAATCTACAGGGATGAAGAGCATGCCGGTAGAGTTTTCATCGTAAAGCAATGGATAAGGGAACTGGCGATATTTATGCCATTATTTTATTAGCTTATTTTTGAGTCCGACCTTGGTACGAGTCGTTATTTTTTATTCCTTAGAGATAAGACTTGTTTAGGTAATACTTTGTCGTGTCTGTTTAGGACTCATAGTACCAGGGTATAAATATGTACCGAAAGACAATGAAAAGAATAATCATCAATACAACAAACCTACTATTTTTATCTACTTTTCAAGCAATCTACTTTTCGGCGACTTCGTCATCAGTACTTTTTCCTTTTCAACGAGTTCTTTCAAGAGTCGACGGGCTGCATCAACTTGATCTTCGGCGGCCTTGCAGGTTCCGCTTTTACCGAGCAAGATTCAGGCTTTGACGTCCGGGCGTATCGCTGTCGTCTCGTCTGATCTGTTCAACAGTTATCGAGTATCATCTGAGCTTTGACGTCTGGGCGTATCGCTGTCGTCTCGTTCAGGTTTTATTCAAATCTATCATCCTTGTCGATTAACAGGTCAAATCGACTGGCACGCTCCGGATATCGATTGTGGGTATTAGCCCGGTGTGTTTGCAGATATAATTTTGCATCAACAGAACCATTGTATCTTAACATCCCCTCTCTCACAAAAGGAAAAAAACAGCTAGAGCCTAAGGTTGACCACCACTAACATTGCTAGATTCGGCACCACCACGGCTCCTAGCATCAGCCTCCCGCTTCACGGCTTCCTCCGCCTCCCTCCGAACAGCCTCCGTCTCCTTTGCAATTTGCTGGCATAAAAGAGAGAAAAAGTTAGTTATGAGACACAATAGAAAACAAAAACAACGAAAGTACAAAATCTACCTTCTGTAATTTCTCTCTGGCTTTGTCAAAGCAATAGGCCCGATCACCCGACCTCCAATACTGCTCAAGATATTTGTTGCACAATACTTGCATAGCCTTCATCACATTAGTAAGTTCACCCACAGAAGAAAACTTATAGTTATCATCACAAAACTGTGCAAACAAGGGATCTTGACTTTGTTTCATCAAGTGAAACAAAGCACGCGCAGAGTAGTAAACTCCAATATCAACAGTGGTCTCCATGACCTGAGACAAGTCTTCATATTGGCGATAAAGCCAGCTGAAAAAACTATCATGGTCACCAAGGTCCCAGCACTTGTCTCCCGGCCTAGCTCCAAATTTATCATAACATGCAAAGCAGAGTTCCCAAATCCGGTTGCAATTATCAAAAAAGGATTTATCTTGCTCTGCAATCTTCCTTTCAACGCGCCTCATGCTATCCCTTAACTTTTCATTATCCTCCTTAATCTTTTTGATGCCATCTTCTTTTTCTTCAATCCGAGCAAGAGCACTGATAAGCTTCCCTTCTAACACGTTATGAGCATCCACTGCATCAATTCTTTCCTTCTCCTTCTCGGCAAGTTGCTTCTTCCGATTCTCAATCTCAGCTTGATAATCACATTCGCGAAGGGCAAAAATTTTCTCCTTCTCTTCCAAACCCATTCGCAACCCTCTCATCAAAATAGAACCTTTGTACATCATTGACAAACCTGCGTCAGCAACTTTAAGCAAAGGTTTTTTGACAATTCGAGCTCAGCATCCGGAACAGTAAAAGCTTCATCAATGCATTTCGAAAGTTGAACCTCAGAAGTACGAGGCATCATCCGAAGTTTGTTAGCTCCAATGCCGATGAACTTAAAACTATCAAGACCCAAGCTTTTATCTTGACAAAATGCCAACTTGCGCTCAAGAGCATCATAAAATTCCCTCTCACCGTCAGCAGGGATAACAGGAGTAACAGGATCTTGACCACCAAATTTGCTCAAGTCGACATTTTTCTGAGGAGAAGATGGCGCATGAGGAAAGATAGTCTCTAAAAAATCAAAAGTCAGCAAAACAAAAAACCTAAATCCAAAGAAACGTGAAGTCACAGCGCTCACCAGTAGAAACACGTTCACCCAAATTGCATTCAATAGCTTTCCCGCTCTCAACATGAATAGTACAGCTCGACAAGCGCATCAAGCTCTCATCGTTGCTCTCATCATCAAAAAACCCTGGAACCACCAACTTTTTTAGGCACGTTGGAAACACCAACTTCGCCAACCCCAACTGTTCCAGGGCCTTCAAGTGAAGCAGCCTTCCTAGCATCAATATCCATATCATGAGATTCAACGACAACAGCCTCAGAAACAAATCCTGGCGAAGTTGACCCAGCAGTTTTTGAAAATCTCCAACTTGAGTCTCTTTCTCAGAGACCAAGCTGATTCCCGCACCAACTTCGCCAACCCCACCAGCAGAAGTATCACAAGCTCGTAAACTCTGCAGGTTTTCATCAAGTGGAGTAAGTAATAGTGGAGTCAAACCACTAGTAGAGAAAGTCATACAAATTTTTCTCACCTCTTCTTCCAAATGTTGAGACCCAGAAGTACCAACATCACCAACAACTCCTTCCCTAGCACCACCCAAACCATAAACTAAGTTCCCTTCCATATCCAAGCTTCGTTCAAGAACAGCATCAATCTCCTCATCATCTAACAAAACAGAAGGACTTTGATTTTTCTTCAATTTCTTAGCAATAACTTTGCTAGAAACACCAATCTTGCGCTTCTTCCCCTTAGCTTGAGCAGTAGTCTCTTTTTTACTCCGCCTCTTCTCACGAGCATAGGCAGGGGGAGGCCTATCGCCATATTCAACATGAGCAACTTCAAAAACCCTGTTCAAGCGCTTGTAGTCACTCCCAAGAACTTTTTTGATATTATTTCTCTCACTCAACACATACTTGCCAAGCAAATCTTCAGCCCGGTTTTCCACAGATCTCATAAATTCTTCATCAGAAGAAAATGTCCTCGGACGATGAGATTCATTATCTGGAAATTTGTAGTTTACCCCTCGAACCTTTTTAGCATGAAACCGTTGAAAAGCCCAACCTTTCTTCAACGGCCAAATTTTAGCAGCAGCATACTCTTCCACAAGATCTCTAGCATATTGCAGCGAAGCTGTGCACTTGTACGCCTTCATAGCAGCCTTCGAGATCATGGAAGAAGGAAAAGACAGAGATAGCCTAAACTTTTCAATTTCCATCCTAGCAGCCATCGGATACCTCTTCACCACCTTCTTTGTAACAGAGTCCCGCTCCTCAACCATGGGCACTTTATGATAAAACCAATATCTTGACCAATCTCTAGTGCCCCACTTGTTCCTAGTCGTAGGAGAAACTTGAATAGCGTTGCGAGCTGTTTTAAAACTCGAACAAGCAAAATATTTAGTGATCACCCGCCTTTTAAGCATAAACTCTTTAAAATGGGTGTGCATCTCAAAACATTCACAGAACGCAGCAATATCAGCATTGCACTCCAAAGATTTCACTGCCCAAACAAACTGTGCTAACCGAACTACACCATTCGGTGTCAAATGATGCATCTAGATATTAAAAGCCTTTAACACATCTTCGATAAAGTCCTGACAAGGGAATCGGAGACCAGCAGTAAACAGTTCTTGATAAACAATACATTTATCAGGATGAGGCTTCAGGTTGCATTCCTCAGGATCAGGAACCCTCACTTGATCGCCCTCAACAATCTTTAAGCGAACCATCTCATCAAAGTGACACTTCTCAAACAAAGTTTTACCAAAAGTCAAGGTAAAACCCTCATCATCCTTAACCAAATCTTAGACTGACGCATCAACATCTTCAAGATTCTTGTCGTCAGTATCCACAGGCAAGCTATCATCATCAACTTTTGAGCTCTCTTGAGAGTGAACTTGATCTTGTAAGTTTCGCGAAGACATCTATAAAATTAAAAAATTAAAACAACCCAGACAAAATCATAAAACATAAAGCCTAAACAAAATAAACCTCGACGAAGTTGTCAAACACACTTCGCTTCAGAACCTAAGGACAGATGAACAAAGGCAACAGATGCTAAGAAAGGCTATCTCAAACTTTCCAGCTCAAGAAAAATTTCAGCAGAGTTTCTCCTCTTAAAAAACGACGGCTCCAGGGGGGAGAGCATCGCTATTTATACAAAACCCGGTCAACCAGTCAAAACTAGCCGTAGGATTCAAATTTCTATCAGGCCAACTCCAAAGTTTGACGGCGTTTGTTAGGCTTTCACATAAACTTCGCGGGATTCAGACCTTTGGAGTAGGCCTTCGTCCGTGAGAGGCTGCTGTTGGAGAGCAACTTTGACATACAAACATCCTTTCTAAACTTTGGAAGTAAATAATTTATTACAAGCATTTGAGATACTAACATGAGCTACGAAGACAATATTGATACTTCGCTATAATTTTGCCTGTGTATCTTCGCGCGTCACAAGTTGACTGGCGAAGATGACTTCGCCGCGCTTAAGACACCCAACGAAAATGACATGAACACTTCACTGTGATTGTCAAACTTTGCATAAGTGATCGCACATGTCTCAGGTTATTCGACGAAGATGGCTTCTCTAGACTCCCGACGACCAGCGAAGCTGACGTGGCATCTTCGCACGAAGAATCGTCAAAGCTGTTCACCAAGTTAAGAAATCATAATCAAGCCCAAAATTGTTTAAGAAGACAAAAGGAAAGGGACGAAGTGTGTTTCACCACTTCGCCGGATCACTTTCTAGCAAAATGTATGATGGAAGTTATGACTAATCTTGTAAAATTCTTTGAGTGGCGAAGCCAGGGGGTCTATAAATACCTCCTGAGGTGTAAACTTTTAGGACAGAACAGAATTCAATTGCGATTAGCATATTGTTTCCATCATATTTGTATACGTGATTTTATCATCCAACAATTAGTTAATATACGCTCTCATGCGAATGTACTACTATAAATTGAAAAGATTATCCAATACAAGTTTTGATCAAGCCATCAAATTATATTAACCTTGTGAATTAAACCCTTATATTAATTCGGATGTGTGTATCAACGTATCACCTCCTCGATACAAATTAAAAGTATATATGGTGTTGCAAACTAGAAGCCGCTCGAACGAACCAGATGGACAACCGGACATGCGACTAGCTAGAACAAAAACGCACTTGTATGCATCTTGCAGCCTCGCTCCTTACCTTTCGTATTTCTTTCTCTATCTAAAATTTTAAGTCATTTCAATTTTCATGAAAAGTTAAAGTATCTAAATTTGAACAAAATTATATAGAGGATTATAAAGTTTTATGATATAAAATAGCTACATATATACTATAAAAATATAATCGATGATATGTATTTGATATCATAAATATCATTATTTATTATATAATTTGGGCAAATTTAATATGCTTTGACTCCGTAAAAATATTAGAATGACATCCGATTTAAATTATAAGTCAGTACAACTTTTCGGAGAGTCAAGGTTGAACTGTGAGTAGAAAAAAAGTTTATACCAATCAAAATAAAGTTTGACTAAAATTATAAAAAGTATCATATAGATTTCTAACTTATAAATATACTATAAAAATATAATTAATAAAAATTCTGATAATATTTATTTTGGTATAATAAATATTTTTACTTTATTATATAAATTTATTCAGATTTGAGATTACATTGACTTATAAAAGATTCACTTATAGTTTAATGGTCGGACGGTTCAGTAGCTCATATCATGGTACTCGCATCTTTTTTTAGAATTTTTTCAGAACTTACCGCTGTTATGCGTTAGATACTTATAAAGGTACGGATAAGTTTACATATGTATATCTATATAGGTGAGTGTGTGTACTGTGAACGTACATATTAATCTAGTAGGGAAGGAAACCAGAGGCCACGAGGCTTGGTCGGCTTGGCAGGGGCGCGCAGCTGGTCCACTGTCCATCAGAGGATTCTGTTGGGTACCGCACCGTACAGTACGGTCGGCCACTCGTTTCGTGCGTTCGTGCATGCATGTCGCCGGCGGCTACGGAGTAGCTTGAGCGATATCGATGAGCAATAAACCTATAATCACAAATATATATCATATAATATATTCGTCGGCGAAAGAATCGGAGGCGGCGTGCATCCAGCAGTGGTGCAATTGCTGTCAATGCCATGCGGCCTACGTAACACCTCTCGCTCCGGGCAGACAGATGGAGTAGAAAATTGCTTGCACCTTGTGTTTTCTAAGCTTATCGCTGATTCTCGGTCAATGTACGAAATGGTACGATCTGAGGGAGGCACATGCATGTGCTGCGATTCAGAATACTGGGACCAACAACTTGGCGATTTATATTAATTGAGTACAACTATACAATAATTTCAT
Source organism: Bothriochloa decipiens (assembly GCA_023333625.1). Classification (NCBI taxonomy): domain Eukaryota; kingdom Viridiplantae; phylum Streptophyta; class Magnoliopsida; order Poales; family Poaceae; genus Bothriochloa; species Bothriochloa decipiens. The sequence goes on along the minus strand of CM041639.1, from coordinate 26,751,270 downwards.
ACGTAGAGATTAAAGAGCATGCACATGCATGGAGGTTTGTAGTCGATAAGGAGCACACCTTAATTCATATGTCGAAATGAACTAAGATGAAAAATAAATTAAGTTAATTTTACCTCATTCACTGCAATATACATTAGGGACTGTGCATTAAATTTAGCTGTGGTGCAAATTGCAGAGGCAGGGGGGTTGGCTTTTGGCAGGGGCAGGCCTATGAACTTTAGTTCCTCAGGCTACGAATTTAGAAATATCAAGACGACTTATAATTTAATTAGAACAAAAGAAGTAGGATAAAACTGAACTAATACTCCCTACATCTTTAAATAAGTAGAGTATTATAGTAATTTTAGTTTAACTGAATTTGTATACAAATACCAAAAATATTTTTTAGATAAAGAAATACCATAAATATTTACAGTGCCACATAAAAATATAAGCATAATATAAAGATAAATATACCCTCTAATCTGGTTTTTTTACTCACTCCAATCTAATTTCTCAGGCGCAACGTCTAGTAAAACAAACACGAATAAGACGATGTCTTGGTTGCGTTCATGCGATTAACTAGTACACAAATCCTTTTTACAATCGGCACCAATTTTTTAAAAATGGTTGACAAAGGAAACCGACTCTAACTACGGTAGCGAACAGTGTAGCGAGCAAACTGTTATTAGGAATCCAATTTGAGGGATTGTTGCGGTAAGAACACCGCTGGGCATTTACATATTTGTCATCTTTACAGATGGCACTAAAACACGTGCCACTAACATGTGGGGCCACATGCATACATTTTTAAAAACGGTTGTAATAAGACATCCTTCTTTAAAAAAATATATTTTTTTAGAGGAGGTTCTTCTAATTCCCCGATGCTAAAAATAGCCAATTTATAGTAGGGTCATCATTTTTAGTAGTGGTCAAGGAGGCCTCGCACATAGGCCATTATAAATTCATACAAGTTTTACATCAAGTGCTCATCGACCTCAAATTCACTCCGGACGAAGGAGTTATGGACTTTGCAATGGAGTAGTGTCGGGCTACCGGCAGACCGAATTTCAACTTTGATAGACTTGCACATTGAGATGGTCTTGTCCATGGTGTATCCATCATCACCATTCTTCCTAAAGTATATTTGAAATGCCAATATTAGGTAGTAACAAATTGATAATGTTATCATTATGCAAACATAGGAACAAACTCGCCTTATCTTTAACTTTCATGGGCATATCCATAGGTGTCATGTCCTCATCACTAAGAGTAACAAAAAATTAGCACAAAGCCCCATGTCTAAAAAAAGAGAGAGTGAGGTCCTATTACTTTAATCTTTTACTCTATGGTGGATGAAGGGTGGAGGCTAGTCTCCTGTTGTGTATAGATGAATTCAAGGTTTGGTAATCAACAGGGTCCTTATTGAAATTCAACTTCATCATTTCCCTCCTCCAAATTGCACCTTTCTAGTGTTTTTTGCGGTCATCTTTTTCGAGATTTTTCTTCTACTGTGTGTTGGATGGTTACTTGTCTTCTTAATATGTTTTATGTTCCTTGGAACTTGACTTCATGTCTTGAAGCCTAGATTTTATCTCACATGTTCCAAACCCTAAAACCCCTCCTTTCTTGCTCATTTTGGTGAAATTCTTAAGTAGTTTCTTGAGTTGAGCTTTTCATGCTGGTCTTCCTCGCTTTTTAGGTGCCATGAGGTCCAAACAATATGCTTAGGCATTGCAATCAATGGAATTCCCATGAATACCATCAAAACATTCTCTTCAAGAAAAATGTGAAAACTCCCATATGAAGAGAGAAAAATTCAAGATTGTTGGCAAAGTTTTGAGTTTTTGGACAAGGTCCTTTAGGAATATCTTCACTATTGAAGGTGTGTGCAAAGTTTTGAAATTTAGTTTTAGATTAGAGGTCGTTTGATTGAGTTTTGGCCTTTTTCCATCTTGTTTTGGAGGCTGTTTTCTAGGTTTTGGTCTCAGAACTTTCTACCCAACACCTCTAACATTGGCATGCGCAAGTAGGAATTTTCGACTCCAACCCTTGCATGTTAAGTGATGTTTTTGAGTTCACTTTGCCCATAGGCTTTCCGACCTTTTTAGGAACTTTAGTTGCTTAAGAACAAGAGTTTTGGGGATATTTGGGACATAGGCCAAGAAATTATTTTGGCTCTCGTTCAACCTCCATCTGGTAGCCTTTTCTGTATAGCCTCGTTAGTCAAAGAATCTCCCAAAGTAATAATGTCTCTACCCCGCCACTAATCACAGAGGTACAGAAAACCTCATCCATAAAAATCACCTATCCCCTATATATCAAGCACATATGGATAGTATCATCATCTCATCACTAAAATCAAGAACCCATATCTATCCCGTGTCTAAACAATTCGCAACCTAACTAGCGGAGTTACATTGATTGAGAGTTGACACATACTCTGTACTTCACATCCCAACAAGATCAACTAAGAGTTCAATTTTTTGAACATGAATTTACAGCTATCTCTAGCAGCTCTCCGCCAAAAAATACACGAGAAAGTCATTGTTGTACACAGAAGCTAATAGGGAAGGAAATCGATCCACTCAAAACTGATCAAGAACTGCATGCTGCTTGCATCAGCACCAAGAACTGCACTGCACTGCTCTTTGCATCAGCACTGCAGGTTTTTAACTCCTCCACAGACCCTAAAATGAAATCTGATCTGATGATCACTCAGCTTGAAAGTGACCTTACCATGCGTGCATATCCATGGATAGGCGACTGGTTTTTCACACCGGAGAATCTGTATCCGCGTCACCACTACTACTCGTGTCCGTATGATGCTGGTGAGGTGGATGGTTGGCAGCAGTTTGCGCCGCCGCCGGCGCTGCCGCCCTGTCGGCGAGGACGGTGGCGCGGCAGAGCGGGCAGGTGGTGTGGAATCGGAACCACGTGTCGACGCAGCGCGCGTGGAAGCGGTGGCCGCACCGCGGCAGCAGGCGGCCCTCGTCGCCGTCCGCGAACTCCGCGATGCAGATCGCGCACTCGGGCGCCGCCGGCCCCCCGCCGCCGGAGGAGGAGTGGACGACGAAAACTGGCAGCGCGGTGATTGCCAGCTGCACCTCGCGCCGGTCCCGGGCCTTGGGCGACGCCGGCGGCGACGACGAGGCCACGGAAGACGCGCCCTCGTCGTCGTCGTCGCCGCCGCGCGAGCGGGAGAAGAAGCGCCAGAAGTAGACGTAGACGAGGAGAACGAGGAAGACGTTGAGCGCGACGAGGCCCGCCGTGAGCAGCCGCCCGTGTGCCTGCCAGTGGATGCCGCCGCCGCCGGCGGCGGCACCGGCGCGGGGGCTGGGGCCCATGGCCTCCTGATCCATTATTCCATTGGAATTGGACGTACGATCCTTGTCCGTCGCCCCGGCCGGACCCGGATCAATTAAACAGCTCCAATGGATCAAATCAATCAAAATGCAGATCAGATCAAGAGTGATCCAGAGGCATGCAACGATGAACTGACGGAACGGGAAGTTAGGGAGGTGGTGGATCGATCCAGGAGCTAGCTAAAACGACGACTAGGATAGTGGCGATGGATGGGGGATGGGAGGTGAGACGTGGTGGCGTGGGTTCGTTTATAGGAAGAAAGAGTACTAGTCCTCCTGCGCGAGCGACGGGGAGGAAGGAGGAGGTGGCGGCTCTTGACTTGGCTTGCGGCGTAGGCAAGGGCATGACAATGACCGCCGCCGAGCCGACACGGCGCAGGATCGCCTCTGCCTCCGCTTTTGGGGGCTCTGGTGGCTCTTGGAGAGGCTGGACGGGCACGCGGCCGGACGTAAAATCACCAGGCGCGGATCAGAACGGAACGGAACGGAATGGAAGCTGATACATATATCATGCATGCATCTGACAAAGTAAGTGAACACTTCTTATTTTTTTCGGGCGAGCGAGAGCGGCATTCCGTTTCTTGTGTTGAGGCGGCCGAACAAATCTGTTGGCGGCGTGAAACTGATCGATCTCGAGCGGCGTGTACGTTGGAGTACCGCCATGCCATGGTGTGCGCCCACAGGGTTGTAGTTGTAGCCTGTAACCTGTATACGAGTAGGCTGCTGCTTTTAGTACCACGCCTTGTCTAGATGACGAAATTTTTAGCCAAAAATATTGTAGCATTTTGTTTATATTTGATGCGAGATGTCGTCCTCAATTCATATGCCGTGCCTTCTCCTTCAAGCCAAGTAAACAAAGCACAGATTAAGTCAATAACATCTCTCTCTCGTTGTTTTAGAGAACCACTTGACAGTAACCTATCATATCAATCGCATGTTCCACCCTGTACACAGCTGATTTGGCATCCGAGTCACTGCTGACTTGTCTATACGTAACTGGTCGACCAAAGCTATATCCAATGGGGGCCGAGAACGAGATGATGCTAGCATTTGTTTACACGGTTTTTAATTCACATATAGGTGGATAAAATAATTTCAGATGGCTCTGCCTGTGTCCATGTGATGAGGACCCTGCTAATGACAGTTAGTGTAAAGAACTCGCTGAAAGCGGCAGATCTTTCTCGAAGTCATATATATGTACGTATATATAATAGATTTGTTGGGTGGATTGACAATGCCATTTGGACGGGCTTAGAATAATAAGGTGACGAGTTAGGTAGTATACGAATTCCATTGACGCCGTATGCAAATAAAATAAATAGGGAGGATTTGTAATGTTACTGTGATCTTGAAAGTAAACGCCCAAATTGTTGGAGAGCGCGCTAGCTGTTTTCTTTCGCGTTCCCTTTTGACACTTCATTTTTTGTTCTGTTTTAGACATTACACCGAGCTAGAAAGAAGAATGGGAAGAGAAAAATATAGACCAATATAAGGTTTGAATAATCTGCGATTTGCAGTGCCAGGTCAGTATTAATTGCGTACATATTTGTTTGACCAGAAGTACAAAAGTCAATGTATATATACACATTCCACATGTAGCGCAAAAAAAAGTCAATGTGTACAGAGTGACGCATCTTTTTTTCTCCTCACATTTTTTCAGTATAATTCTCTTTAATTTTATAAGAGGGGAGAAGCACGACACAAGTTGTCAAGGTCATCAATCGCAAAAAAGTAAGTTGTCAAGGTCGTTTTCTCATCAAATAACCGAAGTTGAAACCCGAACCTGCCCCTAGCCCATGGATACCCAAAATTTGAACAGATACCCGAAATCTGGGTATATATATACACATATTCACATGTATAAACAAGACGCAATAAATAATAAATATTTTTATGAGTCAACTTTGAATAAATTTAATAATATAAGTAAACAAGGTATTATTAGCATATTATAAAACATGAATTTTATTCTAAATGATTTATTTTGGATATCTACGGATGAAAAACCAAACACGAAACCAAACCCAAAAATCATGGGTGAGAAATCATCCCTAAACCCGAATATGTACGACCCGAAACCGGCGGATGTCCACCCCAAATCCGAGTACCTAAAACATTCTTCTAGGAACCTAGACCATTTCCTTTGTTAACGTGGAAAATTCTTCATGTGGACCTGGAATATTTTGCTTTGTGCATGAAGGCTAAAACATTCTTCCCATAAAGTTATAACAATTTTCTGTTGATTAGTAATATTGTTTTTAGAACCTACAACATTCTTCTCGATCCTAAGCCTGAAATGTTTTCTCGTGAGGTTATTGTTTTTCTCACATTCTTCTTGCGAAGTTGGGTCCTTTTCTATTTTCTCGTGAAGCTAGAGCATTCTTCACATGAAGCTGGAGAGCAAATTTCTTCTAAACTTTGTGACATCTTGTGAAGTTAGGAGATTTTTCTCATAATGTTGTAACATTCTTTGCTAGATTGGAACATACTTTTTTTCTCATAAGCTTGAACATTTTCTCATGAAGCTAGAACATTTTTCTCATCAACTAGGAACATCGTTCTTCTATCCCTAGAGATTTTCTTATTGGCCTAGATAATTGTTCTCGCAAATCTTTTAAAAAATCTTTCAAGTTGGAATATTTTATCTTGCAAACTTGGAGCACTTTCTTATCAGCCTAGATAACTAGATAATTGTTATCCCAAATCTTAAAAATGTCCTTGATATTGGAATATTTTTCTCATGAAGGTACCGCATTGTATTTAATTTTAATAATTCTCTCATGAACATTTTATGTAATGTAGAGTATTTTTAAGATATCATTCTTTTTGTCAGATTGACTTTTTTTTGTGTTAACTTCCTTTTTAATATGTAGGTAGGATTTAGATATTCTTTTTGAATCTTTGTGCAATCTAAGTTATTATTTTTTTAACAAACTTTATACACATAGAGAGTGCAAAATTCTTGCAGAGGCTGGAATAAAACTTCCCCTTCTTTAAAAAATTATAGAATTACTATTTATCCAACATTATAAATGGATGTATTTGTTTGTTCAATTAACTCTGCATGTTAAATGTTTTTGCATTGTCCTGCAAAATTCTTGTTTCAAACTGCTACAAGCAAGCATAACAATGCAAGACTCTGATCCTATGGAGAAGTTTTATTATGGAAATTTTTTTATTAATAAACTTATTTTTAAAAAAATTATAAAATTAGTCTCCGTTTTCAAAAAATTACAAAAATAGGCCACTAGTCGCCCGTTGAAAGGGCGACGTGAGAGAATCGCCCGTTCAAAGGGCGACCAGGCCCATGTCGCCCGTTGAAAGGGCGACCAGGCCCACGTCGCCCGTTCAAAGGGCGACCAGGCCCACGTCGCCCGGCCAAAGGGCGACCAGATGTTCGCCCCGCCGACGGGCCACTAGTCGCCCGTTGAAAGGGCGACGTAAGAGAATCGCCCGTTCAAAGGGCGACCAGGCCCATGTCGCCCGTTGAAAGGACGACCAGGCCCACGTCGCCTGTTCAAAGGGCGACCAGGCCCACGTCGCCTGGCCAAAGGGCGACCAGGCTAGTCGCCCAGCCAAAGGGCGACCGGATGTTCGCCCTGCCGACGGGCGACCTGGTTTTTGGGATTTTTTTGAAAATAATATTTATTTATATGAAAATTTCAGAAAAAATTTCGGATTTTTTTTAAAATAATATTTATTTATTCAGAAATTTCAGAAAAAATATCGAAGTTGGAGAAATAGCAAAAATAATACGCAGTCATGCAATGGGCGTGCGAAAACGCCGTTGTCGTGTGCTCACCCAAGCTTAATAGATGAAAAAAATACAACAGTGAAACATTAATTAAGTTCTAAAAACTAAAATAGTATCAGTACAATATCATAGAAAATAACATCGGCGGCAAATCATACAAAACTAATATCGTCCACGCTTAGGTGCAACACCCCTAATCGTGCCAGGCTTTGGTGCTTTGCGGCCGCTCGCACATGGCCGGCTGAGTAAGTAAGCGACGAAGGAGGAACTATAACACGTGCAGGACGGCCTCCAGCAGCAGCTGGTGTCGTGTACTCGTCCTGTGAGGGCTGTGTCTGTGGTGGTGCTTCACGTAACTGCGATGACGCAAGTACGTCCACCGGCTCCTGCTCCAGGTAACTGTCAAGGTCCAAGGGTGACGGGGATCGCTGACGAAAAGTGTCAGCGTGCTCAGAGATGTCCGATCCCTCGTAGTCGTAACGGGTCGTCCCTAAACATATAAGACCAACGTTATGATAACACTGATGGTAAAACTAATATATAACGTGTCGAACTCTTAAAAGTAGGTCATACCTGGAACCATGGGTACAGCGTGTGAAGAGGAACCTCCGAAATCGAACTGATGCCGCGAACCATCAAAGTGCATACCTGACCATGCAGAGTGAATGTAATGTTATGAATAAAGCAGTATTAGATAATATAATTAAATTTTACAACTATATCGTACCTGTAGGCATGTGAGCAGGCTGCGAAGATGATCCAATGATATCGAACTCCGGACGCCAACCGGCAGAGTACGTAGGTGGACCTGAATAATGAAACTTATAAGTAACGAACAAGTTACCATTACTACATATGAAGAAAATATAAGTTACTCACCTGTTTGGTACGTAGGCCGCGGAGGTAGTGGCGCCGTCGGTCCGTCAGGCCTGTGTGTCACGTGTGAACGTCGAGGGACGACATCCGGCTGTCGCCCGCAGGGCCGGCATGACGTCAACTTGACAACGTTTGCAGCAGAGTCGTACATCCTCTGGACCGCAGCGGTAAGCTCGTGGCTGGTCATCTGAATGCCCTCCCTTAACCGGTGCAAGAGCGATCCACCATCCACAGTGATACGGTGAGCCATGTCGGCCTATTAACAAAACGAGAACATTGAAGTAATTACGATAAGAAAAATATTAAACGAAGTGGGTTGAAGTTCATAAAGATCGTACCGCCAACGACATCGCCTGATCTTTGTGCACAGGGTACGTGTCCGTCAACCTAGGGACGTGGGTCAATGGCTCCACTGGTGTATACGTGACTCTGATCCGGGTGCGAGAAATATACCAACGTAAGTAGTCCCCGTAAGCCTCCAAGGAAAACGGTCTGGGCTCGTAGGTCACATCATGTAGTGCGTTGGCCCACTCGTCGACCCATGGCTGTATACGGGAGGACCAAGTAACGCCTGCCGGTAGACCCCTTCGCACGTAACTATGGATTTCAAAACGTATTAATTATCTTTTTATATATATTAAATACTCAATCTGAACGAATTAATTGTCTTATACTTACCCGTGCACGGAAAGAGGAACAATATGGGCAACCGGAAGTGGGAACGTCTGGTTACGACCAAACTGTCGCATCACTCTGTGAGGAGCATAGTCCTCGACAAAGATGTCGAAAATAACAGCCTTACGTGTCAGCCAGTACTCCTGATCCCTCGTGCAGAACGACGACAACCCATTAGGTGCTCGTACGACAATCTCCTCCATGCTGTAAGGTTTCCAGCGGACGTCGTCTGGCCTAATCCGGTCGAACGCCGCCATGTACTCATGATAGGCTCTGTGAACCTGAATGTTTGCCTAAGTAGGCTATATAGAAAATAATAGTAAGGTGCAATTTATTCAAAAATAAATAGAAACAGGTTCAACCGCGATATAGAAGACTTACCCGCCGCCAGACCCACAACGAACCCATCGTAGGGCCGTCCTCCTCCGTCTCCCCGTACAACCCTACTCCGTAAGTCGAGAAATCCATGACTGGTCATCCAATACTAAACCGCTCGTACGACCAGAGTTGAAGTAATAGTGGACAACCAGAGAGGATAGCTGACGGGTCAGTCTTTGTGCATGCATCACAAAGACCTCGGTACGTGGCTGCCAAGATAGCGGACGCCCAACTGTACCGCGGCACGGCGTCGAGCGGTGCGTCCGCTATCTCGCGCGCGAAGTGAATCAAGTGCTTCGCGACAGAGTTCCCATGCGACGATGTGAACATTATCCAACCAAACAACCATAACAGATAGGCCTCCAAGTGCCTCGACACAGTGGCCTCATCCGCCGCAGGGTGGATATACTCGGCCTGAATTAGAAAACAGAAGTTTAAATTTCATTTAACATACACATGAATATTTGATGTTAATGAACTATATCACAGTGTTATCTATTTACCTGAAACTGCAAGAGCCAGGTCTTCGTAGGCCCGTGATGCTAGTTTTCAGCAAGAGTTTGATACTCTGGAGCGTCTGGTCGACGCACAACACCCTCAAAATGGACTAGAAGGTCCTCACGCCAAGTGGCCTCCACGTCTGGACGGCTGACGGCCTGCCCAGCAGTGGTGACACCAAGTAAGTAGGAGACGTCCTCGAGTGTGGGAGTCATCTCCCCGCAAGGAAAGTGGAACGTGTGCGTCTCAGGCCTCCAGCGGTCCACCAATGCCGCAAGTAAGGAACGGTCAAAGTTGAACCGTGTCACCGCATCGGCCGGGGCCTCAACAGCACTAGCCTGCACAAGCCTACACAGAGGCAGTAGACCAGCTGCTCGTAGCCTGTAGCATATACAACATTTATATATAAATATATATTACCAAATCGTCTGTATGAGTAAAACAAATAAGTGAACGTGTTATCGTGCATACCTCGGTATCCATCGCTCGTCCAGCCGCCACAACTCCTGAGGTACCCTAGGCCGTAGAACAGGTAGCTCAGCAGCTGTCACAACACTCAAGTAGGACCGGTGGCGCTGGTCCAACTGTGCGTCCAACAACTCCAAGTGTCCCTCATCCATCGCCATACCTAAAATATCTTAATAATGTAAAAAAATAATGCACAAATATAATTAATACTATGACACAACAAATCGAAAAAATGCAGACATACTATTATTTTTAAAGAGCATTTTCGCCTTGATTTCACAATCCACGACGTGCATGAGGGCGACGGCCGTCTTGCGGATTCCCTGAAGGTCCTGCTTCTGCAGCTCCCTCTGTGGTGGTTGCACGCGTGCACTTTTTATAAGTATGTCCTGTGCCATTGCACTTGGTGCACCGATGCTCCAGTCTTCCCACTTCTGACTCATCCATATCATTTCTAATGCGCCGTGTCTTACGACGACCAGGCTTCTGTCTTAATTTGTCCTTATCGGGCCCCCGCAGGTAGTTACTGCCAGGATTGTTTGTAAAACTACCAAATATTGCGAAACCATAAATCTCTGCATTCCAGGTTGTCATGACTACCTCCTTCGTAAAATAATATGAGACATACGGCTTCGGAGACAAATTAGTAAGTGAACAAGCTGCTATAACATGTGAGCACGGCCTGTGTAGAAGTTTCGATTTCATGCACGAACAGCTGCATGAGTTATAACGAATAACACACTCTTGTGCAATTCTCTCTCGATTGCCACCACGACGGCCCTGATCCCTACACAGAACTTCAAAACGATTCTCTGCTGTGCCCATAGGACGTGCACGATGCAAGCTTGCCTTCTCCACTTTTTTTCATGTAATTTGTCATGAATGTTGAAAAACTCAATGTATTATCTGCCATCGCATTAAAAGCAACCATATATCTTTCACAGAAGTACTTGCACGTTCCATGCAAAATACCCTCTACGATTGCTACAAGAGGCAATCCTCTCATGCCTTGAATGACCCAATTGTACACCTCCGTCAAATTTGTTGTCATTATTCTAAACCTCGCCTCATCTGTGTCATATAATAATGACCACTTCTCCTTTGGCTCGTACTCAATCCAATCTGAGAAGCACCTGATTGATGACCCCGACCTTCGAACCACGTTCCTCAAGGCATCCGTTGGGAGGCCTGAAAGAGGAACAGACATATCATTCGGGTCTTGATTCATACGAGTCGCTAACTCTTCTGTTTGCTTTGTTGTTAATTCATCAAGACGTGTCCACATTGCATTGAATTTTCTTTGTTGGTTCTGATTGTACAACCTCTTAAACATATTCATAAGGTGTTTATTTTTGAAATGGCTGAAAAAATTTACACCCAAGTGTCTCATGCACCATCTTGATTGTATGTCCGACCATCGAGGAGGAAGATCACGCTCCACTGAACCATATTGCATATCCGTTATCGCCTTCAACAAACCGGCATGTCGGTCATGTATTACACAAACATTAGGTCGCCCTTGCACCACTGCTAACTTCACACGCTCCAGAAACCAATACCAACTATCTGTGTTCTCACTTTCCACAAAAGCAAAAGCAACTGGTAGTACTTGATTATTCCCATCAACAACAATAGCAGTTAGAATCTGACCTTTATACTTTCCTGTTAGAAATGTACCATCCATGCATAAAATAGGTCTGCAATAACGAAATGCCATTATACATTGACCTAGTGCAAAAAAGGCTCGATGAAGTATTAACTTTTCGGCCTCTTTTGGATCAGACACATCCATGATATCATAATATGTACCAATATTTCTTTGTCTGACGGTTTCTAACAATCTTGGTAGGTTCTCATAAGATACTTCGTATGAACCGAATCTCTTCTCAATGACCTTCTGTTTCGCTCGCCACGCCTTCGAATAGCTGACGGTGTATTTAAAATCTTCCTCTATAGTAGTCACTATAGATTTCGGCTCATATCTTAAATTATCAACAATTCGATTATACATGTACTCTGTAATGAAGCTCGATGTAAGAGCAGTATTGGACTTCTCTAATTCTTGTAACTCACATATATGTTTTGTTACTATAGAGCACTTCCAAATTATACTCCATTTTTGCTCATAAGCATGTACCCTAAATGGACAGTCCGAAAACACACATTTAACATCATATACTTTCTTGTTGGACTTAACAACTACAAAAGACCGCTTCATTGACAGAGACCAGTACTTCACGGCACTCATCACTTCATCTTTGCCTTTGTACATAGCTCCCTCTACTAGTTCATTCTCATGATATTCCCACGGCACAGAATTTTCTTCGTTGATCATCAAATTCTTGGAACTGTTACTCTTCCACTCCAGTGGGACAGGAATTTCATTCTCATCTTCAGATGAGTCAGTTTCAGATATATTCTCATTCTCCATATCTTCCATCGCCATCTCTTGAACTATATGCTCTATGCGCTCTCCTTCGTCCGCTTCACCCGTCGGTACTATAGATGACAGGTGATGATCACCCTCTTCATTATCTTCCTCATTATCATTGTGATTGTCATGGCTCGGACCTCCTTCTTCTTCTGCACCGTGTACCTCATGAACCTCCTTCGTATATGCCTAAGCAAGAAGGACTAGAGGCCACCCACGTTCTACAGCTTTGTTGACGTATTTTCTCCATGTTGATGTTGCATTAAGCGGTACTAACTCCCAAAAAGTGCCCTCCCAAGCACGACTAACGATACCCATGACCTTAACGTCATGTTGGTTGCTGTCAAGCCCAAATATTCGCATCAACCAATTCTGCACACCACTAATTATTCTCTCATTTGCCCTAGACACCCATCTACTTACTGAGGCAAATCCTGACAGATCAACCCTGTGTACACCTTGAATAATTTCTCCTTCTCCATAATAAATTTGAAATCCTAACTTCTCCGACATCTGTGTAATATAAAAATTTCAACTAAAATACCTTTTCAGTAATATATTACTAATATTATTTCAAGTATAACTATTTAATTTAACAATATATATAAAATAAGAATATAAATAATACTACTGAAATATAATATTAATCGCTCAACTGCTCATTACATTATCTAACAATTAATATAACACACATTAAATAATTATATATAAAATTATTTTTTTATTTACTAAAAATTTTTCTCTTCCTCTCTTCTCCTTCTTCCTCTTCTTCTTCTCTTCTCTTCTCTTCTCTTCTTTTCTCCTTCTCTTCTTCAACTCTCGGCTGGCTTTCTCCTTCTCTTCTTCAACTCTCCGCGCCAGCCGGTAGCTGGCTTATATAAAGCCGCCACGTCGTCCCCTGTTCGGGCGACAAGGGACAAAGTCGCCCCCTGGTCGGGCGACTTGGGGCCCGCCACGCCACGTCGCCCATTTAGCGGGCGAGCAGGGCCAAGTCGCCCCCTGGTCGGGCGACATGGGGCCCGCCGCGACATGTGGGGGACACGTCGCCCATCGGCCGGGCGACGAGCTCCACGTCGCCCATCGGCCGGGCAACGAGCTCCACGTCGCCTGTTGGTCGGGCGACATGGCCCAGGTAGCCCGCCAGTCGAGCGACAAGGCCCATCTTCGCCCTTCCAACGGACGACTAGTGGCCTATTCCTGCAAATTTTTAAAAACGGAGACTAATTTTATAATTTTTTTAAAAAATACGTTTATTAATAAAAAAATTCTTTTGTTTAACAAAAAGAAACAGTCAAAGGCAGCAATTAGGCCCACGCGCGGACGGAGAAGAGTAGGCCCGAATTGCGATGAGTGGCGCGATGCTTTCCTTCCACCAGGTCCAGGTTGGGCCCAACGTAGGCACGGGTGGAGCCGAACACATTTCTGTACCGCGGCAGACCACAGGCCTATTGGGCCTTTTTTCACTAGACTAGATGAAGCCTGTACACTGCTGACTGACGAATCGAATGGATTTGCCCCGATATGTCTACCGCTTTGATTTAATTGAATCCTGTCAAAGTTGACGTGAGGCGTTTTGTTTGTTTTTGAATTGATTGATTGACAGAATCGAAGCAGTAGTTTCTTTCGCGTGGAGCAGTTCTTCACTTCTTCTTTCTTTCTTTCAGGACAGGGGATGTCCGAAACCGGGAATGCCAGCCTTTGTTGCCAAAAAAATGCAGAGAGCAAAGTGCGCTGGTGTGCATTGTCGACTTACCGGGCTGGTCAAAAAGATTGACGGACGCCTTTCAGACGAGTAACCGTGTGGCCCGACCAATCGAAGAAAGGGCTTGAAAAAGGAGAGGAGCGCCGCTGCCATGAAGGCTGTCACGGGGACCGCGCGTGGGTCGGGATTTGGAGCGGGAGCAGTTGCTGCTGCTGCAACGGTCACTTTGCTAGCCGCTGCCGCTGGCCGGCGCCTTTGCTTGCTGCAACAATGACTTTGCCACTCAATTCAATCTTCCAGCTTGCCTGCCCATCTCCCCAAACATCCGCGGCGCTTCCTAGGCGCGCATGATAAAAACTTGGATTGATAAATCGATTACTGTGAGCTCTAGCTTCCCAGAAACGTACAACGAGATCGCAGCTTCCGCGCCCTTCTTTTCCAAATCCCAGATACAGACAAACAGAGTTCGCGTGGTTCCTTGTTTCGACGCTCCCCAGGCTCCATTTCTTACCCTCCATTGCAGATCAGACCTCGTCCAAGCTAACTTGCTCTGCATTGCACACAGAGGAAACGGGAGAGGGCACTCTGTCGCGATGGGGAAGAAGCGAGCGGCGGTGGCCGTGAATGCTGCTGCTGTCGCGTTCCCCCCGCCCGCCGCCGAGCCGGAGCCGGACCACTTCAGCGACTACGGATTCGACCCGCAGCTCCTCCGCTTCTTCTCCCCCGAGCCTGAGGTGAAGCGTCTGTGGGGCAGGCGCCAGCGCCAGCAGCAGTAGCAGCAGCAGCCTACGCAGTTGAAGCACCTGGACTCCGCGCGGTTCAAGCTCCAGAAGCCCATCTCTAAGAAGAACCACCTGCAGAAGCAGCAGCAGCGCCGCCGGTGGTGGAGCTCCGCCGCCTCCGCCGCGCTCCATCTCTTCAAGAAGCGGGCCTCCTCCACCACCAGACCCGTCGTCGCCGCAGCTCCGACTCCCTCGTACGGGTCCGCCGCCGCGCCGACCGCCGTGCCTCTGTACCTCGCCGACTACGGCGGGGACGACGACGACGGTGCGGCCGCGTGCACGTGCTGGGCGCCGGCCGTGCGGTCCGGCGGCAGCCACCTGGCCGCCGCCGAGCTCGGCGCCGCGGCATTGGCGGTTCCCTACGTCAGCCTCAGGTCCAATAGCCTCGCCGGCGGCGGCACTGGAGGCGCTCCGGTGATGCCCATCTACCTCGTGACGTGACCTACTGACCTGAAGCTACTACACTGGCTGCCGCAACGGCCAACGCGGATCCTTGGCCTTTCCTTCCTTTGCCGGGTTTCTTCTTCAGAAGCTTGGACCGGATGTGTCAGTATTCAGCGCGTGGAGTAGTTCGGTCAAACGGTCAAATATCAGCTGCTTCTAGAATGGTTCCTTCCTCGTTTTCTTCTTCTTCCGTCTGTGGGAGAATATTGCAGTTGCATCTGCTGCGTTTTTCTTTCAAAATCGTTGGTTGAAGAAGATTGTTGGCTCCTACTCCTATTTGAAAAGTCTAATGTTTTGACTTGTTCAGTTTTGTGTTGAACTTTAGTTTAAGAGAACAGATTCACTTGCTTTTGTCCTAAGAATCACGCCGACCAAATTGGAACACGTTTGGACTAGTATTCTTACGATTATCAATCTAAGCAAGCAAGTCACGGTTTAGAATACACCGTTAGAACTTGTTTGATAAGTGCTTTTATACCCCCTTTTTTTTGCATAACACTATATAGTTTCCTATCTAGACAAAACCAAACAACAATGAATTGCATATCCTTGGGTTAAAGGTATGATGCATAAACCATGATGCAATGCAATATTTTTTGATGGGTCATGTAATCAACAAAAATCTAAACTTAATTACTGTATAATCGAATAGCATTTTTAGGCTGGTTTGGTATCCTAAAATGGCGTGTCATATAGATGCACTATGGCAATCGTCTGCTTTGGTCCAATCAAAAAGGGAGAACAAAAAATAGCAGAGGTACATGGGGCAGTGTCATTTGGTTCCAAAGGGATCTTGACAATCCAGATAAAATAGAATTTATTGGATTTTGAGATTTTGAAAATCTGCTAGTCAAATCAAACCTCTCTCCCTCCCGGTCGCTTCCCACGCGGGCGACGCGGGAGGTGCCCCCCGAAACCCTAAGCACCGCTCCTCTCTTCTCCTACCTCGGCCACGCCGCCGCCAGAGCCGGCCGCCGGCATGGCCATGCGGCAGGCCGGGATGGCGGTGGCGGGCCATGTGGCCGGTCGTTCCCACTCCAGGTGCGAGGCGTGGCGCTCGCCGGGGAAGGACGACGGCGGCGGCCGTCTGCGCCGCCCTGGTGCCTGGGGACCCGGATCCGGTGCCCAGGTGGCCGGATCCAGCCCCCAGTTGTCCGGTCCGGGCCGGCGGTGGGGCGTTTCCCTCCCTCCCCCGCTCGTCGGGAGGGGGCGGTTGGGCGCGGCGACGGCATGCTCCAGCGACGGTGGTCACTACGGCGCTAGATCCTGGACCCCTCGGTGTGGTTCCGCGCTTGAGGGGCTGGTGGCGGTGGAGTGGTGGCCGGGACGACCACTGGCTGCGGTGGCGGTGGGTTGGTTCGGCCTTTGCCGCGGTTGCTCGGGCGCGCGGCCGCCGGGGCCGTGGTGGAGGCGGCGGCGGTACGGCCTATGTGGACGGGGCGGAGGTTGCGGTTGCAGCCTTCTCCGGCTCCGGGCAGGTTGTGGCTGGTGGCTTGGAGGGGCATCGGCCTGTGCTTTGGCTCCGGATCGGGCTGGGGACGACGGCCGCCTAGGCTCTCTCCCTGTGGCGGATCTGGGGGAGGTGGGGCTGCGTTTTGGTGGCCGATGGCTGCTCGTCGTCCTCGCCTCCCCCTCCCACGGTGCTACGTGGGGCTGGTGGCTGCTGTCGACTGGCGGCAGCCGGCTTTTGCGGTGGGGGTGCTCGGTGGGGGAGCGGTTCTTCGGTGGCGCCGTGGTGGCGTGGCCGGCAGCAGTTTGGGAGGGTCTGAGGTGCCGTGGCGGTGCTACTGACTGTGTCGGGCTCTGTGTTGGCTGCTCCCCTCCGACGGGGTTCATCGGCAGGGCGTCACGGGGCTGCTGCTCTTTCGAGTGTGGGGGGCGGCGGAGGAGCTCCCTCCTCCTCTGCTCGCCCTCCGCCTCCTCTTGATGGTGGCCGTGTTGCGGCGGTAGCCGAGGTTGTGTTGGCGTTGGGAGCGGTCTTCGTCTATGCGGTTCCTCCCCCACGCCTCCGACCGCCGTCGTGGGGCGGCTGTTATAGAGACGGAGGCCATGGCGTCCGCGGGGGTGCTGGTCTGGGGCTTTTCTCTAGATCCGGCACCTTCGAGGGGTGGCGGTGCCTGTGACGGGAGCTCGGCCGGTAGCAGTGGCCGGCGACGGCTTCGGTTTCGGCTGGCGGTTGGTGGACGATCACGTTGGCGGATGACTGGTGTTCGGCAGGGGATCTGACAGGGTGCTGGCGCAGCTCTGCGGCTGCTCGCATGGCCGGCGTGTCTACTCTAGTGAGGTTTCTTCTGGATGGCCGGCAGCAACGTCCTGGTGGCTGGCGGGAACCGAGATCTTGTCCGACGTCGGTGCTGAGGTTGTTTTTGGGCGAAAGCATGGCGACGGCGACACTTGTGGGTGCCGTTTCCCCTATTGAGGGCGTCGCGTCCCCAGCACATTCCATTGGTGAGAACCCAGTCCTCGTGGACGGATGACGGCGGCGCTTGGGCATCGTAACCTTCTTGAAGGCGTCGTGGTGGATTTCGAATCGGTCGGGATGTCTTCAGGCAGTGCTAGTTTATCATCTCCGCCAAAATGTTCGTGGTTGGTGCCAGTGGTGGAGTAGGTTTAGCTTGTTTTTAGTTGCTTAGTTTATAGGTTTTGTTGCTAGCTTTTAGTTGCTTTGTTGCGTCAGTGGTGGAGCTCCTAGTGGTATAAAGTGGAGGCTCGTGTCGACGACCCAATCCGACTGAGTCCTAGTGGTTACAGGCTTATGTCGATATCCCAATCCGACCAAATATGGAGTTGAGTTGAGTTGGCGCTCTTTGTGGTGCAAGTTGAGTTGACTTGGTACTTAGGTGTGCAGTGGGAGTAGGGTACCCTCCATAATTGTATAGGTGGTTTTCGCCCAGTTTTTACTTCGAAAACTATGGCAGAACCTCCCTAATTATATGGCCCACACGCACCTATCATTGTTCCGAAGACTTCTGATAGCCATGCATGTGTTCCAGATAACTTAGAAAGCCCTGTCGGGTGCCCTCAAAGGACCCCGATTAAACCACATTTGACAACTCATACCAGAATCAACAAAGGGGTAGCTGCAAGATTACAACATTTATTATAAAATATATATCAGAGTGTGGAAGAATAATAAAATTAAATTTACAAAATATATGAATAAGTTAAATTTTTACAAACTTAACTTCAATTGTGGAAGCAGAGTAGAACTATAGTGGCAGATGATGTCATTTTGAAACCTTGCAAATTACTCCAGAAATTACATAGGAACTTTAAAATATCCCAAAATATCATTTGCATGATTTTTCAAGAGCTACATTTTTTATTTAATAAGTATTTTCAAATTTTGCATAATTTTTGAAATATGAATTTAAATTCAAAAAAGAAATAAAACCCTAGAAACAAATATTTGAAATTACTTTTGATTTTTCAATAAAACTTGAAAATCTTCAAAACTATGGAATGCTCAACTTTTCAAACCAAATATTTTTTTAAATACAAAGTTTTCCCAAACTATGCATAATTTTTGAATTATGAGTTTAAAATCAAAAGGGGACAAATGTTAAAAAACCTTATTTTTAAATTCATTTGAAATTATTTTTAGAAATTTAAAAAACTTTAAATAGTATTGTTGTAGATCTTGTCAAGATCTACAAATTATATTTTGAGAGTATATCAAAATTCCTTATAGATTTTGAAATATGGAGAGAGGGGTAAAACAGGGTTTTAAAATTAGGGTTTTCAGAAGCGAAAACAAACTCAATTTGGTTTCTAAATGAATTGGTTGGTCATTAATGATCACAAACATCATCCAAGGATATTTTTAGGTCAATGACCCAATGACACCCTTGGTTGACCAAGTTAACTTTTGAAAAATATTTTATAGCTTTCCAATTTGAATTTAGATTTGAATTGCAAGACTTGGGAATAAGCTTTGAAATCTAAATTCAACTTCAAATATGAAAATCATTTTTAAGGGTTGAACTTAGATTTATATACTATGCTTGACACTAGTGTAAACATGGTTTACAGCTCAAGTATATAGAGTATAAAGTAAGTATTTGAGATGACATTCGAAAGTAGGGTTTTATAATTTCATATGACATAAAAATATAAGCAACCTATGAAATGTAAATTTGTTTTAGTTGATGCACATCAAAGTTAACCTAATCATGAATGTTTTGCAATGCATATGATGACATGACATGTTTTAGTTGATATAACACCAGAGGTGTTACAGCTAGGCGGGGCGCTTATCTTCTTTTTTTCTTTCTTTCGTCTAATAAAAATCGCGGCAAAGCTTTTGCCGTCCTTTAAAAAAAATTTGCTAGTCAAAATTTCTATAAAATTTAGTCCGTTTGGATGAGAATCTACCATCGTGGAATTTTTCTATCCTGATTTCTCAAAATCCTAAGATTTAAATGGTAGTTGTTCACTAATTTTGTCGTTGAAATAATAAAGTAAGGCACGTTCACCCGCAGTTTCAATTGTTTCAATTGTCGTCCCTACGTGGGTGTGTATAAACAAGATTATAAATTGTAAAAATGAAGGTGCTTGCACGGAAATTTCCCACGAACCAGGTGGCACAGGCCCCACGCACAAGTCAAACTTCCACTTTTTATTCGGACTGGTTCCCTTCCGTTCCATTCCATCTGGCGTTTCCGGCAGTCCCAAGAGAAAAAACCCAACAAACCGACACGTCCATTCCATTCCATCGGGCAATTCCGCCTTCCATCAGATCGATCGATCCCGCCCCAGCTGACCTGCCTCCCCGAAGTATCCATCATCCATGAACCTGGAGCGCCTACCGCCGCCGGCGGGATCGCGCCACGGCCACTACCGCTACGCGCGGATGCCGCCGCAGGCGGACCTGGAGGCCGAAGCGGCGCCTGCGGACCAGGAGCGGGAGCGGGAGCCCGAGCGGCGGCCGGAGGTCCTGGCGGCCTCCGCGTCGGCGTCGCTCCGGGTGCCCGACGCCGCGCGGGTGTTCGACGAGCTGCCCAGGGCGTCCATCGTCGCCGTCTCGCGCCCCGACGCCGGGGACATCACACCCATGCTGCTCTCCTATACCATCGAGGTTCATTACAAGCAGGTCCGCGATCCTTCCCCAGATGTTTTGAGGTTTTGGCTGATTGTTTTATGGAAAATTAAACCCTGGAAAATCATGTGACTTCGGTGTGATTGGGTGGAATCCAACGTTAAGATATATGTTCCTGTTAAACTGTGTATGGATGATTTAGTTTACATTTTGGAGGTGGTATGCGTAGTTGATTTAATTTACTGATCGGTGTATTGTTAAAGGAATCGAAGAATTTGAATTAGTGATTGATTTACTGCGAATTTTTATATAACTACCTTTCTGCTGACTTTAACAAAACAGCAAGTCTGTGACTGTGCAGGAAAGTTCGTTTTCCCTTGTTTTATGTTGGGAACACCGAGTCTTCCAATTTCAGTTGGGTGGTTGCTCAATTTGACCGATGTTATTTCAGTTCCTGACTTGCTGCATATGGGCAGTTCTTCCATCAAATTTATGTCTGGATAGATTATTAGCAATGATGTTGCTTCTAACTTACAGAGTATATTTTACATGTTTGCTAACTTGTTTTGTTTTCTTTAAATATCACACAACCAACTTATCTCTAGTTTGTGAAAAAAAATCTGTGGTGCTGTCCTTTGCATTTTTTTTCTTGAACACGCAGGAAAGGTGCATATACTTATATTATAAATAAGAATGAAACAAGGGATAAGAATAAGAACCCTTAATGAAGTCAGACTCCCACACCACTTAGATTACAAAGAAACATGTGCACCCTTTACATAAAAGTCGACCACAGAACTTAACTCTCACTTGGCAGAGGGAAAGGAGATAATTAGGGCCTAGCGCTCCAGCTATCCCCCAATAGTGCAGCTCCTTGCTAGCGATTAACAAAGCTCTAGCCAAGCTAGGAGATGCCCCATCAAACACACATCTGTTATGAAGGTCCCTGAAGTCCAAGAACCTAAAATGACGAGGGTGTTGAGGCCCCTCTTAATCTGACCCTGCACACCATCAGAGATCGTTTCCCAAGGCAGGACTGAGATGTTGCAGTCCAACTATCCTCAGAATATTGAACCACAATTCCTGAGCAAAGACACAAGACAGCAGGAGATGATTGATGCTCTCCTTAAAATTGCAACAATGCGAAGGATGCGGGAGGCCCTACTTAACAAGCCTGTCCGTCATCCTGCATCTACCCCAAACAACAGGCCACATGAAAAACCGGTATTTGCCGGACCTCCAAGATTTCCAAATCCTCACCCCAGATCTGAAACTAAAGTTCCCTGAGGAAGACCAGCATAAGCAGACTTTGCTGAGTAGGAGCCATCCACAAGAGAAGCGCCATATATAATTGTCCGCAGCCTCCGATTGCAAAGACATTTTAGCAATGATGTCCCAGTGTGTAAGATAGTTAGAGATGGCACCCAAGCATGATTGGCTAGGGCCTCAAGTACTGTTCTATGGGTTGCTCTTTGCTTGGATACCAAATACATGTGGTGCAAGGTCAGCAATCCTTTGGCCCTGAATCCACTTATCTTTCTAGAAAAGAGTTTTCTGCTCCATTGCCCACTTCGGATACCACTGCCATGGAGAAAGAAGCTTGGGCACTTATGAATTTTAATTGGTGAAAATAGTCCAAGGTTGACTAGGATCTCTCTTCTGAAGCCACATTCACCTCATCTGAAGTGCTAGCCCAAATTTTGAAGATTAGAAAATTCACAGCCCACCAAGCTCCTTTGGGAGACAGATTAATGGCCATGACCAGATACACCAATATGGATGTGGAAATGATAGTGTCAGTTTCTGAACACCCAAGTTTTTTATGGGGGCAAAAAAATTGAATTGTGGATTGTCAATCTGACAGCCTGGGTCTTCTTTCCTGCTTATCTTCTCATACAGTGTTTCTTCTTCTTTACAATCTGCTCACCGTTGAGATCTCCCATGGTATGATGCTCCCACCTTGTGCTCCTCCACTTGTCTCTGGCAGTGGCCCCTAATGTAGGATTTGCCACCACCAGTAAACCCCTCTTTGGCTGACACCCCAGTCCCTCGTGTACGAACTGGCTGTCCTAAGCAACCATGGACAGTGGCGCCCCTGCATATTAACTAGTGTGGTCTCCTTTTCTTTGAATTTCCCCTTTGGATACGGATGCAGGACGTGCACCTGCAGCAGGGCATTCGAGATTCCATCACCTGGCATTGGAACCCAGACGCAGTTTACTCAGCCGTTCAGCTTACCGAATCCAATTCAAAGGATCTCTCTGGGTTTTCCATACCAACCTAATATGGAAAGCACAAGTGGGAAACAAATGCAAGATCTTCGCCTGGATTCTAGTGCAAGACAAAATTCTCATGGCACAGAATCTATAAAAGAGAGGGTGGCCACATCAAGATCACTGTGTCCTTTGCAACGGGCCCTTAGAAACTGCCCTACATCTATGTTTGTGCTGCCCATTTGCAAAGGCGGTTTGGGACCAAATACTTTGGGAAAACTTCACTGATCTGCAGTCACAGCCCCAGGGCGACCCCGTCCATATCTGAGCATGGTGGGAAGAGGCGGCAAGGAAAGTCCCAATTGCTGAACGCAGACGGCTGAATGGGGTAGTGAGTTACACATTTTGGAATATTTGGAAAGAGAGAAATGAAGGATCTTCAATAACGCCGCAGATACGGCACAAGTGGCTGCAAGAATCAAGGAAGACATAGAGCAGAGAAAGAGAGCTTTCGATTTCGCTTGGAAGTTTTTTACCCTTGGTGAGGCTGTTGTCAGTGTTTTCCGGCTCCAAGAGTCCTTAAAATCCCTTTGGAGTGTCCTCTTGCTTGTACATAAACTCTCTTTCTCTGTCTTAATAGAACGGCAGAGCTCCTGCCATTGCGTTAAAAAACTCTCTTTCTCTATCTTAATAGAAAGGCAGAGCTCCTGCCATTCCGTTAAAAAAAAAAATCCCCCTCCTTTTCACTTTGTGATATAAACTCCGAAATGAACCCAATTTACAATTCAAAAAACCAAAGAGCCCCTAGCGAATGATACTCCTAAAAACTCGGGAGCCATGAAGCATGAACCCATACTGGGAATCCTACAAAACATGATTCTAATACCTATGTTATTGACAAGCGTGCTTTCCTTTGCAAGTTTTTGATATTCCATCTTGCATATGGCTTTGGGTTTTATGTTCATAAATTATTCTGGTCAATCAGCTGTTGGCAGTTACTTGATTAATGTAAATCCATTTTCAATAGGAACTATTTAGATATTTTTTTTGAAGCAACAGTGTATTGACCTGAGGCATAAGCATGTATTATCTATTTCAAGCAATTGTGTGCATGATTTTGTTTCCCGACTGTTGAAGCAGTGCTTGTTAACATTTGCTTACCTTATTATGCGGTTGGACCTTTGTGGATCATGTGGCGACTTTTAAAATCAGTGTGAAGTTACTAATATAATATACATGCAGAACAAACTACATGTGCATGTGTGAACAGAGAACAGATGAAATAGAAATAACTTTAGAACCTCACAAGTCCTTATACCTTTGTTAGTTTGCGCATATTTGATATTTTATCAACTTTCAGTATTTCTTGTTTTATTTATGTTTTGTATTTCTACCAGTTTAGGTGGCGTCTATATAAGAAAGCTTCACAGGTTCTCTATCTTCACTTTGCATTGAAGAGGCGTGAATTCCTTGAAGAATTCCATGAAAAGCAGGAGCAGGTTAGTTTTTGAGGAAACCAGTTTCCTATTTACATTACAATAAATAATGGAAACTTCCATCACACATCAGAGTAGTCCCTCTACTCTGGTAAAAAATACTTGACACATTTGACTTACATAGTCTTCAATGTATATCTTTGACCATTATTAATTTATTCAAGAATATATTATTAAAATCCTTCAAATTATGAGATGTTGCAAGTATGTTTCACTACAATACTACACATGTAACATGTTTTCAATCTAGAGAATTTAATAGTTATTGATTTTTATATTTTATAAGGTTTAACTAAATATTCTTCTAAAGGACTTGTTTTTATGACCAGAGGGAGTATTAGGGAATAGAGAAAGCAAAGAACTAGGGCTTCAAGACTGAGAATACACTCAATACATGAACTAGTGGAATCACCTATCTGATCAATGAACTGCACCTTAGTGATATTTTGTACTTGAAAGTTGAAGCTTCTTTTCAAGATTAGATGCCATTGCAATGTATTCATACCATTGTTTGACATTTTAAATTGACACCCTCTTTTCATTTTTTGTACCCAATAAAAGACAATTGAATAACTCAGGCACACTCTTTTAAGTGTTTGTAAAGTGTTCATTTGACAAGAAAGTGATGGATTCTGAAAAATTCATTTCACATGTCCTAAAGAGTAATGTTGTTTTCTAAACAAATAACTAGATTTGTTTAGTTGGTAGAAAGCATTTATATGAAACAAGTGGCTATTACTCCAGTACAAATAAATGTGTGCATGAAAGTGGGTATGATAGGGAAAAAACTATTACCATCCAGTTACATGGTTAAGTTTGTTCGGATAGTTTTGATACAACTCTTGACCTTTCACACACAACAAAGGATTGAGAATAGATGTGTCAAAATGGAGGAAAGGACAAAGTATTTTGAAACTTAGTGTGTATTTTATAGAGTAATGTGCACAAGAGGTCCATTAACTTTTGAGGGGGTGTCACCTAGGTCCATCAGCTCTGAAACTGCTTTTGTGGGTCCCTAAACTTTTTAAGTGGTCTACTGGAGGTCCATACCCATTTGGGTCCCTTAGATCCAGCCTTACATGCCTGTACCGCAGCTGCTCGTCCTACTCCTCTTGCTGCAAGCAATGCAGTCGCCAGCCCCAGCCCCAGCCCCAGCCGCCTGCCAGCCCAGTCCAAGTGGGAGGGCTTATTGGTCAGGCTGTTGGAGGCATTGGAAAAGATGAGTGCTTCGAATGGGGCGGTAGGAGGGGCTGGAGGTAGGCCCTTGGGCATTGGCGATGGCGTTGTACATGGTGGTATTGGCATTGGGGGCAAGGATAGGGATGACGATGCTGGAGTGGAGGAGCGGGGAGTGGATGCACGACACACTCCGTTTGTTAGAAATTGTGATTCTCATACATGGGCTAACCCTAGAAGGGTAGCAATATAGCATGTCATACATGGGCCTAATACTCACATACTCTAACACCGTTCTTAGTTGGCCACCGGCCATCAGACGAGGCTGCCCCGTTGACAGGGAGGCCAAACTGCAACCAAGCAGAGAGGGCAGCATCCACTAGCATGAGGGGCAAGGGAGGCATAGAGCTCTGGTAAGCGCAGTGGCTGTGGGGCTGAGAGCGAAGATGTCTTGGAAGGTTGCATCGGAGAAGACGACAGTGTTGAGGAGCTTGGAGAGGAAGGGGAGGTAGAGGAGCAGGGAACCTGGGGAGGTGTGGGTGGAGAGGGCATGGAGGTGATGGATGACGTGGGCCTATAGGTGGTCGGTAATGTGGGCCTGGAGGTCATTGAGCATGAGGAGCTCATCATCCTGGGTGGGGTTGAAGGAGGCAACAATGGTGCTGCTGCTGCGGAAACTAAGCATGCCGATGAAACTCATCCTGTAGAGTGCGCGTACAGAAGATAGAGAAATGCAGGGGGATTCAATTGCAAACACACACTGGCCACTGACAATACATGCCATGTCATGTCTAAGGGCCAAACAAAGGGCTTTGGACCTTTGGTGAACCTTACAAAGTTTAAGGACACCAAAATTTAGTTCTACAATTGTTGGACCTGGATGACACCCCCTGAAAAGTTAAGGACCTGGTGCATTTTGCTCTATTTTATATTACCTGATGACAGTGGATGGATCTAATTTTTCTTTGAGCTCTATCATTCCCAGTGAACCCCAGATGCAGCTACTGTTGCTCAACTAATATGTTGTGTACTAAATTTCCAAGCTGTGTAATATTGTAACCTGTACCCCAAAACAAGTTTGTTGTGTGTGTTGTATTACTAGACTTTTCTTTTTTCTTCTCCTTAATGCAATGATGCACAGCTCTACTGCATGTTTGTGGAAAAAATGGGCCACCTTGCTGCTTAGCTTAGGTGCATCTGTGTCTAGGCTGTTGTAGCATGTGTTGTGTGAGTGAGTTGTGTTTGGGGTGTATTGTAAGTTCTGCGTTCTTATACCCTCTCTTCTTCTTAATACAATGAGACGCAGATCTCCTGTATTTTTCGAGAAAAAAATTTTTGTGGAAAAAAACCCAAAGCAAGGTGGTTCTCAATATTGGGTTTAATAATATATTTTTATTCTGGACTTGAGCAACCTACTTGCATTATGCCATCTCTACATTTCCTCCTCATTATGGGACATATTCTGCTTTAACCCTAAATTACCGAATTAACTTTTGTATTCTGTCACTGAAGGTCAAAGAATGGCTCCAAAATTTGGGAATTGGGGAGCATATGCCAGTAGTACATGATGAGGATGAAGCCGATGATGTGAATGTTCCACCACAGTCGGATGATAACTCCATTAGAAATAGGTAAACATGGTTCTAAATTGATGATGATAGTTCATTATAGATAACTCACTAGTAACTGATATATAGGTATGCTTCATCACATCGTATGTTGCCTTAGAGCAGTTGAGTCTCCATATGTTATTCCATGCATGCAGTAAGCAAGACATTGAACCTGTTGTGGCAGAAACGTTCCTTCAAGTGCTGTTTTACCTGTCATTCGGCCAGCTCTTGGACGCCAAAACTCTATTTCCGATCGAGCAAAAATTGCAATGCAAGAATATCTAAACCATTTCTTAGGGAACCTGGATATCGTCAATTCACGGGAGGTACCAAAAGCTTTGTACATTTCAAAGTAGAGCCCCCTCATAATTGCACATCAAAATGCCAATCAGAACAACTTACTGGCTATCTTTATTCAATTTCTTTGTACAGGTTTGCAAATTTTTGGAGGTGTCATGTTTGTCATTTTTACCTGAGTATGGTCCCAAGTTAAAAGAAGATAATGTTTCAGTTGGACATTTACCAAAGATTCAGAAGGACCGGAAAAAACGATGTTGTTCATGTGGATTGTTTAACTGTTGCAAGAGCAATTGGCAAAAGGTATTAAGCCTTTTGCAGTTGTGATTTGTTTCCAGATATTTGGTTGTTGTATTTGAGTTGCTCAATTGGTTATTTGTTAACAGGTCTGGGTTGTCCTGAAGCCAGGATTCTTGGCTTTACTTGAAGACCCTTTTGATCCAAAGCTTTTAGATGTCATTATTTTTGATGCATTGCCGCATATGGATATAAGTGGAGAAGGCCAAATTTCTTTAGCAAAAGAGATTAAAGAACGTAACCCGCTTCATTTTGGATTCCAGGTACATTTTGCATTTTAAAAATGTTGCGTTCAGATGGGAACTTGTTCTGCCTTGTAACATTTAGTAGTTTGAAAGTCCATGGAGCTTTAAATAATTTTTTTTTACAATACCTGAAGCATCTTTCACAGGCTACGAGACCAAATGGACTTTCTATTACTTTTCATGTTTTATTATGAACTGGTCGAAGGTGTGGGTGTACACCACTACCATCCAGGTTCGAGTCCTCTCTGGCTCGAATTTGGGTGCATATTTCTTATTTACAAGACACCTAATTCTTCCTAGCTCGGTCAAGTTCGTTTTTAATGTTTCTCAAATTTTATTAGGTATACGATCTGAAGCTTTGAAGGGCGGCCCTGGTGCAGCGGTAGTGTCTTATCGTCTGTTACCGGAAGGTCCAGGGTTCGAGCCCCGGCCTCCGCACATTATGTGCGGGTATGGCTTGGCGCAGAAATCCCTTCCCCAGACCCCGCACAGCGCGGGCGCCTACGGCACGGGGTCCCCCCCCCCCCCCCCCCTTTATACGATCTGAAGCCTTCCTAGAAATATCTTCAAGTGCCATAGTTACTAGGCTGCCAGGCAGAAGTTTATAAACATTGGAATATACATGAACCAAGAGTTAGGGCTATTTTTATGTTATGTTCTGCTTTGTTTGTATTGAAATTTGTTTAGTTGCAAACCCCTCACTATCCTCTAGTAAGATTTGATTGCGATGGATATATGAAAGAGATGCTCTCAACAATCCAGAAATAGAAAACATATGTGCTTTCGAAATGCTGCTGTGCTACAAATAAAACCTTGCTGGTTACTCTATGTTCCATGGCCCATTGCAGAAGAATCTTCTAGATGGACAACCACATATTATTTCCAATACCATGGTCCAAGCTAAAATTGTAAGAATCATCTGAAAGTCACATTTCGTCAGTCTAACTCTGACAAATTGTTCCTATTTGTCATAATTGTTTCAATTTTATGTGTTACCATCTAGAACAATTGGTACATAAGGTGCATGGTAGATGGTAAAACAATGACGACTCTATGTCTGTTGATGTTGGTTTCACTATATTTTGATCAATTTAGCAGCATAATCTTTTATGCATCATTACACCTTTTATTTCCCTGTTGAGTTTGAACATCATTATGTTTTTCTATCGGAGAAAGGTTTCTTCTGGTGGCCGGACAATAAAGCTACGTGCAAGAAGCTCTTCTAAGGTTAAGGACTGGGTTACTGCAATAAATGCTGCTCGACAACCTCCGGAAGGCTGGTGTTATCCTCATCGTTTTGGCTCATTTGCACCACCAAGGGGTTTGTTGGAAGATGGGAGTATGGTACAATGGTTTGTAGATGGGCAAGCTGCATTCAAAGCTATTGCATCCTCCATTGAGGAAGCCAAATCGGAGGTTAGCTTCTTATTTCATTTAACATTTACCGCAGGATAATTTTCTACATGTTTGCTAAGGAAGATGATTAAAATTTGATGCAGATATTTATTACTGGTTGGTGGCTCTGCCCAGAGTTGTATCTTCGACGTCCATTCCAACAGCAAGGATCATCTAGGCTTGATGCTCTACTGGAAGCAAGAGCTAAGCAGGGTGTACAGGTACCATCATTGCTTCTTTATTTTTATGATTTTCATCAGAAATTGTCACAAATTTGGTATATGAAGGGCATGACATTGGAATTATGAGGCAACCTTTGCCACCTGTAGTGTTATATATTTGCTGCTCCACATGCTAACTGCTAACAAGGCCATACAAGAAAGGGAACAAGAAAATAGTAGAACATATACTAAATAAACATTTGAAAAATACCTCTGCATTCTAGGATATTCACCACCTGCAGGTCCCCATCCTTCCTTGCTTTTTTATATGCTACATTTGATGATACATTTGAGGTTTGAAACCATAGAATAGTTGTCAATCTGTTATGACGCACAGGACTGAATTTCACAAAGTTTTAATAT
Organism: Bothriochloa decipiens; assembly: GCA_023333625.1. Lineage (NCBI taxonomy): Eukaryota > Viridiplantae > Streptophyta > Magnoliopsida > Poales > Poaceae > Bothriochloa > Bothriochloa decipiens. The sequence continues at coordinate 26,721,567 of CM041639.1, read as the reverse complement.
TTGTGGCCAATGGCCATCATTTTTTTTCTCGAAGATGCATGAGAGCTGCGTATCAATATGTTAAGAAGAAAGGGATTAAGAAACCCAAGGTACAGCCAGGTTTGTAAGGAAGAACCTAGCAGGAAAAACAGAAAGAAAAAACACCTAATACTTGAGGGGTTGGACCTGACCCAGAGAAAAAATTCCTAATAGAAGCTTAAACCTGCAAAGTTGGCAGGGCGAGGAGATGAGAGACCCCTCTAGCTCCAGCCACACTCCATAGGTGCATCTCCTCTATCAGAATCGACAGCACTCCATTGAGGTTAGGGGGAATCCCATCAAACACACACCAATTTTAGTGAATCCAGATTGACCAGGCCCCAAGAATTTTGATGGAATTGAGTCCTTTTGCTTGACTTTCTGCTCTATTGCTTGCTGCATCCCACCAGTCATCAAAGGAAACCTCTATGTACTGTAAACACCATTCATGTATTGGGCCATTAGTTAACAGTGGATGCTTTACTTCTGTTCTATGGTGCGCTTGTCAGATTTAATACGAAATTATTTGAAGAAACAATAGTATTTCCAAAGAGGCCTCATGGGTGGTAATATATTTTTAATGTTCGTATAAACTAAGAAATTATTTAGAAAACATACTTTTTATTGGCTGAGTAGTGATGGAAAAAACTTGTTTATGTTTCTCTCTTTGTCAATTTTTTCTGACAGGAACTGTTGGGTAATTAATGATATTAGATCTGGGATAAATGTACAAGTAACATGTTCATAAATAATATCTAATATCCTAGAAGCTGCATTTTATTGATCATGTTATTCTCAAGGATTTTTTCATATTAAGCTACCCTAGCCCCCCCCCCCCCTGCCACAAAGGTAATTATGTTGTTCTATATATGCTTGGAACTCAAATAACATCCATTTTTTTATTAAAATGACTGATTCAAGACATTAGAATACAAAAAATTAGCATGAAATAGATTCAGACTGTTTCTTGATAATTACTAATTATTTTGGATGACTTCGAATTCATTTTTGCAGATTTACATTCTCTTGTACAAGGAAGTTGCTCTTGCATTGAAAATTAATAGCTTATACAGTAAACAAAGGTTACTTAACATTCATGAAAATGTTAAAGTTCTGCGTTATCCTGATCATTTCTCAAGTGGTGTATACTTGTGGTATGAATGATTTTTGTTCCCTGTTTCCCTTTTTAAATATATTTTTTTATTGTCTTTCTCGAACTATGTGTTGAAACTTCTCATTCTCGTTACTTTTGGCTAACCCTAGAAGGGTAGCAATATATGTCATACATGGGCCTCATGGGCCTAGCCTCATGGGCCTAATACTCATACTCCAACACCCCCCGCAGTCTGAACTACCGGCGCAGCGGAGTTACAGACCGGACATGAAAAGAAGCACACACACGAGTCCGCCCCAAAGACGCAACTAGCCACCGGTGATGTTGAGGCTAGAGGGAAACTCGGTGAAGGTCGAGGACGGGAGGCCCTTGGTGAAGATGCCGGCAAACTGGGAGGTGATCGGGACGTGGAGGACCCGTACATCGCCGAAAGCGACCTGATCACGGACAAAGTGTAGATCGATCTCCACATGCTTGGTCCGCTGGTGCGGAACAGGGTTGGTGGAGAGGTACATTGCACTGACGTTGTCGCAGTAGACCAGCGTGCTCCGGGAGAGAGGGCTGTGGAGCTCGGCGAGGAGCTGCCGGAGCCAGGAGGCCTCAGCCACGCCGTTAGCAACAGCGTGGTACTCCGCCTCAGCACTGGAGCGGGAGACCACCGGTTGGCGCTTGGACGACCAGGACACCAGGTTGCCGCCCAGAAAGACAGCGTAGCGGAGGTGGAGCGCCGAATGTACGGAGACCCGGCCCAGTCGGCGTCAGTATGGACGACGAGCTCGGTGGAGGAAGACCGGTGAAGGAGCGGGCCGTAGTTGACGGTGCCGCGGAGGTAGCGGAGGAGGCGCTCGAGAGCAGTGAGGTGGGGCTCTCGGGGATCATGCATGTGAAGACATACATGCTGCACGACATAGGTGATGTCCGGCCTGGTGAAGGTGAGGTACTGAAGTGCACCGGCAAGACTCCGGTAGGCAGTGGGATCTGCCACTGGGTTTCCCTCGGCTCTGAGAGCTTGCCCTGTGTGTCAACCGGAGTGGAGCAGGGCTTGCAGTTAGCCATCCCAGCTCGCTCTAGGATATCAACAGTATACTGCCGCTGGTGAAGAAGTAGCCTGGTGGGATGAGGCTCAACAGTGACACCAGGGAAGTGGTGGAGCACACCAAGGTCCTTCACAGGAAACTCCTTTTGAAGAGAAGTGATAATGCGACGGAGTAGTGACGGACTGGAGGCTTTGAGGACAATATCATCAACATAGAGCAGCAGGTAGGCAGTCTCAGCTCCACGGTGATAGATGAATAGGGACGTATCTGACTTGGCCTCCACAAATCCCAGTGACAACAGGAAGGCAGCAAGGCGAGAGTGCCACGCCCGAGGGGCCTGCTTGAGGCCGTAGAGAGACGACACGGGCGGCCGGCGGCCGCAGCGGTGGTGTATGCGTCCCCGGCGGAGAAGAGGCCACCGGCGGTGGAGGCGTCGCCGGTGGAGAAGAGGCCACAGGTGGGGACTGAGGCAGTGGAGCCGCCCGCGCTCGACGCTGGTAGACGTGCACCGGCTAGGAGAAACGCGCAGGAGGGGCGGCAGCCGGCGTCCCCAGACCCACGCCAAACGTAGAGGCAGGAGCAGCACCGGAGGCTGACGCCTCCGGACCCGGGCAGGGCGCAGGGCCAGGGGCGTCACTGGTGGGCGGCGAGCCGGGGCACGGGCGCGGCGCCGGGTACGGAGTAGCAGTACGTGCAGGAGACAACGATAAAGGTGGCTGGACCACCATGTCAGTGGGAAACAGAGAGAAGGGGTCAAGGTCAGGGGTGGAGGTGGTGGTGGTGGTGGTGGAGAAGGGAAAGACAGACTCATCGAACACCACATGGCGAGAGATAAGGACCCGACGAAAGGTGAGATCAAAGCAACGATAACCCTTATGATCAGGGGAATACCCGAGGAAAACACACAGAGTCGAACGGGGAGCCAGCTTGTGGGGAGTGGTGGCAGTGGTGTTAGGGTAACATGCACACCCTTAGACCCGAAGGTGGTCATACCGAAGAGGGGTACGGAAAAGAGCGTGGTGTGGCGTAAGATCTTGACAAGTAGCGGAAGGAAGGCGGTTAAGGAGATAGGTGGAGGTGTGCAGGCTCTCAGCCCAGAAGCGAGAAGGGAGGGATGCCTGGAGCAGAAGGGTACGCATTATGTCGTTGGTGGTGCGTATCATGCGCTCAGCCTTGCCATTCTGGGAGGAGGTGTACGGGTAAGACATGCGCAGTTGGACACCGTGAGAGAGGAAGAAGGCGCGCGAGGTGGTGTTGTCGAACTCGCGGCCATTGTCACACTGGACGTCCTTGATGGGGAGGCCGAACTGAGTGGACACCTAGGCGAAGAAGTGGAGAAGTGCGGGAAAAGCATCAGACTTCGTACGCAAGGGAAACGTCCACGAGTAGTGAGAGAAATCATCAACCACCACAAGATAGTATTTATAGCCAGAAATGCTGATGACAGGAGATGTCCATAGGTCGCAGTGGACAAGATCAAACACATGAGTAGCATGTGAAGAAGACTGAAAAGGAAGACGAACATGACGGCCCAGCTGGCACGTATGGCACAAATGCTCATCATGAGTCCGAGTACAGCGAATGTCGGAACTACGACTAAGCTGCATCAAAGCATCACGTCCAGGATGGCCGAGACGACGGTGCCAGGTGGTGGAGGAAGTAGTGGCGGCAAAAGCAGCTGACAAAGTAGACGGCGATGAAGAGGAAGCAGACGCCGGAAACCGAAGGGTGTAAAGGGGCCCCGTGCTGTTGATGGATAAGTCTGTGTGTTGGCTGGTGGTAGTGGGGCTGCAGTACGCAGCACATGTTTTTTGTTTGTCAAGGACAACATCTTTGATTGGCTGTTAGCATCTGCTTATAGGACAGCATCTAGGGCATCTAGGACAGTATCTTAGTGTCATCTTAGACTAGCATCTTAGACTAGCATCTTGGCATATGCTTGGCTGGCTAGCAGCCCTATAAATATGTATCCCCAGCCCCTCAGGTTGGCATAGCATTGTGTGAGAAATAAACTCAGAAAATTGCCTCAACTCTGAGTTCTCTGTGTGCTATCCTCTCGATGAGTAAGGATCCTGCTCACACCTAGAGCAAGGATCCAGAGACTGACAAGATGTGACATCTTGGCCTCTCGGCGTCCTCTTCTCCGATGTGACAGACTGACAAGAGGATGCCGGGAAGCCAAGATGTCACATCTTGTCAGTCTCTGGATCCTTGCTCTAGGTGTGAGCAGGATCCTTACTCTCATCGAGAGGATAGCACACAGAGAACTCAGAGTTGAGGCAATTTTCTGGGTTTATTTCTCAAACAATGCTATGCCAACTTGAGAGGTTGGGGATACATATTTATAGGCTGCTAGCCAGCCAAGCATATGCCAAGATGCTCGTCTAAGATGCTAGTCTAAGATGACACTAAGATGCTGTCCTAAAAGCAAATGCTAACTGTTGTCCTACAGATGCTAACAACCAATCAAAGATGCTGTCCTTGACAAACAGAAAAACATGTGCTGCGTACTGCAGCCCCACTACCACCAGGCAACACACAGACTTATCCATCAGAGGACGTTGAGGACGAGGATGCGGTCCTCCACGGGCCAGCCAAGGTCGCCGAGGGAGTCCGCCATGCCCTTCATCCGGCGGCAGAAGTCGCCAACGGAGAGGTCACCCTGGACGAAGGTGCGGAAGCTCGCATCAAGACGGGCCGGGCTTCGACGTTGCCCAGAAACTGTCCCTCGAGCGCCAGCCAGGCCCGGCGAGCGTCCGGAGAGTTGCGGACGAGGTCGTGGAGGTTTAGGGAGATCGTCCCAAGGATCCAGGAGAGGACGATGCTGTCAAGGCGCAGCCACGACGGGGTCGGGACCACGACCGAGGCGTCGACGAGGACGTGGTCGTCGAGGGCGTAGCGGCAGAGGGTGAGGAGGACCAGGTCCCGCCAACGGGCGTAGGAGGGCCTCTCAGGCTCGAGGATGACTGGAACCAGGAGCCGGATGTTCTGGACACCCCCGGCCTGGTAGTGAAGCCACGCCACGAGCGGATCGGCCTGGTCATGCCAGAGGACCGCGCTATGGGACATACGGTGACCCGCCGAGCCGGAGGAGGTGGCACCGCCGTCGTAGGAGGCAGGAGGGACGAGGAGCTGCTCAGCCTTGGCGATCTGGCGAGCCAGTGCATTGGCCGCATCGCGCTCGCGCTCCCAAGTGAGGGCGGTCTCCCGCAGACGGGCCTGCCCTACCGCGGCAGCAGCCCGGGCAGCGACGAGGGCGGCGGCGAGGGCGGAGTCGGGGCGTGCCGCGGTGAGTGGCGAGGGAGGTGGAGCGGGGAAAGGGGAAGCCCCGGCCCCTGCGCCCGCCGCCAGGGTGAGAGAAGCCCAAGCCCCTGCGCCCGCCGCCAGGGTGAGAGGGGTGGGCGTCCACGGCGGCATGCCCAGGGGAGGGGCCCCTCCGCCCGCGCCCAGGCCGCCAGTGGCGCCGGCAGTGGGGTCGACGACGGCGTCACTGGGCTCGGTGTCCTCGGTGCCCGCACCAGGGCCACCGGTGCCCGCACCTGCGCCCGCGCCCGCACCCGCCGCCATGAGAAGAGGAGCGGCGGCAGCGCTGGGAGAGCCCGTGGAGGCGCCGGGAGAAGGGGAACGGACCACCTGCGCCCAGGAAGAGTTGGGGAGAGGTGGGAAGCAGTGGAAGTAGGTGGGAGGAGGAGAAGATGGTCTGCCACATCACGAGAAGGGGAACGGACCACCTGCAGCGGCGGCGGCGCCGGCAGGCAGCTGAGCAGGTGGCGGCTCGGGAGGGAGGGAGGAAGGAAACCCTAGCTTGATACCATGTTGAAACTTCTCATTCTCATTACTTTTAGCTAACCCTAGAAGGTAGCAATATATGTTGATAATCAAGGGCCTAGCCTTATGGGCCTAGCAATATATACATGGGCCTCATGGGCCTAGCCTTATGGGCCTAATACTCATACTCCAACACTATGCAGGGAAGAGCTGTGTCAGTTTTTTATTTGATCTGAAATTTTTGTTTTTATTGTTTTGCCTTTAAGGTCACACCACGAGAAGATTGTGATTGTTGATAATCAAGTATGTTATATTGGGGGTCTTGATCTGTGCTTTGGCCGCTACGATAGTCCTGAGCACAAAGTTGCTGATTCTCCTCCCGTGATGTGGCCAGGAAAGGACTACTACAATCCTAGGTAATTGTGCTCTTATCTTTTACCCGTTTAGATATGATGGGGGAAGTCCCTAAATGTCACTCCTCTCTGTAAATAGGGAATCTGAACCCAATTCTTGGGAGGACACCATGAAAGACGAGCTGGACCGTGCTAAATATCCCCGCATGCCTTGGCATGATGTTCAGTGTGCTCTGTATGGTCCACCTTGCCGTGATGTAGCGAGGCATTTTGTTCAGCGCTGGAATTATGCAAAGGTTAGTTATGTCCTTTGGTCTAGTTATCGATTTATCATCGAAAGTGTTTTCCCCATGATTATGGTAAATTGGTTGTTCGTTTTTTTTTTCTTTCAGAGGAACAAAGCTCTAAATGAGCAAGCGATTCCCTTATTGATGCCTCATCACCACATGGTAATTCCACACTACAAGGGTAGAAGCAAAGAAACAAATGATGAGGCTGAGGGTAAACAATACCATGATAAGGATGTTGATATTGGAAAACCAGTCTTGATGTCACGCACATCATGTCAGGATGTTCCATTGCTCTTACCTCAAGAGCTTGAACCTCGTGAATTATCCAGTTCAGATTTAAGAATGACTGATTTAGATATTAATCATTCAGATCGTGTAAACAAGAGGTTTAATCAGCCTTTGCTCAACCGAAAGGCAAAATTGGATTCTTCTCATCAGGATTTACCTATGAGAAGTTTTGTAGACAATCTCAGTTCCCTTGAGCCATCAGCTATTCGACGTTTTGATTCGAAAGATGATAGGAATCACATCGACAAGAAATGGTGGGAAATGCAGGAGCGAGGCAACCAAGTTGCTTCAGTACTTCATGTTGGACAAGTTGGTCCAAGGGCAACATGTCGTTGTCAGGTCAGTACATGGTACTTTGCAATACATTTCTAATTAGTTATTAAACACCAAAGACTGAGGATCCATGGACAGCAGTTTCTCTAGTGCAATTTTCTCTTTTGTACTACTTTCCTCCATTCCAAATTGTAAGTCATTCTGGCTAGGGAGTAGTACATATGCTACACCAATCACAAGTTTTTCTGTTGGTGGATTGTTTGCAGCTATATTATGAAACTGACGTTTACTAAGAAACATTTTGACAGCTTTTATTTTATAGCATATGCAACATTTAGAAATTATTTGTCTTTCAAGCAGCTCTGGTACTAATATTTTTTTTTTAATGAATCATCACAAAACTGCTAATTTCATTTAACAGAGAAGAGTAGCTGCTGTACTATTAATGTTTGGACACACATGGTAAGTCGCTAACATGGTCTAGACAGCTGTAGTGCAGATCCTACTCATTGACGTTGGTTAGTAATATCCAATATCAGTGTGGTTGATAGTCTCCTGTTGCTATGTAAGACATTGTAACACTGTTTTGTTGTTTCGAACAAAACTGCTCTTTTGAGGATTAAGAGGGAGGGGGCTGTTGGGTCATTTTACAAGAGTTTGAAACTTTGAATGCTGTTTAGAAGTCTGTCTTTCACTTTGGCCTTTATGAAGAAATATATCTTAGTGTCCTGATTTCGTGGTGATGTCACCTTCTCATTATCTGACCAAGTATAAAGTGACTATCTACATATTTGACTCATATGCAAATGTATTGGAAAACATAATTAACTTCAAGTGTGGCTACATCATATGCATTCCTTCTATATCTTACCAGATAAACTTTGTATATTCCTCATCATATACATGCTATATCCCTACATGTTCATCATTTGTTCAAAAACGTCTTATGATAAGATACAGTCCTTCTGCAGCATTTGAGGCATGCCAGTATACCTTTTTCCCCTCTTACAGACGGATTTGATGTGTATCCTTTGTATACATTGTTTTACTGAAGTAATCCATCAATCCATGTTTTTTGGCTCAGGTTGTTAGAAGTGTCGGTCAATGGTCAGCTGGGACCACTCAAATTGAAGGAAGCATCCACAATGCCTACTTTTCTCTGATTGAAAAGGCAGAACACTTTGTATACATTGAGGTTTGTGCTTTTTCTTTGACACTTTAGATTTGAGTTCTTAACTTTAGTAATTGTTTATGGATAATGATCTGAAACTGGAGTTCATCATGCATTCTTTTAACTCATTTTTCTGCTTATGTATTTGAGGGAAAATTTAGTGCTAAAAAAGTTAACACTTTTTCCCATACTAAACAGCAAATACCACCAATTTTTTTCTAACATCCTTTTTATGACCTTTTGCAGAATCAATTTTTCATATCAGGTCTGTCAGGAGATGATACAATTAAAAACCGTGTACTGGAAGCATTGTATCGGCGCATACTTCGAGCTGAGAGAGAGAAAAAGCGCTTTAAGGCCATCATCATCATACCTCTTTTACCTGGTTTTCAGGTAGCTTTCTGCTAGAAGTTAGTGATATGTTCGATACTTGGTTACTTACATTATCTCATGATAGGGAGGCATTGATGATGGTGGAGCAGCATCGGTGAGGGCAATCATGCATTGGCAATATCGGACTATCTGCAGAGGCTCTAATTCAATTCTTCAGAATCTCATTGATGTTATTGGACCTAAAGCACATGATTACATATCCTTTTATGGGCTTAGAGCACATGGTAAACTCTATGATGGGGGTCCCTTGGTTACTAGTCAGGTATGATGAGCTTTCTTCCATTTGTGCATGTAACTGCTAGTCACCATCGTGCTCCCTCTGGTCCAGTTTATAAGGCATTTAACATGATTATAAACTTATGATTATCGGATAGTACATTTGATTGCAAATCTGATAGTACTGAGTTTGTATTTACAATAGTCAAAAATTGTTGGCCAAATTATTGGTCAAAGATTATAAAGTTTTACGCGAAATGTCTTATAAACCGGACCAGAAGGAGCAGCATATGAAATGTATTCAGGATACCATTCTAACAATGTCCCATTTCCAGATTTATGTACATAGCAAGTTAATGATAGTTGATGACCGCATCACATTGATTGGCTCAGCTAACATAAATGATAGAAGCTTGCTTGGATCAAGAGACTCCGAGGTATGCGCCTTGTAGCAGTTAAATGCACTCTGTGAATAAGAATCAAAGAGATACTTCATTACTGAGTACAATCAATTTTAAAGTAGAACTAACTTGAGAATATTTTTTCCATCATGCTATGAATATTCTTTGTAGTATACTTAGTTAACAACAAATACCTTATACTGTGATTGCACCCCCTGCCCCCTCCCCCCTCTCTTCAACATTCTAGATTGCTGTGGTCATCGAAGATAAAGAAGTTGTTAATTCAAAAATGGATGGAAGACCTTGGGAAGCTGGGAAGTTCTCTCTAAGCCTACGTCTCTCACTGTGGGCGGAGCACCTTGGCCTTCATCCAGGAGAGGTTTGACCATTATGCTATGCCTTGTTCTTTGTTAATCATACGCTGCTGTTTGGTTGTAAGGAATAAGTGATGAAATCAGGATTTGCATTTCTTCTATTTGCAATTTATAATCCTGTCATCCGTGTTTCTGTTCTTCCCAGTTTCACTTGCCTGCTCATGTAGCACATAACATCCCAAAATGTCATATTTCAAATTATTTGATAATACTTGTTTTGAGTTACAAGCTTGTTTTCCCACTGCAATATGGAGTGTAATGTACTTTGACGTTTTAAGCAGAATGGATTTTTTGCAATTTCCAAGTAGCAAGCTTGCAATAGCAGTTCAAAGCGTTGGCAAATTTGCAATTCTCATTTTGTTGTGGGTCTGCTTTCTGTTCTGGATGGAAACAATCAAGGGAGGTCCATATAGTATATTATGTCATAGAAGTAAAAAAGAAATAATTTTCTGGCCATTATTTCCAAAATTGTACTTGACATTTTGGATAAGATCTTGTCATACTTTTAAACTTCGATTATCAATTGTTTTTAAAATATATAATTTGGAAACATGAAAATCATAGGTTTGTCTTGGAAAATACTTTCATAATCTCAAATAGCTGTTGGATTCGGTCCATATATTTTATTAAAAATATAGTGGTCAAAGGTGCACATTGGAGACTGTGTCATGTCCAAACTTCAAGTATTTTTGTAGTAGTTGCCATCTTCCCTTTTGAAGGGCGCTCTCTTTTTGTTTAAGATCCTAGTGTTTTGTCGTGTGTAAGGTTTCTTTTATGACTTCTTGCCCCATTTTTTCTTCTCAGTATAATGATACATAGCACTCCTGCGTGTTCAGTAAAAACATTCACCGTCTTTTGTTGCGTGATGCTTTAGAAAGCCATAATTAATTTTCTAACACAAGATAACTGTTTCAGTATTTCATGATCACAGATTTGAAGCTTGGTGCTTGACAATGTTTTCGTAGTTTTTTTTTCAGAGCAGTCAATAATATCTGTTGCATCACAATTTTAAACAAAATACATTTTCCACTTTCAGGTTAGCCATATCATGGATCCTATAGATGATTCGACATTCAAAAATATCTGGATGGCCACTGCCAAGGTGAGATAAATGTTTGCTAAAGTTTTCAAGGCAAACCAATAGTACTGAATTCTAATGCTATTGCATTCTTTATGGAAATCCGTATCAAAATAAAATAGAGAACTAATCTGAAACCCTATATCCGATTAGATTGCCTTCGGTTTTTCAATTAGTTTTTAAACTGTATTATGCGTACATATTATTTCAATGCTTTTGTAAATATTAATCTTCATTTTATACTTGAAATACATATATATTAACTAACTAGTGTTTGGCAGACAAATACCATGATATACCAAGATGTCTTCGGGTGTGTACCCAACGATCTCATCCACTCAAGGTATGAATTTAAGCCTACATTGGGGTTACATTTGGCGTCGAGTGCTGTGGTTTCTGAAACATATAGTCCATTCAGGGCCCAATTTCGGCAAAGCTTTGCTCAGTTGAGGGACAAAACTGGCTACACTACAATTGATTTGGGTGTTGCCCAAGGGAAGCTAGAAGCATACCAAGACGGTGATCTCAAAAGTACCGACCCTATGGACAGATTACAGTTAGTCAGGGGCCACCTTGTTTCTTTTCCTTTGGATTTCATGTGCCAAGAGGACTTGAGACCATATTTCAGTGAAAGTGAGTACTACACATCACCACAGGTTTTTCATTAGCCTTTGTCTGTCTCTGTCTCGTAAAGTTACTCAATCGGCTGTACATGTTGCAAAGATCAGCTTGTAGATGCTCTACACGTGTTGTCAAATATGGGAAACAAAAAGAAATGAATATATTATTATACCCTTATAGAGTACTAGAGTATAGGAAAAGAAAATAGGTATATCGGTATAGTCCATTCATTCAAACACCTTTTAATTTTGGGAAAGAAACAATCGATTTCTTTCTTTATAAGTGCAAATAATATAGGGCTTCCCTTAGTTCTACACATTTTCTTTGGATCGAAATACACCTAGCCATAGAAGTTCATTGTTTTCTATCCTATTGTGTACTGTACGTGCTACGGCTCTATCCAGAAATATAAGACGTCTATTTCTACTGTCTAAAAGTGAGCTTTGACCGGAGATGTATCTTGCAGTCTTTTATTATTACTATTGTAGTTACAAAACCACGATTGTAAGAGTATTTCCAGTCACATCATGTATATTGGTTAAAGTCGAATTTTGACAATGGAAACACGCCTTATATTTCTTGATGATAGGGAGTAGTGTTTTGTTGAGGATATTTGACAATCGATACTATTTTTGTGAGTACTTGAAACACTGTC
>CM041639.1:26683894-26709507 GCA_023333625.1 Bothriochloa decipiens | reverse complement strand
GGTTGCATGTTCTTGTGTTGAAGCTTGTCTGCTATGATGAATATAAAGCATTGATATCACTACTTTGTGCTTTGGTAGAAAGGCACAGTGGAAGATGTAAATCTTTGAAAACCTGAAGCAGGTGTAGATAAATTACCTGAACTGATATACAGAAACTGCTGAGGTTAATGTCACCACTTTTGAGAGCTCAAAGTTCTGCGAATTGGTTAAACAGGGAATTTTTCACTAAATGGTTTAACGCTTCGGCTGGAGTCTACATTGCTTATTTGGTCGAATCAGATTGCCGCAGTGAAGTTTTATAATAGACATCACTATGTTAAAGTAAACAGTTATTTATTTGTGTACAGATCACATAAAAAATGTTCAAATAAACGTTTTTAAAAAACAAAAAAAATCACCAACGTAGGGCTAACCAAACTGTTAGCACTATGGTAGCTAGATCGGAATTTGGGGAAGGAGCAGGGGGAATTCGGGAGAGAAAGCAAGAGGAACGCACCACAGGAAGCAGAGGAGTTTGTAGGAAGGAAGATTCGAATATGCTTTTCGTTGTTTGTTTGATGATGCGGTTTTGTTCGCATGTGCTGCATTTATACATCGGGCATGCCTGCAACTTACGCACACCGCCGGTCGATTACACCCACTTGGGTCCACTTGTTTGAATGCTTGGATGCCTTGCTCGCGGTATCAGACCATGGACGGGCGCGTAGGATTTGGTGGTGATCACGCCTGGCTCGCTGGTGACCGCGCTCCCGCGTGTGACGTCGTGGTCTTCGGCGCTGAAATTCCCTCCCCGACGCGCGAGGAAAACGCTGCTTGAGCTCTTCAAGATCTTCCCAGGTGGCTAGTGACCTATCCATGTTTGACCACTGAATGAGCGCCTGAGGAATCAGCTTGTCCAGAGTAGTCGCCACGCGCCGCTGCAGAATCTTGATGGGAATCTGCAAGCCTTCCAGCACTGGTGGAAGTATAGCCGGAACGATCGCCCTTGGAACCACCGTCTTGAGCTGGGACACGTGGAAGACGGGATAGATTTATGCGAAGTCGGGAGCTTGATCTTGTAAGTTGTACTGCCGATGCGTTGAAGCACCTGAAATGGACCGAAAAACTTGAAGGCTAGCTTTTGATTAGATCGAGGCGTCAGGAAGCTCTAGACATACGGCTGGAGCTTCAAGTAAACCCAGTCGCCCACTGCAAATTCACGATCAGAGCGCCCTTTATCAGCTTGAGATCATCCGTTTCTGTGCACGGGCCAAATGTTGTTGAACCAAAGCATGTATTGTTGATCGGTCCTGAAGCCAAGTATCCAACGATGCGGACTAGATTGCATCAGTATCTGAAATCCCAAAGTGCCTTGGGTGGTGGCCATAGAGGACAAAGAAAGGGAATGACCCAGTGAAGAGTGCTCAGAGGTGTTGTACCAGAATTCCGCAAGATAAAACCAGTCATGCCACTTGGATGGAGTCACACTGGTGAAGCATTGTAAAAAGGTTTCCGTACATTGATTGACCCGTTTGGGTTGGCTATCCGTTTGAGGGTGATATGCAAATGACATCTTAAGAGCAGATTTGGATACCTTGAATAGCTCGTGCCAGAACTGGCTTGTGAAAATGCGATCACGGTCGGACACAATGGACGCCGACATCCCGTGGAGGCGATATATTGTCTGATGGAAGAGCTTTGCTACAGATGATGCAGTAAAAGGATATAAAAGTGGAATGAAATGACTGTATTTTGAAAATCTGTCCACAATCACCATGATGCAGTTGTAGCTGTTAGAACAGGGGAGACCATCAACGAAGTCCATGGAGATGCTGTCCCAAGCCATAGTAGGTACTTGGAGAGGTTGGAGAAGGCCTGGGTATCGACTTCAATCAGGTTTTGCCTGCTGACATGTTGGACATGACTTGATGAATTCATGTACTGCAGACCTCAACCCTTGCCAGGCAAACAGACGTTTGATCCGTTAATAAGTGACAGGAATGCCTGAATGACCCCCACTGGAGAGTTATGGAATGCTTCAATGATGATGTGTTGCAATGCCAAGTCAGAGCCCACCCAAATGTGTCCCTTCTATCTAAGCAACCCCTGGCTGAGGATGAAATGAGGATCACTGTCACGTGCAATCGCTAATTGAGCTAACAGCTCTTGTGCATGTGTATCAGTACTGCAGCTTGTCAGGATTTTGTCAAGCCAAATTGGCACTAGAGCAGAAATTGCTTGAAGTTCTTCTTGATGACCTCGGCGAGACAAAGCATCTGCAACACGATTTGTGACCCCAGATTTGTAAACAACCTGGTAGTGTAAGCCCAGAAGCTTGGTAAAAACCTTCTGTCGCCAGGGTGTGTGCAGCCTTTGGTCAGACAAGTGAATGAGGCTCTTATGGTCAGTGTAGATCACAAACTCACTTAGCTGCAAATATGGCGCCATTGATCCACTGCAATCAGAATAGCCATGTATTCTTTCTCATAGGTTGATAAACCTTGATTCTTGGGTCCCAAAGCTTTGCTGAGAAAAGCAAGAGGCATGCCTTCCTGCAAAAGGACTGCCCTAATACCCAAGTGGGAAGCATCAATTTCAATACAAAAGGGTTTCCTAAAATCTGGCAGAAAAAGAATGGGAGCTTCACATAAGCAAGATTTAAGTGTCTGAAAAGCTTTGTCATGCTCTGAAGTCCGAAAGAAGAGAGAATGCTTTTTAAGAAGTGCTGTCAGGGGCTTTGCCACAATGGCATAGTGATGCACGAATCTTCTATAAAAGCCTTAAAACCCAGAAAGTTGCGGAGCTCCTGACTGAAGTTGGTGTAGGCCAATTAATTAACCACAACTTCAATCTTGCTTGGATCAGTGGCCAGCCCTTTCTCACTAATAACATGACCAAGGTAAGAAATTTGAGTCTGGCTAAACTTGCATTTGGACAGTTTGATGTGCCAGTGATCTTGAGCTAAAAGACTGAACACTTGCTCCAGATGCTGCAGGTGCTCTTCATAAGTTCGACTATAGATAAGTATGTCATCAAAGAAGACAATGGCACATTTCCTGAGCAAGGATTTGAGGGTTTGATTCATTGCACCCTGGAAGGTAGCTGGTGCACCAGAAAGGCCAAAAGCCACAACTCTGAATTCATAACGGTCCATATGAGTGGAAAATGTCATTTTGTATTCCTCACCTTCCTTCATACGAATTTGGTGGTATGCTAACAACAAATCCAATGCAGAAAAGAATCTGGCACCCAATTCATCCATTATCTGCTCAAACATTGGAATAGGAAAAGAAGTTTTGACTATCAGAGCATTCAAATATCTGTAATCAACACAGAAACGTCAAGAGTTGTCTTTCTTTTTAACAAGGAGCACATGTGAGTTGAAGGGAGAAGAACTGAGTTGAATGATGCCTTGCTTCAACATAGTTTCCACTAGAGTCTCAATTTCATCCTTGAGAGAAGGAGGGTATCTGTATGGCATAACAGCAACTGGCTGTGCTCCAGGTACCAAAGGTATCTCATGATCACAGTCGCGCTTGGGAGGTAGAGTATTAGGGGCAGTAAGCACTGAAGGAAACTTATCCAAGATAGCCTGAATATCAGTAGGCACTGTACTCTCACTGTCAGATTCTGCAGCCATCAATTGAATCCACAAAGCTTCAAGTTCAGTTGCAATGTCAAAACCCAAGCCTTGCAACTTAACAGTATTGCCCTGGTAAGGTATAGCCAGCCAATGCTTCTGCCAATCAACCTTCATTGGATTGAAAAGTTCTAGCCAATCCATTCCCAATATAATATCATATGAAGGCAATGGTAGCACCAAAAGATCATGAGTGAATGGAATCTGATTAACAATCCAATTGGCATTAGGAAACATAGTACTACAAGTCATAAGACCACCATTGGCCACCCTAACTGATATTGAAGCACATGTGGCGGCAGGTAATTGCAGTCGATCAAGCAGAGAAGAACTGACAAATGAAAGTGTGCTTCTAGAATCTACCAAAATCAGCAGACTTATTATGAAACAGACCTCTGAACTGAAGTGTTTTGATCTTGTTGGACTTGAGTTCTGTTGGAGACAAACAACATAAGTTCTCCTCTTCATCAGGGTCTTCAGGAGGCTCTATTGTCGGTTCATGAACAGTATCTTCTGGCCAAAAAAGGATACATCTCTTCCAGAACATGATGCCCAACCAGTTGTGGGTCACGACTCCACTTCTCACCACAATGGTCGCAGAGTCCCTTAGTACAGCGATAGGCCTTGAGATCAACCAGCTTCCTGTCCATTGGCTTGGCACCACCAGGCTTCTTCCCAACAGCCGCAACAGGGCCTCCAGGGCACTGAAAGTTATGGCCTGGCTGGTTCCCGCCATGATGATTCCACGGACGGCCGTCACGCCTCCTTGCAGGTTCAAGAGCCTCTTCCTACAAAAGGGCCAGAGTATACGCAACATCAAGTGTGTCGGGCCGCTGAACGAGCAACACAGCACGGATATCATAATGCAAGCCATCGAAGAATTTGGTGATGTAGCCCAAAGGATTAGCATGGGGGTCATAGGCTTGGAGATGATCAACTAGTTCAGAGAATCTATTGACATACTCCTGCATAG
This sequence comes from Bothriochloa decipiens, assembly GCA_023333625.1. NCBI lineage: Eukaryota > Viridiplantae > Streptophyta > Magnoliopsida > Poales > Poaceae > Bothriochloa > Bothriochloa decipiens. The sequence goes on along the minus strand of CM041639.1, from coordinate 26,704,915 downwards.
CACCAGTCTGACGGACATGATTTATCTGACGAAGTAAAAGAGCATGCTGATTGCGATCAAAATGCACATGCAGAGCAACACAGAAATCGATCCATGACATGGTTTTAAGGTCATTGAGGATGGACTAAACCCAGCGTTTTGCTAGTCCAGTGAACTGCATGCGTGCACATTGGATCCACATTAAACTATCGACAAAGTACATGGAGTAATAATCCTCAGCACAAGTGATCCAATACTTGAGGTCAGATCCATCAAACTTTGGGAAGTCGAACTTAGGAATACGACCAGTGGGGTTGTGGTTGGGATTGGGTGGCCTATTGTGATAACGAATCAGATCATGTGCAGTACCATGAATGGGTGGATCAGGTGGTTTTGAACGAAGATGGCTAGACTCATGTGTATAACAACATCAGTCTGAATTGCATAATGGGGATTGGCCATACCTGTGACCCAAGAATGGACAAGGGTGGTGACCGACTGAAAGCTCTTGTTTGGTTTTGGCTAATTGATAACACACCTAGTTGCTAATAAGTTTGCTAAGTATATGTAAACAAGATTAGCAGCACATGATGGAGGAGCTAGGAGGCATGGAGATGACCACGAGATCATGGTGATGGTCATGGTGAACATGATGACATGATCATGCTCTGAGGAATCGAGAAGAGCCCATGGAGATCAAGGCGAAGGTATATCTTGTTAGGGCTTTCCGTTTTGGTGATCGAGACACTTAGCGAGTGTGATCACATTTAGGATAGATAGCCGTACTATCAAGATGGGAAGTCACGGTTATCTCGACGTTCAAGTGCCTCCTAGGTCCATTCATGGAGCATATGCATTAGGATCTAGAGCACGAACATAATTGCCATGAAAAATGGTTTAGAAAATGATAACACACGTGCATTTGAGATGTACACACTTGGTGTTTAGCACACAAGGCAATGTGGACGAGATTGGATCGAGTTTGAGCTGAAAACCGAGCTATGGACGCTGGACCGGAGACCGCCGGACGCTGGCCGGGCGTCTGCGCCGTTCAACTTGTCGCTGGCTGCGTTCACTCGAGCGGCGGACGCGTCCGGTGAGACGCGTCGGACGCTGGTCGCGGTGTCTGGCGCTCACTGCTGCTGGTGGACCAAATCTTCAATGCGTCAGACGCGGGGGTCCGAACGTGTCCGCAGACCGCCGGACGCAACTCAAAGCGAGTTGCATTCCTGGCCGAGCTCCAGACGCCGAGGGCTAGACGCCACGCCAGAGCGCCAGATGCATCCGGAGCTCCAACGGTCAACTTCGAGCGAAACAGGGTTTCAACACGCCGGACACTGAATAGTGTTTTGCCAGCATCCGATGACCTTCTTCAGACGTGTCAGGAGTGACTTGTTTTAATCAGAGTGTTTCCCACGCGAAGACTTGAACGTGTCGGACGCGTCCGGAGATTGGCTACTAACGCGTCCGGCGACCCCGAGCTGAGCTGGATCATCGAGTAATGGTTGGATTTCGTGGGTGGGCTTATAAATAGCCCCTTGGCGGGCCATGGGAGCACTCTCTTGCCCAATCTAACATCTTAGAGCATACTTTGAGCTGAAGAGACTCCCCCCACTCCTCTCCTTGCTTTGTTGCTTGATTCAAAAGAGAGTGAGATTCAAGTGCATTTGCTTAGTGTTTGCATCTAGAGGCACTTGTTCTTTGTGATCGTTGCGGATTTCTTGTTACTCCTGGGTGATTGTCGTCACCCTAGATGGCTTGGTGCAGCGAAGGTGGTTGAGCTCGAGTTGGTGATTGTTCGAGGCCACACCGGTGATTTGTGAGGGGTTCTTGAGCCTTCCCTGCAGGAGATCACAATTGGCTACTCTAGTGGAATGCTCATGGCTTGGAGGATCCCCATCTTGTGTTGATCATGCCGCACCTGATGCTGTGGGGTCGGCTAGGTGATGCCATTTAGCCGACACATCTCCAAGTGGGTGCATCGCCACAACGAGGACTAGCTTGCCGGGAAGCAAGTGAACCTCGGTAAAAAAATCATTATGTCAATTGGTTTTCTGAGGATTCATCTTTGTGTTTGTGATTGTGATTGATTGGTTCATCACCTCTACATAGGCAGTATAACAATCCAAACCCCCTCTCTTGCACTTACCTTTATAGTTCTATCTTGTGTAGTGCTAGTTGCTAGTTTAGCTCTGTAGTGGTAATTTATGTTAGTTGCTTTGTTCACTAGGAGTAAGATAGCAACCTAGGTTTGTTGTTGTGCATAGAGATCATAGCTTCTTGCTAGAATTATATAGGTGGTTTGCATAGCTTAGTAGAGCTAGTGCTAGAAAGAGTTTCGCCATCTTAAGTACTAATCGGGTTTTTAGTGCTTTGCAAGAAAAGTTTATAGGCTATTCACCCATGCCCATCCTCCCGGTGGATGTTGTCGACACAATGCCCGCTGGGCCGAGCAGCCTCATACCTCGCAGGAAGAGTCGGGGCGTGCTGCTCCCAACCATCGGAGAGATGATGCTCCGATTGGAGTGGTGAGTCGTGGAGGACAGCGGCTTCGTGGAGCACACCACCCGCCTCGATCACAGCGCGCGTCCAGAACTTGTCGAGCTTGTTGACGTGGAGGCGAAGGTCATCGAGGATGCCGTCGTGCTCGGTGCGCCACTCGCCGAATTCGGTCGCTGCCTTCTCGATGGTTTGAAGCCTAGCATCCTGACGAAGCTTGGAGTCGATGATGCGGCGCTCCGTATCGATGGCGATTTCCTTGAACTGCTTGTCGAGGCCGTCTTCCATGTCGGAGAAGCGGTGATCGAAGTTGGCGTTGACCTCCTCGAACTGCTTTGTGGTGCTGGTGGAGAGCTGGATCTCCTCAAGAATGCTTCATATCGGGATTCATGGTGTCCTTGCGGATTGAATAGGTGAATTGGATTGGTGGTTTAGGCGGAAACGGTGGAGGTGGAGGTGGTGGCGGTGGGGTTTTTCGATCCAGATCGCCGAATTCTCTGAACATCGGCGTGATCTAGAATTATAGGGCCTCAACCGGAGAACAGCAGCTCACTGCTCGCCGGTGAGAAGAACCAAACCGAGATCGATGGTGGCTAGAACGGGAACACAACACGATCGATAGGCTCTGAGTACCAAATTGTTAGCACTACGGTAGCTAGATCGGAATTTGGGGAAGGAGCAGGGGAATTCGGGAGAGAAAGCAAGAGGAACACGCCACAGGAAGCAGATGAGTTGGTAAGAAGGAAGATTCGGTTATGCTTTTCATTGTTTGTTTGATGATGCGGTTCTCTTCGCATCTGGCGCATTTATACATCGGGCATGCCCGTAACTCACGCTCCTGGCGGGAGCCAGCCTATCGACTACACCCACTCAGGTCCAATTGTTCGAATGCTTGGATGCCTCGCTCGTGGTATCAGACCATGGACGGGTGCCTCGGATTCGGTGGTGATCGCACCCGGCTCGCTGGTGACCGCGCTCCCGCGTGCGACGTCGTGGTCTTCGGCGCTGACACAAACCCTGCGGGTAGCCCCCGACCAGGAACCTCTGAACGTACAAATCGTGTTACCTTGCCCTATTGTATTAGAAGGAATGAACAATAATACAAGATTCTGATAATAGGTCAGATCGATTAGGTATATCCGTTTCTGCATTCATTCTCAGTGTCATGTAATGAACTCACGCGTGTTGACGAGGATCGTTTCATCCTTGCAAAGGCAGATGGTACGAGCTGAGTTCGAGTCTCCTTGTATTAATAATAACAAGAGAACACGATATGGAACTGTTGTTTTGCGTGGAACACATTGTCAAAGTTGATTTTATATATCTCTAACACACTCGGTCTGGTTGTAGTCGTGAAACGTGAGCTTTTAAAAAACTTTGTGAGCTATGTCTATGTGGCGTGAAAAAGTTGTAAGTTGTTTTTAGTATAAAACTCAATCCGTCTCTATCTCACTTGAAATAGCTGTGAAGCAAATTCCTATTTCCATTTATTCGATTTGAAAAGCAGGAAATCAAAAAAGAACTAAAAATAGGGCTCAAGATACTTTCAAAAATGTACTACACGAAAAAACAGCTTTGTTTTATTTGTTTGGTTTGGCATCTTGTTTTTTTAGCAGCAGTAACACTTTTCATAGGCTCAATCAAATACAACCAAGTGGTTTTGTTTGCAACCATCACAACAGTTAGATTATCCCCTTTGTTCCAAAATAGATGTGCTTATGACATTCAAAGTCTCAAAGTACTCGACCTTCTCATTTCTTAATGCACCTCTTTTTCTCTTTCTCCAATACATCCCTATCTTTACTTATGAGAAGGGCCATTTCAGTATTTTGGCTTCGCCTGGTTTTCACGAGAGACTAAAAACGTCAACTAATGTGGAAATGAGGGAGTAATCATTTTCAGCTAAGACAAGGGGCAAAAGACCATGTTGTCACCGCCTCTAGCCCACATGTCATCTTCTTCCCCTATCATCTATTTCACCCTTTCTTCCTTCCGTCTGTCTTCCTCTTCTCTATCTAGTATCTAGCCTGCCAATCCGCGATGACGATTGGCTTGGCGGTCAATGGGCGACACCATGTCCCATGGGCCTACCGGCTACCAATCTAGGGACCCTCCTTTCGCCTGCGCTGTCGACGAACTATTAGACTAGGGAGATCCTAAGAGTCCGGTCACATTGTAAACGGAGAGAGTGTGTGTGCCTGCAAAAATTGTGAAGATAGGGGTAAAATCACTATTAAAATCTATGGTAATGGTAGAAACACCAAATTCTATTTATTTGAACGTGGAAAAGAAGCGCCGACAATTATTGGAGTCTGGAAGAAGATGAAGAGACAGCTGCCGGGGCCACGCATTGCCATTGGCAGCCGGGTGGACGATGTGGACGATGGGTCACGTACGACGCATCAATCCACCCATCGTACCATTGTACGTAATCCACCGCGACTACCTGCACTCGTGTTCCTCTATTTCTCTTCTTTATACATCTTAGTTAGCAAGATTTTTTTTCTATAATTAATTTTTTCACACGCATTCATCCTTTATATTATCCTCTATCCATCGTGGAACCCACGTCTCAAGATTTTTTTCCTTTTTTCTTTTTCTTTTCTTTTTCCCCTTCTCCACCTTATCCATTCGCTGGCCTCTCCCTCATCTTCTCTGTTGCCTCTCCCTCATCTTCTCTCCTTGCAGGCAGACGGCGGTGGCCAACCTCCGGCACACGCGGTGGCCGGAGTCGGGGCTGCGGCGGCGTGGGGCTCGGTGTGGCGGCGGGCGAGCTCAGTGCGGCGATTCCAGGCTCCTTTACTCGCGCGGCTGCCTCCTCCTTGTCCCCTGCTCTCCGGTGCCGTCCCCTGCTCTCTCCGGCCGCATGGACGGCGGCGGACTTGGGGACCGCAGGCCAGGCGAGGCCGCCGGAATCGGGGACGGCGGGCCACTCGAGGCACCTCGCGCGGCGGGCGCGACGGCTCGGCTCCTCTCCGGTGGGCCCGTGTGGCCGGCGGCGGAGCTCTCCTACGCGTGTCGCCCCTGCCTCCCTCTCCGGTGCCTCCCCTGCAGCCCTTCTCCCTCCGCGCGGCCGGCGACCATCCTCTCCACGGGTGGCCTCTCTGGTTCCTCCGCCAGCGCCGCCCTGTCCTCCTCGCTATCCTCTCCATCGTCCCCGACGGTGGCACACGAGCTTGGCGCGGCGGGCGGGACCTCCCTGCTCCGGCGAGGCCTCCCTGCTCCGGCGAGACTCGACGGATGAAGGTGGCGTGACGGGCGAAGGACGTGCTCAGCTCGGAGGTTGCGAGGTCGGCCTCGGGCGCGTGCTCTCTCTCCTCTGTCGCAGGTGGGCCCTCAACATATGGTAAAGGACGGCCGCTGCCGTCGCAAATATGCAGGACTAGTGCGCCTTCCAGGATCCTATACCGGACGTGTTTTCCTGTAAAGGCTCCTCCAGGATGCCTTTACAGGACCCGAGCATCCATTTCAGGCCAATTTTCATGCAGGTGACGGTATGGCCGGTGGTTGGCGCCGCTGCCGTCTGCATGCAATGCTAGATATGCATTGCCTGCTCTGGCTGCCGACATTGCCGGCCACCTTCCACCTTAACGACTCCCAGTGCCACTCACCACTACGTTCTGTGGGCTGTGGCCTGCCGAGAGCCTTCTCTGGATGTGTTCTAGATTCTAAATTTTTATGTTCTCTTCATCATATCGAATCTTTGGACATATATATATAACAGTAAATATAGATAAAAAATAACTAATTGTACAGTTTGGTTATAAATCACGAGGCTAATATTTCAAACCTAATTACTAAATATCAAATACAAACGAAAGTGCTACGGTAACAAAATTCGTCGGGCATCTAAATAAGGCAAGAAGAGCGGTGAAACTTAAGGTAAAAAGAAGTTAAATAATTATAATTTGAAATAGAGTTAGTAGCATTTAGAAAACGATTAGAGATAAAAAGTTTAGAGCCAACAGCTGACGATGTTCAACAGCAATGAAAATATAAAATTATATAATCAGAAAAATAGACATTCCGAAGAACAACTTGCTATAACTATTACTGATGATCTATTTTCCTCCTCTGTGGTGCGGGATAGTAGGTTAGGCAAGCCTAGCTAGCTCACAATTACCATGTGTGTTAGAAAGAAAGTAGACAAGTTTCTTTCCTATAAAATTCATTTTACTCATGAAACTTTTATCATCTCTTTCTTTATTTGTACCATATCATATCTCAACTTATTCTAATGCTAATGAAACTCTGTTAAGACTGACCTCTTATTAGTTATTAATTGCACTTGTTGTTTCCAGTCAGCAGAGCATGAACTTGTTCCAAATAATTTACCAGTGGTTGGTTCCAGTTAATGATCGAGAGATCTAGTGCAGCAGCTAGTCAGTGCAGCACACTTCAACAACCAAACAAGTATCCGCGCACTGTATGTGTCTGTACCCATTACTCACAGCCCCAACTGTCCACGTACTGTCGACCTTATTTTCCCTTGAGTTTTTTTTTAATATATCTTCCCTTGAGTTGACACACTAGCCCACATCAATCAATACTGCACAATCTAAAATCTTATATGACGTAATTATTATAACAATCAGGGTAAAATTAGTTGTACAACTAAGTAGATTTTATTATATTTTACTTTTTCTTTGCATTTTTTATATTAGATAGATACTCTATAATTTCTATTCAACTATGATAAATTTATCAATTATTCTATATGTATTTTCAGTGTTTGTATTTGTACCTGCATATGTTTTTAATGTGTATTTAGTTGAAATCTTAGCTTATATTAACTCTTTGCTGCATTCCTTTTATAACATCATGAATTTGTACTTTGGATTTTATATGTTGCTGCAAATTATTTTTCTGTGTGTTAAGTTTAAACTCTTGTTCTTATTATATATTCTATTTAATTTGGTACATTTATGTTTCTTCAAAAAATAGATTTAGGTCTACACTCCACTCTAGGGTTATATTACAATGATTTAAACAATTTTACTTTCCACCATGGCATTCAACATGTTAAATTCATCCATGGTTGTAGTAGCATTGTATTTTTTTTCAAAATAGAATGATTACAATTACATGTATTTGTATGTCATAGTGTTCCCTTCAAATTTATGAACTTATTCCAAGTGACAAAATAGATAATCTTTCGAACTTTTATCATGACAAAGCAAAGAACCTTGTCCTTTCATGAGAGGACACATTTTCATGTTTTTAATATAATTATTCCAAGTGACAAAATAGATAATCTTTCGAACTTTTATCATGACAAAGCAAAGAACCTTGTCCGTTCATGAGAGGACACATTTTCATGTTTTTAATATAATTATTCCAAGTGACAAAATAGATAATCTTTCGAACTTTTATCATGACAAAGCAAAGAACCTTGTCCTTTCATGAGAGGACACATTTTCATGTTTTTAATATAAAAAACGGTGGACATATTCACATATGAAAAAGGCGTACCCTGAAAAACACCAGGGAAGTAGGGACAAATGGTGTAACGTCAGAAAGGCGAAGAATGTTGGCACGGTCTGAATCTGAAGAGAAAGTGCAACGAACGAATATCTGCAGACCCTGATGGTGGTGGGTTGGTCCGGTGCAACCATACTTGTCGGACCCACCACTACTCTCCGGCTCTCGGCGCGCAGCTATCTGAAATTCCAATATGACGCTTTGACTATGGCACCGCCCTGATATTGCATTTTATATGTGTTTTGTTAGATATCGATGACGGCTTATAAAACCTAAGTTGAATGAATTAGCGCAAAGATAAAATGATTCACACCAGTATTTGGGATGAGATAATAGCCGGCTTGATGCAACAATAACCAAAAACTGCAGTCCTTGTACAAGTAGTACACCAATTAACTTCAATCTTAGTTATTCTGTCAGAGTCAGATCAATGGATCCGAGATTCTCCCCACAAACACATGAAATCTTTTGCCATTGGATACCCTAGCTAGTGAAGAATCCGATTGATCGATCAACCTGTCTTTTGCACGCCAGCTTTTATCCTGGATGGAAAGGAAATAATGGAGCCTGCAATAGTTGGAGTCTGCGTGTAGATGATTACAGCCACATTGCAATTGGATGAAATGACTGCACGAGGACGAGGTAACTCTTATCACAGCAACAACGAACATGCTTGCACATTGTACTGCAATGATCAATTGGGCAGATCGAGCTTGCTCCGACCGACGCTGCCAACCATCTTTGTGACTCACACCATCGTCATTCACCACCACCGCCGCAGTCCACAGGCGAGGCGAGGCTCATCTTGCCAGCCGTCAGTCACAATGCGTGATCTTAGAATTTCTCTTCGGCGCTGCCATGTCATGGTGTCCTACAAAGGCAAAACAATTTGCAAAGACGGCACTCTAGTTCGAGAAGCAGTCCAGATCTGAATTTATATATTTATTATTTCCTTGACCGCAGCAGCGCAAGCATAGTAGGAACCTGGTCTTTAGTGCTGAGTGGCTTCGGATGGTTTCGACGTTCTGCTGGTTGCATTCAGGCTAAAGGACAGGCCTCACTGGAAACCAGCACAAGGGATATGACCATATATGTCCATATAGCTAGGGGTGAGCTTCAGTTTTCATGAGATTTCCTGGAATTTCTCACAAGCATATATACAATTACAAGCTGTGCGTTTTTGCATTGCGTTCAGATGAGCCTTTGTACCATAGTGGAAGTAATGTCTTTGGATAAGACTAATTAACAGGTTGACAATAGTATATCTAGTGTAATACACTACACCTCTCGTTCAAATTATAAGACATTTTGACATTCCTAGATACTGTACATTGCTTTTATCATCTATGTATATCTAAATGTATAGCAAAACCTATGTATCTAGAAAACCCAGAATATCTTATAATTTGGAACTAAAGGAGTACATATTTTACGATATGAAGGTTTTCTTTTTGTGTTTAAAAGTTTCTTTTATATTTATTTCCTTTTCAAATGTGGTCGGATTTTCATTCCCAATGCGGATTTAGGGTCTGTTTGGAACACATGAATTTCACAGCATTACATAGAAATTTCATAGGAATCAATTCAATTTCTTAGGAAAAACACAAGAACATGAAAAAAAAATCTCATATTTCAATCAGGCCCTTAATAATATTTCTTCTTAATAATATTGCCAGCACTCAAAGCACAACCGTGTAATTGGATGCCTACAAATTCTTCAAGCTCCAGGACCGTGACACCTAACGCAAATCAGTTTGATGCAGTGCTAATTTAAACCCAATCAACTGCAAGTGGCCGTCAAACTCAACTTTCACTACTCGCTGAATTGGGACAATATATGATCTCTAGCACCCTGTGTGTTACTAGGTTATATCTTAGGAATAATCTTTTAACAATAATATGTATAGATCAAAAGATCAGTGTGATACGAAAGTGACACAATTGTTAGATAAAGAAAAGGTTAGTTTCCGGAGGGTGCTGCTATTTGAAGTACATGTTGATGCAGCCCATGCATTGCTAGCCACACGCAAGCTAAGATTATTTGTAGCACAGATTTGGTAGTTAATAAAACACCTTCTGTATGATGCTTTATGATGCCATGTTAGATGGATATGCTGTCTGAAATCTTTATGATGCTTTATGATGCCATGTTAGATGGATATCACGCAAGATATTATGCTTTATAATAACATTAATTTGTGATTATATGCATTGCTAGCTGAAATGCTGTCAATTTTTTTCTGAAAATTGTCGAGTTGTCGGTGTTTCGACCCCGGGGGTCTAGCACCAAAGAGTAAATATGTTCTGCATGCTCCCTATCTGGATGGTGATACAAGAAGAATACAAGGTTTATCCTGGTTCGGGCAAAAGAAGACCCTACATCCAGCGGGGGGAGGACTTTGTATTATCTTGCACCGAAGTGCTTGTACATGGGAGAATACAAGCGTGCGAGTGAGTGAGCTAGGACTTGAGCGCTGCGGGCTCTGGTTGCTCTCTATGCCTTGTGTTTTTTGGCTGAGTTTGTTGCCCTTCCTGAACTAGTGCCTGGCGCCTCCTTTTATAGGCGAAGGAGGGGCTCAGGGTTACATGAATCTAGGACGGACGTTGCTGCTGATGTCGGGGAGGAGATGTCGATCATGTCGATGCTGCTGTAGAGACGTGAGCCGGGCGTGGCGTGCCCTGAAGCGACATGCTCGGAGATGATGGCCGTCCTTCTCGTGTGTGGGATGACGCAGCCGATGGCCGGTGAAAGACCAGCGCCCATGCCCGGTCGTGCGGATCCCTGTAGCCGTCGCGTCGGGAGTTGTTAGAGTGTTGACCGGTGATGACGAAGTCCAGCTCGAGAGGTGGTCGAGGGGGGTCGAGGCCCGAATGGATAAGGCCGAGCCCCGAGAAATGTGGGAAATATGTTGACAAATGCGTCTCGAGGGGGTGCCGAACAGGGCACAATGCACGCCATGGCGTTACAATGCAGTACGATTCGCCAGATTCCCAGATATGGGCGATAAAAGCTAGATTTGACCTTCGTACACGCGACTGTTACCGCGACTATAGCCACGAAATTAGGCGGGAGCAGGTAGAACGCACTAAATGCCCTGAAAACCGTACCAGAAGTAGGTAATCAAGGGGTGTGCTGTACTCGAGGGGCGTCCGTTCGCTTGGGTAAATCTCCGTCACCGAGGGATAGCCCGAGTGGCACCCTCGAGTGAGCTGCTCTGCCTCGAGCGGGGACCCGTTGGGTAGGTAGTGGCCTGGACCACCGAGGCCTGTTCGTGGGTCGGAACAGTATGACTTAGCTATTGGGCTTCTTGTGCTAGGTGAAGGATAATCGTCGCGATGGTTTTTGGTTTGTTGATGCCCAAGGTTAATCCACTTAATCGAGGGTTAAGGGTACCCCTTCCCAGGTACCCGACAGTTGCCCCCCGAGCCCCAGCTCGAGTGCTGGCACTCGAGCCGGGGGTTATAAGTCGAGAGTGAGGCGTGGTTCGTGACTTTTCGTGGGGGGCGCACGAGGTCCCCTGTGGGGGTAGCCCCTGAGGCCTCGGAGGAGTAAGAAGACTCCTTTGAGGGCTTTCTTGAGAGGTGCTTGTCTAGTTGGGCATAGTTGGCGTCCCTGAAAGATTAGGATAACATGAACTGGGGTCGTAGTACCTCATCAAGGGGCGTCTCGAGCCGTCGAGCCCCCGGGTGAGTTCGGCCTTCTTTCGTCGAGGGGTGTCGTGGCATAGTTGAGCCCCCGAGCCTTCTGTGACTGGGGCATTGCTAGCCTTCGGCGTTCATCCCATGAACCCTTTCGATCAGGTGTGAGGCGAGGAGCGTCGTGCTACCCTCGGTTGGGCGAGCCTCGAAGTCCTCAGTGAGCTGGTAACGGCAAATCCAAGTGAGAATTCATGCCTCGTTCGGTAGAGGTCGACTAGTGGCCCTGAGGCATTCTCATTATAGCAAATGCGCGAACATATGGATAATAATTCCGTTCGATGGGACTCAACGGCTCGATGCCTCCCTTTGAGGGGATTCCATGAATCTCCTTGACATTTTACCTTGGATACGTCCGAGGGGGGTCTTGAGACTTCGTTCTTGAGAAGGGCCTCGTATTGGTTCCCCCTTGGTCATCCCTGACTCGGGTGCTCGAGGGCATAGGCCGAGAGTGAGGTGCGGTTTGTAACTTTTTGTGGGGAGCGCACGAGCGTCCCCCACGGGGGTGGCCCCCGAGGCCTCGGAGGAGTAAGGTGACTCCTTAGAGGGCTTTATTTGCCTTTTGTTGAGAGGCGCTTATCCAGTTAGGCATAGTGTGCGTTCCTAAAAGGTTAGGATAACATGAACTGGAGTTGTAGTGCCTAGTCGAAGGATGGTTCGAGTCGTCGAGCCCCCGGGTGCGTTTGACCCTCTTTCGTTGAGGGGTGCCAGGCGTAGTCGAGCCCCGAGCCTCATGCGGCTGGGGCGTTGCTAGCCCTAGGCATCCATCTCACGAGTCCTTTCGATCGGATGTGAGGTGAGAAGCGTCGTACTACCCTCGATTGAGCGAGTCTCGGTGTTCTCTGTGAGCTGATAACAAGGGGATCCAAGTAAGAGCTCGTGCCCCGTTCGATGGGGTCGACTAATGGCCCAGAAGCGTTCTCAATGACGTAAATAATTCCATGGTAATCCTCTCGTTTTGCCTTGGATACACCCGAGGGGATCTCGAGGGTTCGTCCTTGAGCTAAGCTTCATGTGGCTCCCCTGGGGTGTCCCTGACTCGGGTGCTCGAGAGCGGCTGTCGAACCCTGACCGAGGGTTAGCCTTCGCTCCCTCGAGGCTTGTTGTAGGGTCGGGGCCCGTTTTCCTTCTCGTGAAAGACTCCGCTGGCGGATAATGTAGCGCTCCTGCCCGTTGGGTGTGCCTTTTGAGGTGCGGGCCGAAACAGCGTGGTCGTGGTGGACCCAGGTAACGGCTAGGGGCCTGGTGAAATGACTCATCGAATGAGGCACGACCCCCGCGGGGGACGCCAGTGAAGAAGGCGGCGGTGGCGATGACGACTAGGGCCTGTGAGCCAATTCTGGGCAGAGAGGCCCATGTAATAAGTTAGTTTTTGTGACATTCTGATGTCATGCCCTGGTGGCCTTAAAACATTATGCACTGTCTGAAATGCTCATTGGTATGTTTTTAGGCTCGAGTTCTCTTGTTCTTTTTTGCCTAAATTTTATTTTTTGACTAAGTTTTTGATACGGGCTCGTATCCCTCGAGGGGGAGCGAGTGGGGGTACCTTAGCACAGAGGCGTAGGAGAGCCCCGGCTCGATGGCCCTCAACCCTTAGGGAGTTCAAGGTGTTTTCTACTTAGTTGCGAAGCGTGTTCGAGGCATAGAAGAAGAGAGCAACGTCGAGTTTTGAAAAAACGGTCAGGTTTTTTAGGAGCTTAGGGGGGATCCCCCTGTCAGCCCCTGAGGGAGTCTCGACTCTGATGAAGCAGAGTCGAGGCTACCTTTATTATTTTCTGAACGAACAAAAGTATTGAAGCCGAGAGTCTTTTTATTCATTCGTGATGCGATAGATGTACAAATGTACAAGGCGTTGAGGCCCTAGGGGTAAAAGCGATGTAGCTATTCGATGTTCCAAGCGTTGGTGAAGGTTTTGCCTTTGTTGTTCGTTAGCTTGTATGTCCCAGGTTTCAGCACCTCAGCTACGTTATATGGACCTTCCCACGGTGGAGTCAACTTGTGGCACCCCTTGTTGCTTTGTTCTCGACGGAGGACAAGATCACCAACATGGAAATCCCTCTTGCGCACGTGCTTGTCGTGGTAGCATCGAAGTTTCTGCTGGTACCTCACGGAGTGGAGGACGGTCATGTCTCGAGCTTCTTCGAGCTGGTCGATAGCATTTGCGAGGGCCTCCTTGTTCGTTTGCTCGTTGTACGCCTTTAGTCGAGGGGACCCGTACTCGAGATCGGTGGGGAGGACGGCCTCGGACCCGTAGACCAGGAAGAATGGGGTAAATCCTGTGGCTCGACTAGGTGTCGTCCTTAGGCTCCATAGGACCGAAGGCAGCTCGGCAGCCCACTTCATGCCGTACTTCTTCAACCGGTTGTAGATTCTTCATTTCAGGCCCTGAAGGATCATGCCATTGGCACGTTCGACCTGGCCGTTGGTTCGAGGATGAGAAACTGCGGACCAATTCACGTGAATGTGATTATGGTCGCAGAAGTTTAAGAACTTCTTGCCAGTGAACTGCGTGCCATTGTCGGTGATGATGACATTCGGGACCCCAAAGCGGTGGATGATGTCGGTGAAGAATGCGACCACCTGCTCAGAGCAGATTTTGCCGATGGGACGGGCCTTGATCCACTTGGTGAATTTGTCGATGGCTACGAGCAGATGCGTGTAGCCCCCGATCGTCTTCTTGAGAGGTCCTACGAGATCGAGCCCCCAAACGGTGAAAGGCCATGTGATGGGGATCATCTGCAGGGCGTGAGCTGGGAGGTGTGTTTGCTTGGCGTAGAATTGGCACCACTCGCACGAGCGGACGAGGTTGATGGCGTCGGAGACGGCGGTCGGCCACTAGAAACCTTGCCGGAAGGCATTGCCGACGAGGTCCTTGGTGCAGCGTGATGGCCGCAAGCCCCCCAGTGAATGTCCTCGAGGAGCCTCCTGCCTTTGTCGATGCTGATACAACGCTGGAGGATCCCAGTCGGGCTTCGTCGGTAGAGCTCCTTGTCATCGCCGTAGATGACGTAGGCCTTAGCCCGTCGAGCTATTCGTCGAGCCTCAGTTCGGTCTTCTGGGAGCTCCCCTCAAATAAGGAAGTCGAGGAAGGGAACGTGCCAGTCCGGTGGTGGGCTTGACGGTGGTGGTGACACCTCGATCTCCATGACCTCAGCCCCAGTCGAGGGGGCCTGGACCGAGGCAGGGGGGTCGAGTGTTGTCGGTGCGGTGCCAGCCCCCAGGCCCAAGTCAACAGTGGGGTCGAGGAGGTCCCTCGAGATGATGTTTGGCGGGACGGTGCCTCGAGTAGACGCAATTTTGGCGAGCTCGTCTGCGGCTTCATTGTAGCGTCGAGCGACGTGGTTGAGCTCGAGTCCATGGAACTTATCCTCTAGCTTGCATACTTCATTGCAGTAGGCCTCCATCTTAGGGTCGTGGCAGCTTGAGGCCTTCATTACTTGGTCGATGATGAGTTGTGAGTCGCCTTGAACGTCAAGGCGTCGAACCCCGAGCTCGAGGGCGATTCGTAGACCGTTGACGAGGGCCTCATACTCTACGACGTTGTTGGAGGCGACGAAGTGAATGCGAATGACGTCGCATGTGGACTCTGAGGGGTGAGATGAAGTGCAAGCCCGTGCCTGCTCCTGTCTTCATGAGCGACCCGTCGAAGTACATTGTCCACAGCTTGGCTTGAATCTGCGCCGGTGGAAGCTGGGTGTCGGTCCACTTGGCGATGAAGTTCGCCAGCACCTGAGACTTGATTGCTTTGAGCGGCGTATAGGTGATAGTCTCACCCATGAGCTCGACCGACCACTTAGCAATTCTTCCCGCGGCCTCCCGGTTTCGGATAATCTCCCCGAGGGGAAAAGATGAAACCACAGTGACCGGGTGGCTAAGGAAATAGTGCTAGAGCTTGCGGTGCATGAGCACGATGGCATAGAGCAGCTTCTGGATTTGCGGGTAGCGGACCTTCGTTTCTGAGAGCACCTCGCTGATGAAGTAAACCGGCCATTGGACGGGTAGTGCGTGCCCTTCCTCCTGCCGCTCGACCACTATGGTCACGCTGACCACCTGGGTGGTTGCGACAACATAGAGGAGAAGTGGCTTGACTGGTTCGGACGGCGTGGCATGTCGAGGTGGTACGAGAATCAGGGGGAAGTCAGCATATTTTTGAGCTTACCGAGGGACTCCTCGGCCTCGACGGTCCACGCAAAGTGCTCGAATTTCTTCAGGAGTCGGTACAACGGTAGGGCCTTTTCTCCCAAGCGCGAGATGAAGCGACTGAGGGCCACGAGGCAGCCTGTGACTTTCTGTACGCCCTTCAGGTTTCGAATCGGCCCCATCTTGGTGATCATCGTGACCTTCTCGGGGTTGGCCTCGATACCGCGCTGAGAAACGATGTATCCTAAGAGCATGCCTCGAGGCACACCAAAGACACATTTCTCGGGATTGAGATTGATATTTTTGGCTCGAAGGCACTCTAACACGATCTTGAGGTCCTCGATGAGGTTGTCAACCTTTTTTGACTTGACTACGATGTCGTCGACGTAGGCCTCGACTGTGTTCCCTATGTGCTCACCGAAAACATGAAGCATGCATCGCTGGTACGTTGCCTCGGTGTTTCGAAGGCCGAAGGGCATGGTAACATAGTAGTACATGCCAAAAGGGGTGATAAAGGAGGTCACGAGCTGGTCGGACTCCTTCATCTTGATTTGATGGTAACCGGAATAAGCATCAAGAAAAGAGAGAGTTTCACATCCCGCAGTAGAATCAACAATTTGATCAATGCGTGGTAAAGGAAATGGAACTTTAGGGCATGCTTTATTCAAACTAGTATAATCAACACACATCCTCATTTTTCTATTCTTTTTCTTAACTAGCACAGGATTGGCTAACCACTCGGGATGATGAACCTCCTTGATGAAACCGGCCGCCAGAAGCTTGTGCACCTCCTCGCCGATGATCCTGCGCTTCTCTTCATCAAAGCGTCGCAGGCGTTGCTTCACCAGTCTAGACCCGGCCCAGATCTCCAAGGTGTGCTCGACGACTTCCCTCGGTATGCCCAGCATGTCCGAGGGACTCCACGCAAACATGTCAGCGTTCGCGCGGAGAAAGTCGACTAGCACTGCTTCCTATTTGCTATCGAGGGTGGCACTGATGGGCTTCGCCTTCTCGTCGGAGCCGCTCGGGTCGAGGGGGATCTTCTTCGTGTCTTCTGCGGGCTCGAAGCTGCCCGCGTGGCGCTTGGGCTCAGGGGCCTTAGCGGCGAAGCCCTCGAGGGTCAAGGCCAGCCTGGTAGTCTCCTCGACGGCCTCTCCATTCTCGACGCACTCGACATCGCAGTCGTATGCGTGCTCGTAGGAGGAGCCGATGGTGATGACGCCCTTGGGTCCTAGCATCTTGAGCTTGAGATACGTGTAGTTGGGGATCGCCATGATCTACGCGTATCCAGGTCGACCGATGATGGCGTGGTATGTGCCGTGAAACCCAACCACCTCAAAGGTAAGGATCTCTTTTCTGAAGTTCGTGGGGGTGTCGAAGTAAACGGGGAGGTCAATGCGGCCAATGGGCAGGGCCTTCTTCCCTGGCACAACTCCATGGAAACCCCCGGCGTTGGGTCATAGCTGCGACCTCTTGACCCCAAGGAGGTCGAGGGTCTCAAGGTAGATGATGTTGAGGATGCTGCCTCCGTCTATGAGGACCTTGGAGAGGCAGGTGTTGATGACGATGGGGTCGATGACGAGCGGGTAGACTCCTGGGTTGACGACGCGATTCGGATGGTCATCACGGTCGAACGTGATGGGAGCATCGGACCAGTCGAGGCACTGGGGTGTTGCGACCCAGACGGAGAAGACCTCTCGACGCTCTCTCTTGCGCTGTCGAGGCGTAAGCTGGGTCGAAGGGCCGCCATAGATCATGTAGCAGTCGTAGACCTTGGGGAACTTGTCGTCCTCCTTCTCGCCACCCTTGTCGCCGCCCTTGTCCTTCTTCTGGTCGTCCTTCTCGATGCCCAGACTCTTGTAGTAGTTCCTGAGCATGCGGCAATCCTCGAGGTTATGATTAGCCCCTCCCTTGTGGTAAGGGCAAGGCTCCTTCAGCATTTTGTCGAAGACGGCCCCCTCGGGGGGACCTCGAGGCTTCTTGCACTCGACCGCGACAACGAGATCGTCGTACGTAGCCTCACGCTTGCCATGCTGGTTCTTCTTCTTCTTCTTATTTCCCTTCTTGGGGCCCTTGCTCGTGCCCTCGGCGTCGGCCGCCTGCGCCTTCCCTTTGTCCTTCTCGTTGCCGAAGAAGGCTCCGACCGCCTCCTCGCCGGCTGCATAGTTGGCGACTATGTCCATCAGCTCGTCGACTGTCTTGGGGCGATTGCTTCCTAGCTCCTGTACCAACTTCTTGCAGGTGGTACCCGAGACGAACGCCAGGATGATGTTGTGGTCGGGGATGTGTGGGAGCTCAGTGCGTTGCTTGGAGAAGCGTCAGGCGAAGTCACATAGGGACTCCCCGGACTACTGCTTGCAGTTGTGGAGGTCCCAGGAATTGCCAGGGCGCACGTAGGTCTCCTTGAAGTCTCCCTCGAAGACCCGTACCAGGTCGGCCTAGTTGCGGATCTGATCGGGAGGGAGCTCCTCGAGCCACCTTCAGGCGGTGTTGGAGAGGAACAGGGGAAGTTGGCAGATGATGGCGGTCGTCGCGTGCCCCGCCCAGCTGGTAGGCTAACCAAAAATCAGCCAACCAGAGCTCGGGCTTGGTCACTCCGTTGTACTTGACGACACTCAGGGGGTCGGAATGGGTTCGGCAGCGGCGTGTTGAGGATCGCCCTGCTGAAGACTCGAGGGCTCGGCGGCTCGAGGGCCTGACGGTCCTCGTTGCTGTCGTAGCGTCCCCCTCGATGGGCGTTCTAGCCTTGATCTTCAGCATCCCTGCTCTTGCGTCGTCGGTTCTCGATGATGTCGTAGCATGCGTCCTGGGGTTCACGGTTGTCGATGATGCAGTCTCGAACGGGGATTGCCTTCTTTGCTTGGGGGCCGCTTCCTGATGAGCCAAGACCTCCATCTCATCGCGGGGGGTTCAACAGGTTGCTCTGAGGCCATCCCTCGACGTCTCGAGGCCGAGCTCTCAGCCTGCTGTGTGGCCGTGACCTTGAGGAGTCCCTTGACCTCGTCCTGTATCCGCCAAGCTTGAGGGTTCGACGGCGCGGGCATGTTCCGAAGAAGCATGGTGGCCGTGACGAGGTTCTGACTGGCTTGGGGAAAACGGTTCATGATAGAGTGCTCGGGTCCCCCGTCTTCAATGATTTGTCGGTTGACCTCTCGGGCTCTAGCCCGGGCCCTTCCGTCGGGTGAGGATCGGCGTTCCTGCTCGAGGGTCCGCTCGAGCTGACGTAGGCGCTCTCGATCCTCATCAAGCTTGGCTCGCACCTCCCGGACCTACACGAGCTGAGCGTCTTGGTCGTCCAGATAAGGGTGCTCGTCTTGGGGCGTAGCTGGCGGCTGCTCCTCCAGGTCCGCCACTACAAGGGCCCTTCCGGCTGTGGCCGCGGCCGCTGCCGTAGCCGTCGGGTCGATGGTGTCGTCACTCGACGTGTCTCCGCCCTTGATGTGGAAACACTCGCGGGTAGGGTCATAGTGGTCGGAGTCAGAGTCAGGGCTGCCGGAGTAGAAGATGAGGAACTGCCCGCGTCGCTCCTCCTCCAGCTGATGTCGCATTGTGCCAAGGGTGTACTACCTTGGGCCAGGTGTTCGCGAGAAGCCAAGGTCCTCGGAGGCCGGCAGGACAGTTGCTAGGCCCATGGTAGCACACAAGAGAGCCCTCGGACGGTCCTCATGCATGCTCACATCAGAGCGCATCATGGCGGAGTTCATCCTGGCGGCGTTGTCCAGACCGAATGGAAACTGGCGGCAAGCTTCAAACAGTCCGTACGGCAGTAGATTGGGAGGTGACGGTGCTGAACGCGCTGAAGGAGCCTCGCCGGGCTCCCTCGACAAACGTATCGCGAGGGTGAAGTCGGGGTCTCCATAGAGTCCTGTCGGCTCGTCCTCCGCTCCTGGACACGGGTCAGATTGGGCCCCAACCAGGGGCCCCTCATCGCCTACCAGGAGCGGGGGAAACGCGACAGGTGGCAACCTAGACGCAGGTTGATGGTGACGGCGGCGCCGATCGTGCCTCCTCCTGGATGCGGAGGCATGGTGGCGAGACCGGCGTGCGGCCCTTCCTAAGCGTGGGGGCTCGGTGCGGCCTCCGCTTGGATCTCCAACCATGGGGTCGTAGCCGTGGCCGAGGGACATGAACTCCAGGCTCCCGAACCAGATCACCGCAGTGCGCAGAAGCGGCGAAGCTGAGTCTGCCATCCGAAAAAACGGCGGGAACTTGTTAGTGACACGCAGTTCCCCTACCTGGCGTGCCAACTGTCGGTATTTCGACCTCGGGGGTCTAGCACCAACGAGTAATATGTTCTGTGTGCTCCCTAATCCGGATGGTGATGCAAGAAGAACACAAGGTTTATCTTAGTTCGGGCAAAAGAAGGCCCTACGTCCAGCAGGGGGGAGTTTGTATTATCTTGCACCGAAGTGCTTGTACAGGGGAGAATACAAGCGTGCGAGTGAGTGAGCTAGGACTTGAGCGCTGCGGGCTCTGGTTGCTCTCTATGCCTTGTGTTTTTTGGCTGAGTTCGTTGCCCTTCCTGAACTAGTGCCTGGCGCCTCCTTTTATAGGCGAAGGAGGGGCTCAGGATTACATGAATCTAGGGCGGACGTTGCTGCTGACGTCAGGGAGGAGATACCGATCATGTCGGTGCCGCTATAGAGACGTGAGCTGGGCGTGGCGTGCCCTGAAGCGACGTGCTCGGAGATGACGGCCGTCCTTCTCGTGCGTGGGATGACGCAGCCGATGGCCGGTGAAAGACCGGCGCCCATGCCCGGTCATGCGTGTAACACTCTGGTGTTAAGCAAGCATAATCATTTGCATTCTTAAGCATAAGCATCATTATGCATAGCATTGATGAAAAGATCGATCGTCATTTCATGTATCATGCTTGTTTATTCGAATTTTGATTGCCTTTCACATGAAGTGCATATGTGGTATGAGTGTTTGGTGTTGGATGACCTCTAATGTAACCTAGACATGTTTAGGACACCAAATTAACCTAGGTTTATGTTCATGGTTTTGGTTAATTAAGCTTTGTTGTCATGGTTGACCAAGGTGGACCATTAGAGTAGTTTTGTTTGACTGAATTGGAAGTGGTAGCTAGAGTGCTTGCATGTGTGTGTGCCCTAAATGAAGTTTGTAGATAATTTTATAAGGAACAAAAGTTGTTTTTACCACTTTTCATGAAAATGCTTGGAAGGTGTTCAAAAATGTTGAAAAAGGACAAAATTGGGGGCTGAT
>CM041639.1:26616658-26666210 GCA_023333625.1 Bothriochloa decipiens | reverse complement strand
GAGCAAACTGTACTCTATATTTTAATTAAGAGGATGCATGGCTCAAACCGTGTCTCTAGACTCAAAACTAGCTCTAGTAACCAGTTGGCCACGAGAGCACCTGCAATAAACACTAGTGTTACCGTATAGGAGGCCCATATTTTTTTTAACACAAACACAACCACCGGTCCGTATATGCAGATCCCTTGTGTCCCTCTAAAGATAGCGTCTCTAGAAGAAGCCAATGCGCACGCACAGTGGTCCAACGGAACCGGTAATCCTGCTCCACAAATGATTACTCTACCTAGCGCGCATGCAACACGCGTCGAAATGAACAATAATCAACATGTCAAATCACACGGATCTGCTCGATCAGGCGGCGATACGAGAGTCGGTACTCATCAGTTTTGGTCTCCTCAGATCTCTATACCGAACTGACGAAAATATCTCGGCGGCCACGCTGGCTTGGCAGTGCCAGCAACGCAATGCTGGCTGGCGGCCATGTCAGCGACAATTACACGCACACCAAATTTATGCGCAACTGCAACTTTAATTTCGGACAATCGGACGACAAAATTCGGTGT
Source organism: Bothriochloa decipiens (assembly GCA_023333625.1). Taxonomy (NCBI): domain Eukaryota; kingdom Viridiplantae; phylum Streptophyta; class Magnoliopsida; order Poales; family Poaceae; genus Bothriochloa; species Bothriochloa decipiens. The sequence continues at coordinate 26,665,647 of CM041639.1, read as the reverse complement.
TCCTCGTCAACTGCATGAAAAGCGTGAGTCTATTTTAATTTCCCCTCCTTTTTGCAGTCGATCTAATGCCCGCTTATTATGCTCGATGTTGATGGGCACTTGCATAGCTAACTAATTGAAGGAAAGATGCACATATTTGTTTTGATTTTTGTCCTGCAGGTTTTGTCTTCTATAAGATGTGTGTCCCTTGCATATTTCCCCTTAGCCTCACCCCCACCCTACCCTAAGCTTATCAAAAGGCTAGTAAACAGAGTGAGTACATGTTAACCCTTGAGATAACAACAAACAAGAATTAGAGGCCCTTTTCATTAGCGAAAAGAAAGAGCACAAAGTAAAGGTACCAGGAAATAAAGAACCTACTAGCTAGCCATTCAAGATTTTCAAAGAGAAAGAGCACCGTGGGATCAGGGCCGGAAAAAATAAAGACCCTGAAAAGCACAAGAACGTCAGAAAGGCAAAGAACGTTGTCGCCGTCTGAGGAGAAAGCGTATATGTGCTGGTGAGACTGAGCGAGGGAATATATATGTGCTGGTGGTCAGTGGTGCAGTGAGTGTGCAGCACTTGCTTAATCGACTCGTTTCATCGATCGATCGCGAGTTGACGCAACTACCATGTGGATATCCTTGTCCATATATCGGTGGCCGCCCACCGTACCACTCTGCACCCATCCATCCATCTGCAAATTACTCGCTAAAATATGGTTTTGTAATGTAGCTGGTCTGGTGGATATTCAGTGAACTTGCTTTGGAGTTCATGATTCTACTTAGCTTGATCCGACATATAGGCACCGAAAGCTGTAGCCCTAGATATCTTGGCCTTGTTTAGTTCCCTAAATTCATCCCTAAATTTTACTATGTAGAATTCTTATTCTCCGTCACATTAAAATGCTGACAAATGCATGGAGTACTAAATATAAATAAAATCAAAAACTAATTGCAAAATTTTGTTGTACTTTACGAGACGAACGTTTTAAGCCTAATTAATCAATGTTTGACAATTATTAACAAATAAAATAAAATTGCTACAGTAGCTTCTCCTGATTTTGCACGTCGAATCGGCGATCAAAACAAGGCCTTGTTTAGTTCTCGATCTGTCAGGACAATCCATGGGTCATTACTTATTGGATACCTGCCTGACGATGCCCCTGATGGTTGCGTGCATCAACTTCAATTTTGAAACTGAACATCACGAGCTTGCGTGCAACCATGCATTTCGAGTCTGGTGAAGACGACGGGTAGTCGGGGCCATCTGCCATTGACAGGATGGATGGGGCTGTGGTCCGTGGACCGTCAGCCCAACTCGATAGAGACAACTTACATGGCTAAAACGACAACACAAAGACGAAAGAGATGCATGGGTACAAACTGCGACAACCACCGACCGCTACCGCTAATACAGCCAGCTACTTACCTCCTCCTCAATCCTCATCCAGGGCACACTGATGCTCCCTTTTTCGTTTTAGCATTAAGTCTGTTGTTGGTGAAGATCCATTGCAACAGGCTGCCCTGGTCGACGACGGTGCCGCCGCCCATGTTTATGACTCAGACCACTGTCCGTCACACACAACCACACTTATCCCAGCTATGCTCCACCCACGTGCTATTGGAGTTTCTGCGCCTCTCGCCTCTGCCATGTCATGGTGTCGATCAAAGGGGAAGCAGTTTGCAACTTGCAAGAGGCCGGCACACCGGCTCCTCCACTGGACCAACTAGCTAGTGTTGATGGAGCGATGGATCTAGCTAGTGCTGCTCGTTCCGATTTCCACTTTTTCTAGATGTGATTGATAAAGAGTAAACTTGTTGGATCAATTTTGAAAAAGAAAAAAACTTCGAACTTCGAACTCAACTACTACTAGACAGCTCCCTCCTCCACTTTCATACCCAGATAAATATCCTCTTTAATAATTTATTTTGAAAGGACCTCTTTGATAATTTTAACGTGGATTTTCCGGATGTTTTGCTGTCATGGTGGTAAGCCCACCTGTTGGTAATTTCTCTATTTTATATAAGAAATATAGTTTTTTCATCTTAAGGATTACGAGTACAACATTTATAATAATATAGATGTGGTATACAACTTTGTACTTGATAAATTTTTAATTTGAAGATATATTTAGAGGCTCATGTTTTTCTTTTAAGTTATCAAATTTTGAAAAAAAAAATCATTTTCGAATGGCCTAGGATGTTCACATAGTATACAAAGGTTGTAACCATCAAAATGAGAAGTACAAATTTTTTGTTGACAACTTTGTTATCTAAGATCATTTAAAGGTGTAGATATTTTCTAAGTTCTCATATTTTTAAATTCATATTTTTTGAATCTTTCAAACGGCCTTGAATGTTGACATGGTCTATACCAAAGATATAGTTCTAAATGTGATCTACAACTTCGTAGTTGATATATTTTTAATTGTGATCATTTAGGTATTTAAATATTTGTTTTACTTATCACATTTTAAAATTCTTTTTTTAAAAAAGTTTTCTAAACGACCTCAGGCGCTGACATTTTTTATGTTATAGATCTCAATGTGATAACTATGTGGTTAAAACCCTTCTGTCATGATTGCTAGAGGTCCAAATATTTTTTTAAGTTCTCTGATTATTATCATTAAACTCAATTTTTAAAATTTTTAAACGGCCTTGAGTGGAATCAAATTTATACCAAATCTTTTGTGTTTGAAGAAATCCAAAGATTTTTGAGTTGAACTTTTTTCTCTTTGAGAACATTTAGAAGCTCAAATATTCAATAAAATATGGTATGACTAAACAATTAGACATGTGGGACCTGATAGTTTATCCGATGTTCGAGTTTGAGAATATATTTTTAATTCAACGACAAGTTAATGGAGGCAAAATAGAGTTTACCCTTTTATTAATCCATGTCGCTTGTCTGACTGGGTGGATGTGGTTTTCTGCATTTTTGGCAGTTTTGACAGTCTTGTGGTTCCATTCAATAAGCAAAATGAGCCAATCGATTGGTGACCCATACACAGACATACAGTTCACTTAATGATATATAGCACTAGCAGTATTGTTCTTCTTTTCTGGATGACGTAGCGTAATGCAGTATATTTGCTAAATCCAGTACGTCAACTGCAAGTGGCTGTCAAACTCAAATTCCACTACACCATGAATTCAGAATAATATGTGATCTTTAGCCGTGTGCGGTACTAGATTAGCTAAATGATCAATCTGATAAGAAAGCGACACAAACTGGATGTTAATTCACCTCTTGTGGTTGAGGGTGTAGTGCTCTCTATGAGCCTGCATAATATATATAACCGTCCGTGCACTGCTAGCCACAAACATGATTTCCAGCTAGATTTGGTGGTTAATGAATACACAAGATCTTTTGGAGAAAAAAAAACTATGTGTACACATGTATTATATATTGCTTACTGTGTGATGTGGGGATGGGCTGTCAATTTCCACACAGTTTGTTCAGAAACTGGTCATCTTTCCTTAACCACTTCCTGTGAAAGGGACCTGCTTTATTGCAAGAACCAGTAATTGGCATACTAGTCAAAAAAAAAACATGGCCTTTGACCTACCAATTTGGTATAAACAAATAAGCTAAGCCAGTACATGTAGGAGGGTGATGAGATAGGCCGTTAGCTGCTCATTATTGATTGATTAAGGTCACTCTTATGAACTCGATCGATCGAGCACTTTCTTAATTTCGGAAGGTGGCATTGTTGATTCAACATTTTAAGCTTGTGGACGAGATTATTCATTGTTATAGGGACGTTCCTTTCACGAACTGTGTCGATATCATATAGAATGTCTGGTTACGTCTAGATTCATGACAGACCATAGAGAAGCTACCGTTGTTTTCACGCACTGTGTAACCCCTGTTTATCGATTTGTGGCCCTAAGCTGCAAGCAAAGTGCTGTTTTTGATCATCCGATAGCAGCCTTGCCGACAAACAGTGTGCCGGAAAGCTGAAACCCCTGAAGCCCATCACAATGCAAGCTTCTGGTGTGGCCGCTGAACCGTCGCCAGCAATAGGGACTAATGAGTCATCATCCGAGCAGAAGGCAGAATAACTTTCGATTAACAGAAGAGGCGGGTTGACTGAACATCTATATTGAATAGTCTCTGTTTATAGGATTTTTAAGGTACCCCCTCTGTAAATAGAGAATGGCATCTTAATCAACCCACCTTTGTTAATGATTTTCCAACCAAAAAAAAAGAAAAAAATAGCAAAACATTTTCTAGATCACATGACAGCCACCATATCCACCCTAGGTAGGTACACTCACTTGTTGATGTCATCCTTTGTATTAACTTTTAGAATCATGTATTGAATATTTCGGACCCTAAAATACCTCAAATGAAAAATATTCTGGCTACAAAGTTTTAGATCTCATCTATCACTACAACTTTAGTTAGGGCATACCCTCATTCAAGATTGTTTGGAATTTTTCGACACACCCATCTCTATTTGATTAACACAGACACTTAAGCTCTGCCTAGCCATTAATAGAGGCAGCTCTAAAGTTACTCTTCTCTATCAATCGGGAGGCATGTCTCCTAAAATCTTATTTTACCAATTCACTATAATCATTTTTTACTATTTAAAATATCAGAGCTTAAAATAAATTTTTGGGACTCGAAACAGTTTCGAATTATTCTGGTATAAAGTTTGTCTTCATCAAAGTTTGTATAAAGAAGTAATGAATTTTTTAAGTGTGACCTTAGAACAAATTGCCACATCTGTTAATCGCTTTCTACATACAAACCTTTAGAATAAATTTCTTTGTTAATAGTTATTTTTTATATTTGTTAATAGTCGATCAAGAGGGACACATGTTTGCCATAGAGGCAGCGCCTCAAGATACTCACCTCTCTCAATTAAAGGTTATCTCCTATCATTTATGCAGTAATTCCTACTACAAAATAGATTTTTAGAAATGCCTCCATTTTCTGTAGATGTGGCTCTCTCTAATACCGCCTCTAAAATTGTTTCCAAAATGATCGTCTCTAGAAATCCATTTTTGAAGGTTGCTCGTATTTTTAGCACCTCTAGAAACAACCTCATTTGTAGAGACGGCTAGATTTAAAGTTTTCTCTAGAAATCTACTTTAGAGGCTCCTAGATCTAGAGCCGTCTCCTTTGTGCAACACAGTAACATACCCGCAAACCGTCTCCTTTGTGCAACACAGTAACATACCCGCAAATTCTATATAAAGTTATAACGCTTTGAAATTCATTTGTTTTAATTTTTCAAAGAAGCTCAAATGGAGAAGTGAGCAAAACCAAAGTTACAACTCTCGAAAAGATCCAAAACATCACAGTTGATAACATTTTCATTTGATATAATCTATGGTCCCAAAATTCAATTTCAAGTCCTTGCATTTTGAAATTTAAAATATTCAATCAACCTCGTATGGAGAAACCACAAAAATTAAAGCTTTAGATCTTACAAAACATGTAGTTGATAAATTTTTATTATTTAAATCATTTATCCAAAGCAAATTTTGTTTAACTTTTTTATATTCTGAAATTTAAAATTTTCAAATGACCTCGGATGGAATGCCAAAATCGAAGTTGTTGTGTTTGATGATGTTTACAACTTTCCAGTTAACACCTTTTTATTTAAATTTGTTTAGAATCCCAAATACTAATATGAAAGGAATGTATCTACCTTTTAGTGACTAGTGATTTTAGGATAGACAGGTCAACGCAGTTTGAGGTTGCAGTTTTTTTTTTCTTTCTTTTTTATTTTTTTGAAAACTGGGTTGCAATTTGAATCCCCGTCTATAGAGATCGACGTGCAGAGAGTGAGGGTGCTACATGATCATATCTAGATTATTAAACAAAACAACATAATATTTGGATTGATATAAAACCGTACACACGTGTTCCTTTTCATACGGAAACATGTTTCACTTCTTATTTCATAGTTATTCTAGCCGTTACAATCGACCATTTCTAGTTCTAGCTCATACCTTTCTGATGTGGGAGTGCAAACCTGTTGAAATGAGTAGCCAGCCTGATCAAGTATGCCCTAACTAGTTTGATTTGCTAATACTACGTATGATCGCGTCAATACATTTGTTAAGTCCACCCATCCCTTGCACATTTTACTGATTTAATATCAAATTTGACTTAACCAATGATATGCTGTCATGCACATATATTACGTATCAAATCATCTGTTTCAGAGTGATTCGATCGCTTGTTCTGACTTCAAGGCCTAGACAGATCTGAAGAATCATTATTAGCCCCCATACATGCCTGACGCACAGTTGATTCGATGAGCATGAAAAACATGTATCACGCCACACCCAGCTAATCTCGCAGAAATAATGCATGACGACGATCCGTGGGGAATATATACAATTGTTTGGTTTACCAGATCTATATATATGTACCATACTACAGTTGCCGAGGTCATGCTTCTTCATTTGCAGAAATCGTTTATAATCATAACTGATGCTTATTATATACAACTATATTATTGTTGATTGGAAAGAAATTGGAATAATATCTTCCTGTATAATTTATCAGTTCCCCTGATCACAGTAATCAGTACTATTATTATTTGCGAGATTGTGTGTGGAATTTCGTTATAATTAAGCTGGGGAATAAGAACCCTAATCTCAACCACTAGGGCCAGCTTGGTAGCTGGATCCGCCTTGGCTAAGCAGATTAATTAATTATTTCTTAAACAATTGTGCGAACAAGAGTACAATTAAACCTTTGAATAGCTGGTGTTTGAGATATACATTACGATAAATATCTCCAATCAGGGACCCAGAAAGTAATGAGCAGATTCAAGGAAAAAAAGTAACACAATAGATTGACGTCCCGTCCTTTGTCATGTAGATCTCTAAACAACCTTTTAAGACAAGTTTTTTAGGTTCCAGATCGTTATGAGCAAAATTACACCTTACTCTAATCAAATATATGCATCGAGATGCGATGCAAAGTCGCTGTTACGGTACGGTCAAACGTTTCAATAAAGCTTCTTAAGATTGAATAGACTTGCATGATAGTAATTTGTTAATCAAAATGCCTCTATCAGTTGGCATGTCAGTGAGCTACTCTTCAACTTTCCTTGTTTTCATTAGTCGTCGATCGGAAGAGGTAGTGGGGAGGACGAACAGAAAAGCATATCTTGTACTAATGTACTAACCATTATAAGAAAAAGGGGTTGAGGTGAGCTATTAAAAAACACCCCCCATAATATGCTGACATATATACTCTTTTGAGGGTAGGTTTGTTTGCTTTTAGATTTTTGACTTTAAAACTGCTGTTGGATTTTGTCTTTAGGCTGTTTTTTTTGCTATTACATTTTGTAATAATATTTAGCTTCTTATAGCAAACCAAAAACCAGAAAAGCTTCCTGAACATGTTTGTCACAACAAAATTGAAATTTATACAATAGTTCTTTTACAAATGGTATATATTCATCAATTCTAATTTGAAAATATTCTAAGAAGTACTATCCAATAGAACTTTGCTCTTGACTAAGTCATGGATAATAATAACTTGTCTACATCCACCCATAAAAGTAAAAATAATCCAATCTGATTAGAAAAGAGTTGCTTGCAGAGTATATATATTATATTTCATGCACTAAAGTTGGAAAATGGTGGGATAAAACAGAGAGGATTCTAGGCGAGGAAAAGGGGTCCATGGAGAAGCCATGGAGAAGACCGGTCGGTATGCCCTTAATAAAGGATCTGTGGACTGGACTGCCGGTCTCACATTTCTGCCAACACCTAATTGGCACCTCCCTTGCTACTTTTAGCATTGCCAACTAAGCGTGTCTAGCGAGCACAAACTAATAAACACACTTAACTAGTGTAGTAGTCTACTCTCCTGTACATCTTTTGACGAGAGATATCGGTTGCGTGCAGGTACAGCGGATGAGATTGAGATGAACACGCGCAGCACGACGCTCTTGGCAGTGCTGCTGCATCTGCAATGCATCATGTGCGTCAACAGTCGTCGCGGGGTCAGCCAAGATCTGGTGCCTCCCAACATCTCGTACCCGAATCGGGAGTCGCGCAACACGCGGCGGCGCGAGCAATCACCCATGCAGATGCGATCGGCGGAGCGAATCAGAGCGGGCGCGGCTGCCGGTGCCGGCCGGTGATCGCCGCGAGTGCCGTCGCATCAACCGAGAAAATCACTCGAGTTGGCCGCCTAATTAAACACCACCGCTCGTAGTCGCCGTGATGGTGCTGGACTGGTAATAGTGGTGTTTCTTTTTCTTCTTTTTTTTGACAAAGGTAATAGTGGTGTTGACGCACCAGCAACACGCCGGACCGGTCTGGCACAGAGAATCATCTCGCCTGGTCTGGCCTCCAGCGCCACCGCGGGTGACACAAATATCTCCCTCCTGCCACGCGTCACGGGGGCGGAGGGGCCGGCCGGTGAGCCGGTCCCCACCCCGCACAGGAGGCCACGCAGCGCGGAGCCACAATTCGTGGCTGTGCCGGCGGGGCGGCGGCATGGCCATGTCAGCCCACTGCCCGCCTTCGCTGCCCGCGTCCACACACACATGACAGACCAGGAAATGACGCACCGGCCCTCGGTCCGATGGAGTAAAACATATAAAGTAGCTTTTAGGAAACATAAAACCTGGTCATCATAATCATAATTTTACAGAGGCTCGTATTCGTAAGTAAAATACAGCCAGGTGAAAATTAGAGGAGGGCATCGTTCGTAGTATATCATATGAATATTCTTGCAAAATACGTAATACATTATTCCTGTGGCTCAGGGCCTCACTGGTGACACAGTTTGAATATTCCTGCTGGCTGCTGCCTTTAGATAATGTTATCTCCTTCCGATAAGTTGGCACAAGGGCAGCATGGACAAATAAACAAGCATATCATCGCTTCCCTGGATAGGTTTTACAATTGTGGAATGCCAACCCATATCTTGGGTTTCTTCAGTCATTTATGTGTCTTGCATGTTGGAATTCTCGGCGCCGTACGACTTATTTTCCTTGACTTGAGAGATGGAAACAATATAGTATGATAATAGAATATCAGATTCGTGCATGAATGAAAATAATTTAAAAAATATATCACAGAATCCATACCTATGTACAATAAAAATTCCCAAAGCCTAGTCAATTTGACTCCGGATGGCAGTGATGTTAGAATGTCATGAGAGTAAATAAACACGCTCTGTTTTTTTTTGTTAATAAATCTCAGATTTAGCTCGATATATGAGAAGTACTAACATTTATCATGTTGAATTATTAGTAACGTTCATTTAATCCTGTAACATATTTTTGTAGTAAAAATAAAATATTGATATAAGTTCTGTCACACTTTTAAGATTTTTAGAATAATTTATAATTTGAAATGAAGAAAGTACTATTTAAATTTACAAATAATAAGCGAGATGTATATATTTTTTAGAGGACGTTTTCCGTCCCAGCAAAGGCCCTACAACAAAAGCACAATTCAGAACGGGACGCTGCCCCAGCACCTGCCCCACAGGCAGGACGGACCTTTTATCCACGTCGTCACCGAAAAGCCGAGGAATGGATATGCCTGAGCCTGAGGGGCCTATCCGTCGATAACCAAACCAACCACATGGAGGGAGAGGGAGAGAGCCGCGTGCGTCCCGTCCGTCCAGTCCTTGGCTGCCCCGAGTCCCCCGCGGCCAAGGGAATGTTGCTGTGCAAGCGACGAGCACCGCACCGCGCTTGCTGCCTCGCCCGGCCTTCCCCTGCTCCCACGGCTCTTCCTCCCACCTCATCTTCTTCCTCTCCTCCTCCTCCTCCTTTAAAAGCTCCGTCCAAGCTTTCACCTCACTTCAGACCACAATTCACAGGCCCTCCTCCGGTCCTCTTCCTTCCTCGGTTCACCGCCTCTTCTTTTTCATTCTCTCCCGGCCCCCCTATAGCTCCTAGCTAGCTGTCCAAGTACTCGCTGTTCGATCGTCCTGTGCACAGATTTCTTGCGCTCGCGTCAGAGTTTGGAAGCGTCTCCTTTTCGCTTCTGTTCGATCCAGTCCTGTCCGTCCAATCCAATCCAATCCAAGCTCCTTGCTTCATTCCAAAGGGACGAGCTAGAAAGATCCTCCATGGCCAGGCGTGCTGCTGTCCACCATCGCCATGGCGGCGGCCGGTGGGTGCTCTGTTCTTTTCCATGAGCACATCCGTACTATCGGCCTAACAAACCAACCAATCATCATCCTCATCCGTTGCTCGGTAGCAAGCACCTGAACTCTCGACCAATCGCGTCGCGTCGCGCGCCCGGCCAAGAGTGCAAGAGAATGCGGCAGATCTCGTCGCTGCTGCAGGGCCTGGCCCGGTCGCTCTCGGTGGGGAGGGACAGGGACAGGAAAGGGGACGGCGGCGCAGGCGGCAAGACCGCCGTGCCGGCGGTGCTGCGGACGTCCGGCACCCTGTGGGGCGACGGCTCGGAGACGTTCGCCGCCGTGTGCTCAAGGCGCGGCGAGAAGGGCATCAACCAGGACTGCTCCATCGTCTGGGAGGTCAGCAGCTACACCTCTCTGCTTCTGGCTTGCTGTATGCTTTGCTTCTTGCTTGCTTTCGTTTTGTTCATCTTTTTTCTATGGGGATTTCCGGTGCCATAAAGTTGTCGCTGCACGTGATATTTCCGTGGAATTCTACAAAATCTGGAAAAATTCTCGTCGGGCTCATGCGTATACTATTGTAAGAAACCAAACAAACAGCTTCTTGCTGTGCTTGTGTGCTGAACAAACAGTGAACCTTGACTTTTCTTTACGTTGCTCACCTAATCAGTAATTTATATTCTTTATTTTATTTTTCAGCATCAGATTGATGTTTCAGTTCGTTTTGTCTTGCTGAGAAATATGAAAAAGAAAAATTTACCAATCATATAGCAGTAAGCACCTTTCTGTATCCGTGAGCATGTTCCAGTGATAAGGCCGATTAGGGAGGCATAGCATAGGTATTGGAGCACGAGTCTGGTGTTTCCTCTTGGCTTTCTAGGGCTTTCTCTTTCTCACAATACAGAGGGGTCATACGTGTCCTGATTTGCTGCTCTTGGAGGAAGATGTTTTTTCATTGTTACTGCTGATGATATGATATCTTTTTGAACTCTTGGTATCTGAACCAAGGTAGCAGCAGCTTTGGGGTTGTTATAGTTAACCTCACTGCCTAAGATGGAAAGTTAGCCACATCATCACATAGAAGATTGCTCCCCCAGTCCCCACACAACACATTCTTGAAGAGTTCTCCATGGATGCTATACTTGTTGTTCTCGTGCTAGGGCTTATTTTATTTTCTGAATTTTGTATTTTTTCCAACCGTATTGTCTAACTAATCTGGCTTGTTAATTCTGCAAACCAAACCATCCAATAGAATGAGGACAACCATGACCTACTGCTAGCTAGCATATGGATGGATGGATGAATGGTTGGTTCAGTTGGTTGTGTGTGATGTCACAGTGGAATCATAAATCGTCGCTTATCATGCAATGATTGTACAGCATAAGATTAACAATCCCCTTGAAGCTCAACCACACATATAATGCCAAACAGGCAGAACATTACCCAGCACAAAGAATCATCACACTTTTCAGTTTCAGTTTTCACACCAGTTGCTGGCAAACACCGTGTGTGAAGAGAAAGAACTCGCAACATTTTTAGATTCAGTTTTTACCCACTCAATTCGCACAGTTATAGAATGTTTTGGCAAATCTTAGGAAGTTCATTTCACACGGCGCGATTCCTTCATAGTTTCATTCATGAAAAAAGTTACTGCTACTACGACTTTGTACAGAATTCCTGCTTATGTTCTGATGAAGAAAAAACTTGTTGACATGGCTTTTCTGTCATGTCTTCAGGGCTTCGGATGCCAGGAGGACAGCATCTTCTGCGGCATCTTCGACGGGCACGGCCCGTGGGGCCACTACGTCGCCAAGGCCGTGCTCGACTCGCTGCCGCCGTCGCTGCTGTGCCACTGGCAGGAGGCCCTCGCGCTGGCGTCGCTCATCGACGACGAGAAGAAGCGCAGCGACTGCCAGTTGGACCTCTGGAAGCAGTCCTACGTGGCCGCGTGCGCCGCCGTGGATGACGAGCTCCGTGGCAGCCGCAGCTTCGACGCCGTCCAGAGCGGCTGCACCGCGCTGTCCATCGTCAAGCAGGGGGACCTCATGGTCGTCGCCAACGTCGGCGACTCCCGGGCCGTTCTTGGCACCACGTCCGACGACGGCGCCGTCGCGGCCGTCCAGCTCACCGTGGACTTCAAGCCCAACCTGCCACGTAAGTCGCTGCTGTCCGCTCGCCCTGACCGGCCATGCATTCTTGGGACTGCGGCCGTTGCTGACGTTGTGCCCTGGAACACGATGTGTGCAGAGGAGAAGGAGCGCATCCGGCGGTGCAACGGCGAAGTGTACTGCCTCGCCGACGAGCCCGGCGTGCACCGCGTCTGGCAGCCCAACCGGGATTCGCCGGGGCTCGCCATGTCACGCGCGTTCGGCGACTACTGCCTCAAGGACTGCGGCATCATCTCGGTGCCAGACGTGACGCACAGGAGGATCACCGGCGGTGACCAGTTCGTCATCCTCGCCACCGACGGGGTACCTTTCGTGGCTTCTTCTTTAGCTTTCTGTTTTCTTCGCAAACACACTCAGCACGCCTTTTCATTTCAGTCAGTAATATGTGATCCGTGCCTGATGACTGACGATGACACGCGGGAACTTTTTCCGGCAGGTATGGGACGTGCTCTCCAACGACGAGGCCGTGCGGATCGTGGCGGCGACGCCGGACCGGGAGAAGGCGGCCAAGCGGCTGGTGGAGTGCGCCGTCCGCGCGTGGAGGCGCAGGCGGCGCGGCATCGCCGTCGACGACTGCTCGGCGATCTGCCTATTCTTCAATTCGCCGCCGTCGTAGACACGAAACCTGAACGTGCCTCGGTCCGCGTCAAGCAGAGGCAACAAAATGCACATCTCAAGACTACGATCATTGTGCCCGTCGCATTCGTAGTAGAGACTAGAGAGTGCACTGCCGCCGTCCACCATTAAGAACGTGCAGTTTGTCGCATGATGGTGATACTCCACGATGAGAACCGCAGCTGGTGGATGACCAAACAAAAAAAAAACTCTGGCTTTCACACCTTGCCAGTCAAAATGTAAGAGAACGATCGCCAGCCATCAGAAAGGGGGGAAAAAGATGCATTTTGTCCTCATTTTTGGGGTGTCTGGCTCTGAATTTCTGTTGTGGTAACAAACAGTCGCAATTATAGATACACATCAATCACAATTTGGCCACAAATCATGTTTTGGCGCCACCTGCCGAACAAACCAGAATCCTAGATCTTCTGCAACGGAGCACCATGCATTATTTCGAACATCGTGTACTCCCAATTCACTAACTGTTAATATGATGGATATGAGTTGTCATCAAATCAGCCACCGTAGCGACTTTTTAGCGACTCGGGAGGCTCCTCTTCTATGATTCCAGCTCCAGTAGTGGCCAAGTATTCCCTTATTGTAGTTTTCCGGTCACCAAGATAGGTGTGGTCTAAAAAGTTGTTGTATGCTGGTTCTCCAAGATTTTTCGCAGCAAGAACACTAAAAAAGCAATTAGAATCACAAAAATATTAATAAGATCAATATTGCTAAAAAATATTGATAACATGATGCTTGTACACCCTTAGTCGTTATGTAGAGAAAATGTGTTGCTTTGGATAAATGCAATGATAAAAAAGCAATGGTTTCCTTTTGCTTCAGACGTGCATCTTCCTTCCAGTTGTCACAAAGCAATGATATCATTTTTCCATGAGAGATGCCATATTGCTTTGAGATATCATAATCTCATATATGTGCTATAGAGAGAACAGATAATATATACTGTACCCTGAATTATTGGTAGCGTGCACGTGCAACTACACAGTAGGCTTATTCCCATTTGATCACAAGTTAAACCCCCTCTAATGTTAACTACTGATTTATCTACGAGATGAAAAAAGCAACCCCACATATCGTTTAACGTTATATATCTTTGAACATCAAATACTCACCAATGTCTGAGGTATAAGCGACATGGTAAAATGTCATCTCTCCATATTTTGTCAATGTTGTACCGTCCATAGCGCTGGTAATATATATCCTTGCTTCCTGCAGAAGTAACCACTCAAAATTTCAACACGTAATTGATTAAGAAATCAAATCTGATTTGGTTTTATATCAAGCAACTTCGAACAAGTTAGCAACCTATATCTACATTGCCTTAAAAGAACTATCTACAGAAGCATGTTTTAATTTGCCAGAAAAAAAATAGAGAAATGTTCAGCATAAAGCCTTTGCTAGTCATCATAAACTTATTAGAGTGGGATTCTAACATGTCTAGCTTAACTACAGTCTAGTCATCTAGTGTTAGAGGGGCCTGGATGAACTCAAGAACAGATTACCATTTCCTTTGAAGTACAAACAAATATCTCCTACCAAATCTGATGATCATGCATAACAGGTTGAAAATAGTTGGAATGAAGTGAAGACACAAAATTCAACCTTGGCATCTCTCTTGGAAATATTCTTCATCACTGTAGCGCGCACAAACAACCTAACCACCAAATTCCAACAAGACAAAAAAAAAAAAAACTCTGATTGCATGAAGCAATAGCAAAGAGCAAAAGCAAAACTACAATTATGATTTCAAATGCAGAGTACTTACTGCTCGATTTGTAAAAGGTACCCCATCTAATCCTTCAGGGACAACCTGAAACACATTAAAACACAAACTGAAGTGGCAGCAAATATTTGTCAAAAACTATTGTGGGTAGAGAATTTATTCACTTTACAAACTAAGCTAGATCGGCAAGCATGAAATGAATTAATTGGTCACCCACCGCAAGAAATCTAAACTCATGTTCCCTCTCAATAAATGCCGGCACCTGCAAATACCATGAATTTTGAGTCCTCGCCAAAAAGTAATTCAGGAACAGTCCAATAGTTTGCCCATGGCTGATTATTATGATGTATCACTGAGAAAACCACATGACCTCTTCCTCCTTGATTTCGAAAACTGTGACTACTATCAGTTCACCGTCACATGGCTCCACGCTCAAGCTTGAGAATTCCTACAAGTCACCCAATACTGGAATGAGAAAGGAGAACATTACGAAACCACAAGAAACCAGTAATGTGACTTTCTCAGGGAAGTACATACGGTGCTCTACATTGGCAAACACAGTCCAATATCAAACTATTGGATTTCAACAACATATTAAAGTTTATTACTCTCCAGGATCAGGACAACAGATGGCAAAAGCAGTGATGCTGATCCTCATGTTACAGAGAACCTCCTTAATGAACACTAAAATCCATGCCCTCGTGCATGAACCAAGACACATATTTGTCCAATGCAGCAAGTTATTTGAAATCACAGCTTTTTAGCCATCCAGTGTTGTGGAACTAGTATTGCAGTTTTCGTTATGCCGAGAAAACACAGGTTAAAAGCAAATAATAAACTGTAGAATGGTAATTTGCACTACCATCCAAGTACCCCTAGTACTAAGTTCATATTTGCAGTTGTTGTCTGCACATTCAGGCGTACACAACGGGTGGGTTAGTTCATTGCGTTGCTCTGCTAAAAGTTATCTGGATTCCTCTACAAAAACTAACACTCAGGAAGAGTAAGTGAATCAGTGAAATCACACAGTCGTGCAAAGTTGCCATCAGAAAGGCAAAATCAGTGGAGTACACATCCCGAGTCATCCATGCCAGATCAAAATCCTATCCACCTTGTAGAATCACAGACACGGAGAAACCTGCTGCTTAATCAAACGATGACACGAGTAGAGAAATACTAGGCATGGGGGACCTTGGTAGCCTCGATGGCGATGCCGCGCTCGAAGAAGATGGGTGCAGCGTGGGCGAAGACGCGGCGGAACCCCCGCAGCGCGGCGACTCGGAAGCCCTCCAGCTCCAGGAACGTGCTCCTGGCGCTCCGCTCTGCCACCAAACCAGGAGGCTCGAAAGTGTCAGACCTAACAGGTTCAGGGCTCGAGGAATCCACTACCCGTGACAGCGATCTGCGTCCCGCTCACCGGAGAGGAGGGATCCGAAGCCGACGACGGAGAAGCGGCCGCCGGGGGCGACGACGGCGGCGAAGTCCGCGGGGCAGGTGAGCTCCGGGAAGGAACCGCCGGCTGCGGGGCCGACCGTCGCGGTGGGAGGAGGCATGGGGCGGCTCAATCGGATGGGCGGCGGTGAGGGCCCTGGCTCCGGTGGTCGGCGGAGGCGGAGACGGGCGGCGGGGAAAGGGGGTGGTGGGAAAGTGGCGTGTTCGGGGGCGTTGGATCTTGATCGGACGGCTGAGGGTGGCTCCGGGCGAGGAGGCGCGTGTGGGGAGGCGACGGCGCGCATTGCTGGGCCAGTGACAGTGAGGCAGCAGCAGTCGCCAGTCAAGCCCCGCTTCATGTCAAGCCGAAGCCAACGGTTTTTTCAATAGAAACAGATCGAGTCATGGAGTGAATTGAATCTCATAATTTCTTTGGTTTCCCAACTGGCCGTAGTTTATTTTTTTCGCCTAAACCAGCCAAAGTCCGTTTTTTTAACTTGTATGTAACTTTTGCACCGTGTTTACAACAGTGAATTTTTTTTTCTTTTTGCAGTTAAGAAAAGGTGTTGTTGATCTTAGCAGTGCAGCTAGCTTTAGCCGCGGTACATACGTTCTAGTTCTACTTCCTATCTTATAATTAGACTATCATAATATTCATGTATTCTCCAAAATGCTTACCCCTATCAAGCACTTGAAGAAACTTTGATAAAAAGTAAAACTAAATCATAGCCTCGTTGAATTAAAATTCAGTAAAAATCTACTCAAAAATAATTCATCCATACAACTGGCACATGGTTAGGCTATCTAGTCCAACAAAATAGGTACTAAATACTGCTGGAAAAAAAAAACGGAGTTGCCTCTTGGCACACATTTTCTGGTCGTCATATCATAACCATATACACATTTATTCAGGACGCATATACATGCCAAATTGGACGTGTTGGTTCACCTCTCTGTTGATACTACTACAACATGGGGAACATCAACTTGTGTTACTATCGACTAGATATAAAAAATGTTGCTAGCTTTATTAGTAAACATTTATTTTATGTTTCAATTAGCCATGTTTCAAAAAAGAATGCAATTCTGGTTTAAGTCAAGCCATCTGAAGTTTAACTAAAGGTATATACTAAAGTATACTGGTTTATCATAAATTGATTATGAAATATATTGGGGCTATTGCGTTTCTACCCTTGCTTTGAATGCCTGTTTTGGTTTTACCCTCGCTTTTCGCCATGTTTTATTTTTACCCTCGTTTTGTAAAAACGAACGTACAGTCTACCCCTACTCTGTTAACAAAGGATAACTTTGCCCTTGCGAAAATACCCTTACTTTTCTTAGTTCATTGTTATATTACCCCTGTTTTCTAAAAAATTTTGACAGCAACATCAGACAACTTGTTATATATAATTCCGCACACCATGCAAATATAGATAGATAATATCACATCAAAATAATGTGTAGCAAAAAGAGCAACAGCCATCATCATCCAACATACACAATATTCATCCAACATACAACCAGATTCAAGTTCATGTGATTTTGCCTACAAATCGGAGCAATTAAAACCAAAGTAGCGCAATTGCCTATGAGAACAAGATTAATTCGACCAACATTTTGCCCAAAACACACACAGAGATAGAAAATTAGGGTTGTACATGGACACCAACTCCTTGGCCGGCTCAATGGCAGGAGGCGTGCAGTGCCCTTGCCACGTGCAGCTTGTCGCAACCCTGCCCAGTCGTGCCTCCGCTAGAATACGAGAAGGAGACGGGCACGGGGAACTTAAGAGATGTGGGGTGGGAAAGGGTGAGTGAAAGGGTATTTTTGTACCAAAGTGTCATGCCTTGGCTTTTTCTTTTTCTTTTTAATTTTTATTTTTACCAAAATAGCTAATAGAGTTTTTTACAATGAACCTCTATTAAGTTAACAACAAGAAGCTGTTAAAACCATTACATTGTTAATGGTTATATAGCTGAGTGTCAAATTAAGTGGACACTCATTAGCATGTGCTTTCAAAGGCACAGATGGTATTACGAGGATGCTGCAAGTTTTGGTTTTCTCTAAGAGCTTGTCTAGCAAGAAAATCAGCCATTTGATTGTGTTGCCTTCCAATTCTTCTCACAGTAATCATAGTATCTTGAATTCCATCTGCAACATTCTGAGTAAGAGGTTTAATCCTCCAATCAGGAGGATGATGAAGACTTGATCCGTTGATGAAGTTAACTAATTGCTGATTGTCTGATAGAACAGTAACATGCTGCATACTCATGGCTTTGATGAAACTAACTGCTAGGGCCATAGAAGCTGCCTCAGCCATCAAAACTGATGAAACATTCTTCATAACCGCTTTGATGAAAATGTTGTTCGGAGGCTGGCTTTGAGTATCAACAATGAAGATATCGAGCCCTGCATCACGGGCCACTAAGTTTTGTTGATCAGGTTGAGTTGAAGCATCAATGTAGCAGCGGATTCCATTTAGCACCGCAGGCATTGGGATTAGAAACCTGTCAACAGTAGGTGGTGGTATTTCTCCTTGGAGACCTCCTTGGCTTGGACTTGAAAAGGGCAAGTTCATACCTTGATTGACAGGAAGTATAGGTGAAGTTGTTTTCCCTTGGAGGCGTCCATGGTTGGGACCTACAATTGATGATGTTTCCCCTCTTAGGCGTCCCTGGTTGGTACCTGTAGAGGACGAGTCCATACCTTGATGAACCATGGATGTATCAGTTTGACCTGGATAGTCTCGTTGTCCAACAGTGACAGCCTGAGTCGGTTCAGTGAGTTCCTAGAGCCCAATGGCCTGAAGGTGAGAATTCGTATGAGCATTTGCTGCTAGGTGCACTTGAGCAACTGTCCATGTTTTTCTTTGAAACTTGCTTTCATTTCTAGCTTTCCAAATATACCACAAAATAAATAAAGTTTTAAATAAGACATGCTTAGAAGGGTTAGGAGTAATAAGAGCAGGCAAGATCATTTGAATACCATCTAATTCCTCAGGAACATTATGAGTGAGTAGTCGAGGGTCTGTATTAAACCAAACCTCAATTGGCAATTGACATTTAAAGAAGAGATGCTAATCAGTTTCAAGAGCACCACAGTAAGAACAGTTTTGAGTGATATGAATAGAATATCTACCAGCTCTTTCAGCAGCAGCAGTAGCGATAGTGATCTTGTGGTTACGGGAGTACACGCTCTGCAGAGTTTATGAATCTATATATATAGTCCGTGAGCTACTGGTATGGCTTTTTCCTAAGACCTACGCTTCTCGGGAGTAGTGAGAGGAGTCCTTCTATTTCTTCCCCCTGGTGTTACCCTTCCGGCTGTAAGCCGCTGAGACAGGCTCCGAGAGGGAGTTGGACCTGTCGACTGAGTGCGACAGGGTGAGATGTGTGTGATGGTGATGGATATGTGGATGAGATGGGTTAAAACTTGATGAATTATATTATATAATATTGGTCATTACTTGCATAGGAAACCATAGCCATATATTAGGTCACTTGATTATATCCTTTGCATCCCACCAAATACTACATAGCGAAAGCAAAGCATAGGGTGGGAGATGTGGCCAGTACAAACCGTACTGAAAATTATTTGGCAGGTGAGCCCGACAACGACTATGACGATGAGGAGTAGACGTCTCGTTCCTACGCTCAGGCTTCTTTTGGAGATTTAATGTACTTCCGCCTTCCGCAGCCGTTCCAAAGGCTGCTGCTACTCTGATGGTTCCGCCAGTGTGGTGGCAAACTATTTATGTAATTCCCCCTAATTGTACTCTTTTATTTGATGTATGGATCCTGTATCGACTGATGCGAGATAATGAGATGGTTTGATGCTTCGAACTATTATATTATCCGCCATTCTGTGCATTTTCCCTTCGTGGAAAATTGAGGATGTTTCATTAGACTAACCTACATGCACCATGCAACTAATTTTTTTGTGCTTCCAATAATCCTGTTTTGTGGCCCTCATTTGTTGAACA
This sequence comes from Bothriochloa decipiens, assembly GCA_023333625.1. Classification (NCBI taxonomy): domain Eukaryota; kingdom Viridiplantae; phylum Streptophyta; class Magnoliopsida; order Poales; family Poaceae; genus Bothriochloa; species Bothriochloa decipiens. Next base: position 26,645,639 of record CM041639.1, on the reverse strand, counting down.
CTCCAACATAGGTTAAGAATCCTGGTTGCGCCTCTAATATAAGGATTTATATCAGTTATGTTTCTATATTCTCTGAATTCATGTAGTTGAACTTGGATGCAACAACTTAGAATTCTGAAATTGAGTCCTTGTATCTTTGGCACATAACCAGAGTCTTATATCTACAAGTTTATTGCTTTCGACATGTCAAATTGGAAAGATTTATTCTGCTGAATTTACGAGTTTAGTGTTGTCTAATGATCCATGTTGGGATTATGCTTATTTTATCTATATTGGCTGTTGCGAATACTTTCCATGGGTGCTGATCGAAGATGTTTAATTGCTCCTCTTGCTTAGAGAGCCTATTGGATGCATTTGTCCATGCTCTATACTAACGAACAAACGTTTTGAGCCATGCAATAAAAAAGCTAAGTTAATACATCTTCCGTTCCAAATTATAAGTCGCTTTGACTATTTTGGTTCATCCATTTTGTTATGTATCTAGACATATTATTAATATCTATATGCATAGCAAAGTGGATGTATGACAAAAATCAAAACGACTTACAATTTAGAACGTGAGGGAGTACCCACATCCATTTGTTCAATACCTTGCTTAAGTTATTAATGTCGGTTGTGTTTCTGTCCTTGGTATTGGTTTAGTTGAACTTTGACGCATATTGTACAAGCACTGTTTTGGCCATGGTAACTAGGTAGGATCTATTCTCCTAATCTGTGTTCAATTTACTAGCGTTTTTTGTTCAATTTGGCTGTTTAGAATATTTCTCATACGGTTTTCCTTTAAATGTTTTAATTGCTCTTGTTGCCTATGGAACCTGTTGCCGAAATATGTTCATTACTGTCAATAAATGGCTGATCTTGTTTTTACATATATATCTTCATTTCAGAATAAGATATCTCATGCCCTTACTGATGAAACTCTGTTGGAGCATAATGAGAATCTCTGTGAAGGTGCACTTCTGCTGGGCCAACCCCATCTCTTCATAGAAATGGGCTAGCGTGCATACCTTTCATTTGTCCCAAATCTTGAGCATTTGGTTCCTCTTGCTTTATATGTAAAATTTTGTGGATTTTATTGTACTCACTTCATTCCAAATTAAAAGACATTTTGGCGTTTGTAGATTCAAACTTTTTCCATCTAGACATAGTTATCTAGATGCATAGCAACAGCTATAAAAACCGTAGCATTTTACTCCCTTCGTTCTAAATTGTAGTTCACTTTCACTTTTTTGGTAGATGTATTTTGCTATGTATCTAGACATATTATTTATTTATCTATGTACATAGCAAAATGCATGCACCAAAAAGTTAAAGTGAACTACAATTTGGAATTGAGGGAGTACAATTTGGAATGGAGGTTGTGACTGTCATGTGTAATGGTCTGGTCAGATTTGATTTGAAGCCGATGTCGTTTAGAAGTGAACTTGCTTATGTTTTGATGTGCGTAATTGGGTTTCACAACACTTATGGTTTACCCTAATTTTCTAGCACTATCAGGCTCAAGTAATCCTCCTCCTGATTTGTGGATTAAACTACCGATGGTTTTACCCTTTCACATGTCCACTACTTTTGACTGTGTGTAAACGCTTTGGGTTGGATATGATTTGAATGTGGTCAACGGCTGCACTGGGCTTCATTCCAGTTGGTTCCCTGTACTTATTTGGAATTTAAGTATCAATATTACTCGCGACTTCAATTCAGTCACAGCGTAATCAGCAAAATCTGTTTGAATGACGTATTGTTCAGAAGATATCGGTTTCATGGTTGTTTTTCATTGTTTTTTTTGTGAAATAACTCAAACAGTGTGCTCTGTGGCCTGTTTAGGTTAAAGTTTGATCTACCCATCGTTATTATTGTCTGCATAAATCCTAACATGCGTTGCGTTTGTCAACTGTCAACAGATCAAGGTGGAACGCATATTGCTTGCTCTGGAAAACATGATGCTGAGTCGCCCATTCATGCTGATAACAAGCAGGTTTGTCTTTATCCTTCATTGAAACCTGTTCCAACCATAATAAATCTTGGCTGCACTGGGCATAGGTTGTTGCTTATTTATAGCATTCCTTTGCAATTTGGTGTTGTTAGACTAACCGACATGCACCATGCAACTAATTTTTTTTGTGCTTCCAATAATACTGTTTTGTGGCCCTCATTTGTTGAACACTCCGACATAGGTTAAGAACCCTGTTTGCGCCTCTAATATAAGGATTTATATTAGTTATGTTTCTATATTCTCTGAATTCATGTAGTTGAACTTGGATGCAACAACTTAGAATTCTGAAATTGAGTCCTTGTATCTTTGGCAGAGAACCAGAATCTTATGTCATAAGTACATTGCTTTGGCTATGGTAATTAAGATTTATTCCGTTGAATTTATGAGTTGAGTGTTGTCTAATGATCAAATGTTGGTAGTATGCTTATTTTATATGTATTGGCTGTTGATAATACTTCTCATATGGGTTCCCTTCGAAGGTGTTACATTCATATGTTCATTATTTTGTATATATAGATCTTAATCTTACAGAAACACCCCTTTGTTCCTGTGGGAAGCCTTGGAATAGAGGGTTCTCTGATTCTAGGCCTGGTGCCTACACCATCATCGAATAAAAGGACTTTAGTGCATGTGTATACCCTGGAAGAGATGGCATTTGTGACATCAAAGACCAGTGCTGACATCCTCCAGCTGGATGGTCTTGAGGCTCTAAAAAAAGCTCCAGAGGCCGTTTCCATTGTTAAGCGCAGTCTGCAACATGGAAGCTCGTGGGTACCGAGTACTGTAAGTAATCTCCAATCACTCAGTGCTATCAGTATTGGACTAAATGAATTGGGCGACGCTTTGTGTGAAGTGGCCAAAAAAAAGTCAACAAACAAGCACGGAGGAATGCTCTTAATCGTGCCAGGTTCCTCAAGGCTAAGGCCAAACCTCTCAAAGGCAAAACCAGTCACAATATTGCACATAAGATTTATAGCCCAATCATAAAAGAGGCTCAAAATGGTGTCCACTGGCAACCGGAAGAGTATCTTGAGATGACGATTAGAGAGCAGAACCTTCCTGTATGGTTTGTGCAGTAGGAGGTAATAGGTTTTGTCTCACTATCATCATGTGTGCATACTTATATTGTTCAAGCATTTGCATATTCTTTATGTCCAAGATTACTGTTTTTCTTATTTTTATTTCACATCTATCCCTAGATATTATCTTTGCCTTTGGTTATTTCATCATAGTAACCTAGTACGTGTCTGGTTAGATGGTTTGCACGGAAATGAATATTCTTCATGTCCAAGATCATTGTTTCTCTTATTTTCATTTCACATCTGTCAGTAGATATTATCTTTGCCTTTGATTATTTCATCATAGTAACCTAGTCAGTGTCTGATTAGATGGTGACAATGGAGTAAAGCTGCTTTGTACTTTCAATGTACATATTACTGCCAGGGTTCTTTCACAATGGAAACCTTTAATTGGGTCTTGTGATTATTGTATTTGATTTCTAGCATGTTTTAGATATTGCCGGCATTGAATTACAATTTTATAATGTTATATTGTTTTCAGTTGCTCTATAACTAATCCATCTAAAGTGTTTTTCAAAATTCTTAGCCTGTTCGCTTCAACTTTTTTGCAGAGGAACAGAACAAGTACAGTGTAGATACACATGTTACAGCTGCTGTAGCAAGGTTTGATACATTTCATACTCTCTAGAGTTTGTAGAGCAAATTCATCTGTATATAGTTCATAGGGCACAATCACAACTACAAGAAGATAAAGGTCAGTGATCACGAAGATTTTCTGAACCAAAGCAGTTGACCATTGCTGAGTTTGGTTAAACTCCTTTTGGTTGCCACAGTTTCCATTCGACAAAACTTTGATGTATGAGATGCCCAAATTGAGACATGGGTCACTATTGACCTTGTGAATTACTTTTATGCTGATTCACATGGCTGCCGCGGTTTACATTCAATAAAACTTTGATGTATGAGATGCCCAGATTGAAACATGGATCGCTATTGACCTTGTGTGAATTACTCTTATGCTCATTCGCACTCGATATGATTAGATGATTCCATTCTCTGGAGGTGCTTCAGAGTTATGATTCTCCTGCTGCTAATGGTTTGTATAACAAATGAAATGAAGCCACTCAGTCATACATGCATTTCGTTCTACGAGGGATATTGCCCTAACTGCTTTGAACATAATACTTAACAGAAAATTAGGATGGAAGGTCGATTTAACATATTGAGATCAATATTTGTTTTTTTTTCTGAAACCAATATTTATTTACATATATTGAATTCCCCAGTTAGTGTCTCTTGTACGTTTTGCCCCCTGAAATTTGAAGTTCGGCATCGGTTAGCCAAAGCGAGTATACTCCAATTATTGGCATCACTTAGCCAAAATTTCCCATTTTGTTCTTCGTTTACATTACATTTCTCGACCTGAATAGTACTGCATCCGCCACACGCCACAGCTTCGTGGCACGCGCCTGCGTCACCAGCGCCCTGCATTACACCTATACTTCCCTAAGTCGCCGTATCGGTATCGTGATACATATCTTTTTTTTTTTAGCAAAGAAGAATTATATTACATGATAACGAGGCATATTAAGAGATTATAAGCACTCTAGATGACATAACTCAAAACCTAACCTGTTAACTTTGCAGTGTGGATGACCGAACAGGCAAACACTCAGGCAACAAAAGGTGTCTGAGAACAAATGCCCAACAAACGACGGCCAACATTCATGTAGGAAGAATTGAGAGACTTCTTTTTTCTGGTGTCTTCCTTTTTCTTTCTGCTACCGAAGAACGAGGAAGATTTGAAAGCATTTAGGCCCCTTGATGTGGTTTTCGATGACTGATGACAATATAATTATTATAACTAACGTGTGTTTTACAGAAACAGCGGTAAGTTAGGTCATGGTAATGTCAATCTTGGGCAATATGATTTTCATGCCCCATGTCAATGGAAATTGTTTTGGTTTTCAAAGGATGGACGACAAGGCTTATGATGATTAGTTTCGTTCGTTGATGGTCTTGAAGGACGACAGATTAATCGATAGGACTTTGTTTTTCCTTTGGCCATACTATTAAGGGGTGCAGACTCGTAGCTCGACCTAGGTGAGTCTAATGGTTAGGTGTGGTGCACACTTGTCAAACTTAGCACTAGGAAGTTGCAAGAAGGCCTAAGATTGATTGGAGTCAAAGTCGTTCGCTAAGAATTTGAATTGGAAGTGGAACGGGCTTCGAATCGAGCATCGGAAGCTGACTTGGAGAGCATCGGACGCTGACGCCAGTGTCCGGTCAGGCATAGCCGTGCATAGCCAGAGTTCAGTGAGCGTCGGACACGACAGTCGTGCAGTGCCGGACAGGTTTGGAGCTGGCACCCTGGCGTTGAACACGTCGGACGCTGGGTCCGGACGCGTCTGACGCGCTACGGACGCTACTCAGTGAAGACCCGCAGCTGCCCTGACCGTCGAACGCGTTCGACGGGTGTGGCTCAGACATGTCCGGAGGCCATAATGGCTAGTTGGCAGCTTGAATCGTGAACGCCTCGGACGCGTCTGACGCCCCCGAAAATGCTGGTTTGGAGGGTAACGGTTGGATTTCGGACTTTGGCCTATAAATACAACCCCACCTCCTCCATATCAGCTCTCTTGCCTATTTTCTTAGCTGAGGCATCCATCTGAGTGCAAGGGAGTGCAAGAGCCCTAAATGAGGTGCTAGAGATTTGAGAATCCAAGATTGACAAGTGTGCATCCACCATCTCATTAGGCTTTTCAAGGTCAAGCGAGAGTTTGTGCTTGTTAGTCTTGGTGATCGCCATCACCTAGACGGCTTGGTGGTGATTAGGAGCTTGGTGATCATCCAGCAGAGCTTTTGGATGACCCAACTCATGTTGTGAGCGGTACTTGACGATTCACCACGCCGGAGCGTCGAAGTATCATCCCTAGAGAGCACTTGGTCCTTGCACGGATCAAAGGGGAGCGATGCCCTTGTGCGGGTGCTCCAACGAGGACTAGTGGGGAGTGGGGACTCTCCGATACCTCGGGAAAACATCATTGTGTTCCTTGCCCCTTTTACATTCCGTATTTACTTTCTAGCATTTACATTCCCGTAATTTACATTCCTAGAATTGCCATGCTAGAATAGGATTGGAACTAGGGTGCAAAACTTTTGACGGTAGAATCAATAGGAACACTTGTAGGCACCGAGGGGTGAACATGGGCCAGTAGAGTTTATTTCCGCAAGAATTTTTAGAATTAGCCCAGTTCACCCCTGCTCTTGGGCATCTTGATCCTTTCAAGTGGTTTTAGAGTCGAGTTGCTTATAATTAGGCTTAACCGCCTAGAGTAAAGATGTCGCATGGGGATGGCCCTCCTCCCATGTTCGAGGGATATGATTTTACTTATTGGAAAATTCGCATGGAAGCCCACCTAGAAGCCATAGATGTTGGTATTCTTAGAGACGCATCTCACGGATTCCAAAAGCCTAAAGACCCAGCCAACCTTGTCAGTGATGAGGTTCACTATTGTAACACCTCTGGTGTTAAATTAACTAAAACATGCCATGTCATCATATGCACTACAAAGCATCCATGTTTAGGTCAACCTTAATGTGCATTAACTAAAACAAGTTTATATTTCATAGGTTGATTGAGTTTCGGTAATGTTTGTCACATGAAATAATAAAACCCTATTTTCGAATGCCATCGCAAATGCTTAATTTATACTCTATGTACTTGAGGTGTAAACTGTGTTTACACTAGTGTCAAGCATAGTGTATAAGTCTAAGTCCAACCCTAAAAATGATTTCCATATTTGAAATTTAATTTGGATTCCAAAGCTTATTTATAAGCTTGGCAATTCAAATTTAAAGTCAAATTAGAAATGCTATAAAAGGTTTTTCAAAAGTCAACTTGGTCAACTAAGGGTGTCATTGGGTCAATGACCTAAAAATGTCCTTGGATGATGTTTTTGATCACTAATAACCAACCAATTAAGTTAGAAACTAAATTGAGTTTAAATTCTATTTCAAAAACCCTTTATTTCCAACCCTAGTTTTATCCCCTTTTCTCTAATTCAAATTCTATAAGGAATTTGGAGATACTCTAAAAAGATAGTTTGTAGATCTTGACAAGAGCTACAAAGTTGGTATAGAAAGTTTTCCAAGTTTCCAAAAGGAATTTCAAATTAATTTGAAAATACAGTTTCCAGCAATTATCCCCTTTTGATTTTAAAATCATAATTCAAAAATTATGCATAATGTGAGAAAACTTTGTACATGAAAAATGTTTGGATTGACAAACTCAACATTTCATAGTTTTAAAGATTTTCAAGTTTTATTGAAAAATCAAAAGTAATTTCAAATACTTATTTCTAGGGTTTTATCCCCTTTTCAAATCTGAATTTAAATTTCAAAATCTAAACAGAATTTGAAGATGTCCATTAAAGGAAAAGTGTAGCTCTTAAAAAGTTATGCAAATGATATTTTTGGAGATTTTCAAGTTCTTATATAAATTTGGGAGTAATTTGTATTTTAAACCGAGTGGCAATTCTGTAAATAACTTGAACAGCACCCAACCCTATCGGCGCCCGCCATGGCCGGCTTCACACCGCGCGCCGCCGTCCACCGCCGCGCCTTCTCGGCCGCCCGCGCGCTCACAGACGCGCGAAGGTTCACCGTCGCCGTGTCAGCTGCTCATTCATCATCTTCTTGCTATAAATAGCAGTCGGCCGACGCCGTTTCTCTTTCTTCTTCCTCCCGCCGCCGTCGCCGACGACCTCGCTCCGCCGTCGAAATTCGCCGCCGACGCTCAACCTCTGTCCAATTGCCCTCGCTCAAAACTCCGCCACTTCATCACGGTTCTTTTGGGCCAGTTCAAGCTCACTCTCATCGCCCGAGTTACCCACACTCGACCTTCTTCTCCGCGGCCGGTCAGCCGAGCCGCCGCCGCCATCTCTGCTGCTTGCCGTCGCCGAAGGTGAAAATATTTTACCTTCGACCTCATAATCGTGTTCTCCATGTCATCCTGCGTCTAATGCGCACCTTGGTTCGAGCAGCGCATTACCAGAGGCCGCCGTGACGCCGTCGTGCCATCGGAGCGCCGCCGCCGCCATCACCGCCGTCGACCGCAGCTCAACCCAGCCACTCCGGACCTCCATCAACGTGCGCATCCACTCCGTGGTGAGCTCCTGCATCTATCCGTGCCATCAATTTCACTCATCCTGCACCGTAGCCGCCGGTAGCCGTAGCTCGTCGCCGGCGCAGTGCTGCCGCTCCGCCGCGCGCGATGCCATCCTGCCCAGAGGCCGAGACCGACCTCCATGTAGTGATCAAATCGGTCCGTTTAGGTACCCTGCACATTCCAGTGACCTCACCATCGTCGGAAATCGCTCCGGTGAGCAACTCCGCCGCGCCCGAGCTCCGCCGCGCCGCCATGGCTGCCGGCGTGGGTGCCGCCGCCGCTCCTGCGCGCCGTTAGCTAGCTCGTTGGACTCCCCGTGCTGTGTTGAGTCTGATGGACCAACCCATGTCGCCGGAGACCTCACCGACAGCGAGGAATCGGCGGTCAACCGCCGCGCGGCCGTCGGTCAGCGCGGGGTTACTGTGCCGATTTTCTTTTTCCATTTTCAGAAAATGATTTAAATGCTATTTTTTTAAAAATTCATAGTAATTCATATATAGCTCCAAAAATTCTAAAAATTTTTGTGGATGTTCCTTATGATGACATCTACATAGGAAAAATATGAAATGCCAAAATTGAGTACTTTTTGCATATGTGAAAATTAGCCCTTTTAATTGAAAAATGGACTTTCCATAATTTTTAATAATTAAAATAATTGGCTTTTAATTCTGAAATTTATTTTACCATCTAGTTAGGCTAAGAGCTTTCTAAAATAAAATTTTGGGCTTAATTTGACAACTTTAATTTTTATGCCTTTATTTAATGCTTTTAAATAATTAATTAACCCCTTTAGTTAACTTAATCATTATAGGAATTGTGTGACTTGGGATTGATTGATGACCTTAGGTCATTAACCCTAATGACCTTTGGCACTTTAATTAATTATTTGCGCTTAGCTTAATCATGTCATTAGGGCTCAATTAACGTTATTTTATGTGTTTAATTAATTACCCAAAATGTCGTAGTTAACCCTAATCAGTTATATAAGCGAAGTTTTGTTAGCTTGCAACTTTATCGTGAAGAAAAGTGGTACTTGATCCCTTAATCTGATCATTGCATCCATCGAGCATCATATTTATTATTCCATCATGTAAAGCATATTACTTATCGAGTAGTTTCCGTTGACGGAGAGTTAACGTATCACTCAGATCTGAAGGACGAGCAGATTCAAGAATCGGGAGTTGATCCAGATTTCGAGACCGTCTACCCCGAACATCAAGGCAAGCCCCGGATACATTTAAACCCTATTCTATTTATAAAAGTTTTATCGCTTCAGCTCTGATATGTTGCATTAAGTAGTAGGAGTTGAGTGAAAACCCACAAATTGCATTACCTGTCTTAATTCCTTAATCCTTGTTACCTACTTGTAAGATAAGTAGTAATGCTTAGCCCTGCTTATTTATTTAATTGTCCAAAGGAAAAAGAATGAAAAAGATGAGATTGGCTTTATTGTTGTAATCTTGATAATAGTAATAAATCGAGTCCGGACGGCGAACTTGCACTGGGAATGGAGTCCCTCTGTAGTGTTCTCGTCTGTTGATGCCCTAGGTCCCGTCCGATGGTGACCTGTCGATAATCGAGAAATTTAGAAATCCACATGCATGAAGTGGTATACGGATGGTTGGAGCCGTGTATGCCATGGAGTGACCTAGCGTGGGGTCAGAGAATCCCATCTGCTGTCATAGTGTGTTTTACTGTGGGGTTTAAGTTCCCATGTATCTCGGTACGCTGGGCTGCAGAGCTCACGTGTATCATGTGGTGATATACGGCTGAGGTTGTTATCCCGGTATATCGGTGCACTTGGGGTGCTTCGGAGTTAAAGTCTCCGGTATGCTCAGTCACCTAGGTCCCAGCTGGGTATGAAAATGGATTCGAATCGCCGTTGCTTCTCGGAGAAGAAGACTCGATCACTGATCATCATCGTAGTAACAACTCGAACAAAAATTAAAGTTCAATAATGAAGTTGGTTGATAACGGGAGATAGTCCCAGCAACTTCTCTTTTTGTGTAAAGCTTTTCTGCAAAAATTGCTTATCTCTTACAAGCCTTACCTTGTCCCTCTAGCCTGCATCTCTTGAGTCTCTACCCTTCTCTTTCGTCGGGTCAGTCTTGTTGAGTACTGTTGTACTCAGGGTTTGTTGAACCCCTGTTGCAGGTGAGCTTCATGGGCAGGAGTGTTATGCATCCTGCTGCATGACAGTCGTCGAGGAAAGCGACGACGAATAAAGATGTTAAGCTCTTGGGCAGAGCTTTTGTGTAATATTGTAATCTACTGCTACTCCACTACTATTATGGTTTGTATAACTTAAACCTATCATTGTAAATATTTTGAAACTCAGAGTTTGTAAATGTATGTTATTGTAAGTCTTCCGCTGTTTTACTCCGTGGTATTTTATTTTTATGAAACTGTTGTAATACTGCAATGTCTCTCTACAATGATTGATCCTGCTCGGAGAATCGTGGATGATTCAGGATTTACCCGACAGACTTTTTAAGTCGTATGGAACACAGTCATGGTTATTTGGAGTCTGTTTAGACAATAATCATGCGTGTGGGCCATATGATTTAGGAGGTTCTGCCACAACTATGATAAGTGGAACGCTAAGGCAAGGAATACTATTGTCGGGTACCCGAATAAGGGGGTACCCTAAATCCGGACCCACAAGAATTAATCCCCGAGCAGTTAGCATGAAATCTCGAGGAAGCTTTTCACAAACTAAGCCAAAAGCTCCTCAACCAGCCCAGGCCCAACACCGAGGGATGTCGCCGTATTAGGCCGGCCCACGAACCAAGCATGCTAATTTGAGCGCATCCTCACTCGATGGGACCCTCGATCGATGGATGGTAGTACGTGCGGTTGACCCCCCGTCGAGTGACGGAACTCGACGGAAGCGAATGACCCCCCGTCGACCGCAACACCCACTCCGCCTCACCTAGTCCTTGCACGAGATCTAGGGCATTAAATGCACCCATCAACTTCCACATAACCTCGTGGCTACAACATGAATACAGTGACCTAGTATAGCGGTCAAATCTCTCTTTTACCGCCCATACCTGGGGAATCAGATATTCGTACCACACTGTTACGCCATGCCGGGCACTGTGCCTCATCAGGCACCCCCTTGGGATGCAATTGTCAACACCTGTTCCATATTTCTTGGGACTCAGCCTTATCCATTCAGGCCTCGACCCCTTCAACCACCTCTCGACTCGGACTTCGACGCCTCTAGTCAAGCTCCAACCACTCCCGACGCGACGTCTACAAGGATTCACATGCTCCCCATAGGGACACCGGTCTTTCACCGACCATCGACAACATCACCATGATGCATGGGGAGGATGTTCATCACCTCCGAGCATGTCGCTACAGAAGCCGACCATGCTCGGTGTGCGCCTCTACAGCAACCATGACATGATTGGCATCCACCCTTCGACGTCATCGCCTACGACAACCCTAGGGTTCCTATACACCTGAGCCTCCCCTTGGCCTATAAAAGGGGATGCCAGGGGCTAGTTTTAGGCATTGGCTCTAGCAGACAGATAACGGTCAGCACAATTTGACCTCACCACTAGCAAGGCATAGGCATAGAACTTCTGAGCTTAGGCTTTTGTGGGGGTATAGACCCCGTATACCCTCGTGGCTAGACTTTGGGCTGCTCGGTACAAGACGGCCCAGACCAGAGAACAAAGGCTGGTCCATCATCTCCCTGATCGGTGGGCCAGACGACAAGACAGAGCCTGTGGTCTGCTACCGCCCAGGTCGGTGGGCCACAAGGGTGTTGAAGGCTGCTTGGCATGCAAGGAGTCTTAGTTGGTTAGATCTTCGTGTCCTCCAAGACAATGTAACCAACCATAAGAAAACCCTAGATATGTAACCTTGTCCCCCGGCTATATAAGGAGGACAAGGACCCCCTAGAATGGATCTCTTCATCTCATTGTACTCCGGTACTCATCAATACAGCAGCAAGGACGTAGGATGTAGGGTATTACGCTTCTGAGCGGCCTAAACCTGGATAAACCCTGGTTGTCCTAGTTGTTTGTCTTGAGTCTCACATCTAGGTCGTAGATCTTAGTGCGACCTCACCGCAATCTAGTACCTCGGGGTATCCCGTGGTAGACTGCCGATGAGGTTTCATCAACAGTAGCGCGCCAGGTAGGAGGTGCGCGATCTGATCAGTAGGCGATCAAGATGGTTTCATTCCCTACTTCCATGGACTTTGAGACGGGCATCTCCCTCACCATCGGCTCCTTCACCTGGACCACTAGAGTGGTGACATTGCTCACGTTCACCGGAGCAGTGCAGCCGGTCCCAGCTCCGGCTGCAACGCAGTCGGCGCCAGCACTGACCGCACCGACCACTCCACCACAACCCAAATCTCGGGACCGCCCCCGAGATCCTCACATCCACTGGAGCTGCCTGGCTACCAAGGGAGGCACGTCGACAACTCTGATCTGATCAATCGGCATGAAGAGGGACTTGCTGAACTCCTCGAGTATGTGCAGTCCGCTCCCGCTCGGCTCCGTGCAGAGTACTTGGATTTCACCCCTGTCCAACCACGTCAGCGCAATCGTGCCAACCAGCCATGCTGCGTAGATCCAGATCTGCCTGTGGCTCATGGGCCACCACCTGTCAGCCAGGATGGCAATGCTCGGCACTAGCAAGGTCGTATGCACCAAGCTGGTGGCCCATGCCGACCAGATCCAAATCTGGTTTCGGCCCGAGCACCTCCTACTAACCGCAGGGGAGGACCTCCGGCCTCTTGCCGAGGCGGGCCTCCTACTGTGGTTCAATGTGAAACATCCTTAATTTTCCACGAAGGGAAAATACACAGAATGAAGGATATAATGATAGCCCAAGAGGTTCAAGCATCAACTTATCCAATATCAGTTGATTACAAAGCCATATTCGAATAAAAGAATACAATAGAGGGGTTTACATAATTTATTACATCGCCACATGGCGGAATCATCAGAGTATCTAGCATCCAGAATAACTGCGGAAGTAGAGGGATATTGCGGAAGCAACGTCTTTCACCATCTTGAGCGTAGGCATGAGACCAACTAATCCGTTCATCCTTCAGGGGCGTCGGCAAGCCATCATCCAAACCTGGATCCAAATTTTCAGTACGTTTTGTACTGGACACATCTCCCACCCTATGTTTTGCTTTTGCTATGTAGTATTTGGTAGGATGCAAAGGATATAATCAAAGAGGCCTAATATATGGTTGTGGTTTCCTATGCAAGTATCATCAATATTATATAATATAGTTCATCAAGTTTTAACCCATCTCATCCACACATCTTTCCCATCCTATCACATCACACACATCTTACCCTCTCGCACTCAGTTGACAGGTCCAACTCCCTCTCGGAGCCTGTCTTAGCGGCTCACAGCCGAAAGGTAAAACCAGGGGGAGAATAGAAGGACTCATCTCACTAGTCCCGAGAAGCGTAGGTCAAGGGAAGGCCATACCAAGGCCGCGGACTATATATAGATTTAAAACTCTGCAGAGTGTGTACTCCCATAACCACAAGATCACCATCCTCGGCGGTGCGCTCCGTCTAGGCTGATTCCGGCTGCTTTCTAACCGGTGTGATGCCACCCTACCACTCAGTTCTGGGACATCCCAAAATACAACCGGAACACCGATAGGTACACCAGCACACTGAGACTGTGAGGCGTAGTTACCCGGGCCACCAAGGTAACTTTGCAGCTTTAAGGAGGGTGTGGGACCCAATGCCCATACCTCTTGACACTATCTGCTAACAACCTAGTAGTAGTGGCACCGTCCTAGCTAGTCAAACATCCGTCCCCCGCCCATTCAGGGGCGAGTGGTAAGCACGTAGGTCCCAAGGTTCCGGTTCTCAAGAGATATCAGGTCCTGGGGGGATCAGACAGGATTATCTTCTCATAGGGACTACAACAGTCCGTGCTACAATAGCACCTCCTACCCGGGGCCTCGCTCCACGAAGGCTCTCGTCCCCGGGATCACCATATACCTCACAATGTGCCCACCACAAGCACCTCATACGGGGATTCCTAGATCACATCCCCCGACAAATCTCGCTCCAAAAGCTCATCATAGAATCCTGTCCGATCGACTCAACCCTCACCACACACCCAAGACGCACGCAGCACTCTCCCCAAGTGAAGTGGCACCACGTGCCTTAGCCATATACCATACCATACTCTCCACCACGCATCACATCACAGATATAAGCATAGTAGAAGGAAGGCATCATAAGCAAAATAAGCATGCATCTAGCCTATCAGTGGGTGTGCAGGGGTAAAGCTTGCGACAAGGTAAATGCTCATCAAGCAATTCTACCATGCATCCTATCACAGGTGATATTCATAAATAAAGCACTAGCAAACTAGTTATTATATCATGCGTAATAGGATCTACGAGGCTGGGTGGGGTGTGGCACCTGAATAGCTGTCACTCAAGTCCTCCCTCAAGTCCTTGGCATGCTCCTAGTCCTCCTCCTTGGGTAACTCCTTCGTGGAATCTAAAATTGAGACATAATGGTCATGGGAGCGACCCCTATAGATTAACACAAAGAACCAAATGAAATCCAATAACTCCAAATGTAATTATACATAAGCCTATGATGTAGAGCTCATTTTTATGAAAATTTGGACACTTGGTTTATATTTTTCAGAGTACGTATGAGGAAGTTATGAATTTTACAAGGTTTAATCATATTTCTGAAAAAGAAAAAGGGGCAGTTAAATACCAGGGCGACACGTGGTAGCTTCCTATTGGTCCACGTGGTGCAGCGGGTCCAGTAGCAATGGCATGGTGCTGATGTCACGCTGATGTCATGCTGACATCAGCACTGACATGTGGGACCAGGTCAAACAGTGGCTTACAGGTGGGTCCAGGTGGCTGAGTCACTGACAGGTGGGACCATGGTCAATGGTCACTGACAGGTGGGACCCAGTCAACGGTCAACCATTGACCAGTGAACGGTCAACGTTTTTCGGGCCTGGACTGGGCCTGGATGGGCTCGAGCAGGGCCGGATATGGGCCGGGTTGGGCCGCTCGGCCCGGACACATGGCAGTCAGTTGGGCGTCCACGTGGCGGACCTGGGCTCCTTATTGGGCCGAGTCTACTGGTTGATTGTGAAGGTCGGTCCACGGTGGTCCAAGGCGCTGGCCTTTTGAAAATAGACACGGCTCACGGTGGACTGGGTGCTCGCAGAGAAACAGGGAAACTCATCCCCTTTCCCTCTCCCCGCGCGCGTGCAGACACAGCGGTGCTGCCGCCGGCGGTGAGTGGCACTACGGCTCCGGTTGCCCTGGCTGGCTCGGGTGGTCGCTAGAGCTACGCAGAGGTAAGGCGAAGGCAGTCGCGGGGTGCAGGCGGGCTGCTGGTGCACCGGCTGGCCGGCGCACACGTCGCGGTGGCGTTGGCTGGCTCGGCCACGATGGCAAGGGCGCTATGACGCATTAGAGAGGGCTTACGCGTGCGCAATGGATTCGTGGACTCAAGGCGATGCGGCAGGGAGCTTCAATTTGAGTAAATTGGGCCCCTAGGCTGACGGTCGATGGCGGCGGCAGAGCTCCGTCGAGCGTCGATTGGTTCCATCTTCTTCCCTTCTTTCTGATTCAAGCAGCTCGGAGCTCAAAGGGCTAACTACCGTAGCTACTGGAGGCTCAGCAGGGGCGCGCGCGATGGCAAGGTTGCAGCGGTGCACCGGCGGCCGGGAACCCAGGTGACCAGGGCTGACAATGGTGCCAGGCCCCACTGTGGTCTACCCTACGTCCTAAGAAGTTGCCTGAATGACGTTCTAGACCAAGGCGGAGGTGAAGGTGAAGTTAATGAAGCTAAAGGACGTCGGGAGAGTGGGAACGCAGGGCCGAACTGGCCGGCAGCCATGGCGCATGCTTACCAATGCATGGCGATGCTGGCGGTCGAACTTGGGGAAGCGGCAAGCAGGTCGATGGAGCAGTGAAGGGGAAGCAGAGCGGGGGCGGCTCCACTGACTCAGATGAACAGGGCCACCGGGTACTCCTCTGACGAGCACGGATGTCAGGTGGACAGATATGGGATGGAGGTCAGGGCTGACATGGTGGCCCCACGCATCAGTGGCTCGGGGCCACGGGTGCATGGTGCGGCTGGCTTGCTGGGTCGCTATGCCTTGTGGGCCATGGGGCAAAGCACGGGTGTGGGTGAGCAGGCCGCTGTGGCAGTAGGCCGACAGGCCGAGGCGAGCAAAGGTGGAGCGGGCTGCGCGGTCGACTTGCTGGGCCGCGAGACGGAGGTGAGAGGCAGGCTGGCCTGGCGTTGTGCTTGTTGGGCTGGCCGGTTGGTTGGGCCTGAAGAGAAAAAGGAAGCAGGCCGACCAGGCTGTGAGGCCGGGCTGGCATGGGTGCTTGGGCCAGATTGCCTTTCCTATTTCCTCCTATTTCTTATACCCTTTTCTATTTCCATTCCCAAGCTATGCCATGATCAATTAGCAAGAGTGCTAGTGTTAGAGAGTTAGTGACCATGGCATAAGTACTTGGTGGGTCCCCTAGGGTCTCATGGTCAAGTTGGAAGCCATGTCCATGGTTAGTAGACATATATACATACATGTATTAATATGTGATTTGATTTTATTAGACATTACATAAAATCAAATAAGAAGCAAATCAAGCTCTTGTAAATTACAATGCAGATGCTCCAACTAACATTGGTGCTACTTGTGCAACTATTGGATGTTTTTCTACATGACACTCACCAACCATAGGTTATTTTTGAAAAAATTTTGTTGGTTGTGATTTTTGGTGTTTGGGATTTTTAGGGTTGTTACAAATGCCACCAACAGCAACCTATGCCCGACCAGGGGCACCGTCAATAGCGCCGCGTGCACAACCAGGCACACTGCTAGCGCAGACCAGATCCAACTCTGGCCGTCGTGCGTGCTCCGCCCCCAGTCAGGCTTGACGAGTTCATTAACATGCACCAACGTGCGTGTAGGCCCGACCGCGCCAAACGCCAAGATCAGGCCACACAGCGGCAGCAACGCCATGCACAGCAGATGTAGCCTGCCCCAGGGCTGGCAGATCCAATCGCCTCTGATCCAAACAATGCAACTGCCTTCCCGCATGGGTCGAGCAACGTAGCCGTGTCCTACACGAGGAACCTGCTGACTGCTCCTCGGCGGCGTGACGACCTCATCCTGGATCTAGATCAAAGTTTGATCCTGGTCCCGGAAGACACAAGACCCACGATCGGCATGGTGGCCATTGAGCAGACTACCTCTAGGTTGACCACTACAGTCCCCGAGGATGGCAATGTATCCGTCTCGCTCTCAGGGCTTGAATGGACACCCTCTGGCTCCTTCGATCTCACTGAGTACCTCCTCTCTGACGAAGAGAGTTTTGAGGTCTGGAGTTGGGAGGACGTCGAGAAACATACGACCACGCCAATTCACCAGGTGTAGTCCGATGATGCCATGCCGGACGGTCCCAAGTTTCCACCAGGATTCCACGGCGCGGTGTTCATGGTTAGTGAAAATGAGCCCCCCGTCCCAAATGAAACGGAGCAGGACAGGGTGGCAAGGGATGCTCGCAACACCGACTGTGAGTGCTGACACCTCGTCGAGGCACAAACCAACGCCGCCATCAACAATGGCGGCAATGGAGACAATGGTGCGGGTCCTCGGCCTCGCTGCCTTCAACACTTTCTCAACGGCAAGTTCAACATGGTAGGAGACCAACTCGTCAAGGAGACTCCCACGGCCAACATCATGGTAACCATGGATCGGCTCGGTCAGCTTCCTCCGAACACACCCGGGGTCAAGGTAATCCATGATTTTTTGATCGCCGCTGAAGCACAAGTGATTTAGCTCCGCTGGCTCATTGACCACATCACGTTGGTCACGGTGGTCCAGGCGAAGCCGCTGCCACCAACCCACGGAGAGTAGCGCTGACAATGAATCCAACCATAGTGGACCTCCTCCGAAGCCACGCCGACTGGCCGACGACGCCCTGCATGGGATGCAATGTGATGAGCAGTACCAACATAGCAATCGCCAACGTGCTAACCGTCAACAAGCCAACCGCCATGCCAGGCGTGACCAGGAAGTCAAGTAGCCCTGGGACCATGACCTCCATGAACACCTTGATGAACGCTTCCATGCTCACTGACATGTGAGCAGACCAACCCTGTTCTCGGAAGATCTCAAGGCCGTCGACTGGCTAAAGAACTTCTAGATTGGGGACATAAAGATGTACGATGGGCAGGACGACCCTGAGCACTGGATCATGCTGTACGAAGTGGCGGTGCGAGCAGCAAGTGGTGACCACTATGTCATGGGTAACTACCTCCCAGTAGTCTTAGGCAATGTCGCTACATCCTGGCTGCTCTGCCAGTGTGCCGACAGCATCCATAGTTGGCCTCAGCTCAGGTAGATGTTCATTGACAATTTCAAGCCCACCTTTGTGTAGCCGAACACTAAGTATACCTTGGCATAGGTGCGGCATCGTCCAAGAGAATCGCTGCGACAGTACATCTAGTGCTTCTTCGATGCATGAAACCACGTGATCGACGTCACCTCGGCTGAAGGGATCGACCTCTTCATCGCCGGCCTAGTCTAGCCACGTGGTCTAGATCTTAAGGAGTTGCTCCTCAAGAGACTGAGGACCATGGAAGGGCTCCTCGCCACTGCCCACATGTTTGCTCATCTCGACGATGGGCTGAACGAAGGTGACCCTGTCTCTTCAGGTCGCAACTACCGCCGTGATGATGACCACGATCGCAACAATAATAAGGATCACCAACCACCTCGACGAGACGATCACCGTGGCAACCATCACGACCACTGAGATGACAACAGTTCCTTTAAGCGTCGTGGCTGGGAAGCCTATGAAGGTGGTCGGCGCAACCGCAATGACTCATCTGTCAACGTGGTAAAAGGCCAAAAGCGGGCGAACGATGAAGAGCTCGACAAAGTCCTTAGCCAGGACTGCCGTCGCCATCTTGTCAAGGGCCACATGCTAGGCGAGTACCGAGTCTTGAAGGGGGCACTCGAAAGGACAGCAAATAAGAAGCTGCGCCCAGCCCCAAAGGCTAAAGCCAAGAGAACCATCCAAGAGGAGGACATAGAAGAGGAAGAAGCTCAAGACCAGGACCCACGCACGCCTATAAGGACCCTGTGAAGAATGTAACTGCCATCTTCTTTGGCGGCAAGGTCAGATTATAGCATGCCCATGATAAGAAGTGCTGACATGGGCCATCGTGGGGATCTAGGAGGCAGATAATTTTGTCGCGGATGTCAAGGTGTAGCTCTGGTCCGAGCAATCCATATAGTTCAACTGTAGCGATATGTGGGCCAAGGTCCCCAATGCTGGTCCTTGACCCGATGATAGACGACGTCTGGTTTGAGAAGGTGCTCATCAACGGTGGCAGCGCTCTAAACATCCTGTTCTATCCGGCCTTCAAAGAGCTAGGGCTGACGAAGGAGAGCCTCAAGCCTTACGATTCTCTATTCTGGGCATCATGCCGGGCAAGCCCTCATATCCCTATGACACCCCAGTTCCCAAAGGAAGACAAGAGGCCGTCATATGTTTGCCTAGGAAGTCCACACATATAACAGAAAATGGAATATCAGTAAACAAAATAAATAATAGCAGATACATACATATAACAACACTTAGAACTTATCAGAGTTACGTGAAACGTTGGCTACAACTTCTCTTCAGAGCTCCATCCTTCTCAGGGACAGTTGACTGGGGGCTCCGTATGCCATACACCTCTGACACTCAGCATCTTTATCCTTCTTTAGAGCAGCACCTTACTACAAACTATAGCAAGGGGTCAAAACTCAGCAAGTATAGACAGAAAAGTAATGATATGCATGGCTTAAATAAAGGTAAGGCTAGAGGGTAAACTACGGTAGCATTTTAATTACAACAATTAAGTTTTACTTTTGCAACCTATTCTCTAATCAACTTGGTTGAAACACCCAAACCCTTATTATGGTCCAAGCAGCAATTAAGATTCATTTGGTAACCAAATGGAAGCATATATCCATTAGTATTATTAACCTTGAGATTTGCCATCTCAAGCAATACAGGATTGCCATCCTGTTCATAAACAGAGGTAGCCACCTCCTCAAACAACATCACCATGATTTAATAGCTTAGAACCATTTGGCTAAGTCATGCGAGGATCTGGGCCGCTCATGACCATGAGCACGGACGATATACCGATTTTAACTCTGCGTAGGGGTGTACACTTTCACTCCAGATTGTGATTACTCTTTATGCCTGAGGGATTAGCCTCTTAGCCCATTACCAAGATAGGCCAGCAGAGGTCACAACGAGGTTCTTCACAGGGTCATAGGCAGTGACAACTCTTTAGCAATGAGTCCAAGTGTATGGGAGACTTCACTGTGAGGCCGCCCCCATCACGGATCCCTAGCCCCTCCCATACTACAACTTGTAAACAAACCCTAGCGACCATAGCTATAGCCACCCGTCGGTAAGTTGTCCAACCTGCCCATGATGGTCCTTCTAATATACCAAGCTAGTGCCTATTAGCCTGGAGATGTACGGAAGTCCCAGGTTGCCACTCCATGAAAGGACCTCAAGGGGGAGGAGATACAGACACCCTCATCAACACGAGTCCCACTAGCATCCGTTTCCCCTGTCATTCACCGCCAACCAATGATGTAGAACAGCATCAACATCTCCAGAGGCCATAGCCAAAGAGCCCATGGCTCCAACATTATTATTAAGAAGCAAGTTTTAATAAACTTATATTAAATGTGAAAGGTAAGGTGAGTAGAGCACTAGCTGACCTACAACCTATCTACAAACCCCCAAGGGTGATATCTGGATAATGTGGCTAGTTGGTCCTGTGGTTCAATGATTTAAAACACATGCATGAAAGTAAACATGAATTAAACATTCATAGGAGCAATATGATCAAAAGGTCTAGCTGCTCTGTAGACTTTACATGTTCTATCTTCTAGTCTCCAACTCCAACTGTACTTGTCGGTCCTCAGCTCTCGATCTTTAGCACTCACGAATTGCTCTTCGTCTATTTGCAGCAAACAAGCAACACAAGCAGGCAAAACTAAGAACAGACATCATACAAAAGAAACACTGATGAAAGAGCGGACTACACGGTATAGCTCGATACTACGATCACGAGAAGCAACACAAGCAGGCAAAACTAAGAACAGACATCATACAAAAGAAACACTGATGAAAGAGTGGACTATACGGTATAGCTCGATACTACGATCACGAGAGCATATGAACGACCAACCAAGGAGCAAACGTGGAGAGGGCACAACTAACGAGGTTGATCTAGGCTATTCGCATTTTTGGAAAGGCATGGGTAGATCATAAATCTAACCAAGAAGTAAGTTGCATTTTAAAAATCCTAGAGCTTGGTAAATGTCATTGCTATCACGTAGATTGCACCGATATGAGTCTAACACGACCAGAATGGGTTAAAACAGAGTTAAGACGCGCAAGTTATGGCTAAACAAGGTCAGAGGCAAAACTGTAAATAAACATAGCTGGTTTCGCCTTTTAAAATACTTTAAAAACTAAAATAAAACTCAGTTTGGACCTAAAGCATAAATACCGATGGATTCAGGGTCCAAACTGTAAAAACGAAGGCTTGATTTGAACTGCGGTGGACCTATCCACAATTACAAGAAATTGCAGGGGCTTTACTGCAAAACCACCAGAGCTGACCTGGTTGTTGACCAGGTTGACTGGTTAGCGCACACGTGGTGCTTGCGTGGCTACCGCGTGGCGGCCACGTTGGCTGCTGACTGGGCCAGGCAGACCCGCGGTTGACCTGGCATCAACGGTGGATTTGGACCACCGGAGCCAGATCCGACGGCCAAGGAGAGACCGGCCCGGGATGGTCGCCAGAGCGGGCACCTCGCCGGCGGTGACCACTGGAGTTCACCGAAAACGGTGCTCCGGGGCCGGTTTGGCCGCGTAGAGGGAACGGGGAGGCGCGGTGTGACCTCGCGGATTTGATCACGGTGTCCTTGGCGGCGGGAAAAGGTCGGAGATAGGCCTAGGCAACGGCGGCGCCATTGACGCCGACTGGAGCTCAGTGCGGAGGCGTTGCGGGGCGCTAGGGTGTAAATCGGACACAAGGGAGAGATACGCGCGTCCATGCGAACGCGATGCGCGGGTCGAACATGGCGGATGGCGGTCGGGGACGCAGGGTGTCGCGGCGGTGGCGAATGGTGGAGGTGGCGCTTCATGACAATGAAGCACGGGCACGTAGGACTGAGAGGGTGGACGGTAGTGGCATCGAAGGATAGCTTACCTCGGGGCGGATCTCGTGATGCGGGTCTTGTCGACGGGGACACCGTGACGGCGGAGATCGATGCTGCGGCACTCGCAAGCTCGAGCACGGCGGCTATGGCGGCACCCAAGGGTTTGGGGTATGGGTGGTGGCGGCGGCTCTTGGCGCTAGGGTTGTAAAGAGGAGCGCGACGCACTGGGCTATGCCCTTTATATGCGGCGGTGAACCTCGGGTGCGCGCGGGCCCGGGAGGACGGACGGCGCTGATGGCGCCCGTGCGACGCGGGAGGAGGAGGATGCGGCTGAAGCATGGGGCTGGGCTGGCAGCGAGCGTGGGCGCGAGGAAGGCAGGTGGGGACAGCCTATCGGCGGCTGCAGGGCATGGAGCGGCCGCTGTGCTGCGCTGCTGTTGGGCCGGCCCAAGCCGGGTCACGGGCTAGGCGGTTGGGTGGAGCAGGCCGACAAGCTAGGTAGGGGAGCGGGCTACAGTTGGGCTTGTCCCACGGTGCGCGGGGGCGCCAGTAGGCCGAGGCAGCTTGCTGGTGCTGGCTGGGCCGGGGTGCTTGCCGGCTGTGGCCGCTGCTGGCTAGGCTGCTACTGCTGCTCGTTGGCCATGGCTGGCCATGGCTGGCTGCGAGTGGCCAGAGCTGGCCAGGTTTGGCCAGAGAGGGCTAGAGGTGGCTAGGGAAGCTACGTTCGGGCAAGGGTCACTAGAGCAAGCTAGGGGATGATGGCAAACTAGAACGATGGCCAGAACGATAGAGGAAAAAGAAAAACTCTCTTTCTGAATACAAAAGGGATCTTCCCAAACCTTTTCCAAAACCATTTTGAAGCTAAGCATGATAGGCACGCTAGCTTTTTGAAATCCATCTATAAAACTTTTGAAATTCAAACTTTGAACACATTTTGAAATAGTGACTTTGAAGGCTTTATTTTCAAACTCGAAAAGAACCTAGTCATGACTTGTTCGAGGTTTAAAAATTAATTTTTCACACACCAGCACAACAAAGCAAGGCACCACTCAAACACACCTATTTAATTCATAAAAGTTTTTATAAAATCACACTTTTCTCATTTTATAATGATAACAAAAGAACTAAATCTTGTCTAATTTTATGAAAATTAATAAATTCTTTATTTTCTTTAGTGTTTTTGGTTCACAACCCAAAATAGAAATTTTGGGGTGTGACAAAGCTACCCCACTTAACATGAATCTCGTCCCGAGATATGAAGAGACTTGGGATAAAAGACAACACCAGTAATCAAGGTTGATTCATAAACTTTGATAAGACCTGATACAAAGATTTATGGATTTTCCCAAAGGTTGATACAGAAATTAAAGATAGATCCTCCAAATTGATTCGAGATCCAACACAAGGCAAGATTAATGGATCAAGGATTATCCATACATTATGATATGGAGACAAGATAATGGATAACATCACTCTCAAGTAGAGTGATGTAAGGTTTCCCTCTTTAGCTCTTCTAAGAGGACAGAGAGAACAAACATCCATCCTTTGATGATTTGCACTTCCCTAAATTTAAAGTTTATGGAGTGCAATGGAAGAATTTGTGAAAGCCGGCATGGGTCAACCAAAAGAACAAAATCTTTGGGACCTGCGGTGACATACTATGAAAGATCGGTAGACCGATATAGATCAACTATAGTGACAAAAGTTGGATCACACGAAAATCAATGTTTGATCTCCATGTGCCTACCCTTCATGAATTATAAGACATAGGTCTAAGGATTAACTCAAGGTAGATCTAGAAGACAAGGGTCAATTCTTCCAATTGATGTAACAAGATGACCAAAGCAAGGTCCATGATGAGATAACACATCAGAGTAGCTTATATAATGGATCATGGTTAACACTTCATGTCACCAGCGCTTACCGAGCACAACCAAGTGTGTGCACCCACTGGAGGTTCTCGGTTAAGCGTGGCACCGTTAGTTATTAATCAAGACATCATTAACAAGTTTACTACCAATCGATATCTCCCACAACACAGGTAAAGATCTTGCATGATTACACATCTCCTGCAAGAGAAAAAAGAAAAAAGATCATGAGGTGTGGGGGAAATGATGGTTGATGTTGATTCGCCTTCACGCTAAGAAGGGCGTAGACAAACCTTAATGATCCATGAATAGTGATGGCCATAAAGGTCGATGGCAAACATGATAGAGGTTGTGGACTAAGCCAGGCAACTAAGAATGAAAACGACTAAAACATTAGGCCCTGCTTCATGGGATGCAAGAGCTAGGAGCAACATATGATATAGACATTAAAGACAGATCTTATGGTACTTGCAATTTCTTTTGCTTGCCTTCGGTGAGATAGAATAATGATCGGAGTAGGAATTTGAAAAGGTCAACTATATCAAGGTAAGATCGATCTTCAAAACCTTGCACACCATTGACTTCAAATTCGTAAGTTGAAGGGTAAGGGTCGAAGGTTGACAAAAATATCAAGAATTGTCTCAGGATAACAGGGCTCAATCCTTTAGTTACTCATGTTGTGAAACTTGAGATGCTATAGATTAGTGCTAGTAGCGAATGCTACCCTACTTTAACAAAAGCACCGCTTACATCCAAAATATGTACATGAACATCCTCTTAATCCAAATCATATCCTACAGATTCCCTTCATCAATTTACCATTCTGATTAACACACCACCTGATTCTGAATCCAAATAAGGCCAATGAGAAACACAAGGCAAAGATGTTTGAATAAGTGGTTGAGGTGGTTGATGAAACATAAAACAAATTGATAAAAACCTCACAATCCACCTTTACAGCTTAAAAGTAACGAGGTTTGATGAAACAATTATCCCTTTTATGTAGATGTTACAACTGAATTAGAAATAGGGCACTACAGAATAAAACATGTAGCTGACTTCATATGTTGTCTCATGTGCTTCGGACTTCTGCATAGACCAACTCAAATATAACCATGCTTCTATTCCTAATTCTGGTACACCTTTCAAGATGAGAGGACTTAAGTCTAGCAATCACGAACATTGTCTGTAGTTCCTTATATTTGCATCCGACTCCCAAATAAAAAATAGCATATGCCAAAACATATATGCTAATCCAAAGAACATAGTTGACTCCTCGTGTGACCTTGAGTGCTTCAGATTTCTTCTGGTTGCTTGAAATCCATCTAGGCTTCCACTCCAGATTCTACAACTACTTCAGTGTTGAGGTGACCCCACTTTTGCATATGGTCTTCAACTTTCCCCGATTACATCTTCACTAGTCCGGTTGCACTGTTGCATCTTCCCTTTGCTTGGGATAGGTTTGAGTACCTTCATACACAATACATTCTCCTAACAGGGTTATCAAAGACACCAAGTGTTGAGCTTGGTTAATCTCTCCATGACATGCTAAAACCATTCCATACCGAGGACAACGTCAATCTCGAGTGACTCCAAAACTATAAGGTCTACTTCAAAGCTTGCACCCTTTATGTTGAGATTCACTTCTGGGCACATGTGGGTCTCTCTTATTTCCTTCGTGGAGTATTAACTAGCATGGGCTTCCACATTAGTGACGTAGACAACTTATGATCAGCAACATACTTACTTGAGAGGAAAGAACGTGTAGAGCCTCTATCAAACAATATAATAGCAGGAATTTGGTTTACCAAAATCGATCCAAACACAACCTTTTTAGCTTTCAAAGCATCTCTCAATTCCACATTATTCAATCTACCAATTTTGTGACTTTGGTTCTCTTTGTTGCTTCCATACGTCAATGGGTATTTCTTTGGACATTGTCTCACAACATGTCCCTCTTTATGACAATGGTAACAGGCCTTGCTATCTGTTTTCTCAATGATGTCCTTCTGATGTTGTCTTTCTTGAATAGATAAGTTCTAAGTAGTTAAGATGGTACTGATTGGTTGATTCTGAAAGTTCTTCATTAGAGCTTGTTCATTGGATTGCTTCTCAATCTGCTTCCTCTTCCAAGGTTGAAACTCTGTATATGTAATGGTCCATCCATCTATGCTTCCCTCTGGCATAAAACATGAGACTGGGGATGTATCCAACTCTCTGATGTGTGGAGGTATCTTCGAAGAGACCAAGTTTGAGCCAGGTAGCAAGGTGGAACTCAAGTTTGTCTCTCTTTTCAACAGTGGTTCTTGAGAGGCTGCTTTCCTCTTCTTATTCCCTTGATTCTGATCATCCTGTGAAGCTTCAACATTTCCTTCACTTGCTTGCTTCTGAAGGCAGGGTAATCCATAGCGTCTACAACACTGACATTGCTCTAGGATTCTAAATGCTTCATTGTTGTTTCCTTCATCAGATTGCAGATTCTTCTCAACTTCTCCTACTTGTCTTTTCATTGGTCCTTCCTCAAATATGATTGGGGACTTTCGTGAATTGAGCTAAGAATCTTTCTGTGATTCCACTCCACCTGACGTATGTTTGGCATGGTTGTTGACTTCAGCTTGTTGGTCAGGGATGAGGGTAGCATGGCTGGATCTCCTTGACATTTGATGAGACCTCCTTCTGTGTCACCTTGGAGATGTAAAGCTTGCACTAACAGAAGATTCTAGAGCTTAGCTTGCCAAGCAATCATCTGTTCATTACTTAATGTAATTTCTGAAGTTGTTGGCTGACTCTGTGCATTGATATCATCTCTTCCACTTGCATTTCCACTTGGATTCATCATCTGAAGTTGGGCAAAGGTAGAATGAGCAAGAGCATATGAATGAGGGCATGATATCATGATAGGAAAAATTCAATGAGGTTTGGGGCCGATAGCAAGGGATAGGTATGATAAGAAAGAACTCTACCC
Organism: Bothriochloa decipiens; assembly: GCA_023333625.1. NCBI lineage: Eukaryota > Viridiplantae > Streptophyta > Magnoliopsida > Poales > Poaceae > Bothriochloa > Bothriochloa decipiens. Next base: position 26,618,380 of record CM041639.1, on the reverse strand, counting down.
CACTTAATAAGGATTATGCTACACTTCCCAACTCTTCACCTTCAGGGTCTACTGTGGAACAAGGGAAACACAAATGACATATACAAGCATCACAACAAGCAAAACAAACCAATATTACACCATCGATTCTATGAGAGCTTCTTCATCAATGGTGGTCATCCTAAAGGGCTGATTGTAGAAGATGAAGGGTGATCATAAATTTTGAATAAGACAAGGTCAGAAAACTTTTAGTAAACCAACAAAATTAAAAAAAGTTCTAAGGGGATAAGAAATTAATAGCTCAAAGGAAGCTATTCAAGGAGAGGATACAAGACAAGGATGAAGAAAATAGTCAGAATCAAGTACTAAGGGATGGTAAAATAGTTTTGTAGCAAAATAAGCTTTAGAAATTGACTAGTGCTATCATGGCATATGTCCTACAGTCAACATTGCTCTGATATGATCTTATGACACCCTGGTTCCCAAAGGAAGACCAGAGGCCGTCATATGTGTGCCCAGGAAGTCCACACATATAACAGAAAATGGAATATCAGTAAACAATGTAAATAATAGCGGATACATAATATAACAACACTTACAACTTATCAGAGTTATGTGGAACATTGGCTACAACTTCTCTTCGGAGCTCCATCCTTCTCAGGGACAGTTGACTGGTGGCTCCATACGCCATACACCTCTGACACTTGGCATCTTTATCCTTCTTCAGAGCAGCACCTTACTACAAACTATAGCAAGGGTGAGTTCCGTGTCAAAACTCAGCAAGTACAGACGGAAAAGTAATGATATGCATGGCTTAAACAAAGGTAAGGCTGGAGGGTAAACTATGGTAGCATTTTAATTACAACAATTAAGTTTTACTTTTGCAACCTATTCTCTAATCAACTTGGTTGAAACACCCAAACCCTAGTTATGGTCCAAATAGCAATTAAGATTCATTTGGTAACCAAATGAAAGCATATCCATTAGTATTATTAACCTTGAGATTTGCCATCTCAAGCAACACAGGATTGCCATCCCGTTCATAAACAGAGGTAGCCACCTCCACAAACAACATCACCATGATTTAACAGCTTAGAACCATTTGGCTAAGTCATGCGAGGATCTAGGCCACTCGTGACCATGAGCACGGACGATATACTGATTTTAACTCTGTGCAGAGGTGTACACTTTCACTCTAGATTGTGATTACTCTTTATGCCCGAGGGGATCAGCCTCTTAGCCCATTACCGAGATAGGCCAGCAGAGGTCACAACGAGGTTCTTCATAGGGTCATAGGCAGTTACAACTCGCTAGCAATGAGTCCAAGTGTATGGGTGACTTCACCGTGAGGCCGCCCCCATCATGGATCCCTAGCCCCTCCCATACTACAACTTGTAAACAAACCCTAGCGGCGACGGACGGCGGAGGCGACGCTTTGTGATGATGAAGCGCAGGCACGTAGGACCGAGAGGGTGGACGGTAGTGGCACCGACGGATAGCTCACCTCGGGGCTATCCCCTCTTGTCGACGGGGACACTGTGACTGCGAAGATCGACGTGCCGGCGCTCGCGAGCTCGAGCGTGGCGGCTATGGCAGCATCCTAGGGTTTGGGGTACGGGTGGTGGCGGCGGTTCCTGGCCCTAGGGTTACGAAGAGGAGCTCGGCGCGCTAGGCTACACCCTTTATATGCGGCGGTGAACCTCGGGGTGCGCACGGGCCCGGGAGGATGGACGACGCTGATGG
>CM041639.1:26599370-26616648 GCA_023333625.1 Bothriochloa decipiens | reverse complement strand
TGGCCCACGGCGTGAGGGAGGGCGCCAGTAGGCCGAGGCAGCTTGCTACTGCTGGCTGGGCCACGGTGCTGGCCGTCTATGGCTGCTGCTGGCCAGGCTGCTGTTGCTGCTCCTTGGCCATGGCTGGCTGGGAGCGGCCAGAGCTAGCTAGGTTTGGCCAGAGAGGGCTAGAGGTGGCTAGGGGAGGCTACGTTCGGCCAGGGGTCACTAGAGCAAGCTAGGGGATGATGGAAAACTAGAACGATTCCCAGAACGATAGAGGAAAAAGAAAAACTCTCTTTCTGAATACAAAAGGAATGTTCCAAAACCTTTTCCAAAACCATTTTGAAGCTAAGCATGAGAGGCACACTAGCTTTTTGAAATCCATCTATAAAACTTTTGAAATCCAAACTTTGAACACATTTTGAAATAGTGACTTTGAAGGCTTTATTTTCAAACTCGAAAAGAACCTAGTCGTGACTAGTTCGAGGTTTAGAAATTCATTTTTCACACACCAGCACAACAAAGCAAGGCACCACTCAAACACACCTTTATTTAATTCATAAAAGTTTTTATGAAACCACACTTTTTCTCATTTTATAATGATAACAAAAGAACTAAATCTTGGCTAATTTTACAAAAATTAATAAATTCTTTATTTTCTTTAGTGTTTTTGGTTCACAACCCAGAATAAAAATTTTGGGGTGTGACAATCCCCTCGGACAGATCACCTTGCCCGTCCAGTTCGGTACAAAGCAGCACTTCCACATTGACGACATCAACTTCATCGTGGCCTACTTCGAGGGCATCTACCACACCATCCTTGGCAGACCAGGGATCGCCTAGTTCATGGCGGTTCCCCACTACGGGTACCTCGTACTCAAGCTCCCCACCAAGCAGGGCATCCTATCCCTGCGTGGCAACGACTACATGGCCGGTTTGTGTGAAACTGAGGCCTATGCAGCTACAGAGTTCGAGGACTTGAAGCATGACCTAAAGTATACCAGCCTAGGGGTCAAAGAAATGCCCCCGCAGACCTTGAGGTCCCAGTCGGGTCTGCTCGGTGGCCTGCCAACAAGGTCAAGCAACAAGGCGGTCCAGCTTGACCCAACTGATCCTTCGAAGATGAAGAAGATCAGGCCAACCTTCCCCCAAATAGGAAGATGCACTTTGTCCGGTTGCTTCGGGAACACATCAGTGTGTTTGCGTGGAAGCCCGCGGACATGCCTGGTGTTCCCAGGGAAAAGGCCGAGCACTACCTTGATGTCTCGAAGACCACTAAGACGATCAAGCAGAAAATGCAACGGTTCACTCGTGACCACAAGGAAGTCATTAGGGTAGAAGTCACCAAGCTTCTAGCAGCTGGCTTTATCAAAGAGGTGTATCACCCAGAGCGGTTAGCCAATCCGGTTCTTGCACTTAAAAAGAATAATGAATGGAGAATGTGTGTTTCCTACACCGATCTCAACAAACACTTCCCTAAATAGGCTTTCAATCTCCCTCGAATTGACAAGGTCATGGACTCAACTGCAGGTTGTGAGCTACTTTGTTTCCTTGATTGCTACTTGGGTTATCATCAAATAGCCCTCAAGAAAGAGGACCAGGAGAAGACTGTTTTCATCACACCCTTCGGTGCTTTCTGCTACACGACCATGTCGTTTGGCCTCAAGAATGCTGGTGCTACCTACCAGCGGGCCATCCAGGCTTGCCTCGAGAAGGAGATTGCCAAGGACCTTGTCAAGGCATACGTAGATGATGTGGTAGTGAAGACTCGAGAGTCTAGTACACTGGTGGCAGACCTCGAACAGACCTTTAAGGACCTTAACAAGTTCCAGTGGAAGTTAAACCGCAACAAGTGCATCTTTGGCGTCCCTTCTGGGATCCTGCTCGGTAACATGGTTAGCCAGGATGGCATACGACCAAATCCTAAGAAGGTTAAAATCATGCTGGATCTACAACCACCATGAAGCGTCAAAGACATCAGAAGCTAATCAGGTGCATGGCGGCCCTAAGTCGTTACATATCCCGCATGGGCGAGAAAGGGCTTCCCTTCTTCAAGCTACTCAAAGCTAAGGAGAAGTTTGAATGGACAGAGGAGGCCAATAGGGCATTCCAACAGGTCAAGGAGTATCTTGTGACTCCGCCAGTACTCATGGTCCCATGAGAGGGCAAGGAGCTTCTCCTCTATATTGCTGCTATGACTAATGTGGTTAGCACCATGATCGTGGTCAAGCGCAAAGAACCCAGGCACGTCTATAGTGTACAATGCCTAGTATATTATATCAGTGAGGTCCTTAATGAGAGCAAGCAGTGTTACAACCATGTCCAGAAGCTGCTTTACGCACTCCTGATCACCAAGCGCAAGCCCCTCCACTATTTTAGGCCTATAAAATCACTATGGTCACGAAAGCTGCGCTTGGTGACATGCTTCACAATAGAGATGCTAGTGGCCATATTGTCAAATACGCGTTGGAGCTCTCTGAGTTCACGCTGAGTTTCTGTAGTTGTAATTCTATGAAGTCTCAGGCCCTGGTAGATTTTATTGTGGAGTGGTCGAACATTAACCTGCCTCTGGCCGATACTTCTGCCGACCACTGGCGTATGTACTTCGATGGTTCCCTGAACATTGAGGGCACTGGAGCAGGGGTCTATTTCATCTCTCCATCCAAAGACACCCTCTGCTATGTTTTGCGTATCCACTTCAAGGCATCCAACAACGTGGCCGAGTATGAAGCCGCCCTCCATAGCCTCCGTATCACAGTTGAGCTGGGTATTAAGCGGCTCCTGGTGTACGAAGATTCTGCTCTTGTCATTTAGCAAGTCAGGAAAGATTGGGATGTCATCAATGAGAAGATGGATGCCTATGTGGCAGAGATCCACAAGCTGTAGAAAAAGTTCTACGGATTGGAGTTTCCCCATGTGCCTCGTACCGAGAACTCAGGTGCCGACGAGTTTTCTAAGCTCGGGTCTTCATGAGCTGAGGTATCGCCTATTGTTTTTGTCAAAGATCTGATTAAGCCTTCGATCCTCAATTAGGCTTATGAAGCACCCATGCCTGGTCCTGCTACTGATCAGCTTGTAGCGACGCTCAGCGGCAAATATCAAGTAATAGAAGATGATCACATTGGCCAGCAGGGATATGATGAAGGTAGTGAGCCACCATCGGCTGACGAGCCAGCTAGGTTGGCAGCGCCTCCCTAGCTAGACTGGAGAGAGCCCTTCATCAAATATCTGAATGGCCACCTTGTTCTGGAGGACAAAATCGAACGCCAACAGGTGGTCCGTCGAGCCCGTGCCTGCCTCATGGTTAACGGTGAGCTGATGCGCAAAGGCCCAAGGTCCATGATTTACCAGAAGTGCATTACCCTAGAAGAGGGAAAGGAGCTTCTGAAGAATATTCATGTAGGCACTTGTGGCAACCATACTGCATCCCAGACGCTGGTCGGCAAAGCCTACCGGGTAGGGTTCTACTGGACTACAGCCGTCTCTGACGCAAAAGATTACGTGCGCCGGTGCAGAAACTGCCAAATATTCACCAAGCAGATTCACGTCCCTGCACATGAACTCCAGACCATCCCGGTTGCTTGGCTGTCTCATGCTGGGGACTCAACATGATCGACCCTTTCAGAAAGGCCCCTGGTGGTCACACTTGCGTATTTGTGCTCATTGATAAGTTCTCTAAGTGGATCAAGTACAAAGCCATCAAGAAAGTCTCTTTAGAAAAAGCGGTGCAATTCGTTGATGATGTTATCCACCGTTTCAGCATACCTAATACCATCATCACCGATTTAGGCTCCCAGTTCACCAGTGATGAATTTTTCAATTTTGGTGATGATAATGGCATCAAGGTCAAGTATGTTTCCATTGCCCATCCTCGAGCAAACAGACAGGTGGAGCGAGCCAACGGCATGATCATCGATGCCTTGCGCAAAAGGGTATACCGGGACGACAAGGACCTCAAACTTGGTCGGTGGCTCAAAGAAATGCCTGCTGTGGTCTGGGGACTCCGTACCCAGCCCAGTCGCAACATTGGAGTTTCCCCATACTTCATAGTGTTTGGTTCCGAAGCTGTCCTACCAGCTAAAGTTGCTCACCTCTCGCCATGTGTCTTGCACTATGATGAAGAAGCCTCCAACGATGCCTGAGAAGTAGATGACATCACCAAAGAAAAGATGGCACTTGACTCCTATGCTTGGACGACTAAGTACCTGGCTTTCGTATGACGGTACTATAACCGCAACGTCAAGGGAAGGCTATTCACTATTGGGGACACGATGTTACGATGAATACAGAAAGAAGATGGTTTGCACAAGTTGTCATCTAGATGGGAAGGACCATTTAGGATTAAGGCTGTCACACGCCCAACATCCTACCGGTTGGAGATGATGAAGGGTGTCGAGGAATCAAATTCCTGGCACATCGACCACCTCATATGATTTTATCCATAGAATAAGATATGTACCCACTTTTTGTTATCTTGATGTTTAATAAAGTATCCTTTTTTGTCCTATTTCCTATCACAACTCTATTTCTGTGCACTCATCTATCATATATGCGCCCTACATAAGTCACAATTGAAACTTTGTTTTCTGCCCAACGAGAACGGCTTGACAAGGCACTGTCCAGAAAACTCTTACGATGTGTCACAGCTCCACGCTACATGGCACTAGGAGATTTTAGCAGTCGCTCTCCAATGGTGCTAGGTACCTAGTGATCCTGGCGGTCCTACGCTGTTCACTAGTGCATCCCTAGTTACCCCATAGAGTTAGCTCGCTTCGAGGGTGGGGACAAAACTTAGTTGTGGACATTTTCTAAAAAATGAGCTACACATAAATATGCATCTAAAAATGGCAACATGTTTATCATGCACTTAAACATGCCCAACATGTCTGCATCAAAAGAGCTAAAAGTTTACGAGCACCCCGTGCTCGGCACAACTTACAAACAGTGTTTTCCTTCATAACTACATTGTTAACAGCTTACTGACCACCATCATTTTTTGTAGGATCTTCGATGAGCATCATGTCATCAACAAGGGTGGCAGCAGCAGGGGCAGATGTGGTCCAGAGGTCCTCAGCGGCGTCCTCGGTCAGCCCTGGCGCGATGCCAAGCGTGACTTTCGTTGGTTGCACCTCTGGGTACCTGGAGCAGACCACAGCCAACGCGGTAGCAACTGCGTATCGCCTAGCTTCGGTGATGAACCCTTGGAGCACTTGCCACAGCCTCCAACACTGGTTCGCCACAACCACTGCCTCGCCCACTGGGTCAGCAGGGTGCTCCTCTCCTCGAAAGATGGCCCTCAACATTGGCTTGATGTGTTCGCGCATAGCCTGTATCTTCCCTTGGAGGACAGAGATGGTCTCTTCCAGTACCTGGAACCGGGCCATGTGGTGGATCTTTAAATCTGCATTAGTAAACACTGGTGGTTAGCATACACTGGTCCACCCAATATGCAGTAGACTACATACAACAACTCTACATTGTCATACTTAGCAGTGAGCTCAGCAATCTGTTTCTGGTGCTCCACTGCCTGTTCCTCAGCGGACTCCTTCTGGCCCAGCAGACTGGCAAGCTCCTGAGCCATGGCCTCATTCTGGCCACTTAACTCTATAAGAAGCAACATAAGTATACAACGAATTCCAGCATGCATCAAGTAGGAAATAGTACTTACTCTCATTATCCGCCTCCAGGGCGTCCACCTTTTGACGCAGCGCGGTGACCTCTTCTTGTTGCTGCAGCCCCCGCTCCTGGTAGATCTTGGCTAAAGGGTTATGAGGGTGCTACGCTAGGCAGAAAACAAAACTTTTCTGCCTCATAAACCAGGATCTACTGCTAGTTGCAGGTCATGGGATTACCACTAGACACGCGGATGCAGCGGAAGATGACTTGATGTAGTCGTACGCGTCGCAGCAGGCAGTGCAGTTATGTGGTCGTCCGTCACATCAATCCCCTCACGTGGTTCATCCCAAAGCTCTAGATGCAGCACCTCTGAGGTATCCCACGCGTACAGGGAAGAAGCGATGTGCCTCCGGACTGCTAGGTCCGCGAGGAATAGAAGGCGCGAGCATGGGGAGGGCGACAACGACTGTCAAAGGCGTCCAACCCTCACTGCACGCCCTACCCCTTGCTTATATAGGCGTCCCCAATGAGCTCATGAGTTGGAGGCCCATTAATAACCCTAAGCCTTGTCTAATTCGGGTCCAACCCGAATTAGGCTTCCAGCCCCTTAAGCGTGCGACCCTATGGGTTCACGCACACATTAACATGGGCCGAGTACTCCTACTCGCCCAGTAGTTGACAGTGGCCTCTAGCAAGGCGTGCAACTTCTATGCATGTGTAAAGATCATATCAGACGAACCACTATGACCACATACAAGTTATTCCCTTTGCCACTCGATATATGGTTCAACTCATGGGTTAACACTTAACCCAAGCACGACAATGCATTTGTTGATCCAATCACTTGAGTGATCCAGTGATATCTCTCTCGAGTAGAGAGGGGCAAATTCCATCTTGATTGTCTATGTCTCATAGCATGCTTCCCGACCACCGAAGACCAACTTTATAACAACCCAGATATGGAGTAGCGTTTGACAGTCCCTAAGTAGGCCGTTTCACATCTTGAGTACATACCACAATCTCAGGTCTAAGAACATAACGTATATGATGTGAATAGAGATTTTCTCAAGTTGGGTCAGTCCAGCCTACATGTCTCACATGTGCCCACATTATTAGTTTGACATCTCCATGTCCATGACTTGTGAAACATAGCCATCAACTAATACATGTGCTGGTCTAATATTCAAGTGTGTTCTCACAAGAACGCCGACCAGGGACAACTTTAGAATAACCATTCAAGTAATTGAGTTCCACAAACAATTCACATAATTGCCAATCAATACAAATTGTCTATAATGGATATTCAATGAACACTTTATTAATCATGGATACAATCGGAATATCATCATCTCATGATTAGCTCTAGGGCATATTCCCAACAGTCTCCCACTTGCACTAGAGTTAATCTCTTAGATGTCTAATCCCCATAGACCTCATGTGCGCCTCATGCTTAGGCTGTGGAAGAGCCTTTGTCAAAGGATCTGCTATATTCAAATCCGTATGTATTTTGCACAGTTTGATCTCTTCTCATTTCACAAATTCTCAAATCAGATGAAACTTTTGGAGTACATGTTTGTTCTTCTGGTGATCCCTAGGCTGCTTAGCCTGTGCAATTTACCCATTGTTATCACAATGTAAATTCAATGGGTCCAACGCATTCGGAAACACACCAAGATCAATGAGGAACCTCCTCAACCAAACACCTTCCTTTGCAGCGCCAGAAGCTGCAATGTACTTGGCTTCTGTTGTAGAATCAGACACCGTCTCCTGCTTGGAACTTTTTCAGCTAACTGCACCACCATTTATTGTGAACACAAAACCTGATTGAGATAGTGAATCATCACTGTCTTTTTGGAAGCTAGCATCGGTGTAACCGTTTACAACGAGCTCCTCCTCACCTCTATAGATTAGGAACACATCCTTAGTCCTTCATAAGTACTTAAGAATGTTTTCAACCAACGTCCAGTGACTCTCACCAGGATTGGCTTGATACCTGCTCACAACACTTAGAGCATAGGCTACATCTGGACGAGTACATATCATGGCGTATATGACGGAACCAACTGCCGAAGCGTATGGAACCTTACTCATGCGGTTGCGCTCAGCATCAGTGGAAGGACACTGTTTATCACTGTAGCGCACACCATGTGACACAGGCAAGAACCCTTTCTTGGACTGTTCCATGTTGAACCTCTTCAACATCTTGTCAATGTAAGTACCCTGGCTTAATCCTATCAGCCTTCTCGACCTATCTCTATAGATCTTAATGCCCAAGATGTATGTTGCTTCTCCTAAATCCTTCATAGAAAAACTATTATTCAGTGAAGTCTTTACAGATTGCAACATAGGAATATCATTCCCAATCAATATTATGTCATCCACATACAAGATCAGAAACACAACAACGCTCCCACTTTCCTTCTTGTAAACACAAGGTTATTTTTCATTCTGACGGAAGCCAAACCCTTTGATGACCTCATGAAAATGAAGATTCCAACTCTGAGATGCTTGCTTTAACCCATAAATATATTTCTTAAGCTTGCATATCTTTCAAGCATTATTAGGATCAACAAAACCTTCGGGTTATATCACATACACGTCCTCCTCTAAATACCCATTTAGAAAGGCTGTTTTAACATCCATCTGCCATATCTCATAATCGAAATATGCAGCAATTGCTAGAATGATCTGGATAGATTTAAGCATCGCTACCGGCGAGAATGTCTCATCGTAGTCAACCCCTTGAACTTGCCAAAAACCCTTTGCGACAAGCTGAGCTTTATAGACGTGAACATTTCCGTCCATATCCTTCTTCTTCTTGAAGATCCATTTGCACTCAATGGTTCTAACCCCATCAGGCGGGTCAACCAAGTTCCAAACTTGATTGTCTCTCATGGAATCTATCTCGGATCTCATGGCACTTTGCCATTTCTTGGAATCTGGATCCATCATAGCTTCTGCATAATCCGTAGGTTCATCATCGTCCAACAATAACAAATCCCCATGCAATGCGCGAAGTCTTGCTGATCTTCGTGGTTGTGGTGGTGTCTCCACTGCCACGGGTGTCTCAACTTGCTCTGCTAATATAGCATCAATCGTAGAGTCAGTTCCTACTGTTTCATCTTGAACTTCTTCAAGATACACCTTTGTCCATTCTTTTCTATTTTGAGAAACTCTTTCTCTAAGAAAACACCATTTTGAGTAACAAACACTTTGCCCTCTGTCCGGTTATAGACATAATACCCTAAAGTTTCCTTTGGATATCCCACAAAAAAGCACTTGTCTGATTTGGGTGTTAGTTTATCTGATATAAGTCGTTTGACATAAACTTCACAACCCCAAACTTTCAGAAAAGAAAAACTGGGATTCTTACCAGTCCACATCTCATATGGTGTCTTAACTACGGACTTAGATGGTACCCTATTCAATGTGAAAGCGGCTATTTCTAGAGCGTATCCCCAAAATGATAAAGGTAGGTCCGACTGGCTCATCATAGACCGAACCATGTCCAACAAGGTCTGATTACATCGCTCAGACACGCCATTTCTCTGAGGCGTTCTGGGTGGTGTAAGCTATGGAACAATTCCACAACTCTTAAGATGATTGCTAAACTCATGACTTAGATATTCGCCTCCACGATCAGATTGCAAGGCCTTGATCTTCTCGCCATGTTGATTCTCTACTTCATTCTAAAATTCTTTGAACTTTTCAAATGTTTTTGTCGTTACCTGGGAAATGGGTACCCCAAACCCCTGGTTTACTGAACTAAACCCCGCAAAATTAGCAACACGAGCCCTCCAGTGACCTCCCGCGCTAACATACGAAGGCCCGTAGGCTAAGACATATCGGGCTGACCCACGAACGGACAACGACGGCCCAAAGCCAAAGCCTGCTCGAGGGGCTACCGAACGGACCGGGTATAATTCGGGCGACCCCTTGAGGATGGAACTTCACCCGCCGAACAAGCCTGCCCTCGAGGACGGAACTTCGTTCGGGTGAATGGGCGGTCCTCGAGGACAGTGCACCCCTCGGCTTACCGACTCTCCCGTATGAATCCGGGCGCATTCAATGCGATCTACCTACCCCCGCCTAACCTTATGGCCACAGTTACGGTAACAGTTGCAGGTGTGGCGGTCAAATTTGGCTTTTACCGCCCATGCCCCCGAATCCTGCGGATCGTACTTCGCTGTTGCTCCATGCCGAGCACTATGCCATGTCCAGCACCCCCTCGAGACGTATGAATCAGTATGTTTCCCGCATTTCCCGGGATTCGACCTTATCCGGTGAGGCTCGACCCCTTCAACTCGACCCCCTCGACTCAAGCCAAGACCCTCGACCGCCGCCCCTCGACGTCATCAAATGAACCCTCGAGCGGGACTCAATAACTCCCGACGCGACGGCTGCAGGACCTCCCATATCGATGTACAGCGGCACCGACATGATTGGCCTCAACGTCATACATCACTAGCCATGCAAACTCGAAATATATGTAGTCCTGTGCCCCTCCTTCATCTATAAAAGGAGGCGCCAGGACGTTAGGAGAACGAGAGGATCCAGAGCATAGAAACGCTAAGTCTTTAGATCACAGAACAACACCGTGAGACAGTGTAAGGTCGAGAGCCAGGCGTCCGAAATGCCCAAGCTCCAACTCACGCTCCTCACACCTACTTGTATTTTCCCCTGTACTAGCACTTCGGTGCAAGATAACACGAACTATCCTCCCCCCGCTAGACGTAGGGCTGTCTTTGCCCGAACTAGGATAAATCGCCGTGTCCTTCTTGCATCACCCACCGGATTAAGGGAGCACGCAATTACAAATATTACTCATTGGTGTTAACCCCTCGAGGGTCAGAACACTGACAGTTGGCACGCCAGGTAGGGGAGCCGCGTGTCACTAATGATTTCCCGCCATTTTTTTGGATGGGCGACTTTGTTTCACCACTTCCGTGCGCTACGGTGATCTGGTTTGGGAGCCTGGAGTTCATGACCCTCGGCCAGGGCTATGACATGACCCTGCTCTCGATCAGTGACACGAACGGAGGTCGCAGTACGCCCCCACGCTCATGGGGGGCCACTCGCCGGTCTCACCACCATGCTTCCACGTCCAGAAGGAGGCACGATTGACACCATCATCGCCATCAACCTGAGTCGAGGATGGTTCCCGCCGCTTTCTCCTTGCCCCTGACTGGAGATGAGGAACACCTTGTTGAGGGATTGTCTGATTTGAGTTCAGAGGTAGAGGGCAAACCGGCAGGACCCTACCACAACCCCGACTCCACCTTCATAGTACGCTCATTGAGGAAGCGCGACGAAGTCCCCGCTCGATCGAGCCCGCTCCCGCACGAGCTGTTCGAGCGTCATCAGCGGCCTTCGTTCGACTCTAATGATGCCACAACGACGATCTCGACAGTGACCCACTCCAACATGAGCACGTTAGAGGACCGCCCAGGCGCCCTTCTTCATGCAATGACGGACATGGGGACTGTCACACCAGCCTCTGAGGGTTTGGCCTTCTTGAGAGCGCCCGGCCCCGGAGGTACACCGTCGGCACACTCTGACGGCAGCTGCAGGAGGAGGCGCGGGGGCAATTCCCAATCTTCTGCTGCGGCGACCCCGACTCTAACTTTGATCATTGGGATCCTACCCGCGAGTGCCTCCACATCGATGGTGATGTCGACTCTGATCAGGAAACCGTCGATCCAGCGGCCGCGGCAGCTACCACTGTGGCGGGGGGTGCTTCCCCCAGAGCAGAGGAGCAACAACCAGACACACCCCAAGAGACATGCCCCCATCCTGTCGAGCAGGACGCACAGCTAGCACAAATTCGGGAGTTGCAGGCGAAGCTCACCAACGAGCAGGAACGATTGCGCCTGCTCGAGCTAACCCTCGAGCAAGAGCGGCGACCGCCCGGCGGTAGAGCCTGAGCCAGGGCCCGAGAGGTCAACCGGCAGATCAACGAGGCAGGGGGACCCGAGCAATCCGCAAACCGTTACCCTTGAGCAAGCCAAAACATTGTCGCGGCGGCTATGCTCCTTCGCAATATGCCCGTGCCATCCAACTCGCAAGCTCGGCGGATACAACGCGAGGTCGAGGACCTCCTCCAAGTAGCTGCTATTCAGCAAGCCGAGAGCTCAGCCTCGAGGCATCGAGGGGCAGCCTCCGAACCTCAGGTCGAGCCCTCCCGGCCCGAAAGGGAGAGCTCGGTCGATAAGGGGGCGGAACCCCGACAGAAGAGAAAGCCAGCCTGAGAACGTGTCAACGACGACCGCGCTCCCTGCGATGTGCGCCTTGACATTGTCGAGAACCGCAGGCACAGGCACGGGGATGCCGAGGATTGAGGGTACAGTGCCCATCATGAGCGTTACGACAGCGACGAAGACCGATGGGCCCCGGAGCCACCCGGTCCCCGAGTCTTCAGCAGGACGATCCGCTGCGCCCAGCTGCCTGACAAGTTTTGACCCCCTACGAGCATCATCAAATACAACAGGGAAACCAATTCCGAGCTCTGGCTAGCCGACTTTCGGCTGGCTTGTCAGGCAGGCGGGGCACGTGACGATCACGCCATCATATGTCATATTCCCCTGTTCCTGTCCGACACCGCGCGTAGGTGGCTCGAGGAGCTTCCCCCTGACTAGATTTGCGGCTGGATTGACCTTGTCTGGATCTTCGAGGGGAACTTCAAAGGTACCTATGTGCGTCCCGGGAACTCCTGGGAACTGTGCAACTGCAAGCAGAAACCAGGGGAGTCTCTCTGTGACTTTGCTCGATAATTCTCCAAGCTCCGCACCGAACTACCCCACATCTCCGATCTTGACGTCATTCTAGCATTCGTTGTGGGTACAACCTGCAAGGACCTAGTTCGCGAGTTAGGGTGTAACCGCCCCGACACCGTCGATGAGCTGATGGATGTGGTCGCCAACTACACGGCCGGCGAAGAGGCGGTCGGTGCCTTCTTCAGCGACGGAAAGGACAAGGGAAAGGCGCCGGCAGCCAACGACGCCGGAGCCTCGAGCAAAGGGCTGAAGAGAAACAACAAGAAGAAGAAACATCAGCAAGGCAAGCGTGAGGCTGCAGAAGACGATCTCGTCATAGCAACCGAACGCAAAAGACCTCGAGGCCCCCCTAGGGCGCCATCTTTGACAAAATGCTCAAGGAGCCCTGCCCTTATCACAAGGACGGGGCAAAGCACAAGCTCAAGGACTGCCGCATGCTTCGAAAGCACTTCGAGCAAGTGGGCGTGAAGAAAGGTGACAACAAGAAAGACCAAGGCGGCGGTGAGGGCGACAACGGGGAAGACGGAAAATTCCCCGAAGTCTATGACTGCTACATGATGTACGGGGGCCCCTCGACCCAGCTCACGCCTCGACAGCGTAAGCGGGAGCATCAAGAAGTCTTCTCCATCTGAGTCGCAACACCTCACTACCTCGACTGGTCTGACGCGCCCATCACGTTCGACCGCGATGACCATCCGGATCGAGTCCCCAACCCCGGGGCCTATCCGCTCGTCGTCGACCCAATCATCATAAACACCCGCCTCTCGAAGGTCCTCATGGACGGCGGCAGTAGCCTGAACGTCATCTACCTTGAGACCCTCGACCTCCTGGGAGTCAAGAGGTGCCAACTCCGACCCAGCGCCGGTGGGTTCCATGGTGTCGTGTCAGGGAAGAAGGCTCTCCTCGTCGGCCGTATCGACCTTCCTGTCTGCTTTGGCACCCCCGCCAACTTCAGGAAAGAGACCCTCACCTTCGAGGTGGTTGGGTTTCACGGAACGTATCACGCTATCTTCGGCCGACCGGGCTACGCGTAGTTCATGGTGATCCCGAACTACACCTACCTCAAGCTCAAGATGCCAGGACCCAAGGGCGTCATCACCGTCGCCTCCTCCTATGAGCACGCGTACGACTGCGATGTCGAATGCGTCGAGTATGGGGAGGCCATCAAGCAAAATGCCATGATAGCCGCGACCCTCGAGCACCTCGCCGATGAGGTGCCAGATCCTAAGCGACACGCCGGCAACTTTGAGCCGGCACATGAAACCAAGAAGGTCCCCCTCGACCCGAGCTGCCCCAGCGAGAAGGTGCTAACGATCAGCGCCGACCTCGAGGGCAAATAGGAAGCCATGCTCGTCGACTTTCTCTGTGTGAACGCCGATATGTTTGCATGGAGTCCTTCGGATATGCCGGGCATACCGAGGGAAGTCGCCGAGCATGCCTTGGAGATCCGGCCCGGGTCCAGACCGGTGAAACAACGCCTGTGCCGCTTCGACGAGGAGAAGCGCAGGATCATCGGCGAGGAGGTACACAAGCTTTTGGCGGCTGGATTCATCAAGGAGGTCCATCACCCTGAATGGTTAGCTAATCCCGTGTTAGTTAAGAAAAAGAATGGAAAAATGCGGATGTGTATTGACTATACTAGTTTAAACAAAGCATGTCCCAAAGTTTCGTTTCCTTTACCACGCATTGATCAAATTGTTGACTCTACCGCGGGATGTGAAACCCTTTCATTCCTCGATGCTTATTCCGGCTACCACCAAATCAAGATGAAAGAGTCCGACCAGCTCGCGACTTCGTTCATCACACCTTTTGGCATGTACTGCTACGTCACCATGCCCTTCGGCCTTCGGAACACCGGGGCGACGTATCAGCGGTGCATGCTCCACGTCTTCGGCAAACACATAGGCGACACAGTCGAGGCCTATGTCAATGACATCGTGGTCAAGTCCAGAAAAGTGGACGACCTCATCCATGACCTCAAAATCGCGTTTGGGTGCCTTCGAGCCAAAAGCATAAAACTCAACCCCAAGAAATGTGTCTTCGGAGTGCCTCGGGGCATGCTCCTCGGATACATCATCTCCCAGCACGGAATCGAGGCCAACTCCGAGAAGGTGGCGGCCATCATGCGAATGGGGCCGATTCGAGATCTCAAGGACGTGTAGAAGGTCATGGGCTGCCTCGCGGCCCTCAGCCGTTTCATCTCACGTTTAGGGGAGAAGGCCATGCCTCTGTACCACCTCTTGAAAAAATCTGAGCGATTCACATGGACCACGGAGGCCAAGGAGGCTCTCGACGAACTCAAAAGCATGCTAACATCCACCCCGATTCTCGTCCCTCCTCGACCAGCGACATCAACTGAACCGCCTGAGCCCCTCCTCCTCTATGTCGCCGCAACCACTCGGGTGGTCAGCGCGGCCATAGTGGTTGAGAGGCAGGAGGAAGGGCGCGCCTTGCCCATCCAGTGGCCGATTCACTTCATCAGCGAAGTGCTTTCGAAAACAAAAATCCACTACCCATAGGTGCAGAAGCTGCTCTATGCCATCGTCCTTACATGTCACAAGCTCCAGCACTATTTCCTCAGCCACCCGGTTACCGTGGTATCTTCGTTCCCCATAACCGGGAGGCCGCTGGAAGGATTGCCAAGTGGTCGGTCGAGCTCATGGGCGAGACCATCACCTACGCACCGCGGAAGGCCATCATGTCTCAAGTGCTGGCAGATTTCGTCGCTGAGTGGACCGACACGCAGTTGCCGCCAGTCCAAATCCAAGCCGAGCTGTGGACGATGTACTTCGACGGGTCGCTCATGAAGACAGGAGCAGGCGCGGGCTTGCTCTTCATCTCACCCCTCGGTGTCCACATGCGTTACGTCATTCGCATCCACTTTGCCGCTTCTAATAACGTCGTGGAGTACGAAGCACTTGTCATTGGATTACGAATTGCCCTCAAACTCGGGGTCCGATGCCTTGACGTTCGAGGCGACTCGCAACTGATTGTCGACCAAGTGATGAAGGCCTCGAGCTGCCACGATGCCAAGATGGAAGCCTACTACAACAAAGTGCGCAAGTTGGAAGACAAGTTCCATGGCCTCGAGCTTATTTAGGTTGCTCGACGATACAATGAAGCCGCGGACGAGCTTGCAAAAATCGCATCGACTTAAGGTACAGTCCCTCCGGACGTATTCTTGAGGTACCTCTTCGAGCCCTCCATCGACATGGGCTTGGGGTCTTGCACTACACCCTCGAAGCTACACCCCACAACCTTGACCGGGGCCTCCTCGACCGGGGCACAGGTTATGGAGATCCAGGGGACTCGTCCTCCATCGAGCCCGCCACCGGATTGGCGAGCCCCTTTCCTCGATGCCTCATTCGGGGAGAGCTCTCGGAGGACCGGACCGAAGCTCGCCGGATCGCGCTATGGGCCAAGTCCTATGTCATCTACGGTGATGACAAGGAACTCTACAGGCGAAGCCCCTCAGGCGTTCTTCAGCGCTGCATTACCATCGAGGAAGGCAGGAGGCTCCTCGAGGACATACACTCAGGGGCTTGCGGCCATCACGTAGCGCCAAGGACCCTTGTAGGCAATGCCTTCCAACAGGGTTTTTACTAGCCGACCTCCGTCTCCAACGCCATGAGCATTGTCCACTCGTGCAAAGGGTGTCAATTCTACGCCAGGCAGACGCATCTCTCAGCTCACGCCCTACAAATGATCCCCATCACCTGGCTGTTCACGGTCTGGGGGCTCGATCTTGTGGGGCCTCTCAAGAGGACAACCAAAGTGTATACGCACCTGCTCGTTGCCATCGACAAGTTTACCAAGTGGATCGAGGCCTGGCCCATCGGCAATATCCGCTCCGAACGGGCGGTCGAGTTCTTCACCGACATCATCCACCGCTTCGGGGTCCCGAACGTCATCATCACTAACAATGGCACACAGTTCACCGGCAAGAAGTTCTTGGAATTCTGCGATCGCCATCACATCCGTGTGAATTGGTCCACAGTTGCACATCCTCGAACTAACGGCCAGGTCGAGCGCGCCAATGGCATGATTTTGCAGGGCCTCAAGCCAAGGATCCTCAACCGCCTCAACAAGCATGGAAAAAAATGGGCCGCGGAGCTGCCTTCGGTCCTATGGAGCTTAAGGACAACACCTAGTCGAGCCATGGGCTTCACCCCATTCTTCTTGGTCTATGGGTCTGAGGCCGTCCTCCCCACTGACCTCGAGTATGGTTCCCCTCGAGTAAAGGTGTACAACAAGAAAAGCAATGAAGAAGCCCTCGCAAATGCCGTCGACCAGCTTGAGGAGGCTCGAGACAAGGCGCTAATTCACTCCGCGAGGTATCAACAAAAACTTCGATGCTACCACGACAAGCACGTGCGCCTGAGGGACTTCCAAGTTGGGGACCTCATCCTACATCGACGACAGAACAACAAAGGATGTCACAAGCTGACCCCACCATGGGAAGGCCCATACGCCATAGCTGAGGTGCTAAAGCCCGGGACGTACAAGCTCGCTAACAACAAAGGCGAAATCCTCACCAACGCATGGAACATCGAACAGCTACGTCGTTTCTACCCTTAGGGCACCAGTGCCCTCGTACATTCTCGCATGTTTTGTACACTCTCTCATGGCAAATATAAGCAGTACTTTTGATTATAAGTTCAAACTTGTTATTGTACATGCAAGAGGTAGCCTCGACCCTGTCTCGCCAGAGTCGAGCCTCCCTCGGGGGCTAACGGGGGGGACCCCTAAGTTCCTAAAAATACGAATGACTTTTTCGCACGCCTCCCTTTCGCTTCGCAACTAAGTTGAAAACGCCTCGAACCCCCTAGGGGTCGAGGGTTGTCGAGCCGGAGCTCTCCTACGCCTCCGGGCTACGGTACCTCCACTCGCTCCCCCCTCGAGGGATA
>CM041639.1:26465409-26599360 GCA_023333625.1 Bothriochloa decipiens | reverse complement strand
AAAAAGCAAACTCTAGGTGAAAAGAAAGCAAAAAAGGCTCGAAAGTAAAACGACAAATTGCATTACGATAGATGCATTAATGTTCAAAAAGGCTTTCGAAGCCACGTTGAATATAAGTTACAAAAAACTAATTCATTATATGGGCATCTTCACCCAGCCTTGCCCTACAGGCCCGCTCCGTCGCCGCCCTCCTCGACGAGGTACCCTTCATCCGCGGGGGGGAGGACTTCATCCTCGAATAACTTTGCCAGCGCTTCCCCCCGGCCTCTCGGCATCATTGATGAGCCCTTAGCATCGCTCCTCATTCTCGGCGTCGGTCTTCGAGATATCAGGAACGAAGCCTTGGGCGACCACATTCATGTCGAAGATGAAGCCGGAGGAGACCACTGCTAGCGCCCGCTTCACGCCGGTGTGAAGCGCCTCCCGCACGCGATCACGAAGGGTGGCATCGAGGTAGTAGATCTAGTCGACGAGCGCGGCACCCAGGATGTCTTCTTCAGCACCCTCGATGGGCCCGACCTCCCAGGAGGCGCAGAGCCTGTCAAGGGCAACCCGGAGCCGGCTGAGAAGCGCCCCCTCCACCGTGAGGCTCTCCTGTAGCACCTTCGTGGCGGTTTGGGTAGCAAGCAGGTCGGACTCGAGGCCTGAAACACAAAACAAGACTTAAGATAAACCATACGGGAAGAAAAAAGAACAAAGGCTCTTCAAGGAACTCACCAGTACAGCGAGTCTCGAGGGTGCGGTGATCCCCCAGCACGGCATCGCGCTCCCCCCGGGCCTCGTCCTACTCCCGTTGGGCCTCCTTGAAGGCCCGGGTCACCTCCGTCTTCTCGCAGCAGAGGGTCTCGAGGGCACCACCAGCCAGGATGATGGCCTGCTCTTTCTCTTAGAGGGTAGCCTTCATCGCCCCGAGCTGGGTTTCCAGGCTAGCGGCTCAGTTCTTCTCCTCCTAGACCAAGGCAGAGAGGGTGTTACGCGCCGTGGTGACTTCAGCGAAACTAGCCTCGAGTGAGTGGATGCGCTCCACGGAGCTTTGAGCCTCCCCCACGAGTAGCTCAACGCACTCCTGGGCTTGGATGCTCTCACCCTTGGCCCTCCCCGCTTTGGCCTTGGCCACGTCAGCTTTCTCCCTAGCATGCTTGAGCCCTCTGTGAGGTGGGCGGCTTCCCCTTGAGCGGCCTCGGCATCTTCCTTCGCCCGGGCGGCCTCCTCCCTGGCTTTGGCGGCCTCCTCCCTGGTCCGCTTTAGCTCCTCCTCAATCTCGGCCACCCTGCCCTGCGCAGAGCGACCGGCTTCGAGTTGCCGAAGCACTTCCTCCCGGCTGTTGTGCATTTCATGCAGGAAGTCCGACTTGGAGTAGGAACGCCTCCGCACCTCCTGGGGATAGGAAATCGAGGGTTAAGGCATTTCATACGAAAGAACTCAAAAAACCGCATATGGTCTACATAGGGACTCACCGCGAGGTTTCGGTCGAGGCCTTTGACGAGCTCGACGCCCAGCTTCAGCAAGTATTGCAGCCACGCCCGGGACCGCTCGGCGTCCTCCCAGCACTTGACTTCCACCGGGTCATCCATCTTGATCCCCGGAGCACTGGAGTCGCCGAGTTCCCAGAGTATGATGTGCTCCTTGCCCCAATGTGGAAGGACCGTCTTGACCTTGGTTCGCGCCAAGGACTCAATCTCGTCCGCCACATCACGTGGGACGCTGTAACGCACGGCCAACTCCGCCGGGGTGCGGGACTCCGATGCAGCGCTGGCATCCCTCAGCCCGGGGTCAGAAGTCGACCTCCTCAGCACGCCAGAAGCTGCCGTCTTCTCTGGCTGCTCCATCGATGGTTGCGGCGGCTGGCTCGACGCTGCTTCTGGCGCATTCGGAGGCAGCGGAGGTGTCGAGGCCGTCGCTTCCCCCAACACCACGACTTGTGGCACCGACAGGACCACCATCGACGCGTCTTCCACCGGGTTCGGTACCGAGGCCTCCTCCAGTTGCACCCCCGCAGCCGCGGGACCATCGACGCCTTCGACGCTGTTTCTTCTTCGGCCAGCAGCTCGTCCAGGGTGATCACAGACACCCATTGCTTGGGCAGTCCCGATGTCCCCTCTGCCTCTGACGTCTCGGGCGGCTACTGCGCCGGTGGGTCCAGCGGCGTCTGCTGCGCCTGCTGATGCTGGGGCTGGCCCCCAGTTTCCTCCTCCTCTTCCTGCCACTCCAGTGGCTCCTTCTCCCCCTCTTGCTGTGGCCGCGGCAGCTCTGCTTCTTGCAGGGCCCCCTGCTCCTGCTTCCTCTGGGCCTCGAGCTCGCGTAGCCCCGCCGGCCAAGGTCTCTGCTCTCCCATCGAGGGGGGAAGAGGTGTGGTCTCCTCACCCTCGAGGTCGACGATGACTACCTCCTCTCCCGGCTCGTGGCCCTCGGGGGCTCCCACCTGGGGTGCGGGGATCGAGGCCTCCGGTAGGCCAGGAGCGGAAGCTCCCGATGTCGGGGCTCCGCCCCCTGGCGCTAGGCCGAGCTCGAGGGTCGCGGACGATGACGTCAAGGAGGCGCTCCCTCCCTCTTGCGTCCTCCCTGGCTCGAAGTCACTGCCCGTCGCAGCCCCCGAGACGCTCGACCCTGCAGTAAGAGAGGAACCCGTCAGCCTACCGCACGCCATAGCACCGAGGCCTGAGGACAACCACTTGGCTTCCCACGGAGCCAAGGGCCTCGACGTCGCACCTGTGACCGGGGCCTCCATCTTCACGGCTGCGTCCACCTTGAGCCGCTTAGCTGGTGCAAGAGACGCGTCCTATATTCGGCGCTTGGGCCTGGATGAGAAGAGGACAGAAAAAATTTATTAAACTACGCAAAGAAGATGCAACGAAAAATAATTAAATCAGCTACACTTACCCGAAGGGGATAGAGGCCTTTTGGGCCCCCCTCGAACTGCCAGCGAATCTCGAGACCCCTCCTGAGGCCGAGCTCTTCCCGGGGCTGAGGCTACTCGGGGCCATCAGTGGGGTCGTCGCGCCTCCCCGCTCCAACGGGGCCTCCTGAGCACAGCTCTGCTCCGCCCGCACCGACGACCGGGACCGGGTTTCTCGAATCAGAGTGGGTGGGGTCCCACCTCGAGGACGACGGGAGAGGGGTGAACCCCCTCGAGGCGAGGCCTCGGCCCCCTTTTTCCATGCCGGCGCTCCGAGGCCGACGCCATCGGCTGGGGGGCGCGCTCCTCCACCGCCTCCTCCTGCACGAAGGGGCGATCAGCATGGGAGGAACCTGACAAGATGCGGTCGAGACACCCCGCCACCCCCTCGACATCATCGCTGTCATCGTCAGCATCATCCTCATCTCCCTCGGACGAGGGAGACTCCTCCTCCGGGAGCCCGTCATGCCTCTGTTCAGCGCGGCGCCTCGCAAGCCTTTCGCGCTCCCGGAGCTTCTTGGCCTTCTTCTTCTCCTCTTCGTCCTTACACCACTTTTCTTGCTGGGCGGTGAAGCGTCTTACCTGACGGTCGGGAGCGTCCTCCCTCAGTGGGGGCCTCGATCTTCGGTAGTCGATTCTCCCCTACACAAAAATGTTTTAGTCATAGGGATGAGAGAAGGGGGCCGAATGAAAACGTAAAAGGCACGGGTCGGGGCACTCACCAGGTCGAGGCAACCCTCCTCTGGCTGCATGGGGAGGCGGTTGACATCTTCTGCCCTGAACGAGCCCACGACCATCCCCTTTACCCACGCGATGACTTCTGCGGTGGATGGCTTCTTGCCGGACATCCGACACCTCTCGAGAACCTCGGGCGCCATCGAGGGGAGCATCTCGTCCAACCGCAGTGGGCGCTCCATCAGAGGGAACACCTGTCGACTGTGGAAGGCCGAGACCACCACACCCGCCGTCAGGCCCTCCTCTCGAAGGGTCTTCATCGCGGTGATAAGGGGACGAAGTCAACACTGAAGATCTCCTACAACACCATGCGGCTAGTTGTATGGACGCTCGGTGATAAGCCACCCGGTGTACGGCGGGAAGTCACCGTCGTTGCGAAGGTAGAACCACTGCTCGTCCCACCGGGAGTGGTTGGACGTCAACCCGGTGGGGATGTACTCGCGTGGCTCCTCCGACCTCCCGATCTTCAACGCGAAGTTGAGGCACCCCGCTCTGACAATTTGCCTTACTCCTGGCGCCATTGGGGAGGCGAACCACTCCCCCTTGTAAAGGTGGAGCCATAGCTCCCAATGTGGCGCCATCCCGAGGTAGCCCTCGCAGATGGCCGCGAAGATGGCGGCGTTGGAGATGGCGTTGGGGGAGAAGTGCTGGAGCTCGATGCCGTAGAAGTTCATCAATCCCCGCGTGAACTCGCTCGGGGGCACACCAAACCCATGCCGATGATACTTGAGGAAGCTCACCACGTAGCCCTCCGACGGGTTTGGCTCTTGGTGGTTCCTCGGTGGCGCAACCCACTTCGGCCGATTCAGATCGGTGACAGGGCGGAGAAGTCCTTCCCCCACCAGCTCGTTCAACCTTTGCCGCGTGACGGTCGACGGACGCCAGGGTTCGGCGGGCTGGAGGATGGGAGCCATGGCGGCAGCGGCAGCACAGATCTGCTCGGTGGGCGCGGCGGTGGCAACAACAGCATGAATCTCCTCGGCGGACGGACGACTAGGAAGGTTCCCAATCGCGACTTCTCGCTCTAAGTTTTTACCCTCACGCACGTAGGAAAGTAGGAGTTCGGCAGGATGGCAAAAGTAGGGGCGAACGGCGCCTGTCCCCCTCCGTTTTTATTCCCGGGAAGAGCAACGGGCGGAGTCCGGCGGCAGGGAAAAGGTAACTTCCCGCAATTAATGCGTTTACCTGACCATTCCCCCCTCGATCCTAGACCGGATGCACACGTCACACCTCTGGCAAAGAGCCATTGCTCGGGCCCACCACGATCTCCACTACCGCATCGTTTTAGCTTCCTCCTCAAAAGGCGCGTCTAACGGTAAGAAAAATAAGCATCACTTACCAGCGGATTCTTCCAGGAGAAGGTAAACAGGCTCTGGCCCCGCCTCAAAGTCTCGAGGGAGCGAAGGCCGGTCCTCGAGTGAGGGCTCAATGGTCGCCCTTGAGTGCCAAAAAAATTACGGGCTCTGGCCCTACCTCGAAGTCTCGAGGGAGCGAAGGCCGGTCCTTGAGTGAGGGCTTGACGGCCGCCCTTGAGCACCAAAAAAATACGGGCTCTGGCCCTACCTCGAAGTCTTGAGGGAGCGAAGGCCGGTCCTCGAGTGAGGGCTTGACGGCCGCCCTTGAGCACCAAAAAAATATGGGCTCTAGCCCTACCTCAAAGTCTCAAAGGAGCAAAGGCCGGTCCTCGAGTGAGGGCTCAACGGCCGCCTTTGAGCACCAGAAAAATTGGGCTCCGGCCCTAAGCCTAGAGGGAGCGAAGGCTGGCCCAACAATCAGGGTTTGACAGTCGCCCTCGAGCACCCGAGTCAGGGGTCACCAGGGGGGAGCCAACACCAGGCCCTGCTCGAGAACGAACTCTCGAGACCCCTTTGGACGCATCCAAGGCGAAACGCTACGAACTTTATGGAATCCCCCGAAGGGAGGCATCGTGCCGCCGAGACCTATCGAATGGAATCGGTATCCGTAGGTCCATTGCATTTTGCTTTAATGAGACCGCCTCTGGGCCTCCTGCCGACCTCTATCGAATGAGGAACGGGCTCTCACTTGGATTTTCCCATTACCAGCTCACTGAGAACTTCGCGGCTCGCCCTATCGAGGGAAGTCCGATGCTTCTCGCCTCACGTCCGATCGAAAGGACTCGTGAGATGAATGCCGAGGCCAACAACGCCCCAGCCGCACGAGGCTCGGGAGCTCGACTGTGCTCGGCACCCCTCGATGAAAGAGGGTCGAAAATCCCCCGGGGGCTCCCCTCGGTAAAGCGCTGCGACTCCAGTTCAGGCCTGTACCCGACTGGACAAGCACCCTTCAACCAAAGACAAATAAAGCCCTCACAGGAGTCTTTCAACTCCTACGAGGCCTCGGGGGCTACCCCCACGGGGGTCGCTCGCGCGCCCCCTACGAAAAAATCCGAATCACGTCCCGTTTCCAATTCCTGACCCCCTACCCGAGTGTCATCACTCGAACAGGGGCTCGGGGGCTACTGTCGTTACCCGGGAAATGGGTACCCCAAACCCCTAGTTTACTGAACTAA
Source organism: Bothriochloa decipiens (assembly GCA_023333625.1). NCBI lineage: Eukaryota > Viridiplantae > Streptophyta > Magnoliopsida > Poales > Poaceae > Bothriochloa > Bothriochloa decipiens. The sequence goes on along the minus strand of CM041639.1, from coordinate 26,593,199 downwards.
ACCCCGCAAAATCAGCAACACGAACCCTCCAGTGACCTCCCGCGCTAACGTACGAAGGCCCGCAGGCTAAGACATATCGGGCTGACCCACGAACGGACAACGACGGCCCAAAGCCAAAGCCTGCTCGAGGGGCTACCGAATGGACCGGGACTGTACACTCGAGTTTATAATTCGGGCGACCCCTCAAGGATAGAACTTTGCCCACCGAACAAGCCTGCCCTCGAGGACGGAACTTCGTTCGGGCGAATGGGCGGTCCTCGAGGATAGTGCACCCCTCGGCTTACCGACTCTCCCGTATGGGTTCGGGCACATTCAATGCGATCTACCTACCCCCGCCTAACTGTATGGCCACAGTTACGGTAACAGTTGTAGGTGTGGCGGTCAAATCTAGCTTTTACCACCCATGCCCCGGAATCCTACGAATCGTACTTCGCTGTTGCACCATGCCGAGCACTGTGCCATGTCCAGCACCCCCTCGAGACGTATGAATCAGTACGTTTCCCGCATTTCCTGAGATTTGACCTTATCCAGTGAGGCTCGACCCCTTCAACTCGACCCCCTCGACTCAAGCCAAGACCCTCGACTGCCGCCCCTCGACGTCATCAAACGAACCCTCGAGCGGGACTCAACAACTCCCGACGCAATGGCTGCAGGACCTCCCATATCGACGTACAGCGGCACCGATGTGATCGGCCTCAACATCATACATCACCAGCCATGCAAACTCGAAATATATGTACTCCTGTGCCCCTCCTTCATCTATAAAAGGAGGCGCCAGGACGTTAGGAGAACGAGAGGATCCAGAGCGTAGAAACGCTAAGTCTTTAGATCACAGAACAATACCGTGAGACAGTGTAAGGTTGAGAGCCAGGCGTCCGAAACGCCCAAGCTCCAACTCATGCTCCTCACACCTGCTTGTATTTTCCCCTGTACTAGCACTTCGATGCAAGATAACACGAACTATCCTCCCCCCGCTGGACGTAGGGCTTTCTTTGCCCGAACCAGGATAAATCGCCGTGTCTTCTTGCATCACCCACCGGATTAAGGGAGCACGCAATTACAAATATTACTCATTGGTGTTAACCCCTCAAGGGTCAGAACACTGACAGTTTCAGACTTATGCTTCATTAGGTAGACATATCCATATCTACTAAAGTCATCAGTAAAAGTTATGAAGTATTGAAATCCTCCTCTAGCTGTCGTGCTCATTTGTCCACATATATCAGTATGTACAAGTTCCAACAAGTCAGACGCCCTCTCAAGAAATCCTTTGAATGGCACCTTGGTCATCTTGCCTAGCAGGCAAGCCTCACATGTCTCGTATGATTCAAAATCAAACGAAGTTAGAAGACCATCATCATAGAGCCTCTTCATGCATTTCTCACTTATATGACCCAAGCGACAAAGCCACATATAGGTAGGACTTAACTCATTAAGCGAGGCTGTTTAGCAGTAACATTACAGACAGGTGCATTATCAAGATTTAAAATGAATAATCCATTCACAATGGATACAAAAGCCACAAACATGTCATTCTTGGAGATCACACAACCATTGTCTTTACTCGCAAAAGAATAACCATCCTTCATCAAACATGAAGGTGATATAATGTTTCGACTTAAGCCAGGAACAAAATAACAACTATTCAATTCCATGATAAATCCTGATGGCAGGTGAAGTTGCATCATCTCGACGGTCAATGCAACAACTCTTGCATTGTTGCCCACATGGAAGTCAACCTCTCCCTTTTCACGCTTCTACTTCTTATCATTCCCTGCATCATATTGCAAATATGAGCAACCGATCCGGTATCAAATACCTAGGAATTGATATATGAATTAGCGAGAAAAATGTCCGTAACATGAATGACAATGTACAAGTAGCAGTAATACCTTTACCGCTGCCATCCTTCTCTAAGGACGCCAAGTACTCCTTGTAATTCCTTTTCCAGTGACCTCTCCCCTTGCAATAAAAGCAGTCTAAATTTGCAGATGGTTCAGTCTTAGCAGTAGATGGGTTTGGCTTAGAGATCTCATCTCTAGCCTTGTCCTTCTTCTTGCCCCACCTCTTAAACCGAGGTCTGTTCTGGACCGCCAACACTTGGCTACTGCTGGCACCTTTCTTGATGTCAGCTTCTGCTGTTTTTAGCATACCACACAGTTCACTCAAGCCTCTCTCCGCTCCATGCATATGGTAGTACGAGATGAAGTTTCCATAGATGGGCGGAAGAGATGAGAGAATAAAATCAGTGGCCAACTCTTGGCCGATTGGGAAGTCTAGCTTCTCCAACCTTTGTGTGTAACCAACCATATTGATTACGTGTGATCCTACTGCTGTGCCCTCTACAAGCTTGGTTTCCACAAGCGCCTTAGAGACATTGAACCTTTCAGTTCTGGCCTGCGTGTAGAACATCTCCTCAAGCGCCACGATCATATCGTTCGCTAAGTGATTGTTATCGAAATGCATCTACAGATCAGGTTCCATAGAAGCAAGCATAAGGCAACTCACTTTAAGATCAGCATCGCATGCTTTCTTGTAAGTGGCTCTTTCAGTAGCAGGTGCATTTTCACCAGGCTCATCTAGTAATGGGGTGTCTAGAATATCTTCCTTTTCTCAGCCCTGAGAACAATTCTCAGGTTGCGGATCCAATCCACGTAATTTGTTCCATTCAACTTATGTTTCTCAAGAATTGTACGCAAAGAAAATAGTTGATTGTGAACGGCCATCTACAACAAAAGTAATGCAAAATACTAAGACAATGTATCCATGAAGGAGTAAATTATATCAAATAGAATATACTCCCACTAAAATCAATATCCCTCAATTGATACTTAGTGATTCAAGACCCACAACTAACATCCCGACCAGTAGGTTTGGGGAACATTTAACTTAAACATTGCTGAGGGATCATTCTACTTCACTACCGCACTCATGTAGACAAAACATAATAGCATGTGAAAGTAGAACAAATAATGAGAATCACATTCACACATAGTGACATGGTATGGCCCTTTAATGAATGGTGATCTCCATCTCCATCATCTTGCCCATCATGGTGATCTCCATCTCCACGATCCATGTGTGCCATCCTTCTTGTGATAAGTCCTCCAAGAACTATCTTATCGTAGACTATACTAATTACACAGTCGCGTAAACACAAGATGGCGCGCAGGCCAATACATCAAATGGCAACACATATGGCTCCAGCCGTATTGCTTACATGACACGTAGGCCACGAAAGAATTACACACATACACATGGGCCATACCAATTCACAACATACCCTACAAAAACAAGTTAGGCGTAGAACGATTCTATGCGCTACGACAGGTAGCAACAGCGGGCGGGGGGTCGAGGGGGATGCCCCCTGCGGGTTTCAGGGCAGCGCCATAAAAACCACACGGGATTACACAGATCGCATCTATGGAATCGCTATGAAAATCTCATCAGATTGATCTCATCAACCTGAATCCGAACCATTCGGAGTCCCTCTATTTTCAATAGATCAATCTCATTGATCTATGCCCAACATGTATGGTCTTACATGTATCACTTAACTCAGATGGCGGATTAAACCGACCGGTATGAGTAGATCATTACACAGCCACGCATCAAGAGCACGAAAATAGATTGAGTTTCCATCTACCACCCTGTTTCACAATTGATCTAATCAAATTGTGCAACCAAGACTAGAAGATCACATCTACTATCTCTGCATATCATCTATATGCCTTCAACCGAACCTATAACGAGCAGCTACGGCTCCGATACCACTAAAGGGTTATGAGGGTGCTACGCTAGCCAGAAAACAAAACCTTTCTGCCTCATAAACTAGGATCTACTACTAGTTACAGGTCACGGGATTATCACTAGACACGCGGATGCAGCGAAAGACGACTTGATGTAGTCGTACGCGTCGCAGCAGGCAGTGCAGTTGTGTGGTTGTCTGTCACATCAATCCCCTCATGCGGTTCATCCCAGTGCTCCGGATACAGCACCTCCCAGGTATCCCACACGTACAGGGAAGAAGCGATGTGCCTCCGGACTGCTAGGTCCATGAGGAACAGAAGACGCGAGCATGGGGAGGGTGACGGCGGCTATCAAAGGCGTCTAACCCTCACCGTGCGCCCTACCCCTTGCTTATATAGGCGTCCCCAATGAGCTCATGAGTTGGAGGCCATTAGTATCCCTAAGCCTTGTCTAATTCGGGTCCAACCCGAATTAGGCTTCCAGCCCCTTAAGCGTGCGACCCAATGGGTTCACGCACACATTGACATGGGCCGAGTACTCCTACTTGCCTAATAGTTGACAGCGACCTCTAGCAAGGCGTGACAACTCCTACGTGCACGCAAAGATCATATCAGATGAACCACTACGACCATATACAAGTTATTCCCTTTGCCACTCGATATATGGTTCAACTCATGGGTTAACACTTAACCCAAGCACGGCCATGCATTTGTTGATCCAATCACTTGAGTGATCCAGTGATATCTCTCTCGAGTAGAGAGGGGCATATTCCATCTTTATTATCTATGTCTCATAGCATGCTTCCTGACCACCCGAAGACCAACTTTATAACTACCCAGTTATGGAGTAGCGTTTGACAGTCCCTAAGTAGGCCGTTTCACATCTTGAGTACATACCACAATCTCAGGTCTAAGGACATAACGTATATGACGTGAATAGAGACTTTCTCATGTCGGGTCAGTCTAGCCTACGTGTCTCACATGTGCCCACATTATTAGTTTGATATCTCCATGTCCATGACTTGTGAAACATAGCCATCAACTAATACATGTGCTGGTCTAATATTCAAGTGTGTTCTCACAAGAACGCCAACCAAGGACAACTTTAGAATAACCATTCAAGTAATTGAGTTCCACAAACAATTCACATAATTGCCAATCAATACAAGTTGTCTATAATGGATATTCAATGAACACTTTATTAATCATGGATACAATCAGAATATCATCATCTTATGATTAGCTCTAGGGAATATTCCCAACATTGGCCTGCACCTCTAGCTGGGCCTTGGACACTTTGAGGGTCTTGCATTCCTCCCAGGTAGCCACAAAGTAGTTGATAGTCTTGCCCCGCTGGGCGTTGGTCTCCTGCAGAGACTGCACTCACCGCATGTTGGTCAGTATGCCCGTTCCAAAGCATGAACTACAATACATAAAGCAAAATGAAGATCAGGTTTACCTTGATCCTATCCAAAAGCACCTCCACCGTGTCCTGCATGCTTGTCTCGATGTTTTCGTCAAGGATCTCCTCATAGAACACGAGCTTATTTGCCCCAAGCACGTGCGTCGTGTGGACGCGCTACTTGGGCCGGTCTGTGCATGGCATCCTGGGCACCCTCGGCACCATCTTGATTTCCTCAGGGGGCGCTGGCCTGCTTGGACCTGCTGGCTCGGCGCACACTGCGGTGCTTGACTCGCCGCAACCTCGAAGGTTTCAAACAGCAACACCAGCCTCCCTAGCTGACTGGTCGGTGTCGGGGATGGCCTGGTGGGCGTCGTGGTGCTACTGGCCTGTTGGGAATATGCCCTAGAGCTAATCATGTAGATGATGATGTTCCAATTGTATCCATGATTAATAAAGTATTCATTGAATATCCATTATAGACAACTTGTATTGATCGGCAATTATGTGAATTGTTTGTAATTACTTGAATGGTTATTCTAAAGTTTTCCCTGGTCATTCTTGTGAGAACACACTTGAATATTAGACCAACACATGTATTAGTTGATGGCTATGTTTCACAAGTCATGGACATGGAGATGTCAAACTAATAATGTGGGCACATGTGAGACATGTAGGCTGGACTGACCTGACATGAGAAAGTCTCTATTCACATCATGTACATTATGTCCTTAGACCTAAGATTGTGGTATGTACTCAAGATATGAAACATCCTACTTAGGGACTATCAAACGCTGCTCCGTAACTAGGTAGTTATAAAGGTGATCTTCAGGTGGTCGGGAAGCATGCTATGAGACATAGACAATCAAGATGGAATATGCTCCTCTCTACGCGAGAGATATCACTGGATCACTCAAGTGATTGGATCAACAAATGCATGGCCGTGCTTGGGTTAAGTGTTAACCCATGAGTTGAACCATATATCGAGTGGCAAAGGGAATAACTTTTATGTGGTCGTAGTGGTTCGTCTGATATGATCTTTATGCATGCATAGATGTTGTCACGCCTTGCTAGAGGCCGCTATCAACTATTGGGCGAGTAGGAGTACTCGGCCCATGTCAATGTGTGCGTGAACCCATAGGGTCGCACGCTTAAGGGGCTGGAAGCCTAATTTGGGTTGGACCCAAATTAGACAAGGCTTAGGGTTACTAATGGGCCTCCAACACGTGAGCTCATTGGGGATGCCTATATAAGCAAGGAGTAGGGGTGCGGTCAGGAAGATATGCCTTAGGTAGCTGCCATCGCCCTCCCCACGCTCGCGCCTTCTACTCCTCGTGGACCTAGCTGTCCGGAGGTGATCGCTTCTTCCCTGCATGTGCGGGATTCCTTGGAGGTGCTGCATCTGGAGCACTGGGATGAACCGCGTGAGGATACTGAGGTGATGGACGACCATGCAACTGCACTGCCATAATTTAGCGAAATTAGAATTGCAAAATAAGGCTTGGAAAATAGTGTTTTCTGTGTTGCAAGATTAGACGTCAGATTCGGATAACTCTGTTTTGCAGGTATTGATGACTGGTATAGCCCTTATGTGTATGAGATGCATGTATGCATTTAATTCATGGCTTGCACGTCATGAGGACAAGATGGAGATCACCGTGATGCACAGATTGAAGGAGATGGAGATCCCCAAAGGAATAATGGGCTATACCAAGTCATGTCTATTTTATGCCCTTCTTACTATGTTCTACTTTCACATGCTATTATGTTTTTGTCTACATGCGTGCGGTAGTGAAGTAGAACAATCCCTCAGCAATGTTTAAGTTAAACGCTTCCCTAAACCTTGCACTGTCATAAGTCTTGTACAATTGGTGGTGGGTCTATGAAATTAGGGTGCCATTAGTTTTCCTCGACTAGGTAGGTTCGTATCAGATACTTACTGCAAGAAGGTTTGGTTACTTAAACAAGGTTATCCTAATGGTTAGGGACCTTTGAGCATGGGTAGGTTGAGCGTAGCAAGAGATGCTGCCCAACAATGAGAGTCATATGTGATATGATTATCAAAGTGTTGCTTACCGATCTACCATGTCTTCTAGCATTGATGCTAAAGCTCACTAGTTGACTTGTTAGATGTGGGTCTTGAATCACTAAGTATCAATTGAGGGATATTGATTTTAGTGGGAGTAGATTTTATTTTTGATATAATTTACTCTTTCATGGATACATTGTCTTAGTATTTTGCATTACTTTTGTAGTAGATGGCCGCTCACAATCAACCATTTTCTTTGCGTACAATTCTTGAGAAAGATAAGTTGAATGGAACAAATTACGTGGATTGGATCTGCAACCTAAGAATTATTCTCAGGGCTGAGAAAAAGGAAGATATTCTCGATACCCCAATACCAGATGAGCCTGAGGAGAGTGCTCCTGCTGCTGAGAAAAATGCTTACAAGAAAGCATGTGATGCGGATCTTGAAGTGAGTTGCCTCATGCTTGCTTATATGGAACCTGATCTGCAGATGCAGTTTGACAACAATCATTCAACGAATGATATGATTATGGCACTTGAAGATATGTTCCAAACTCAAGCGCGGACTAAAAGGTTCAATGTCTCTAAGGCGCTTGCAAAAACCAAGCTAGCAGAGGGTGCAACTGTTGGTCCACATGTAATCAAGATGGTTGGTTACACTCAGAGGTTGGAGAAGCTAGGCTTCCCAATTGGCCAAGAGTAGGCAAGTGATTTCATTCTTTTGTCTCTTCCACCCAGTTATGGAAACTTCATCTCGAACTACCATATGCAAGGGGCGGAGAAGGGATTGAATGAACTATGTGGCATGCTGAAAACAGCAGAGGCTAACATCAAGAAAGCAGGAGGTGGCCAAGTGTTGGCAGTTCAAAATAGGCCTAACTTTAAGAGAAGGAAGGGCAATTGGAAGAAGAAGGGCAAGGCTAAAGATGAGATCTCGAAGCCAAACCAATCATCTTCCAAGGATGAACCACCTGCAAAGAATGATGAATGCTTTCATTGTAAGGGGAAAGGTCACTGGAAGAGGAACTGCAAGGTGTACTTGGCGTCCTTAAAGAAGGATGGCGGTAGTAAAGGTACTCCCGCTCATACACTTGTTGTTCATGTTACAGAAATTTTCCTCGCTAACTCTTATATCAATTCTTGGGTTTTGATACCGGATCAGTTGCTCATATTTGCAATACGATGCAGGGAATGATAAGAAGTAGAGCATAGAGAAAGGAGAAGTTGATTTCCGTGTGGGCAATAATGCAAGAGTTGCTGCATTGAACGTCAGGACGATGCAACTTCCCTTGTTGTCAGGATTTATTTTGGAATTGAATAATTGTTATTTTGTTCCTAGTTTAAGTAGAAACATTGTGTCACCTTCATGCTTGATGAAGGATGGTTATTCATTTGCGAGTAAAGACAATGGTTGTGTGATCTCAAAGAATGATGTGTTTGTGGCTTTTGCATCCATTGTGAATGGGTTATTATTTTAAATCTTGATGATGCACCTGTCTGTAATGTTAGTGCTAAACAACCTTGTCTTAATGAGTTAAGTCCTACCTATATGTGGCATTGTCGTTTGGGTCATATCAGTGAGAATCGCATGAAGAGGCTCCATGATGATGGTCTTCTAACTTCGTTTGATTTTGAATCATACGAGGCATGTGAGGCTTGCTTGCTCGGCAAGATGACCAAGGCGTCATTCAAAGGATTTCCTGAGAGGACATCTGACTTATTGGAACTTGTACACACTGATGTATGTGGATCAATGAGCACAACAGCTAGAGGCGGATTTCTATACTTCATAACTTTTACTGATGAATTTAGTAGATATGGATATGTCTACCTAATGAATCATAAGTCTAAAACATTTGAAAAGTTCAAATAGTTTCAGAATGAAGTAGAGAATCAACATGGCAAGAAGATCAAGGCCTTACGATCTGATCATGGAGGCAAATATCTAAGTCACGAGTTTAGCAATCATCTTAAGAGTTGTGGAATTGTTCCACAGCTTACGCCACCTGAAATGCCTCAGAGAAATGACGTGTTTGAGCAACGTAATCGGACCTTGTTGGACATGGTTTGGTCTATGATGAGCCAGTTTGACCTACCTTTATCGTTTTGCGGATACACTCTAGAAACAGCCACTTTCACATTGAATAGGGTACCATCTAAGTCTGTAGTTAAGACACCATATGAGATGTGGATTGGTAAGAGTCCCAGTTTGTCTTTTCTGAAAATTTAGGGTTGTGAAGTTTATGTCAAACGACTTATATCAGATAAACTAACACCCAAATCAAAAAAGTGCTTTTTCATGGGATATCCGAAGGAAACTTTAGGTATTATGTCTATAACCGATCAGAGGGCAAAGTTTTTGTTACTCAAAATGGTGTTTTCTTGGAGAAAGAGTTTCTCAAAAGAGAAAATAATGGACAAAAGGTGTATCTTGAAGAAGTTCAAGATGAGCCAGTAGGGACTGACTCTACGAGTGATGCTAATGTAGCAGAGCAAGTTGAGACACCCGTGGCAGTGGAGACACCACCACAACCATGAAGATCAGCGAGACTTCACGCATTGCATGGGGATTTGTTATTATTAGACAATGACGAACCTGCGGATTATGCGAAAGCTATGATGGATCCAAATTCTGAGAAATGGCAAAGTGCGATGAGATTCGAGATAGATTCCATGGGAGACAATCAAGTTTGGAACTTGGTTGACCCGCCTGATGGGGTTAGACCCATAGAGAGCAAATGGATCTTTAAGAAGAAGAAGGATATGGATAGAAATGTTCACGTCTATAAAGCTCGACTTGTCGCAAAAGCTTTTTGGCAAGTTCAAGGAATTGACTATGACGAGACATTCTCACCGGTAGCGATGCTTAAATCTATTCGGATCATTCTAGCAATTGCTGCATATTTTGATTATGAGATATAGCAGATGGATGTTAAAACAACCTTTCCAAATGGGTATTTAGAAGAGGATGTGTATATGATATAGCCTGAAGGTTTTGTTGATCCTAATAATGCTGGAAAGATATGCAAGCTTAAGAAATCTATTTATGGGTTAAAGCAAGCATCTCGGAATTGGAATATTCGTTTTGATGAGGTAGTCAAAGGGTTTGGCTTCTGTCAGAATGAAGAAGAACCTTGTGTTTACCAGAAGGTAAGTGGGAGCGCTGTTGTGTTTCTGATCTTTATGTGGATGATATACTATTGATTGGGAATGATATTCCTATGTTGCAATCTATAAAGACTTCACTGAATAATAGTTTTTCTATGAAAGATTTATGTGAAGCAGCATACATCTTGGGAATTAAGATATATAGAGATAGGTCGAGAAGGATAATAGGATTAAGCCAAGACACGTACATTGACAAGGTGTTGAAACAGTACAACATGGAATAGTCCAAGAAAGGGTTCTTTCCTATGTCACATGGTATGCGCTTTAGTGACAAGCAGTGTCCTTCATCAGATGAAGAGCACAACCGCATGAGTAAGGTTTCATATGCTTTGGCCGTTGGTTTCATCATGTATGCCATGATATGTACTCACCCAGATGTCTCATATGCTCTAAATGTTGCCTAGATACCAAGCTAATCCAGGTGAACCTCACTGGACGCTTGTTAAGAACATCCTAAAGTACTTACAAAGGACTAAGGATGTGTTCCTAATCTATGGAGGTGAGGAGGAGCTCATTGTAAACGGTTACACCGATTCTAGCTTCCAAACCAACGGGGATGACTCACTATCTCAATCAGGTTTTGTGTTCACAATAAATGGTGGTGCAGTTAGCTAGAAAAGTTCCAAGCAGGAGATGGTGTCTGATTCTATAGCAGAAGTCGAGTACATTGCAGCTTCTGGTGCTGCAAAGGAAGGTGTTTGGTTGAGGAGGTTCCTCATTGAGCTTGGTGTGTTTTCGAATGCGTCGGACCCATTGAATTTACATTGTGATAACAATGGGGTGATTGCATAGGATAAGCAGCCTAGGGATCACTAGAAGAACAACCATGTACTCCGAAAGTTTCATCTCATTCGAGAGTTTGTGAAACAAGAAGAGATCAAATTATGCAAAATACATACGGATTTAAATGTAGCAGATCCTTTGACAAAGGCTCTTCCACATCCTAAGCATGAGGCACACATGAGGTCTATGGAGATTAGACATCTAAGAGATTAACTCTAGTGAAAGTGGGAGACTATTGGGAATATGCCCTAGAGCTAATCATGTAGATGATGATATTCCGATTGTATCCATGATTAATAAAGTGTTCATTGGATATCCATTATAGACAACTTATATTGATTGGCGATTATGTGAATTGTTTGTGAAACTCAATTACTTGAATGGCTATTCTAAAGTTGTCCCTGGTCGGCATTCTTGTGAGAACACACTTGAATATTGGACCAGCACATGTATTAGTTGATGGCTATGTTTCACAAGTCATGGACATGGAGATGTCAAACTAATAATGTGGGCACATGTGAGACATGTAGGCTGGACTGACCCGACGTGAGAAAGTCTCTATTCACGTCATGTATGTTATGTCCTTAGACCTGAGATTGTGGTATGTACTCAAGATGTGAAACGACCTACATAGGGACTATCAAACGCTACTCTGTAACTGGGTATTTATAAAGGTGGTCTTCGGGTGGTCGGGAAGCATGCTATGAGACATAGACAATCAAGATGGAATTTGCCCCTCTCTACGCGAGAGAGATATCACTAGATCACTCAAGTGATTGGATCAACAAATGCATGTCCGTGCTTGGGTTAAGTGTTAACCCACGAGTTGAACCATATATCGAGTGGCAAAGGGAATAACTTGTATGTGGTCGTAGTGTTTCGTCTCATATGATCTTTACACATGCATAGAAGTTGTCACGCCTTGCTAGAGGCCACTGTCAACTATTGGGCAAGTAGGAGTACTCGGCCCATGTCAATGTGTACGACTACATTGAGTCGTCTTCCGCTGTCAACTAGCTGCTGCGATGCGTACGACTACATCGAGTCGTCTTCCGCTGCACCTGCGTGTCTAGTGGTAATCCTATAACCTGTAACTAGCAGTAGATCCTGGTTTATGAGGTCGAAAATTTTTATTTTTTGGCGAGCGTAGCTCCCTCATAACCCTTCATCGCTGCCTCCCCTTACCTCTGCCCCACGGAGTACACTGCATCATCGGCCGTCGCCTGCTCGGTAGTTGGCTACGGGGTGGTCTGGCTAGGAGGTGGGGTTGGTGTTGGCGTCAAAGGAGCATGGCTACAATCCACAAAACAAAAACAATTTGTCTACAAGAAACCCAACAATCAATACAAAGCAAGATATCCAAATACAATAGCACTTACCTAGCTGGCCGCTGGAAACCTCCTCTGAACTGTGGGGCAGCTCCCCCACCTGGAGCGCCTAGGGCCCCACTTGTCGCCCCGCTACCGTGCCCGGGGACTCGGTCTGATGCCTCGCTCGTCCTGCTCATCTTGATGGGGCACATTGGAGGGGCTGGCTCCTTTGCCACCTCTTGGTGCCCCTGCGATGAGGAAGATCTGGCTGGAGGCATCGCCACCCCATGCGGTGCAGGTCGCGGTGATGGTGGCGGCAGTGCTGAGCCCCTGGCCTACTCCGGCCGAGTGGTTGAAGTAGTGTCCCCCTGAGGAGGGGGAGGAGGTGATGATGGTACGTGCCACGCAGATCTTCTGGGTGTTTTAGTGGGCGGGGGCCTCGGTGTTCCCCCTGTCGGAGCCACCTGGGCTTGACGTTTCTGCTGACGCTCCCTGAGCGTCATGGTGTCATCACAGTCTGATGATTCCGGGGTGATCGGGGCACCCCTCTTCTTGTTCCCTCCTGCTCCACCATCCAGGTTCAGCTTACCTCCGGATAGTAGAGAGGAGGGCTTCCTCTTCTTGGTCGTGGCTGATATGGGCCATTTACTCACAGCCGGATGTCTTCCCTGGGCAGCAGGGACTTCTCCGTCATTAGAGTTGGAAACAACCAGCGTCTCCTCCCCTGCTCTGGCCTGGCTCTGGTAATGGGTCTCCGCAGTTCTTTACTGGTTGGCCAGCGCCTTGCCCTGAGGCCACGGCTCCACCTGCACTGCAGAGAAGAACGTCTTCAGGTCCTATCCAAGCAATGTCTGACAGTCAGACCATCAGGATCATTATCATCACATATCATGGCATAGTATTTCAAATTGAAGTATGGAACTAGTCAGTTTACCTCTGGTGGTGGTCGAGTAAGGTTGTAGGGCTGTGCACGTGTTTCTGGATAGCTGGTGTTCGGGTCAAATTTCTCAAACAAGGACGACATCTGCCGGCTCACCGTGTATGGATCTGACCTTTCTAAGGGCTCTCGTGTGAAGGGTCATCATGGCCGGCAAAGTCATACAGCTGATTCACCTACTCCTTGCACGGTTGGATCCGGCGGGTCAACCAAGTCCCTGCCACCAGTTCTCCATTGATAACCTTGTTGTCGATCAGCATCAACAACTCATTCACCTGGTGCATTTTGTCTGGGGATGGAGGGTCCGACCACCGGGGGTTGAACTCCGGCACCTGCATCACATCGCATGACACCCTCTGGCCCTCCACATTTTGGCTCATGTAGAACCAGCGATTTTTCCAGCTCTTCAGGGCCGACTGGTACTTACTCCCCAACCAGTGCGACATCATGTCGTCCCAAAGGCGCACATAGCACCCTCCGGCAACCTGGGACCCCCTGGTCTCGACCCCTTTCTTCCCAGCAGAAAGAAGCACCGAAACAGATTGAAATCGGGGTCAATCCCTAGGAACATCTCACAAAATCCAATGAAAATGGCGATAGAAAGGATGGAGTTTTGGTCCAGATTGCAGATGGATACCATCCAATAGATGCACAGGTCCCGGAGGAACCCGTTCACCAGAGCCCTAACCCCCGAGTCACCATATCCTCAAATACGATGAATTCCCCTTCCTGGGGAAGAGGAGCATCCTCACCTCACAGTTCGCACCATGCCTCCATCTTGAAGGGCGGTAGTAGTCCCTCATCGACAAGCGCCTGCAAGGACTCCCATGTGGAGGTCAATTGCTGCCAGTGCGGTCCTGGCACACCAGATCTAGATGCCTTCCCTGCCTTCTTTGCCTCCTACTTCACCATGTACTCCAAACGGGAGTTTGCGAGGTGAGCGGAGCGTGGCGGTGATGCGGATGCACTAGATCTGCTCGATTGCCCGAGTGGCGGTAGGTGGATTTGGTGCGACGGACTAGTGGCGGCGGCGGATTGCTCGGCGACGATGGTTGCGAGGAGGAATGCGGGCACGGAGCGCTCAAGGAGTGCGCGAGTGGGTTGGTGGAAATGATTGCTTGTGCAGGAACTATCTTCCGTCCGTTGGCGCCTGTTATTTATACTGACTGGATGACGTCAGTTTGCCTTCTAGGGTTGGACCCCCCACTTGACTCATGTGGACGTGGCCTGTGGGCTGTCCTAGCCTTGAGTGCGGGCGTGGGCTGAGATATTTTATTCCCCCTCGTGCATTTAGTTGTGGATCTAGTCCTGGATTTCGATCACGTGTCCAGTAATCTTGTGATTTAATCCTAGATTTTCCCTTAATTATGCACTTCTTTCCAAATTTGTTCTAGATTTTTTCCTTAAATTTGGGGACTGATTCTATGGGTCAAATTCTTTATTTCCCATTCCTGGGGACTGCCTGATAGTTTCCACCCTAGCGGTGCTTGCGATCCGTGGGTTCCCGGTGTCCTTGACCCGGTCGAGTCCATAGGCCGTTCCGAGCACACCTGGGGACCGCGTGGTAGTTTTTCATCTAGCAGCACTTGTGAAACGTGGGTTCCTGGTGTCCTTAACCCAGTCAAGCTCTTAGACTATTCCAAGCACACCTAGGGACTGCTAGTCAGTAGGCACACGTTTTAGTCCTATGATTTTAGCCTTGATCAATTGGTGCTATTTTTGAGTTTTTTCTTAAAAGCTCAATACATGCATATCCTATCTTCTATTGAGCTTGGGGACTATGTGGGCCTATGTCAACTCACGGTGACTTGGGCCTATCTTCTGTTCTTGGTTCGTTGCACTTACCTCTACGGATGGTTCATGTTGACATCGAAGTGATACTTCGTGTCACGTGCTAACGTGGGCCCACGTCTCAGGATGTGAAAAGAATTTTTCTTTTTCTTGGAACACCATGCATCTTTCGACAGATCACCTTCCTTGATGGGAGCTGTGGTTAGGAGCAGACTTATGAACTACTCGGGAGAAGCCTGACAATGCCACCTAGTCAGCATTAGTGTTGGTTGGGGTTATGTGGTCAATATCAGTGCTGGTCAGGAGTATATGGATTGCATCTTCACTGCTCAGCATCATTTTTCAACATCTTCACCATTCAGCGTCACGTAGTTTTCATCTTCACTGCTCGGTATAGGTCAAGATGGCGACTCCCTCAAGAGACATGATGCTCGGGGTCTAGCTGTGGGGGTATCGAACCCGTATACCCTCGTGGCTAGACTTTAGGCTGCTCAATACAAGACGACCCAGACTAGAGAACGAAGGCTGGTCCATCATCTCCCTGATCAGTGGGCCGGACGGCAAGACGGAGCCTGTGGTTCGCTATCGCCCAGGTCGGTGGGCCACACGGGTGCTGAAGGCTGCTTGGCATGCAAGGAGTCTTAGTTGGTTAGATCTTCGTGTCCTCCATGGATGCGGTATGATATAACAGACCATAGGAAAACCCTAGATATGTAACCTTGTTCCCTGGCTATATGAGGTAGACAAGGACCCCCTAGAACTGATCTCTTCATCTCATTGTACTCTGGTACTCATCAATACAGCAGCAGAGACGTAGGATGTAGGGTATTACACTTTTGAGTGGCCTGAACCTGAATAAACCCTGGTTGTCCTGTTTGTTTGTCTTGCGTCTCACATCTAGGTCATAGATCTTAGCGTGCCCTCACCACAATCTACTACCATGGGGTATCCTGTGGTAGAATGCTGACGAGGTTTCATCGACAGCTTTCCTCTTCACCCGCGTTCATACTCGCTCGCTTGTATTCCCCCTGTACAAGCACCTCGGTGCAAGATAATACAACCTCTCTCCCCCTCGCTGGACATACAGCCTTCTATTGCCTGAACCAGGATAAATTGTGTGTTCTTCTTGCATCACCATCTAGATTAGGGAGCACGCAGCACAAATTCACTCATTGGTGCTTGGCCCCTGGGTTAGGACATCGACAACTATATTCCATGGCCTTTGTAAGAATGTGTTCAATTGCGTTCAGAACCACATGGTTGCTCATGCACTATGGTCCAACCTTTGTACACTCCATGAGGGAACCAAGAGTGAGTGTGAGGAACGCTATCGTCTTGTTATGCGCAAGTTAAATTCATTTAAGATGAAATCTAATGAAAGTGCTAATGAGATGTATTCTCGCTTGAATACTATTGTAGAGGAACTCAATGGGCTTGGACTCAATCAAATGTCACCATCTGATGTTGCACGAAAGATCCTTTGTGTCCTTCCCATTGAGAAGTATGGGCATATTGTCACTGTTCTTCATGAAGGAGATCTTTCCAATGCAACACCAACTCAAGTCTTGGGAAAGATCAATGCTCATGAGATGTACATGCATCTCACTCCCAAGGATGGCTCATCATCCAAGAAGGACTTGGCTCTCAATGCAAGTCATCAAAGAAAAGGCAAGGAGAAGATCTCCTACAACAACTTAAGTAATGGTGAGATTGATGACGCTAGTCTTGCTATCATGGTGAAGAAGACTACCAAGATGATGAAGAAGCTTCACAAGAATGGCACGGCAAGAAAAAGAAATTCTTCACAAGTAGCAAGAGAAAGCCCATCTCCGATATGGAATGCTATAATTGCCAGAAGCTTGGTCATCTCTCTCATCAATGCCTGGAGCCTCCCAAAGACAAGTACAAGAGAAGAAGGGCAAAGGCAAGAAAGATGACTCAAGTGATGATGATGAGCAAGAGAACAAAAAGAAGGACAAGTCACACAAGAAGAAGGATGAAAAGAAAGAGTACCACAAAAAAGCAATGGCAAAGCATACATTGTTGGTGATTGGCTCACCAATATTGAGTCTTCTTGTGGGTCATCCATTGATGAAAGTGATGATGAGAAGGTTGCCACCATTGGCATTGGGTCTCCATTGCCACCACAACCACTACCTTTGTCTCCATCCTCTACATCCTATTGCCTTTTGGGCAAAGGTGACTGAAAGGTGAACTACAAGTTCGATGGAACTCATTTGGTTATTGATAGTGGTTGCACTCAATATATGACCGGTGATCCTCATATGTTCACCTCATTTGATGATGGAGACAAAGATCAAGACAAGACTACATTTGGTGACAAACTCAAAGGGCAAAGTCAAGGGTTTTGGAAAAGTTGCTGTATCAAATGATCATTCATTATCAAATGTGTTGCACCATTGAGCTTCAACTTGCTATCCATTGGTTTATTGTGTGATCTTGGATTTCAATGCTTGTTTGATGGGAAAGAAGTGATAGTGACAAAGAAAGAAGATGCACAAGTAATATTCAAATGCTTTAGATACAACAATCTCTATCTAATGGATTTCTCCTCCGAAGATGCAATTTTGAATACATGCTTATTCACTAAGACTTCACTTGGGTTGTTGTGGCATAGGACGTTAGCACATGTTGGAATGGGTACACTCAACACTAGTAGAGATATGACCTACCATGATGAAAATTCTTATGATGATTTTGTTATGGTCACTGAAGAGTGGTTTCCATGATGTTTTTGTCGCTTTGGTCATGGAACTACGTGACAATTTCCCAAAAATTGAATTTCTATGATGTATTTCAAAAAGGTCATGGGAATCATCATGGAAAGCCTGACGAAATCATCGCAGAGGCGTTCGCAGCACTGTTCATCGCTGGATTATGAAGATTTCATGGATATCTTCGAGTTGTGACCAACACACTTCATCACTGAAACCTGTGTCACTCCATTTGGCTACGAGAGCCGATGCCGTTGCTTGCGGGAGAGCCGCCTTTGCTCATGCTTCCATCCACCGTTAGCACGCATCACTAGTACCCCCTATCCACCATTAGTTGTGGGATCCGCCCATCACTCAGCTGGACACTTCTCCATCCGACGTTATGGGACCCGCACTTACTCATCCGTTTTGAATGGGCGCCGTTCTATGTCACACCATGGTTTCCAAAGAAGACCAGAGGTCATCATATGTGTGCCCAGGAAGTCCACACATACAACAGAAAACAGATAAATATCAGAAACAATGTATATTATAGTGAAAATGTATATATTTTTAACACTTACACTTATCAGAGTAACACGGAACGTTGCTTAAGACTACTCTTCAGTCTTCATTCTCCTTAGGGACTATTGACTGGGGGCTCCATATGCCAAACACTTCCAATACCCAACTTCTTTATCCTTCCTTTGAGAAACACTTTACTACAAACTATAGCAAGAGTGAGTTCCATGTCAAAACTCTGCAAGTATAGGTGGAAAGTAATGACATGCATGGCTTATACAAGGTACAACTGAAAGGTAGACTGTGGTAGCATTTTAATGTAACAATTAAGATTTAACAAGTTGCAACCTATTCTCTAATCATCTTGGTTGAAACATCCAACCCTTTATTAAGGTTCAAGTGGCATTTAATGAACCATTTATCATCACAGATATAAGCATATATCATTAAACATCATCAACCTTGAGAGTGCCGTCTCAAGCAACACAGGATTTGCCATCCTGTTCAACAAAAGAGGTAGTCACCTCCTTAAACAACATCACCATGATTTAACAATTTATTCCATTGGGCTAAATCATGTGAGGATCTGGGCCGCTCGTGACCGTGAGCACAAATGATATATCAATTTTAACTCTGCGCAGAGGTGTGTACACTTTCACTCCAGATTGTGATTACTCTTTACTCCCGAGGTTGCAAGTCTCTTGGCCCATTACCGAGATAGGCTGGCAGAGGTCACAACAAGGTTTTTCACAGGGTCATAGGCAGTAACAACTCGCTAGCCATGAGTCCATCAGTAAACAAACCCCAGCGACCCTAACTATAGTCACCCGTCGGTAAGCTGTTCCCCTGTCCATGATAGTCCTGCTAATAGACCAAGTCAGAGCCCATTAGCCTGGAGATGTACGGTAGTCCCAGGTTGCCGCTCCATGAACACGACCTTAAGGGGGAGGAGATACGGATACCCTTGTCAACACAAGTCCCTCTAGCATTCGTTTCCCCCATCATTCACCGCTAACCAACGATGTGGAACAGCATCAACTTCTCCAACGGCTGAAGCCAAGAGCCCACAGCTCCAACATATTTTAAGAAGCAAGTTTTATCTTCATTAGGCAGGTGAAAGGTGAGGTAGAGCACTAGCAGCCTAATGACCTATCAACTAAAAACCCCCATAGGTGATATATGGATAGAGTGGCTAGTCATCCTTGTGGTTTGCTGATTTAAGACACATGCAATGTATTAATTAAAAGTGAATAGGAGCAATATAATCAAAGGTGCTTGCACTTGCCTTAAATCCAAAGTCTGGCCGCTCTTCTGGCCTCCAGCTTCAGCTGCACTTGTCGGTCCTCAGCTTAGTATTCAGCGTTAACAAACTACACTTCGTCTAGTCGTAGCAACCAAACAACACAAACAAACACACAAAAAAGACAAGACTAAGAACAATACACCAATCAAAATGGAAACTAAAAACAGAACAATCTAAATGGCCAAACTTGGTGCTATGGTCGCATGAGTGCAAGAACGACGAACGATGGATCTATCATTAAAGAAAACACGGCTATCAAGGTACTTGCAATAAGCACAGAGACAAACTTTAAGATTGATACATTTACTAAAGCAAGATGCGGAACTTATAAGAAAGACATAAAGTCAAATTAGTTGGATGATGGTGAAATGTAAAGCAGGGTTAAACCTTAGTCATACTCTATTTATAAGCAATTATATTATCTAAGCCAATTCAACATTCATAATTTATAAAGCTTAGAACATGCGAGTACATTAAAGAAAACGTCATATGCTTAAAGATTAATTTAAGCAGGACATAAACAACAAGACAAGTTGATACTAAACATAGAGCATTTATGATTCAAGGTTGAACTAAGCATGCCATTAACGAAAAGGCATTAATGCTGAAATTAATCACATTAGCATAAAAGGACAATGTGAATATAAACTAAGTTACTTTTATAAATTATAAAGGACATTGAGTGTCACACCCTGATTTTGAAGGAATAAAACCAAGGCAAAAGCTCATGTGTGCCAGGAATAATTTACACACATGAAAGGCTAGTACAAGGTAAAGCTGAAAGGTAGACTGCGGTAGCATTTTAATGTAACAATTAAGATTTAACTTATTGCAACCTATTCTCTAATCATCTTGGTTGGAACACAACCCTTTATTAAGGTTCAAGTAGCAATTAATGTGTCATTTAACATCTTAGATATAAGCATATATCCATTAAAAACATGAACCTCGAGACTGCCATCTCAAGCAACACAAGACTGCCATCCTGTTCAGAAACAGAGGTATGCCACCTCCTCAACAACATCACCATGATTTAATGATTTATTCCATTTGGCTAATCATGCGAGGATCTGGGCCGCTCGTGACTGTGAGCATGGATGATATATCAATTTTAATTCTGTGCAGAGGTGTACACTTTCACTCTAGATTGTGATTACTCTTTATACCCGAGGCGGCTAACCTCTTAGCCCGTTACCAAGATAGGCCGGCAGAGGTCACAATGAGGCATTTCACAGGGTCATAGGCAGTAACAACTTGCCAGCCTTGAGTCCAAGCATACGGGTGACTTCCCCGTGAGGCCGCCCCCATCAAACAAACCCAAGTGACCAAGCTATGGCCACTCGTCGGTAAGCTGTTCACCTGCCCATGATAGTCCTGCTAATAGACCAAGCCAGAGCCCATTAGCCTGGAGATGTACGGAAGTCCCAGGTTGCCACTCCACTATAGGGTCCACAAGGGGGGAAGATACGAACACCCTCGTCAATACGAGTCCCACTGGCATCCATTTCCCCCTTCATTCACCACCAACCAATGATGCGGAAGTGCATCAACTTCTCCAATGGCCGAAGAAAGAGCTCAAGTCTCAACAGGTTCAGAAGCAAATTTTATCTTCATTATATGGTGAAAGTTGAGATAGAGCACTAGCAACCTAAAACCTATCAACTAAAACTCCCCCATGGGATATCTTTGGGAAAAGTGGCTAGTAAGTCCTATGGTTTGCCGATTTAAGACACATGCAATGTATTTACTTAAACATGAATAGGCGCAATATGTTCAAAAGAATGCCTACACTTGCCTTAGGTAATATCCTGCTGCACGTAGTCCTCCGGATCCTGTTGATCCTCGTTCACCCACGTCTCGTTCTCTATACGCCACAATCATCACACATGAACAATACATGCAAGCAAACGTACTCTAATTAGAACAGTACATAAAAACATCTCAACAGTAGCAAACAATAGTATAGAACTAATCTACTCATCGAGACGATTCCAAAAAGTATAAGTTTGCTAAAATTGGAGTTAAAACGTGAAAGTTATGGCCTATACAAGATTAGGGCTAATCTGCAGGAAACAGGACTATAATCTAATTATTTTTGAACTGTATAGGACTAAATTGTGAATAAAGAAAAGTCTAGGGGTTTTTCTACAAAATTGGTAGGGCAGTCGGCGGCCTGACCGCATTGACGCGGTCAGGGCACACATGGCGCTGGCGTGGTGCCTGCGTGGTAGCCACGTCAGCTGACGTGTAAGCAGAGCGGATCCCCGTTGACCCCGTGGTTGACCGGGGGTCAACGGTCGATCTGAGCAACTTAGCTCAGATCCGAGGACTGGCGGTGAGTCCAGTGGTCTGGGTCACCGGAGCGGCGGCCGAGATGGCGGCGGGCTCGCCGGAGTTGGCCGGAATGGCACTCCGGTGCTCAGCCATTGAGGTGGAGGGCACAGGACGATGCGGCATGACCTTGTGAACCTGATTGTGGGGTTAATGGCGGTGGCCGATGGTCGAAGGTGGGACTGGGCGGCGTTGGTGCCATGGCCGGCGACTGTTTCCCACAGCGGCGCATGGCAAGGGTTAGGGCGGCCATGACGCGTGGCAGCATGACCCTTGGGGTCTTGCGGAGCTCGAGATTGAGCTTACCTTGGCGGCAAATGGTGGTAGAGGCGAGGTCGGCAGTGGCGGTGCCAACGGTGACGGGCGAGGTTTCCGCGAGGGCGAGGGCGGGGACGCGTGGTGGCTCGGGCTTCGGATTGCGGAAGGCGGCGTAGAGAGGCGGTGCCCGAGCTTTATAGCGCGGCGGGCTAGGTCTGCGCGCAGGCGGTGTGGCCCGGCGTCGCGCGCACACCGTCTCGGTGTCATCTCCGTGAGGGAGACGACACTGTAGCAGTGGGCCCCGCTTGGGTGGGCCCCACCAGTCAGTGGCGGTTGGTGACGACGCGGGCGCTGACGCTAGCAGCTGGAGCAGTGCTGACGCACGTGGCGTGCGGCGTGCTGGGCCGCTCGGCTCACTAAGGCGGCACGGGCGGAGCGCGCTGGTGGGCTGCACTACCGTCCAGCTGGGCTGCCTTGTGGCGGCCTGCTGGCTTGCGCTGTTGCGGCGGCTTGCCGGGCTGGGCTGGCTGCTGGTGGCCTTACTGCATTGGCTAGGCTGGCTTGGCCGCTGGTGGCCGGCCTGGCTGGCTGTGGCCGGCCTTGGCCACTGCTGGCCGGCTGCCACAGCTGCTGCCCTGGCCATGGCTGGCCATAGTTGTGTTGGGAATATGCCCTAGAGCTAATCATGTAGATGATGATATTCTGATTGTATTCATGATTAATAAAGTGTTCATTATCCAGTATAGACAACTTGTGTTGATTGGCAATTATGTAAATTGTTTATGGAACCCAATTACTTGAATGGTTATTCTAAAGTTGTCCCTGGTCGGCGTTCTTATGAGAACACACTTGAATATTAGACCAGCACATGTATTAGTTGATGGCTATGTTTCACAAGTCATGGACATGGAGATGTCAAACTAATAATGTGGGGACATGTGAGACATGTAGGCTGGACTTACCCGACATGAGAAAGTCTCTATTCATGTCATGTACGTTATATCCTTAGACCTAAGATTGTGGTATGTACTCAAGATGTGAAATGACCTACTTAGGGACTATCAAACGCTACTCCGTAACTGGGTAGTTATAAAGGTGGTCTTCGGGTGGTCGAGAAGCATGCTATGAGACATAGACAATCAAGATGGAATTTTCCCCTCTCTACACGAGAGAGATATCACTAGATCACTCAAGTGATTGGATCAACAAATGCATGGCCGTGCTTGGGTTAAGTGTTAACCCACGAGTTGAACCATATATCGAGTGGCAAAGGGAATAACTTGTATGTGGTCGTAGTGGTTCGTCTCATATGATCTTTACACATGCATAGAAGTTGTCACGCCTTGCTAGAGGCTGCTATCAACTATTGGGCGAGTAGGACTACTCGGCCCATGTTAATGTGTGCGTGAACCCATAGGGTCGCATGCTTAAGGGGTTGGAAGCCTAATTTGGGTTGGACCCGAATTAGACAAGGCTTAGGGTTACCAATGGGCCTCCAACATGTGAGCTCATTGGGGACGCCTATATAAGCAAGGGGTAGGGGCACGATCAGGGTTTCTGGACGCCTTTGATAGCCGCAGTCACCCTCCCCATGCTCGCGCCTTCTGCTCCTCGCGAACCTAGCAGTCCAGAGGTGCATCGCTTCTTCCCTGCACGTGTGGGATTCCTCAGAGGTGCTGCATCTGGAGCACTGGGACGAACCGTGCAAGGGGATTGACATGACGGACGACCATGCAACTGCACTGCTTGCTGCGACGCGTACGACTACATCCAGTCCTCTTCCGCTACACCCGCGCGTCTAGTGGTAGTCCCGTAACCTGTAACTAGCAGTAGATCCTGGTTTATGAGGCAAAAAAGTTTTGTTTTCTGGCTACCGTAGCACCCTCATAACCCTACAAGTTGGCCGTGGCCGGCTATGGTTGGCCATGCTTGGCCAGGAGAGGCTGGGGTTGGCCAGGGTCCACTAGGGACTGACCTAGGCTAGTTAGACTAGGTTTTGTTAGTCTAGGATTAGAGGAGACAAGTTAGAGCATGTTAGGAGCTTACAAACAAAAGCAAAGATTAAACCACATGCTTAAGCAAGTCAACCAAAAACTTGTGCAGCAGCATGAATGCAACAATGCAAGGTTTCTAACGTGCTACACATTTTAAAGTAACTCATAAAACCTTTATGATTGACCTATGAAGGTAAAGCATCTATGCAGAATTAAAACCAAATTCAATTAAGATTTTAAAGTTCAAAAACCAGGGTGTTATAAACCTACCCCCTTAAAAGAATCTCATCCTCGAGATTAGAAGACTCAGGAAACAACTCTAGATATTCAGCCATTAAATCCTCTTCCTTTTCCCAAGTAGCCTCATCCTCTGAGTGGTACTTCCATTGCACTTTGCACCACTTGACAACCTTACTTCTTTTGACCCTCTCAGCTGTCTCCAAAATCTTAGACGGACTCTCATCATAAGTCAAATCCTTCTACAATTCCACTTCCTGCATAGGCAACTCCTCTTCTTTGACCCTCAAGCATTTCTTGAATTGAGAGACATGGAACACATTATGCACATTGGATAAGTAAGCTGGCAACTCAAGCAGATAAGCTACTTCTCCTCTCCTTTCTAGAATCTTGAAAGGACCAATGTACCTCAGAGCTAACTTCCCTTTGACCTTGAACCTCTTGAGATTCCTCATTGGAGACACCTTAAGATAAACATAGTCACCCACTTCAAACTCAAGCTCTCTACGATGAACATCTGCATAACTCTTCTATCTAGAATGGGCTGCTTTCAAATTATGCCGAATCACTTGGACTTGCTCTTCTGCTGTCTTCAAGATGTTAGGACTGAATACTTGTCTCTCTCTAGCTTGATTCCAGAACAAAGGTGTTCTACACTTTCGTCCATACAATGCTTTAAAGGGAGACATCTTGAGACTAGCTTGATAACTATTATTGTAAGAGAATTCAACATAAGGCAAAGGCTGTCATTAGACTCCAGGGTGTAGGCCCTCAATATATCTTCCAGAATCTGATTAACCCTTTCCGTCTAACCATCTGATTGTGGATGATAAGCTGAACTAAACCTTAACTCAGTTCCCAAAGCTTCATGTACCCTCTCTAAAAACTTGGAAGTGAACTGTGTACCTCTATCCAAAATGATCCTCTTAGGAACTCCATGAGCACACACAATTCGAGCCATATACTGCTCAGCCAGCTGTGCTCCAGTGTAAGTGGACTTGACTGGTATGAAATGAGCAACCTTGGTCAATCGATCCACTATGACCCAAATAGAATCATAACCTCTCTGAGTTCGAGGTAAACCCATGATAAAATCCATGCTGATTTCATTCCACTTCCATTTGGGTATCTTTAATGACTGCAACAATCCTGCTGGTCTTTGATGTTCTGCCTTTACCCTCTGACAAGTATCACACAAGGCAACATACTCCCTAATGTCCATCTTCATACCTTTCCACCAATAGTGTTCCTTTAGATCCTGGTACATCTTAGTTCCTCCTGGATGAATAGAGTAAGAAGACTCATGACACTCCTTAAGAATAGTATCCTTGATTTTCTGATTATCAGGCACAACCAACTTGTGCTTATACCAGAGTGTCCCTTCTTCATCAACACTGAATCCTGGGGCTCCATCTTGACTCACCATCTTGACAATCTTCTGAAGTTCCTCATCGATTTTCTGCCCCTTCCTGATCTCCTGATCAAGTGTCGGTTCCACATCCATAGAAACTCCCTGAGTGTTAGCAATGAACCCCAAATTGAGATACTCAAATTCAGCTAGTAACTCTTTAGGTAACTCCATCACTTCTAACATGTTCAGCTGACTCTTTCGACTCAAAGCCTCTGCTACAACATTAGCTTTACCAGGATGGTAGAGAATCTCTAGGTCAAAATCATTAATCAATTCTAACCACCTTCTCTGCATCAAGTTCAAGTCCTTCTGAGTGAATATATACTTCAAGCTCTTGTGATTAGTGTAAATGTTACACCTGTGACCAAGGACATAATGCCTCTAAATCTTCAGTGAATGCACTACAGCTGCTAATTCCAGATCATGAGTTGGATAGTTCAATTCATGTTTCTTTAACTGTCGAGAGGCCTAAGCAATGACCTTACCCTCTTGCATCAACACACAACCCAAACCATGTTTAGAAGCATCACAACAAATAGAGAAGTCTTTTTTCATATCTGGCAAAGCTAGCACTGGTGCTGTTGTCAACCTCTTCTTCAATTCCTCGAAACTGGCCTGACATTGTTTCGTCCACTTGAACGGTTTGTCTTTCTCTAGCAAAGCAGTCATAGGTTTAGCTATGGTAGAGAACCCATATATGAACCTCCTGTAGTATTGGATATCCTTGACATTCTTAGGTGGACTCCACTTAAGCGCATCTGCAACATTCTTAGGACTAACTGTAACTCCATCCTTGGAAATAACTACCCAAGAAAAGAAACTTCACTCAACCAGAAGTCACACTTACTGAACTTAGCATAAAGCTGATGTTCCCTTAACTTCTGCAACACCAATCTGAGATGCTCTTCATGTTCTTCCTCATTCTTGGAATAAATCAGAATATCATCAAGGAAGACAACCACAAACTTATCAATATACTCCATAAAAACTTTATTCATCATGTACATAAAGTAAGCTAGAGCATTGGTCAACCCAAAATACATCACTGTATACTCATACAACCCACATCTGGTGGTAAAGGCAGTCTTTGGTATATCACTAGGTCTGATCCTCAACTGATGGTAACTGGACCTCAAGTCTATCTTAGAAAAGACACTAGCTCCCTTCAACTAGTCAAACAGATCCTCAATCCTAGGTAAAGGGTACTTATTCTTAACAGTCACCTCATTCAAAGATCTGTAATCTACACACATCCTCTGTGTTCCATCTTTCTTTTCTACAAAAATTACTGGGGCTCCCCAAGGGGATGAACTAGGTCGAATGTAACCCTTAGACTATAATTCTCTAAGTTGTGACTTAAGTTCTTCTAGTTCATTAACAGCCATTCTATAAGGTCTTTTAGCTATGGGTGCAGTACTAAGTAACAAATCAATAATAAACTCAATCTCTCCTTCAGGTGGCATACCTGGAAAATCCTCGAGGAAGACATCTGGAAACTCATTGATAACTCTGATGTTCTCCAAGGGTTCACCATGATATGATTCACTGTTCCCTGATTCTTGGATGACAGAGATACCATGACATCTACTACATCTCCACTAGGTGCATACAAGCTCACTGTCCTTTCTGAACATTTAATATTTGCTTTGCACTTGTTTAACCAACTCATTCCCAAAATAAGATCAAGACCTTCTGACTCAAGCACTATGGGTTTAGGAGGAAAATCTACCCCCCTTAAATTAATCATTATGTCTAGGCACTAGACATTAGAGTCCATGGTTCCTCCTGGTGTTCTTGCTTATGAACAAAATGACTACCAATGAAAGAGTAGGATGCACCAGTATCAAATAGAACTAAGGCTGGGTGAGAGTCAACAAGAAATGTACCGAGCACCACATCTGTAGCTTCCTCAGCAGTCTCCATCTTAACATGGTTCACCTCCCAAAGTTCTGTGGCTTCTAATTCTAAGGGCAAGCATTAGCATAGTGTCCCACCTTGCCACACTTGAAGCAAGCATTGCTGGGGGTGCTGTTGGTCTTCACAGGAACACTGTGGGGAGCATTCTGGTGAGGAGCCTATTTGTTCTAATGAGGGGCTTGACCATTCTAGCGCTGCACTTGATTACTGCTATTGCTAGTGTTGTTGTACTACTAACCTCCCTGCTGTGCCTGATTCTTCCCATACTGAAAAGAAGAACACTACTGGTAGTTCTGGAAGTTGTTGAAGCAAGGACGGCTGCTGCTTCCCTGATCCTGGTACTTGTTAGCCTTCCTCTTCTTCTTCTTGTCCTCCATCTTGTGGCGCATGCTCTCAAGCACAATGGTCCTATCAACCATTTCCTGGAAATTAGCAAACTTGACGTTTGCCATCATGTAAGCGAGTCCATCATTCAACCCTCCCAGGAAATGATCTTGCTTGTCCTGGTCTTGCTCGACATCTCTAGGTGAATAGCGAGACAAAGCAATGAACTTGTCACGGTACTCACAAACAGACATGGAGCCTTGCTTTAGATCAGCAAACTCCTTCTTCAGCTTCACAAGTCCAGCTGGGACATGGAACTCCTTAAACACCTCAGTGAACTACGCCCAAGTGATGGTGTTCAGAGCTGCATGAGCAAAGCGGTATGAATCCCACCAAGAAGCGGCTGCTTCCTGTAGCTGTCCGGATCCATAGAGGACTTTCTCCCTATTGTTGCACTAGGAAATCTCTAACTATTTCTCCACATCCTTCACCCAATCCATAGCAACAAGAGGGTTAGGGCAATGAGAGAAGAAAGGTGGACGCCCCTTCAAAAACTCACTGTGCCTGTCCCTGGGTGGTGGTGGTGGGTTCTGATGGTGGTGCTAATTCTAGACTTGGTTCATCATCATGTTCTACTGCAGCATGGTCATCATGGAGTTCATGCCCTGCATGAACTGAGTCTGCATGGCCATCATCTGCTCCATAGTAGGAGGAGGTGGTGGTGGAGGGTTCTGGTTACTCCCACCAGTACCGCTGGCGCCACCAGTGTTGTTGTTCCTCCTGGTGTTCACCATCTGATGCAAATGAATAGCAGGGTATAAGGATATGCAGTCTCAACATATATATCTGTGCTGAATGTAAACTGTGAATGTAACTGCAACATAATTTTATTGTCTCTTTATATCAATAAACCAGCTGACATAACCTCCAACCATATTATCACTGATAGAATAGCAAATATATAATCTCTTGCAAATAACACCTATGATCTCCAAACTGATAATTGACAAGAACAATTAACAATAGGCTATGATAGAATAACTGATAGGATGAAGCAGAAAGAGGGATAGAGCACAATCTATAGAGAGACCCAAAACCCTGAATTACTAAACAGAGTCTTAAGCTTATATAAATATGATAAGTGTGGACATCACCCCACAACTTATCTCAATCATTACAAAGATGCGAATCAAACATAGTTCATCATGATAAACAAGTTCTCACACCAATAAAGCAAGACACACTCTAAACGCACTCGCACTAGACTCGATAAGCTAAGCATTTAAGCGTACTAACGTAGCATTATTTATTGCATGAAAGGGACATCCTAGTCAATCCTAGTACGTCCTCCAGCTGCTCCATAGGGGATGTGGTCACGTTGACGCACCGTCTACTGATATGTAAAGATCAAGGACATGCATCAAAGAGTTAATAGATCATGATAGAAAAAATAAACATGTCTATTATCAAAGGATAATATATAAATAGTGAATGCATAAATATCTGGAGATAAATTGAAACAGGAGTAGCATGCATTCTGTGATATTGATAATAAAGCAAAATAGCATAATGACATAATCAAAATGACAAATGCATGG
Organism: Bothriochloa decipiens; assembly: GCA_023333625.1. Taxonomy (NCBI): domain Eukaryota; kingdom Viridiplantae; phylum Streptophyta; class Magnoliopsida; order Poales; family Poaceae; genus Bothriochloa; species Bothriochloa decipiens. The sequence goes on along the minus strand of CM041639.1, from coordinate 26,563,421 downwards.
TAGTAACTATAAGATAAGGTAATAAATGGTCAATAAGTGATAGTAGCAATAGCTGTAGTAAATGCATATCAAGATAATAATGAAACATGTTGATAAATGATGGGGTATGCAATAAGTTATAAAGGTCAACCTAAGATGACTATTTCTACCTATGGCTTCATGATCCTACGGTCAACACGGCTCTGATACTACTTTATCACACCCTGATTTTGAAGAAATGAAACCAAGGAAAAAGCTCATGTGTGCCAGGAACAATTTACACACATGAACGACAAATTACATGGTTTAAAAGCACAGTGTTCGAATAAAACATGGTATAACGATTACATCATACCATTTATTACATAATTGTCATCAGAGTAAAATGGAATATAAATCACATCGTCCAAAGCGAATAACAATTAAACGACGTAGACGTAGCAACTCCATCTCACCACAGGAAGGTCGACAGAAGCATCACGACGCCTAGTATCCTGGATAGTTCTCAGGAAAGTCACCATCTGAGTCATCACTCGAGCATCCTTTGGTTGGGAAATAGCAAGGGTGAGTTCCATGTAGAAACTCAGCAAGTACAGACAGAAAGTAATGACATGCAAGGCTAGTACAAGGTAAAGCTGAAAGGTAGACTACGGTAGCATTTTAATGTAACAATTAAGATTTAACTTATTGCAACCTATTCTCTAATCATCTTGGTTGGAACACCCAACCCTTTATTAAGGTTCAAGTAGCAATTAATGTGTCATTTAACATCTTAGATATAAGCATATATCCATTAAAAACATGAACCTTGAGACTGCCATCTCAAGCAACACAAGACTGCCATCCTGTTCAGAAACAGAGGTATGCCACCTCCTCAACAACATCACCATGATTTAATGATTTATTCCATTTGGCTAATCTAGCAAGGATCTGGGCCGCTCATGACTGTGAGCACGGATGATATATCAATTTTAACTCTGTGCAGAGGTGTACACTTTCACTCCAGATTGTGATTACTCTTTATGCCCAAGGCGGCCAACCTCTTAGCCCATTACCGAGATAGGCCGGCAGAGGTCACAATGAGGCATTTCACAGGGTCATAGGCAGTAACAACTCACTAGCCTTGAGTCTAAGCGTATGGGTGACTTCCCCATGAGGCCGCCCCCATCAAACAAACCCCAGTGACCACAGCTATGGCCACCCGTTGGTAAGCTGTTCACCTGCCCATGATAGTCCTGCTAATAGACCAAGCCAGAGACCATTAGCCTGGAGATGTATGGAAGTCCCAGGTTGCCACTCCATGATAGGGTCCACAAAGGGGGAAGATACGAACACCCTCGTCAATATGAGTCCCACTAGCATCCATTTCCCCCTTCATTCACCACCAACCAATGATGCGGAAGTGCATCAACTTCTCCAATGGCCGAAGCAAGAGCTCAAGGCTCAATAGGTTCAGAAGCAAATTTTATCTTCATTAAATTGTGAAAGGTGAGATAGAGCACTAGCAACCTAAAACCTATCAACTAAAGCCCCCCATAGGATATCTTTGGGAAAAGTGGCTAGTAAGTCCTATGGTTTGCCGATTTAAGACACATGCAATGTATTTACTTAAACATTAATAGGTGCAATATGTTCAAAAGAATGCCTGCACTTGCCTTGGTTAATGTCCTACTACACGTAGTCCTCCGGATCCTGCTGATCCTCGTTCACCCATGTCTCGTTCTCTATACGCCACAATCATCACACACGAACAATACATGCAAGCAAACATACTCTAATTAGAATAGTACACCAAAACATCTCAACAGTAGCAAACAATAGCATAGAACTAATCTACTCATCGAGACGATTCCAAAAAGTATAAGTTTTCTAAAATCAGAGTTAAAACGTGAAAGTTATGGCCTATACAAGATCAGGGGCTAATCTAGAGAAAACAGGACTATAATCAAATTATTTTTGAACTGCGTAGGACTATATTGTGAATAAAGAAAATTCTAGGTTTTTTCTGCAAAACTAGCAGGGTTGTCGGTGGCCTGACCGCGTTTACGCGGTCAGCGCACACGTGGCACTGCCGTGGCGCCTGCATGGCAGCCACGTCAGCTGCGCGTCAGCAAAGCGGGTCCCCGTGGACCCCATGGTTGACCGAGGGTCAACGGTCGATCTGAGCCGCTCGGCTCAGATCCGAGGACTGGCGGCGCGTCCGGTAGTCCGGGTCGCTAGAGCGGCGGCCGGGTCGACGGCGGGCTCGCTAGAGTTAGCCAGAATGGCACTCCGGTGCTCGGCCGGCGAGGTGGAGGGCAGGGGACAGCGCGGCGTGACCTTGCGAACCCGATTGTGGGGTTAATGGCGACGGCCGACGGTCGGAGGCAGGACTGGGCGGCGGCAATGCCATTGTCGGCGGCCGTTTCCCCACGGCGAGGGTTAGGGCAGCCATGAAGAGCAGCAGCATGACCCTTTGGGTCTTGCGGAGCTCAGGATCGAGCTTACCTTGGTGGCGAACGGCGGCAGAGGCGAGGTCAGCGATGGCGACGTGCGGCGGCGGGCTAGGGTTTCACGAGGGCGAGGGCGAGGACGCATGGCGGCTCGGGCTTCGGATTACGGAAGGCAGTGCGGAGAGGCGGCGCCCGATCTTTATAGCGCGGTGGGCTAGGGTTGCGCGCAGGCGGTGCGGCCCGGCGGCACACGGACACCGTCTTGGTGTCGTCTCCGTGAGGGAGACGACACTGTAGCGGTGGGCCCCGCTTGGGTGGGCCCCACCTGTCAGTGGCGGTGGGTGACGACGCGGGCGCTGACGCCAGTAGCTGGCGCAGTGTGGACGCACGCGGCGCACGGCGTGCTGGGCGCTCGGCTCACTAAGGCGGCACGGGCGGGCCGCGCTACCGTCCGGCTAGGCGGCCTTGCGGCGGCCTGCTGGCTTGCGCTGCTGGGCTGCTGCGGCGGCTTGCCGGGCTAGGCTGGCTGCTGGCGGCCTTGCTGCGCTGGCTGGGCTGGCGGGGCTGGCTTGGCCGCTGGTTGCTGGCCTGGCTGGCCGTGGCCGGCAGTAGCCGGCCGTGGCCGCTGCTGGCCGGCTGCCACAACTGCTGCCCTGGCCATTGCTGGCCATAGGTGGCCATGGCCGGCTATGGCTGGCCATGCTTGGCCAGGAGAGGCTAGGGTTGGCCAGGGTCCACTAGGGACTGACCTAGGCTTGTTAGAGTTGGTTTTGTTAGTCTAGGATTAGAGGAGACAAGTTAGAGCATGTTAGGAGCTTACAAACAAAAGCAAAGATTAAACCACATGCTCAGGCAAGTCAACCAAAAACTTGTGCAGCAGCATGAATGCAACAATGCAGGGTTTCTAACATGCTACACATTTTAAAGTAACTCATAAAACCTTTATGATTGACCTATGAAGGTAAGGCATCTATGCAGAATTAAAACCAAATTCAATCAAGATTTTAAAGTTCAAAAATCAGGGTGTTATATTGAGTCATTATTAACTAGGTTATTATGATATAACATGTGAGAACACTTAACGAAGCATGACATGTTTCCAAGGTAGCTCTAAACAAGTCATAATTAATAAAGAAGCATTTAAGTTGGTACTAGTCATATCAACATGCATTTATGAAAACTAAGGTATAAACATAAATTACTTTTATATAGGAGAGCACTGAGTGAAAATTAATTAACCCAACAAGATTAATTACATAAACACATGATGTGATAAACATTATTGATAACAAGCGACATACGTCGATAAGATCGCAACACAAGGACAAAGGAAACATAACCCTATGTTGCTTTTATTTATAAAAGCCATTAAATAATTAGTAAACAAGTTGTTTTTAAATAAATAAATTCACAATTGAGAGACATGATGAAGTTTACTGCTACTGACACGAAACTAATGCAACTGTGAAACAGCAAAGATTATACGATCATTGGCAAAACTATAAATAAATCGCTTGGTGGCGAAGTCGTAAATACCTTGGGGAAGGGGCCTTGGCTCTTGCCTGCTGGAAGGCCGGCCGTGGCCGGCTGCGGCCTGCTATGGCCGGCAGCGGCCTGCTATGGCCGGCAGCGGCCTGCTAAGGCCGGCAGCGGTGGCCAGCTGCGGCCTAGTGCGACCGGCAGCTGCTAGCTGCGGCCTGGTGCTGCCGACGGCGGCCAGCTACGGCACGCAGGGAAAGGAGGACCACAGCCCTTGGCCGGGACTTGGCCGGCCGGCAGTGGCCCACTTTGGCCGGCGACGGCTGGTTGTGGCCGGCAGCGGCAGGCTGTGGCCGGCACCGGCTGGCTGTGGCCGGCTGCGCGTGGCTAGGATTTGCAGGTGGCGGCGTGGCTCCTTCTAGGGTTTCTAAGGGGCTACAGCGCATGGGGCTGGCCCTCTTTATAGGCGGCGGGGAACTGATGGGGCTAAAGCCGCTAGGCTTGGCCCGTTAGGCTGGCTACTACTGCTGGTGGCCCGATTTGGCCACTGCTGGCCGGGCTAGGCAGGCCAGGACCGGCTGCGGCTGGCTGCGCTGCTGCTGGGCTTGGCCCACAGTGATGGCTGCATAGATGCTGCTGGTGGCCAGGTTTGGCCACTGCTGGTGAAGCTGCTGCATGCTGCTGCCTGGCTATGGCTGGCCATGGCCGGCTGGGAGTGGCCAGATTTGGCCCGAGATGGCCAGAGAGGGCTCAAGTGGCGGGGGAAGCTATGGCTGCTTGTGGCTGATGTGACCAAGGTAATGCTGGCCATAGCCGGTCGGAGTTAGTCATGGCCGACTGTGAGTGTCCACAGATGGCTATGGCTAGCCGTGTTTGGCCAAAGCTATCCAGAGTTGGCCAGATGATGCGGGTTGAGGCCAGGGGTGGCCCAAGCTAAGTAGGAGCTGGTCAAAGAAAGCTAGGATGTCTTAGAGAATGGCAAAGGGTTGCTAGACTGAACTGCTGTTGGCCTTGCTATGCAGCGGATGGCCAAGTTTGGCCACTGGTGGCCGGCTGCTGCTACTGCTGGCCTAGCTGGGGTGGCCATGGCCGGCTAGGGCTGGCCAGGACTGGCCAAATCTGGTCAGTTGAGGCTAGGAGAGGCCAGAGCAAGCTAGGTCAGGCTGGGGCAACCAGGGTGGACTGGAGCTAGGTAGGGGATGGTGTCTAGCTAGAGCAGTGACCAACACGATTGAGAGAAAGAAAATCTCTCTTTTTCTCACACCAGCAAAACCAAGCAAAGCACCAAGCATAAACCCATTCAATTATTTTCTAAAAAATATAGAAAAGCACATTTTATTTAGCGCTTTCTAATAACAACCCAAAATGTAAATTTTGGGGTGTTATATTCTACCACACTTCACCGACCGACCTATGGAACCTTTGAGCCTCCACCCTTCGACGACTGACATGTGGGACCCGTCTGAGACCGTTTTCCATCTGACGGGTAGGATGAGCGTGTCAGTTAGATGGGACCCAGCCCGCCCACCACCCTTCGACGACTGACATGTGGGACCCGTCTAAGACCATTCTCCATCCGACGTGTGGGATCAGCGTGTCAGTTAGTTAGGACCTAGCCCACCACCGTCGACTGACATGTGGGACCTGTCTGGGACCGTTTTCCATCTGACGTGTGGGATCAGTGTGTCAGTTAGATGGGACCCAGCCCGCCCACTACCCTTCGACGACTGACATGTGGGACACATCTCCGTTCATGTGGGGTCAACCTTCGCCAACTACTATATGGGACTTGTGTGGGACCGATCTCTATCCGACGTGCTGGATCAACATGTTAGTTGGATGGGACGCAACCCGCCACCCTTCAACGACTGACATGTGGGACCCATCTGGGACCGTTCTCTATCCGACGTGTGGGATCAGCGTGTCAGTTAGATGGGACCCACCACAGGGGACCCATCTCCATTCATGTGGGGTCAACCTTCGTCAACTGACATGTGGGACCCATCTAGGATCGTTCTCCATCCGACGTGTGGGATCATCGTGTCAGTTAGATGGGACCCGCCATGGGGGACCCATCTCTGTTCATGAGGGGTCAACCTTGGTCGACTGACATGTGGGACCCGACTGGGACCGTTCCATCGGACGTGTGGAACCAGAGCTTCAAGTTAGATGGGACCCGCAACTAGGGACCCTTCTTTGACAGACATGTGGGACCACCCTTCTCCGAAGGATGTTGAATTCCCCAAAAATATTGGGTTCTCTAGGATTCAAAACCAGGACCTGGCACTAAAGACGTGAAGGTCTTTGCCACTACGCTAAGCGGCTATGTGTGTTCTCCTTCCCTTGGAGCCTTTATATATTATAATGTAAGTACATTTTATGTTCTCTTATATATATATGGGATATATATTATATCCCCTGAATCCCCTAAAAGTGGATAAGTATCTGCCCGTTGGACTTGCAATGGAGTCGAAGGCAGCAAGGGAGGATCCCCAGTGTGCTATAGTGGCTCCGGCATCCATTTAGAGGCAGGCAGTGGGGCTTTCCCGGTGGAGCACGGCGACATTGGCGTCTGCGTCGCTTGTGTGCCACGACAGAGCCGTCAGATCTGATTTGCAGGTCTCCTTTCTCCCCTTTTTACTGTTTGTTTCTTCATTTCTGTTTTGCCTCGACATGGATCTACTACAGGACTTGGGGATTTTGCTTAGATATATCACCTTTGATGCATACCGCCATATCCCTTAATTTTAGATAGATGCGGGGCAGGGAATGGTTCTGGTAGTCCCTGTAGCACATGGCTGTTGGATTTGTTAGGAGGCAGCAAATCAGTGCCACTAATCTTTAAGCTGCACTTGTTGCTACACATGCCAATGATGGTTTGCACTTGTAAAACTGAGGCAGCCTATTTGGGTTCTACAAATTCAAGATGAATCCATGCTATGTTGTGTTCCGCGGCCGTAGGCGAGGGGTTTTCTACAGCTGGGCTGACTGCTAGGAGCAAGTTCATGGGTTCCTTGGTGCTTCTTATAAAAAGTACACCTCCTGGGTGCTGCCTTAAAATCCTATGAAGCTGAGCTCGTGTAATGATTGTGTGATCGTTAGACTTGATTTAGCTGAATTTGAAATGGTGTTGTAAGTGTGATGGTTAGACTTAATTTAGCCAAAATGAGCTCGTACCATGGAAATTGTTAATGACTATTAATGTTGCATTTTGTATAAGTTGTGGACTTCACTGATGGATCTTTGTTGAATTATTTTCTTCTTCATTCATTTATCTCATTACTTACGAAGCTGAGGCCTCTTGCACACTGACGAAATGGAGCAGGTCCCCAACACATGAAAGGAAATTGCTACGCCTACTGGTAATGATGAGGACGTCCTGCATCAAGCTCAGGGTCACTTGTGTGTATGTCTTATTGATGGTTCTCGCAATCAATGCAAGTTTTCAATGTGAATCCTTGAACACTATGGTACTAATAATTAGACGTTGCAGCATACAGTCGTCCTTAACAACATTTTTAGAAGCATAAAAATCTGAGGGATTTTGTCCCACACATTGATTGTAGTTCATCCTGAATGAAATTTGGTTTTCTTAGCTGGAAATCGAATCATCGCATATGACATGCACCGCAGAAAAGGTCATGTCATCTGTACCAGCACGTCAAACCTACATTTGTTTATACCAGAAGAAGCAGGATACACCCGACCAGTCTATCTTCCATATGTTCCCTTGTTATTTGATTCACTGCAGCCATAAGTTGCAGATCTGGCAGAGGAGTCCATCACTTCAAACCTACGTGCCATCAGATGAGGAAAGTCGCTTGTAAGGGAGGTGTGTGTGGTGGGCGGGGGAGGCATGCTTGTTTACTGTAATGAATTTTGTAATTATAAGTTTTGTTTGTATGAACTTGATGTATTGATGATCATGTGTTCCCTTGTGTTTTATGTTGTAGTTGTTGATACTCTTATCATACTCTGTTATATGCATTCAAACATAAAGGGGTCGGACTTTCTTGTGTCTAACAATATTTCCATTAATAAAACTTGCTATAAAAATACCCTTCCACGTGATCTGTGCTTGAACTTTATATTAAATTAAACTCTATTGTGTCGCTACTATAGACTGATCAAAATCGTAACCGTTAGTGAGCACTCGTTAGACTGATTGCTAGGGCTTTCAAAATAGAAGCATTCACACTTTGTCCTACAAGATCAAATATGGAGCGGTCAGACTTTCTTACGTTCGCAGTTAAACTCAAGAGCTATGTATCACCCGTGAAGCTATCGAGCGATGCGAGACTTGTTGAGATGGTCTCCTAGCAGCATACGATTTACAACAAACTGATAATAAGAACCAACAGGGTACTATAAAGTTCAACAGAAGATCACATGCATATATTATAATAGCATGTTAAGCTGTTGAACATCACGACTGTCTCCAGTGAGCATGTCCTGAGTGCGGCAGTGACCTTAAGTGGTCACGGTGAAGATGAGTACCAGTCTGGTCCGCTGGTGAATTCGTGCAGACGAGGCCTTGTGACCTAGAACGAACCAAAAATTTTAGAACTTATTATATGACCATAATAATAATAATACAATCAAAACTGACACGACCATTATGCTTTGTCCTACGTGATCAATTACATAGCAGTCGGACATTCTGGCATGCGCAGACATGAACTGCCATACCTCTTTTGTGTACCACGTGGCAGTGCTTATATGGGCCTTGTGATAATTGGGTCATCCCCGCTCCTAAGGGACAAGTCGTATGGATATATTGGATATATATCCCCTAAAAATGGGAAAATATCCGTCCATTGAACTTGCGCTAGCTGGGCAGCGGAGCTAGAGGCGGCGGCGGAGGATCCCTGGTGTGTTGTGCTGGCTCCGGTGTCCATTTGGAGGCAGGCGGTGGGGTTTTCCCAGTGGGGCACGGCAGCATTGGCATCCACATCGCTTGTGTGCTGCGGCAGCGATAGAGGCGTCAGATCCGATCTGCAGGTCTCCTTTCTCCCCTTTTTACTGTTTGTTTCTTCATCTGGGTTTTGCCTCATCATGGATCTACCACAGGACTTGGGCATTTCGTTTAGAATAAACACCTTTGATGCATACCGCTATATCCCTTGATTTTATATAAAAGCAGGACGGTAATGGTTTTGGTAGTCCCTATAGCTTATGGCTGTTGGACTGAATTTGTAATGGTATTGTAAGCATTGTCTAAATACATGCTATGTTGTGTTATTTAGCTGTAAGCTGAATTTGTAATGGTATTGTAAGTGTCAAGGTTAGACTTCACTGATGGATCTTTGTTGCATTATTTTCTACTTCAGTGATCTCAATACGTGCTATGTTGTGTTGTTTAGCCGTAAGCTGCATTTGTAATGGTATTGTAAGTATGATGGTTAGACTTGATTTAGCCAAAGTTGTATTGGACTAATGGTTACAACCACAGTAACTGCAATTCTAGTTTGAGTTGTCTATGTTTATGTGCTACTACTCTAAATTTAGATGAGCTCGTAACATGAAAATTGTTAATGGCTATTAAAGGTGCATTCTGGTATAAGTTGCTGACTTCACTAATGAAAGTTATCTCATTATTTTCTTCTTCATTCATTTATCTCATTACTTAGGAAGCTAAGGCCTCTTGCATACTGACAAAATGGAGCAGGCCCCAATAGGAGGATGAACTCATTTGCCAGCCTCCCAGATGATCTCATTCTTGATATCCTCTGTCGCATCCCTGGCCCCTCCTTGTTCCACTACAAATTGGTCTATCGAGACTAGAAACACCTCATCAACAAGTCCGGCATCCATGACAAGCTAGCCCGCCAGACTATGATTGGTTTCTTCTTCCATAGGAAGAAGAACCACTAGCATTTCACCAGCTGCACCGATGAACTTCCTTGCTTCAACTTCTTTCCCACACATGATGGTGTAGATGTCTTAGATTACTGCAATGGCCTCGTCCTATGCCTGTGGTGTGGATGTCGCTGGTTCATCTACAATCCAATCACACGAAATTATAAGGTACTGTCGGCTAGCCCTTGTTATCATGCCCTACATTCAGAGGATTTTGATCCATTAGCTAGGGTGGGTCAATTGTGTTTTGATCTAATAGTCTCCTCACACTTCCATGTTGTTGAATATGTGGATTGTGAAGACAGTACAGTTGAAGCTTTGTAGATCTACTCGTTTGAAACTAATACATGGCTCGGTACAGGATTGGGATGGCGGGATGGTATTGATATACAGCTTGGTGAAACATGAAGTGTGTTTCTTAACAGTTTTCTACACAATATGACTTACGTTAGGGCTAAGGGAACATTTGCGATACTTGTTGTTGATATGGAGGGAAAAACGTGGAAGGAAATTGCTGCACCTACTGATAATGATGAGTTTACCCAGCATCAATATCAGGGTCACTTGTGTGTATGTCTCGGTGACGGTCCTTGCAATCAACGCAAGTTTTCAATATGTATCCTTGAAGACTATGGTACTAATAATTGGACATTGTAGAATACAGTCGTCTGAAACAACAATTATAGAAGCATTAATATCTGATGGGTTATGACCCACAAGTTGATTCTAGCTCACCCCGAATGGAATTTGGTTTTCTTAGTTGGGTATAAAGGAAAATGAATCATCACATATGACATGGACAGCAGAAAAGGTTATGTCATCCCTCCAAACTCTTTCAGTATGGACGATATCGGATTGCTTCAGAAGCAGAATGGGTCCAACTAGCCTATCTTCCATATGTTCCCTTGTTATTCGATTCACTACGGCCAAGTTGCTAATCTAGCAGAGGAGTCCATCACTTTAAACCTATGTGCCATCATATGAGGGAAGTTGCTTGTAAGAAAGGTGGGGCCATGCTAGTTTATTGAAATGACTTTTTTAATTATTATTTTTGTTTGTATGAACCTGATGTATCAATGATCATGTGTTCCCTTGCATTTTATGTCGTAGTTGTTGATACTCTATCATACTCTGTCATACGCATTCAAATATAAAGGGGACAGACTTTCGTGTGTCCAACAACATTTTCATTAATAAAACGTGCTATAATAATACCCTTGCACGTGGTCTGTGGTTGAACTTTATATTAAATTAAACTCTATTGTGCCACTACTACAGACTGACCAAAATCATAACCATCAGCGAGCACTCGATAGACTAATTGCTAGGGCTTTCAAAACAGAAGCATTCACACTTTGTCCTACGAGATCAAATATGGAGCGGTTAGACTTTCTTGCTTTCACAGTAAAACTTTAGCGCTACGTATCACCCATGAAGCTATAGAGCATGGTGAGACTTGTTGAGATGGACTCCTAGCAGCATACAGTTTACAACAAACTGATAATAAGAATCAGCAGGGTGTTATAATGGTAAACAGAAGATCACATGCATAGGTATTATAATGGCAAGTTAAACTGTTGAACATCACGATTGTCTCCATTGAGCATGTCCTAACAACAAAATATAGCGGATTTTGCGGCCGTGACCTTGAGTGGTCACGGTGAAGATGAGTACCAGTCTGGTCCGCCGATGGATCCGTGTTGACGTGCCAATAAGGCCTTGTGACATGGAACGAAACAAAAATTTTAGAACTTATTATATGACCATAATAATAATACAATCAAAACTGAGATACCCATTATGCTTTATCCTACATGACAGTTATGTAGTTGTCGGACGTTCTGGAGCCAAGACTTGTGGGACTTGCAAGATCATTAGACGGGATAGTCCGACCCTATCTCTTTCGTGTATCATGGGGAAGTCCGGCCATACCTCTTTTGTGTACCACGGGACAGTCCTTATATGGGCCTTGTGATAATTGGGTCATCCTCGCTCCTAAGTGACAATTCATGTGGAACGTGGTGACCTATATATTGAATATATATCCCCTGAAAATGGGAAAATATCTGCCCATTGAACTTGCGCTAGCTGGGCAGTGAAGCTAGAGGCGGAGGCGGAAGATCCTGGCTGTGCTAGTGTCCATTTGGAGGGAGGTAGCGGGGCTTTCCTGGTGGGGAGCGACGGCATTGGTGTTCGCATCGCATGTGTGTCGCGGTAGCGGCAGTGGCGTTAGATCCGATCTACAGGTCTCCTTTCTTTTCTTTTTACTGTTTGTTTCTTCATTTGGGTTTTGCCTCATCGTGGATCTACTAAAGGACTTTGGGATTTCACTTTAAATGAACACATTTGATGCATACCGCCACAATAATGGTTCTAGTAGTCCATATAGCTCATGGCTATTGGACTGAATTTGTAATGGTATTGTAAGTGTGGTGGTTAGACTTGATTTAGCCGAAATGAGCTCGTACCATGGAAATTGTTAATGGTTGATAAAGTTGCATTTTGGTATGAGCCGTGGACTTCACTGATGGATCTTTGTTGCATTATTTTATACTTCAGTGATCTCAATACGTGCTATGTTGTGTTGTTTAGCCGTAAGTTGAATTTGTAATGGTATTGTAAGTGTTATGGTTATATTTGAATTAGCCAAAATTATATTGGACTAATTGTTACAGCCACAGTAACTGCTATTCTTGTTTGAGTTGTCTATGTTTATGTGCTACTACTACTCTAAATTTGGATGAGCTCATAACATGGAAATTGTTGTATGCTGTTAAAGTTGCATTTTGGTATAAGTTGTGGACTTCACTGATGGATCTTTGTTGAATTATTTTATTTTCTTCTTCATTTAGTTATCTCGTTACTTAGTAATCTATGTCCTCTTGCACACTGACAAATGGAGTAGGCCCTCAACAAGAGGACGAACTCATTTGCTAGCCTTCCAGATGATCTCGTTATTGACATCCTCCACCGTATCCCTGGCCCCTCCTTGTTCCACTGCAAATTGGTCTATCGATACTGGAAACACCTCATCAACAACTCTGACATTAATGACAAGCTTGCCCGCCAGACTATGATTGATTTCTTCTTCAATAGGAAGATGAACACTTCACCACTTCACCAGCTTCACTGGTGAACTTCCTTGCTTCAACTTCTTGCGCACAGATTGTGTAGATGTCTCAGATTGCTGTAACGGCATCGTCCTATGCCTGTGGTCTTTTGCTATGGGATATCGCTGGGTTGTCTGCAATCCAATATCACGGAATTATAAGGAACTACCAGATAGCCCTCATAATCATGCCCTATCTTTGGATCATTTTGTTCCATTAGCTAGGTTGGCTCAATTGTGTTTTGATCCGTCAGTCTCCTCGCATTTCCGTGTTGTTGAAGATTTGGAAGGTGCAGAAGCTTTGGAGATCTACTCGTCTGAAACTAATACATGGCTCAGTACGGAATGGGGATGGAGGAAGGGTATTTATATACGACATGCTCAAATGTGAGGTGTATTTCTTAACAGTTTTCTACACAATATGGCATCTGTTACGCCCATTGCACCACCTAAGATACACAATATGGCGTCCGTTACGGCTATGGGACCACCTATGATAATTGCTGTGGATATGGAGGGAACACATTGAAGGAAATTGCTCCACCTACTGGTAATGATGATCTAACCCTGCATCAATATCAGGGTCACTTGTCTATATGTTTGGTTGATGGTCCTCGCAAACAACGCAAGTTTTCAATGTGGATCCTTGAAGACTATGGTACTAATAATTGGACATTGCTGCATACAGTCGTCCTTAACAACATTTTTAGAAGCATTAATATCTGATGGGTTATGATCCACACATTGCTTATAGTTCACCCCGAATGGAATTTGGTTTTCTTAGCTGGGTGTAAAGGAGAATGAATCATCGCATATGACATGGACCACAGAAAAGTTCATTTCATCCCTACCAGACACTTTGAGTATCATAGATGTCAGATTACACAGAAAGTATGGTTCCGACTAGCCTACTATCTTCCATATGTTCCCTTGTTATTCGATTCACTACAGCCATAAGTTGCGGATCTGGCAGAGGAGTCCATCACTTTAAACCTACATGCCATCATATGAGGAAAGTCACTTGAAAGAAAGGTGGGGTCATGCTTGTTTGTTGTAATGACTTTTGTAATTATTAGTTTTGTTTGTATGAACTTGATGTATCGATGATCGTGTGTTCCCTTGTGTTTTATGTCATAGTTATCGATACTCTATCGTACTCTGTCATACGTGTTCAAACATAAAGGGGTCGAACTTTCTTATGTCCAACAACATTTCCATTAAAAAAACTTGCTGTAATAATTCCCTTGCACCTGATCTGTGCTTGAACTTTATATTAAATTAAACTTTGTCGTGCCACTACTACAGACTGACCAAAATCATAACCGTCAGCGAGCACTCAGAAGACTGATTGCTAGGTCTTTCAAAACAGAAGCATTCACACTTTGTCCTATGAGATCAAATATGGAGCGGTCGGACTTTCTTGTTTTCGCAGTAAAACTAAAGAGCTATGTATCACCCATGAAGCTATAGAGCGTGGCGAGTGTTGGATATTTTAAATGCAAACAGAATAATCCGCAAGCGCATGGATACCGATGTAGCTTTCACCCGGGAGTATTCTATAGTATTGATTTCCATGGGGAACATGAAGTGTACTAGAGAATCAAGGCCGTCCAAGGATAAATGTAAGGGAGGAAAGATAAATATATTTTTGGTGGGTGGAGAGGAACCTTCTAGAGTTTTCTAAGTTGAATGGGGGATCAAGATTAGGCTTACTATACTTTACTTACTTTGGAGCAGCAGGTCCTTTTCGAAGGAGACGGGGAAGAAAGTAGTTGGGAGAAGGCTACCAAAAGCTCTACAAAACACCAACCTGAACATGGTGGATTACAAAGGCCTGACAGAGCTATCACCTTTGGGGCTACCACAACTAACCGTAGGATTGGGTGCAAACTTAGGTAAACTATAGCCTAGTAACCACATCTACGCTAACGTCTACTACTCTAATTAACTAGTATAACTAGAGCACTCAAATACAAGTAGAGTTCTAGCAAGTAGAATAAAGTAAGAATGCAAATAAAGAACTTAGAACTTAGAAATAATAATTAAAGAACTTGGATATTGTTGAATGACGAACCAGATGCTGCACAGTTACAATATTGAGGAAGATCAAATAGATCTGGCTTCTCATCTTTCTCCTCCTTTCTCCCTTTTCTAGATACAACTAGATAAACTAGAACTAGATGAACTAGAACTAGATGAACTAGAGCTAGAACTAGATGAACTAGAGGGACCCTCTTCTACTTGGATGAAGAATTAAAACCCTAGATTTTTATATATAGAAGATACATGGCTCCCAGGCCTGGTGGGGGTGTCCTCAAGGTCGGTAGAGGCAGGATCCGCGAGCCTGGACCTGATTGGTCTAGGTCAGTGGGCGCCCACCCAAAGGTTGTGGGCGGCCGCCTGACCATACTGCCGACTCAGGCTCATCCTTGGTGGGCTCGAAGATATCATCATTAGCTTTCCAAATCATCTTAGATCACCCCAAATGGAGTTCGTATGTGTCCTGGGCATCTGTTTTACTCCGGACTGCTCCTCGAGCCCATTTGCAATCTTCTGGAAGGTGTAACTTTGTCGTCCGGACTCCGATTTGGGTGAATCAAAACTCCATTTGATGTATCTTGATGAGCTCTATGCAATGGTTCACTTTATTTCATCACTTAATATACTTCTATTTGATGATTCTGGTACTTTTTCTCTTTAACCCCTGCAAAACATAGATTCACCAAAACTTGTGGAAATTGTTAGTTTAAACCACTAGACCTATGTTGGTGATCAACCTTTTGCAGTTATATAAGTTATGTTGATAGTTAATTATTGACATTAACTACCGTAACAAACTCCCCTAAGCTTAACCTTTGCTTGTCCTTGAGCAAAACTCAACAAAGGATCAGGAGTTGCTACAATGCTTTCACGCCTCAAAAGTACACATGCGTTTAAACAAGAACTCTCCTATGTCTTAGAGTAAACTATTCTAACTTTCAAACTTACCCATATTACCTTCAACCATGGGGCTTGTAGCCTTCACGTGGGTCTTGAGCAATTGAAAGATAGAATGGTCAAGTCAATCACTATGTCTCGAGTTCTTCGATCGACCTTCAATGCGGAGTTTTTTGTAGATTTTCAAATAAAACTTAGAGATTCCATTGTATGACCCTCTCAAGTCTCTCATATGTGGTATTTGTGGATCCTCACCAAGGCAATAATGATGGTATGCCTTCTCTCAGAATATGTGGTATTTTGGACAAAGGCAAAGTAACATTGTGCCCTCTCTCTCACCCTATAACTAGTTGGCTTATGTGGAGTTCATAGGTGGAAAAAAATAGCTCAAACATACTTGCAATACATATGTTGCCTAATCCAACCATGGATGCAGAGGAACTCGTCATACAATCAAATCAAGATGTGTAGGTATGGTTTCAAAAGAGTGAACAAATGGTAGAGAATATTGGTGGAAGGTAGAAGGGGTGAACGCCTAATTCTACGATGCTCCTTTACAAAGGGTAAGTTCTCTCAACTTGGAACTTTGAGGAACTGAAAACTGGGGCTTTGCTATAATAATATTTTTTTCTTTCATCACACTTCTTTTTTTCACCTTTTTCTCTCTTTTTTTCTATTCTTTTTTTTGAAATCCCAGAATCTAATGCTATGAAACTTTTGAGAGGAAATATGATAATAAGAACTTGGAGCATTTATTTCAGAACTAGGGGTAGCAGACAAGGAGAACCTATGGGGAAAATTGGTTTTGGTGTTCACTCCTAGTGTAGGAGCAGAATATTTTTGAATGGATCTAAATGGGTGAATATGGTGCGTACTTCCAGGATAGAAGTAGCAATGGGTGCATGGTGTGTGCGATCTTGATTTTAACCTGATGAAAAGCTCCTAAGGGTCAACATAACTGGATCAAACTCAATGCACACAAGCAGTAAATAGATATGGCTGTTGTAGGAATTTAAGCTCTCATCATACAGGAACTCATCATGTGGCACTTTTAAGTTTTCAAAAGATAAATCTCCAGAACTCTATTTTCTCTAGGAATAAGATAAACAGCAGCTCAGGCCTTCTCATATCATATCCGTCAACTACCTAGACTTAGATCAAGCATTCGCTACCCACAAGTTTCAAGCTCAGAGCAAATCTTAGGTCAAAACAATTATGTCCAAAACTCAGGAGAATTCGAGGCTAAAAACTAGGTACTTGAGAGGAATTACGGTAGAACAACTATTCATCATTTCCATGCATAGAGTTCATATTAGTTTAGCAAGAAAACAAACTTTGCACACTCTCTTAAAGATCACACAAGACTACTAAATAAAACTTTAAAGGAAAAACTTATTTAGTTTTATGGTACATTATGCATCTTTTTATATTTTCAGATACTAGCAAAGAAAATTTAAAAAATTATAAGCGGAAAGAAATACTTATCTCGATACACGTGGGGGTGCCTCCCCCAAGCTGGATGTTGACATAGTCATTCACTCTTGTGGCTTACATGTAGTCTCATTCTTCTCAAGCTTCCAAATCCTGCACAACTCAAATAGACGTGGAACTAATTAAGTGTTAGGTGTTCGAGCATTAGTTGTCTAGAGCCATTGATTGATGTTTTATATTTGATCATTAAATTGCAAGAATTCAATCACATCAATTTGTTCTATGTTTTCAGGTTCAAGAAAAACTTTTAATCATTGACCATTTACCTTGAATGTGTTACCTGAATCATTCTGAATTGTGACGGTGCCATGTGATGCAGCTTCAATCACCTTGAATGGTCCTTCCCATTTACTTCTAAGTTTTCCATGACCGAAGAGCTTCACTCTTGAGTTGAACAACAGAACTTTGTCTCTAGGCTTGAACTTCTTGTGCTTGATTCTCTTGTCGTGCCATCTTTTGGTTCTTTCCTTGTAAATCTTGGAGTTGTGATAAGCCTTTTCTCTTCATTCTTCCAGCTCTGATATTTGCATCTGACAATTCTTGCCAGCTAGATGGAGATCCATGTTCCATTTCTTGATAGCCCGGTGAGCTCTAAATTCCAATTCAATAGGCAAGTGGCATGTTTTTCCATACACAAGCTGATAAGGTGACATGCCTATGGGTGTCTTGTATGCAGTTCGGTATGCCCATAGTGCATCATGAAGCATGTACTTCCATTTCTTTCCCATTTCATCCACAGTCTTCTGCAAAATATTCTTGATTTGCTTATTTGATGTTTCTGCTTGACCACTTGTTTGGGGATGGTATGGGGTTGCAACATTATGCTTAACTCCATATTCTGATAGGAATTGTCTGAAGCTCTTGTCGATGAAATGTGACCCTCCATCACTTATGATCATTCTTGGTGTTCCAAATCTTGGGAATAACACCTCATGAAACATCTTCTTGGCATGCTTAGAATCAGCAGCTCGACATGGTAGAGCTTTACCCACTTGGACACATAGTCTACTGCCACCAAGATGTATTCAGCATCTTCGGACTTTTGGAATGGTCCCATGTAGCCAATTCCCTAGACATCAAACAACTCCACTTGGAGGTTGTTCTAGAGTGGCATTGTATCTCGAGTATTGATGTTTCCATGTCTTTGGCATCTGGCACATCTTCTAACAAATTCCTTTGTATCTTGGTATATTGTAGGCCAGTTCCACATTGCCAGATCTTAGCATGTGTACGAAATGCGCCATAATGTCCTACATAGGGTGATGCCCTCCATAGGGTGATGCATGACATCTCTCTATGATTTTCTTTCCTTCTTCTATTGGGACACATTTCTGCAGTAATCCATCAGAATAGACTCGATAGAAATAAGGATCGTCCCAAATGTGGCAACAAGCTTCATACTTGAGTTTCCTTTTGTCCTCCCCTAGTGCTCCATATCCTACAACCATATAATTCACAATATTCGTGTACCAGGGGTCCGAGTGTGCTATCATGAGGAGCGTGTCGTCCCTCATAGTCATTAATTGGTAACTCATGTGCTTCCTTATACTGAAGCCTAGATAAGTGATCGGCTACCAAATTTTCTACTCCATTCTTATCTTTGTTTTTATGTCAAACTCTTGGAGCAGAAGAATCCATCGGATTAGCCGAGGCTTAGCATCTTTCTTAGTAAGAAGGTATTTAAGAGCAGCATGGTCCAAAAAAATAATTACCTTTGCCCCCAATAAGTAAGATCTAAACTTGTCTATTACAAAGACAACAGCCAACAACTCTTTCTTAGTGGTAGAATAGTTGAGTCATGGTCCAAACAATATTTTGCTAGCATAGGATATAGCATAATGCTTTTTATCCTTTGTTTGGCCGAGTACGGCACCAACAGCAAAGTCACTAGCATCACACATGATCTCGAAAGGTAGCGTCCAATCGGGTGGTTGGATGATTGGAGTTGAAATGAGTGCTTGTTTGAGGGTTTGAAAAGATTCATAGCACTCATTGTCAAAGATGAAAGGTGCATCCTTAGCTAATAGGCTTGTGAGGGGTCTAGCGATTTGAGAAAAGTTTCTGATAAAACGCATATAGAACCCCGCATGGCCTAGAAAGCTTGGATTCCTTTCACATTTGTGGGAGGTGGAAGTTGTTCAATAACTTTGATATTTTCTCTATCCACATCTATCCCACATTCAGACACTTTGTGCCCTAGCACTATTCCTTCCCGAACCATAAAGTGGCATTTTTCCTAGTTCAGGACTAAGTGCTTTTCTTCGTACCATTGTAAGACTTTGTCTAAATTCTCCAAACATTCATCGAAGGTTTTTCCATAGACTGTAGAATCATCCATGAACACCTCCATGATTTTCTCAATCATTTCAGAAAAGATAGACATCATGCACCGTTGGAAAGAAGCTGGAGCATTGCACAATCTGAACGACATTCATCGGTATGCGTTGGTTCCATACGGGCATGTAAAAGTAGTCTTACTTTGGTCATCAGGGTGGATTGGGATTTGATGATATCCGGAATACGCATCAAGGAAACAAAAGAAAGAGTGCTTTGCAAGCCGTTCTAACATTTCATCAATGAAGGGTAACGAGAAGTGGTCTTTCCTTGTAGCCTTGTTAAGTTTCTGATAGTCAATGCACATACGCCACCCAGTGACAGTGCGTTGGGGGATGAGTTCATTTTTGTAACGCCCTAGAGTCTGAACAACTCAGATTCACTCTGCACGCTGAGCAAACCACACCTACCACCATCCCACTTAAGCTTTCATCCTTGCTTGGCGTAAAAGGATTAACCTAGGGATGGTAAGATGGAATCTAGAAGCCTTATATGTTGGTCTATCCCACCTTAAACAACCAAAGCGGGACTAAACTCTCCACAACTTCTCATAACAAGCACATGGGCCACTATAGGCCAAAGAGGCCGGGTGTGACATATAGCCCCCTTAAAGAACTCGACGTCCACGTCGAGACCAACATACCCACAACCGAGCAAACGATGACCAGGAACATTCTCCTCTTGGCACACGCAACCGTGCGCCTAGTGTTGGCACATGTGCCATGTCGTGCACTCCGTAGAGCCTACACGCGTGTGAACCCCATGTCCAGCCCTTGGCCCACATGTTTCCGTGGTCGTGAAGGTCGGCTCTGATACCATTTGTAATGCCCCAGAGTCCAAACGGCTCAGATTCACTCTGCACGCTGAGCAAACCACACCTACCACCATCCCACTTAAGCTTTCATCCTCGCTTCTCTTAAAAGGATTAACCCAGGGATGGTGGGATGGACTCTAGAAGCCTTATATGTTGGTCTATCCCACCTTAAACAACCAAAGTGGGACTAAACTCTCCACAACATCTCATAACAACCACATGGGCCACTATGGGCCAAACGGGCTGGGTGTGACAATTTTTCTCATTTCTAACAATTGTCATCCCTCCTTTCTTTGGCACAACTTGGATAGGGCTAACCCACTCGTTATGTGGCACAGGATAAATAATCCCAGCGTGTAAAATCTTTAAGACCTCTTTCATAACTACCTCTCACATAGCATTATTAAGCCTCCATTGTGGTTCCCTTGATGGTAAAGAATTGGGATCCGTAGGGATACAACGAATGCAGAGAGCAGGACTAATCCCTTTGAGGTCATGGAGTGAGTAGACTATGGTTGATTTATGTCTTTCTAGGATAGTGGTAAGCCTATGGGTTTCTTCTTGGGATAACTTGTCACTTATGATGACAGGAGTGTCTGGATTATTTTTGAGAAAGACATATCTCAAGCATAGAGGAAGTGGTTTTAGCTCAATTGAGGGTGGTGTAGGCATCTCAAAGGATCTACCTTGACTGGTTCTGCCAACTCTTCCTCTTCTTCAATAAAGTGTTCATCATCGAAGAGTGGCTGGGCCATGTCTTCTAGAGATGCCATTAAAGCTTCCTCAATAGGATCTTTCTTGGGCTTGGGTTCTACTATCATGTTATGTGAGCGTGCAAGAGAGACATCGATAGTAGAGTTCCCTAGCTTAAGATGCAAGAGACTTTGTTTTGGTCGCTCTCAAAAGAGTGCTCCCAAAGGTACGCCTATCAAGAGGGACATAACTAAGATGTCATAGATGTGAAAATCTGGAAAATACTCAGAGCCTCTTATGCATAACATAATAGTCCTTATGTCCCCATAACTTTCAAGAGTAATTCCAGAAGGAATTCTTAGAAGCTTATAAGATGGGATCATTAGGACATAGTTTTTTAGCCAACGCCTTTGAAATGGTGTTCATCCCAACTGTAGGACTGTAGTGAGCCTCTATGGTTGTTCCCTTAAGGTTGCAAGATATAGTTTCTAAGGGGGCAGTAATTCGGGTTACCTTAGTGGATAACTCTGTTTCTACCAACCACTCATGACTCATGATGGCCGTGAGTCCTTTGATGTGTTCCATTAAAAATGGATCATTGTGTGGAACATCATCATCTTTAAATGGTCTAGAGTGTACCAGAGGCTTTACTTGAAGTGGAAAATTCGAGGCATTCCTAAAATCTTCAAAAAGATCTACCTTGATTTTAGAGAGAAATGTAGAAGGAGGGGGTTCATCACACTCTAAGGTGTGGTGTGGTCCCTTAGCGGAAGGTTTTATGGCAACCAAATCATCAGAAGGATTTGAAGGAATTTCATATTCAATTGTGTGTCCCTCTTTGTGTTGGTCGGGGCTTGGCTCGACTTCTTCTTCAGGGAATTCATAAAAAATGCCAGTACAAGGAGTGTTTTCAAGGATTCTCTCAAGGATGTCTTTTCCTTCACTAACGAGTTTATGTGAGAATGAACCTCCTGAAGCGATGTCGAGGTGCAGAGGAGCTTCCTTGTTAAGACCATGATAAAAGTGATAGTGTAGGATATGGTCAGGCAAGGCAAGGTTTGGATCAGAATTGGTAAGAGATGAGAATCTTGCCCAAGTTGCTTGTAATGTCTCCTTCTCTTTTTGTTGAAATGTAAGAACTTCTATTCTAAGATTAGTGATTCAGAAAAGAGGGAAGAAAGCAAGACAAAATTTGTCCCGAAGTTCATCCTAATTTCCATTTGTGCCTCTTACGGAATGAGCATACCACTTTTTCGCTCTTCCCACTAGGGAGAACAGAAATAATTTCCATTTAAGGGTCTTTTGTGTCATGCCAGCAATAGTCCAACAAGAACACAATTGCTCAAATTCCCTAAGGTGGGTGTATGGATCTTCATCTGCTAACCTAGAGAAGGGCAGCTGTCAGCGGCATTACCGCTACTGGAGCACAATCATGGAAGAGGATGGGGAAATGAGGAATAGATTTTTCGAGGGGGTCTTGCAAAAATTTAGGCTGACGTGGCTGCCTTTGGACCTTTGGTGTGCACCGACAATAGATCAGGTACCTGGATAGTCATTTTGAAAGTTTGAGTACCTAGATGGGAGAACGTCAATAGTTTAGGTACCCATGGCGCATTTTACTCTTGAACTTTATAGTAGGTGGGTTAAACTCTTGTGTCAGCAGTAAAATTCAATAACTAAGACTCATCCGTGACGCACTAGATCAAGGCAACAAACATGTAAAAAGGAGCTAGTGCCTTTGATAAGAATTGTTGAACTTGCTCTTTGAGATAAGTACCGAAGATACCTATCACAACAGTAATAGGCGTGTTGCTATGGAGGATACAGTTTGACATTATGTATCTTCAGCCTCCCATGTTTGTACATGGGTAACCATCCTCTTCCTTATCTAAATATACAGATACATACTATTAAAAAAATGATACAACAAGACTAGCTCCTCATTGCTAGATGGGAGGCTGAAGATATTCAATTGATGCAATGCTGTCGGTTTTTCAGTAGACTGATTTGCTACAACATTCATAATAGACAACCCTGATCAGTTGGTCCGGTGGGATCAAATATGCAACTAGCAGACTTTATTGCGACCACAGTAAAATTTAACAGCTACATCTTACCCTTCACAGTTCGTACACCACCATCACGCACATAACGACCAAACTTGAGGTCAAAAATGTCAAATGAGCTACTATTTGTAACGGGGGAGTATTTAATAATAATATAATTGGATTGGATCCCCTAAAAGAGGAAACATATCTGCCCATTGGACTCTTGGCAGCGGAGGCGGAGGCGGCAGCGGGTGGTCCCCAGTGTGCTATGGTGGCTCAGGCGTCCATTTGGAGGCAGGCGGTGGGGCTTTCCCTAGTGAGGCGCGTCGGCCTTGGTGTCCACTTCAGTTCTAAGCCATGGCAGAGGCATCAGATCTGATCTATAGGTCTCCTTTCTCCCCTTTTACTGTTTGTTCATTAATTTGGGGATTGCATACACCTTTGTTGCATACCACCATATCCATTAATTTTAGATAGATGCGGGATGGATTTATTAGGAGACAACATTTGGAAAGAGCTAAGCTACTGATTGTTAGTGTGATGGTTGACTTCATTTAGCTACTAGTTTGGTTAGAGTTGTCTTTGTCAATGTGCTGCTACTCTAAATTTGGATGACCTCGTAACATGGAAATTGTTAATGGCTGTGAAAGTTGCATTTTGGCTGTGGACTACTACACTGATGGATCTTTTTGGATTGTTGTTGACATCAGTGATCTCATTGCATAGGAAGCCGAGGCCTATTGTACACTGATGATATGGAGCAGGCCCCCAACAAGAGGACGGACTCAGTTGTCAAAAAAATAGGACAAAATGGTGTGTCAAGAAAAAGAACAAGATGACCTACTCAGTTGTCAAAAAAAGAGAGGACAAAATGGTCTGTCAAAAAACAACAGGAAGAACTCATTTGCCTGCCTCCCAGATGATCTTGTTCGTGACATCCTCCAGCGCCTCCCTGCCCTGTCCTTTTTTTGCTACAAAATTGTCTGTCAACACTGGGAAGACCTTGTCAAAACGTCGGGCATCCATGACAAGCTGGCCCGCCACAATGTGATCGGTTTCTTCTTCGATAGGGTCGACAAAAATAAGCGACACTACATCAGCTTCAACGGTGTACACCCCCACTTCAACTTCTTGCCCTTGTACACATGTCAAGTAGCTGTCTCAGATTGCTGCAACAGCCTCATCCTATGCTGGTGTAGTTTTACCCTGGAATCCTGCTACTGGGTCATCTGCAATCCAGTGACCCAGAATTATAAGGTACTGCCATCTAGCTCTCATGCTCGTGGCCTATCTTTGGAGAGTTTTGTTCCAGCAGCTTGTGAAGCTCACTTGTGTTTTAATCCGACAGTCTCCTCGCACTTCCATGTGATTGATTTTGTGGAAAATGAAGACCACACGTGTGGAAGTATGTATATTTACTCATCTGAAACTAATACATTGTAACACCCTAAAATTTGCATGAATTCAAAATAACCAAATTGATTTAATTTTGCATTTTGGTGAGCATTTAACCTAGGAAAAATAACAATTTTTACAAAATTAAAATCAAACCTAGGTCAAGAAGCAAGTTTGTGCATTCATGTTGGTGCATAATTTATTTTGTAACGTTTGGTTTTGGTTGGTTTTGATTTGGAATTCAAATTCCTTTTGAAATAGGTTTGAAAAATAGTTCAAATAAATGAAAGGCTATTTCTTTTCCCTCCTTTTTCCCCTCCTGCCTTTTGGCCCGGCCAGCCCGAGCAGCCCAACCGGCGGCCAGCCCTTTCCTTGCGCTCGGCCCGAAGGCCTGCTGCTGCGGCCCGCTTTTCCTCTTGGGCCAACAGGCTAGAAGCCACAACCGCCGGCAGACCGTGCGCACTCCCGACCCTCCATTTTGGGCTGAGGTCACGACCCAGCCGAAAGCCGCGCCACGCGTCCGCCCGCGCTCCTCTGTCCCCACCCCGGCTAATAGGTAGGACCCACCGGGTCATCCCCTTCCTCCCTTCGTCCTCGACCGAGACTCTGCTCGAAGTCCGCCGTGACCCCGACTGCTCGCCCTCGCCCCACCATGCTCTCTAAGCCACCCGGGCCTTAAATACTGAGCCGAGCGTCGCCTCGACCTCACCCCGAACCCTAGCGCCATGTTGCTTAGCCCAAGCTCCAATGCCGCTGCAACCCTAAACCGCCACCGTCGCCCGAGCTTCAAATTCGCCATCATCGTCGCGTCTCCACCATCGTAAGAAGGCATCCAAGTTCCCTCTCGACCTCATGAACACGATGGTGCTGTCAATTTCAATTTATTAACCTTACCTGGTGCCAATTGCTCATGCGCAGTTCACTGCCATCCGCCATCGTTCATCATTAACTCACCGTCGACCACCTTAAGTTCCATCTTCTGCTCTGGTAAGACCATCTTGAGCTCCTACATCGTTTGGGACCGACCCCGAGTAGGATAGTGGCTCGTAGTGCTCGGCTTGTGAACGCTGGCGATCTTGTCTCCACCGCCGTTGGTCACCGGTCAACTTTAGCCTTCTCGAGTCGTCATCTTCTTGCTAGAGATAACCGCGATGAGCTCCTGAGTCATTTGGTCTAGGTCTTAGGTCGAGCTGTGGACCGTAGGGCTAGTTTGTCTATGCCGGCTAGCTTTCTCGCCACCGGCCATGGCGAGTTGCTCCCTCTCTCACCTCGGCCATTCAATTTGAGCCATCCAGTTTTGATCCGACGGGCCGAAGAGCTCGATACCCTTTTGTTTGGCAAGTTTGCAGATAACCCCTTGTCTTTTTGTCTATTCTTTTAAGAACCCTTAGCGGTTTTCACTGGTTACGCTTTGTCCACTAGAAGGCGTATTTTCCCTTTAACAGAGCCCCAAAGATGTTTTCTCATCCAGAACACGTATTTGTCCTTTTCAGATTCAAAAAAATGTTATCAGTATATTTACAGTTTTGCCACTATTTTATAACATTTATATCTTCTGCGTTTTAATTCTGTTTTCGTCCATTCTAGTTGAGTTGGGTTCGTAATTTCATGATCTACATGTTAGTATCATTATTAGATTTATTCCCAACTTTTGAAAATTGAGTTTTATTTTAAACTAATTATTTTATAATAGGAAATCTTATAAAATCCATAACTTTCACGTTATAGCTCCGATTTCCGTGATCTTTACATCTGTGTCATCATAACAATGTGTAGGATAGTTTTATCAACTCTTTTCAATCTATTTTGTGACATGGTGTATTGTTCTAATTTAAGTCTGTTTGTTTGCTCGTGTATGGTTGCTTGATGCTTGCGTGTTGCTGATTGTTGATCGGATCTAGAGAGTGAGCCGTTCTTTGAAGAACAAGAGTACTTCAACTACCAGGATCAGTAAGAGAACTTTGATCAAGGCAAGTATAGTTGGGACCATCCTTATTAACAATTCACTATACACACTAAAAATCATATGCATGTGTCTCTTTGCTACCTTGTTAGGATTACCTAGCTTTGAATACTTGTTTGTCTTGATAACTGTGGAGGTTGCATATAGGTAGTTTTATGCTAGTGCTTTATAAGCATGATCTTGTAACTTGATTAATGAGTATGCAACTAATGTTTAAAAATAGTTTTCAATAAGATCCAAAATGTAAGTGATCATCCGGGACATAACGTACAGCTATGGGGGCTATATGGCTCTGGCTCTAGTTATTCATAGGACCTTTTCTAGCAGGTTAGAGGGTCTACGAGTTGAGTATAGGGCTGCTTCTTCATTGTTTGTTATAACTAGGATGTGCCACATTGGGAGAGGGGTTTTCTATATTCAATGACCTTGTGGCCCTAGTTTGTTAGACGAACCTATGAGTGGCTTTATGTGGTTTTCAAGTGTTTGGGAGTTGCAAACCCATATGTTTGGAAATCATGACCCGTAGTGAAAGTGTACACCTTTGCGTAAAGTTAAATCGATATATCGTCCATGCTCACGGAAAGAGCGGCCTTGGAGACTTTTATGGAATGGATCATCAACTTAAAGTGTGCTCATGTTAATGTTATTGTTTTTATCATATTCTTAATCATGTTTACCTGATCATGTGGTTATGGGAATTGTCACTACCTTGATGCTAATTACTAAAACTTGTCATACACTAAAAAGTTACTTGCAGTTAAATCGTGTCAACTTTCATTGAGCCTCATGAACCCTTTCTATGATTGTTAAGTATGTATGTACTTACACTTGTTTTATTTCATTACTTAGAAAATCCCGGATGGGTAACAGGTCAGGACTGGAGTGAGAGTTATCCACACGACTACTAGCTTGTGTCAACTAGTTGACTTGTCCCTATGGAGGAGCCATCATCTGGAGTTATCTTAGTTATGTCCTGTTCTTGTTAAAGACAATCTTATGCTATTCGTGCGCTATGTAATAAACTCTGATTTGGTACTATTTATAATTTGTCAACTTATGTGTGCAACATTCTGGGGCACATGTAAGGCTTTTCTATATCTTATTTTAGTCCTTTAAAATGAGATATGACATACATGGATCAGTAAGGAATGTGAATGGGGTGAGGGTTTTGACCTGGAACCTAGTCAAACGCGAAGTGTGCTTCTTAACGGCTATCTGCACATTATGGGGTCGCAACTAGAGGCTGATGTCACATCTGTGATACTTGCTGTGGATATGAAGGGGGACTTATGGCGGGAAATTGCAACACCTACTGGTAGTGATGATCACACCCTGCATCAAACTCAAAGTCACTTATGTGTATGTCTTGTTGATGGTCCTCCTAGTGAAATAAAATTTTCAGTGTGGATACTTAAAGACTATGGTAAGGATAATTAGACATTGCAGCATACTATCATCCTTAATGAGATTTTTGGAAGCATCAATGTTTGAGTGAATTTAACCCCCAAGGTGATTGCAGTTCACCCAGAATGCAATTTGGCTTTCTTAGCTTGGCATGAAAGAAATACAATCATCGCATATGACATGGACTGCATAATAAGATATGTAATCCCTTCCAACTTCTTTCGGTATAGTCCATGTTTGGTTAATGATGGTGGTATCCTTAATAGAGCAGAATATATTCCATATGTTCCTCTGTTCTCGGATTCGCTAGAAGAGGAGGATTTGGTGCCATTGTCCCGCTACCCTCCGCGCCTGTGGAAATGGAATCATCCAACGGATCGGTACCACGATGATCTGGGCTACTTGATGGAAGACGCCACCTCATCAGACTCGGACTAAGAGGAGGGCGGCGAGACACACGACAGCGGGCACAACGGCGTCGATTGGAAGGTGCAGTTGGGGCATTAGCAGTGGAAGTGCAATGGCGGGAGCAATTGTGGTGTGTAATTTTGGTCTATTTTGCAATGCCCTCATGTACCCAGGATGGTTAGACTTGATTTAGCTTACTTGTATATGTCTAGCTATGTGCCTCTACTCTTAATTTGAATGACCTATTACTAACATGGAAATTGTTAATTGTTGTTAAAGCTACATTTTAGTATAAGCTGTTGACTTCAATGATGGATCTTTGTTGGATTATTTTCTACTTAATTGGTCTCACTGCTTAGGACTCCGAGGCCTATTGCACAATTCATCCTATGAGATCAAGTATGCAATGGTCGGACTTTCTTTCCAGCTATAAAATGACTAAGCGACACATGCTTACACCACGCTCAACAAATTTTAACCCACCTAATATATAGTTCAACAAAAGATCATGTGCATGGGTATTATTACAACAAGATGAAACTGTATAGCATCTCATTATGAAATGGAGGCGGCCCCCAACAACAGGACTATCTCATTATGATGCGGCGAGACTAGATCCTTGCTACAAGGATGGAGGCAGAAGGTAGACAATTGATGCAATGCCATCGGCTTTCAAGCAGAGTGATTGCTAAAGAGATTCAAAATAGACAATACTGCACACGTCCTCCTATGAGATAAAGTATGCAGTGGTTGGACTTCCCCATAGATCGAGGCAAGACTTGTTTAGATGGACTCCTCGCTCCATACGATTTACAACAAACA
The DNA here is from genome assembly GCA_023333625.1 of Bothriochloa decipiens. Classification (NCBI taxonomy): domain Eukaryota; kingdom Viridiplantae; phylum Streptophyta; class Magnoliopsida; order Poales; family Poaceae; genus Bothriochloa; species Bothriochloa decipiens. The sequence continues at coordinate 26,534,254 of CM041639.1, read as the reverse complement.
TGTAATAAGAACCATCGGGGACTACAAAGCAGACACAACCAAATATTAAATTGTACATCATCTCAGTTGTCCCTAGTTAACATTGAGAACACAAATCAGATCATCAGTTATCAGGTACTTGAACACATCACACCATTTTTAGAAGCAAAGAACAAAATACGCATATGCACCTTTGCTACTCTTCTTGCTTTGCCTTCAACATGGAAACATAAGGCATACAACAAAGTCCATTAAAATCCCACTCGTTACCATATCTTGTGAGCCAAGCACAGAGGACTTGGATGTTTCCACGGTGTATGTCATATGCCATCAGTCCTCTGTTCAGCTCAGAAAGGAAAACCAAATTCCACTCTAGGTAAACTACAATAACACTATGCTCCTCATTGCAATGAAACAACCATTCCAAATAGCTGTAGTGTGTTCACCCTATGCTTCAATGTCCATATATTAGTACCATAGTTTTCAAGGATCCAGATTGAAAGCTCAGCCAGGTTGACAATATCAACAACACATACACAAGCCAACCCTAATCTCCAGTCATGCATAATGGATAACCTCTTGCAGGCAAAGGAATTATCCTCCATGCCTTTCCATCCATATCAAAAGCAACAATTTGGTAGGGCAATGCACGCATGTGCATAAAGCCTTTAACAAACACACCTTCGGGAAGATTTAGTACTATGGTACCCGGTACCCATTCGGATTTTTTACAAATCCATTCACCAGTTGCACTTGAGAAGATGAAGATAATAAAATAAAACACTTGTACCACATGGAACTACAAGGAGACTGTCGTATCGAATGCCAAGTGAGCTGAACTATCACAATCGTTTGTACACGGCAGTACCTTGACGTCCCCAACACCGGGTCTACTAAAACATGAAGATGCTCACTGGCTCAGATGAAGAGAATGAGGCCATATAGCAATTTGTGAGGATTAGATCCATGTACCCTGGCAAGAAGGAAAAGCTAAGGTATTCACCAGTGATGGTGGCAAATCGGGGCCCGCATATTGCATCGTGGATGAAGAATCCGCTGACAAACTGGGGCAGATCCTTACGGTACTCAAATTCCTTGAAGATGATGTTGTTCCAGGAGCTACAGACACACCTGTAGTTGCACAAGGTGTGAGCGATGAGACGGCTGAGAATGAGGACCAAGACATCTATGGGAACACCCAATTCATTTCTATTGTTGGTGGCCTCCTCCTCCATGTTGACTGCATCTGGTGGAGCTACGCCGATGATGTAAGCGGCACCACTGTCACCTGAATTAGAGAAGGAGCGCCTACGGGGATGTTTCAAGGATATCATTAATAATTAGACGCAAGCTTGGTTCGTACTGAGATGAGTGACGAAGTGAATACAAAACTAGGAAAGAAGGATGAGAGAAGTGCGGGTTACCCTTGACTATGGATCTTGCAGCGGTGACCTCGAGTGGTCTTGCTGAGCATTAGTACCAACCTGGTCCATCGGTGGATCCGTGCGAGCGTGCCATTGAGGCGTACCAGCGTGAAGCTATAGCTTGTCGATGGTGAGTGGCAGCTTACATGGTGATGAGGAATTGATAAGCACTAAGGAGGAGACTTACTGGGTGCGACTAGGATGGTAAGTAGTTGTCTTTTAAGGAAACTCCCGCAAAATTAATGTTGTAAGCTCACACGACACTAACAGAGAGGGACGGTATTGTCAGACGCGTTAAAATGTGCAGCGGCCAGACTTCTTTACGAGATCAAATATGCGGCAGTCGGACTTTCTAGCGTTAGCAGTAAAACTTAATAGCTTACTCCCATCCTTAATGCACTCGATCGACATGGGTGCCTTGGTTTAAAAACAAAAAATGCACTAGATCGAGGCAATACTTGTTTAGATAAACTCCTAGCTACCAATCTGCACCCATGAATTGCCTATAATAGGATTAGGGTGGCCAACATTGGCCACCATGTCGGCACTTGTTGCTGCTGATGCCAACAGCTCCAGTCCTAAGTATTTTTATACCTGGAAGGCTGCTAGAATGATCCAAAAATTTTAGAACCATTTATATGAAAATAATAATGCTACAATGAAAACTGACAAACCCATTATGCTTTGCCCTTTGAGTTCAATTATGTAGCAGTCGGACTTTACGGCATTCATAGACATGAGCTGCCAGGAGCCAAGACGACTTGCAAGATCAAGAGACAGGATAGTCCAGCCGTTTCTCTTTCACGTACCATTGGAAAGTCTGGCCATATATCTTTTGTGTACCATGGGACTGTCCTAATATGGGTCGTGTCATAATTCTCACATTCCTACTCCTAAGGACAGTCATCCTCGTGTGGAACATGTTGACCAATGCAGGACGGGGAATGGTTCTGGTAGTCCCTATAGTACTGGCTGTAAAACTTTGACCTGATCGACTGGGAATGTTATTGTTAGACACGTTCAAATGCTCAATGGTTGGACTTTATTACATGCGCAATAGCATTCTGGCATCAATGGCTCCTCGGTTTTGCATTATGATGCGGCGATTGATGCAATGCTATTGATTTGCCAGTAGATTGATTGCTACGACATTCAATTAGACAACACACTTCGTCCTCTAGATCAAATATGCGGCATTTGGACTTTCTAGCACTCGCAGTCAAACTCAACACAAATGTCTCATCCCTGATACACTCTATTGAAATGGGTGCCTTGGCCAACAACATCAATTACACATTAGAAACTATTTCTTGACAATGTTTAAACATGGTGTCAGCTATGAAATTGACAAAGCATCCGGTACCACACCACACCCAACAGTGTTTAACCCACCAAATACGAAGTTCAACATAACAACACAAGCTTGGGTATTGTTAAAGTAAGATAAAACCGTACTCCATTTCAAGACAGTCCATCCATTTAGTTTTCATGTATCAGGGGAAAATCCGGCCATATCTCTTTTGTTTACCACCGGACAGTCCTCATATGGGCTGTGTGATAATTGGGCTATCTCAAGGGACAAGTCATTCTCCTCGTGTGGAACATGTTGACCTATTATTGTATATATATATATGTGTGTGTGTCCCCTGAAAATGGGAAACTATCTGCCCACTGAACTTGCGCTGGCTAGGCGACGAAGCTGGAGGCGGTGGCTTGCAGATGGTGCTGACAAGAATAGCATAGATGCTGAGAGGATGGTTACCCATGTACAAAGAGGAGGCTGGGGTGCAGCTGGGGGCCCTGATGCGGATAGGATGGACATCAACGGCGTCATCATCACCGTGGGATCCATCGGCTGTTCTTTCTTTGGTAACTGCCGGCAGTGATTTAGCCATTAAGCCATGTAATAGTGCGTTGAGTACCATATCCAGGCTTAAGCCACTCGAGTTGCTATGCTTTTGTGCCAAAACTGTCAACTGGCTAAACATGTTTTGCTTTGTAATAAAGCAGGGGAAACCTTCTCTCTAAAAAAAGGAGGAGTTTAGCCATCCCTCTCCCCATCATGCCTGCTGTAAAAGCCCCCTCATGCCTTCTGTAAAAATTCACGGGTCATGCACCACCCCAGCCATGACCACCACTGCCCTTGATCAACGAGCACATTGGGCGGCTTTGCCACGTCATGTGAATGTGACGGGCTGCTAGTCGACGTCCCGCTGTAGGTTCATGGCCCCACCCACGCACGGGAATCCAAGAGCGTACTACGAGACGTCGCTCTACTGCACAGTGATGATTTCCTACGATCGGACCTTTAGTTGTCCTCACTATGCAGTCCAATCCAATCAGTCATGAGTCACGAGTAGTCAAAGTGGTTCCACTTGAAATTCCATCACACAACTTTCCCCATGTTCATCCCGCAGCCATTTAACACCGGCGTCCCATTCAATCGTCCTCTACCATTAGTTGCTGTAGCCCCAAACTAGTACAAACCAAAGCTACAAACAAGTCCACCAGATCCGTTGAGTTGCCATCGCCATGAGCTCCGTCAGAAATCTAGATCCCCAGTATTCCTCTTTCGAAGAGCATATCAAGTCATGAAAGAAGTGGATGAAGATCACCACCGAGGAGCAATCTCATCAGAGCAGCGGTCAAGCAGCATTCTCTGTGACCCTGAAATGCTCAGTCACCAGGACCCTCAAAGCCGGTGGTCGTCGGCAGCAGGTGCGGATACAGCAACAAGATGAATGCAGTGCCAACATGACCTTCATAGCGAAGCAACACGCGGACATCCCTGGCATCGAAAGAGGTGTTCGTGATGTCCTCCTTGGCTTGATGTAGAAGGTCACACCGCTACAGAGTCTCATGCTCAACAACTGGCTCTGGGAGGACATCCTTCCCGACTCCGTTTTGCCTCTACTCACCGCCCTGGCACGCGCAGCCCACTAGGATGGTTGCATCAGCCATGCAAAGATTGGGATAGCGATCACCCAAAAACTCGAGTTCATCGCATCATTGGCCATCTTGACAGTCTATGCAGAGGCGGCTCCACCAAGGTGTCGCTACTGCGTCATCTGCCATAAGGTTGAAGGATCTGGTCATGCCACGGATCACGGTGTTACTATGCCCTGCTGTTGCAACGAATTCCACCGTGAGTGCATCACTAAGTGGTTCGACTGGAGTTCGATCTGCCCGCTGTGCAAACATGATCTGTCTACTCATCTTGACCCCTTTTGTGCAGCAATGCCTCTTGCTTTGCACCTCATCGGTGGAGGACGAGGCCGCCCCCGTAGAGGATGAGGCCACCATATCGGAGGAGGACAAGGAGGAGAGTGGCGAGCAAGACGATGATAGGAGCAGCGGCGGCCTCGATCAGTAGGTGTTGCTTTGTAGTGTAGTAGCTAATCCTTTTTTAGGAAAACTATAGCAGTGGATCTAGTACTTATTACAAAATGGCCTGTGCATTGTATTGCACATTTGCTCTTTTTTGGAATGACCTCATGTGTGCAACTAAATTTGGCCTTCGTTAAGATGTTTGACGTTTTAACACTAAGTTTGACTGTTCATCTTATATTCATGATCTTATAATGTTCTTTCTAAAAAATACGATTTTGGAATGCGCTTAGATTGTGAAGCCTACAAATACAGTATACGTCTGCTTTATCTACATCATAATACATTGTATAGCTGCTTTATCATTTATATTTATTGGGACAATGATCATGCAAGTAGATATTTTAAATATGAATGTAAAAGAAGAAAGGAGCAATCCCTGCAATCATTACTCCCATTTTTCTGGGACTAGGAGAAAAATCAACAGATCCCTTGCAATGAACTATGGAGGATACTGTCAAATTTATAAGGGCCGGAATTTCTTACTTACGAAAGAGCATTTCAACACCATTTGTATCCTTGTAAAATAATTCGTTGTTAGAAATAATTAGTTAGTTTATGAAAATACATAGTTCAGAAACTTTGTATAATTTGTATGGCTTTACATAAGTAATTTCCAATTCTTCCAAAATACAGGCATCCAATGATTGAATGAACACTGTTTCCAAACCCTGTAATCAAAATGTGAAAGGGGTAATGGCAATCAACCATGTTTCCTCGATCATCGCATCCTGTGGGAGAGCAGCCACTCGTCTCCCCTCTTTAAATATGACCATAGCATCAACGACTGGGGTATTCTTTCATCATTTACGAAACCATCACATCACCTGCTCCAATCCCCACTCACTACTGGTGGCGAAGACAGCGGGGTCGTGGGATGGGGCATTGGTCGTCGGAGAAGTATTCTACCGACTACGACGACGAGGAGCCCGACGAGGAGGTGGATCAACCGATGCAAAGCAACAAGGAGGAGGAGTAGGAGGAGGAGGAAGGGGAAGAGGAAGAGGATGCAGTGGCGGCGGACAAGGAGGATGAGGAAGGGGAAGAGGAAGTGGTGTACATGGAGAAGGAGGAGGTGGAGGAGGCATCGGTAAATGTAGAGGATGAGGCAGATATGGAGGTGGAGGACTGTAGCGACAGCGACGCCGAGGAGGACGAGGGCAGGGACAGAAGTGGCATTGAGGAGGAGGATGGTAGCAATGATTGTGGCAAGGAGTTGGACAACATCACGGAGACAGTTCCGCCGAGGTTCCCGCCATTGTCGAGGTACCCTCCGCGTGTGTGGAACCATCCAACTGATGAGTTGGATGACTCCACCTGGTCGGACGAGGATGTCTCCATTTCATCCGATGAGGATGAGGAGGAGCGTGGCAATAGAGACAATAGTGGGAGCAACAGAGTCGATCAGTAGGTGCAGTTGGGACTATAGCAATAGAAGTACAACGGTGGGTGCATTGTAGTCATGTACCCAGATAGGTGTTTGAATTAACATAATGTTGGTTTTAACTTTTTTGTTTGCTTTTCATAAATTTGATTTGACCCGCCACACTTGGTATAGAGCTACTCCTATGTGTATAGCTTTGCCTGATCAACAATGTAGGATATTGTCAGACTTGTTCAGATCTTCGACCACCGGACTTTTATACGTATGTGAGAAATAGATTTTTCAACACAAATAAATGGCTTGTCCTTTCTACGTTTACCGAGTGAGTGGAAATGGGAACCTGCCCGAATGAACTGAACACCATCTCCATTGGACTAGTCGTCTTGTCTTCTCCATTTATTCCCACGGGCCACGGTCTTCAATATATGTACCATCGGCTGCTGTGGTTATAACTATGACTTGATGTTTGAACAACTGAGAGTGTGAAACTTTGGCCTGATCAGCTAATTCAAACCAAATCGTGTCTTGGATACGATTTTCTAATCTTGCAGAAGCCATTCAGCGAGGAGTTTATATCAGCAGGCCAGCTTCTATCTAATGCTAAAATGATGAGCCATTATTTTTGAATTTTACTCGAAACGCCCGAACGTCTGGCCGTTGTATAGATGATTTAGTCAGACATTATATAGCGTCGTAACGTCCAGCCAGTGCATACTTGATTTCATAGGACAGTATATATCGTCGTCAGTTGGATTGGAGTGAAATAGTCTGTAAGAATAGATCTATCACAACCGCATCAGTCAATCAAGTTTGAATCATGTCATGGTGGTCAAATGCTCCTTTTCTTGATTCTTCTTTAGTGTACCGCATTCACTTCACTCTCACCGGGTCTAATATGAAAGAGGTTGCCATAGCACTATCCACTATCCAACTTTTCAGTTTGGCTCAGCGATGAGCGTCCAGTCGGTGGTGCAGGTGTTTTCAGTGAGATGGTTGTATGATCCAAAGGTTTGAGCTGGCTTCCAACACTGTCTTAATTAGCCTCGCCGGATGTGTATGGGATCCTGGCCCCTTGATCACTAGTAGTCATCAGCGGGTTTGATCCGTGGAACGCCCTTGGAAACATGTGAACTCATTTTTGCTTGTAGGTCGACTGTTGTTACTGCTTGGATTGTACTAGTGAAATACTATGTATTTTTGTAGAAAAGACCTTTATGTACATGTACCGCACTGGGGCACTCAAATATCAAGCGTGTCAACATGGCGGTCAAAAGATCCTTTCTCGATTCTTCTACTCCTACTTTCCAGCTTTGCCGCATTCACTTCACTCTTGTCAAACGTCCACGGAGTGTAAATTTGACCGGCTGGATATGTACCTCTTGTAGTGAGCTTGTACAGTACAAGTTTGGCATGATCTGTTGTGCTAAGAACAGCAACAGCCTTGTCTGTGGCAGCATCCTTGAAGTAGAGTAGTGAGTAGATGGGTTTCTTAAGCGATAGCTTCAACCATAGTCAAGGGAGTGCAGACGATTAGAACCTATGAAACCATAGCCATGTCTAGCTAGCTGTAGCCTTTGCAAAACCAGGCAAGAGAAATTGCTTCACGGAAGCAGGAGCAACCCAACCAATCTGCCCCTTGGCTGCTGTGGCTGTGCAATTGATAGACCACACTATGTACAGAGTACTACTGGCCAGATGGTCCGACCATTCAAAATATTGACAGCATGGACAGATATGATGGACGATGTGTGGCAACGCACTCGCGTTGTTGGCTTCCAAGCATGTTTCAACCTTAAAAGTGTATCAATCATAAACTCAAACATAAAAGTGTGTCAATCACGCCTCCTGCATCATCTCCCCCCACCACGACACCACACCCCCCTCCCCGTCCTTGCACAATAGCTATCCCTCGCCTCACCTAGGCAAGTTCCCTACCACTGATTACCATGAGGTGCCCTAGGTCCTCCTCAAGGAAGGGCCACCCTGATTCAGTGTGTATTCATACTCTTCTTGACAATTGGTACCTCGCTTCATGTCCTCATCGAGGAAGCGTGGTGCTGACGTCGAGTCGCGCGAGATTGGCGGTCCCATCGTCACACTCTCGCACATCGTCTACAGTGCTGACACTGGTCTCCCCATCGCCCTTGACGACGATGTTCACGACATCGGAAGCGGTGGCCCGCTCACCACTGGCGCTCTTGGTGCAGTCCTCCTCGCCATCATTGCCATCCCTGTCACCGTCCCTCTCTTTGTTACCCTCGATGACGGCATTGGTTTGGTCGCCAACGCCGCACCGACAGCTACGATTTGCCTCACCGTCGTCGCAGTCCCGCTCGCCGGTGCCAGATCCAGTACTACAGGAGCGTCACGGTGGAAGCTTGTCTCCTCAATCGTCTCTGTCCAGCTCATCATCTGTCGGGTACCTGGATAATGGGGTACCCTTAACCCTCGATCAAGTGAGTTAATCCCAATGTTATCAACCAAATCCACCACCATGATCTCTAGCTATAATCCCTGGTGAACCCAGGCTCAAATGCTTAAGGATAAGGTCCAAGTACAGGGCCACCTTGGGCCAGCCCACGAACAGGTCTCGACGGCCCAGACCGACGCCAGCACGGAGGGACCCCTCGAGTAAAGGGGGCTCGACCAAACGGACGGCCACCCCCTCGAGTGATGGAATGTGGCACAGGCGAACAACCCCCCGTCGACTACTCTTCCCTCCCTGATCCACCTACTTCTGTACAGAAGTCAGGGCATTTAGTGCACCTCACCTACTCCTGCCAACACCCATGGCTACGGTGGTGGTAATGATGGGCAAGTACAGAGGTCCAGTCTACCTTTTACCATCCATCCCTGGGGAAACACTAATTCGTACAAACCACTATTCCTCCATACTAAACATGTGCCCCATTGGGCACTCCCTCGAAATGCAAATGTCAATATCCGTACCAGAAATCCTGGGGCCCATTCTTATCCACACGGCCTCGAGGCCCCCAGGGTATCCCTCGATTCAAGCTCTCGGCGGCCCCAGTCAGTGATTCAACCTGTCCTGTACGCCACCTACTGCAAGTCGTACGCTCTTAACAGGAAGTCACGTCTTTCACCACGCCGCTGAGGCATGCCAGCATCATCATCAGGACCGGTCAATCACCGACTTCACTGTGACATCTTAGGAAGGAGAATCTCATCATCACGCACGCTGCAACAGGGCTCGACTTCACTTTAGAGCACACCCCTACAGTGTCCACGATATGATCACTCCTCGATGTCATTGCTTACGATAGCCCTCATAGCACCGCTAGGGCTTCTTGTACGCCCATGCCCCTCCTTGGACTATAAAAGTGGGCATAGGACTAGCTAAAAGGGCAAGTGAACTCATTCAAGCTCACTTAGCTCAACCACACACGTGCAGGGCATAGGACTAGCACCTCTAAACTTAGGTCTTGCTCTTCATCCCACCTCGTACACTCTCGCTGTATCTCCCCTGTACAAGGACTTCGGTGCAAGATAATACAAACTCCCCCCCACTAGACGTAGGGCCTTCTCTTGCCTGAACCAGCATAAATTGTGTATTCTTATTGCATCACCATCCGAATTACGGAGCACACAACATGTAGTTACTAGTTGTGATGTGAATAGGGTTCTCGATCTTTCGAAAGGTTCTAATAACTCTCGATTAGGTGGAATCATGACACAATTCGATCCGACTTCCGAACAACTCGGCTCTGAACCCCGCAATTGCAGCACCACGTCTCCTCTAGTTATCGACCGTCGAAGCACAGTCGACCTCACCAAGAAGGCTGAGTCCTTTCCCTGCTAATCAAAGAACACAAGCAAGAACATGAAAGAATGCAACCAATTGCAGATGAATGATTATTCTCACGAGTTGGGGTCTCACAAACCGATGGCGCGGCGAAACTGTTGTGAACAGAATAATCTAAGCAAAACCCAAAAAATAAAGAGAGAGGCGGTGGCTGGTTATAGAGGTCTAAGGGTTGTCGCCACCCCTGGACGCGGCCCCTAATGGGCTCAACAATGATACACGGCCCAACGGACCAAAAACAGTGATGCAGCACCAGAACAGATTCTAGACGCTAACTTGTTTCGATGTTTTCCGATGACTCCAAAGGAATTTTGAACTCAAACCAACACCATTGGATTTCTTATGAAATTATCTTTTCATCCATAGGTGGATCATCAAAAAGGAGTCCAGATGCATCCTGGGCGTCCGCTTTACTCCACACTAGGCTTGGACTCTGAAACAGGCTTGAAGTCGACTCGGTTTGGGTCTCCACCTTGACTTGGGCGCCCTTGCTGGTCCTCCATGCCTCCAAGCCATCCCTTATGCATCCCTTGGTCCTCTCCATGATTCCTAAGTACAATATAATCATTAGGTAGCAATCTATTCTCAAAATCATAAAAAGACTTCCTTAAGAATGAGCTCACCTGTAAATTTAATTGTCGTGCGTGAGCTCTTGTGATTGGACCTTGAATGTCCAGCGGAGGATCATCTTGTGCATCCAATGGAGTGATGTCCTCAACATCCTTCCCCTCTTGAATTAGAGTCGTCCTTGACTCAAGGTCATCTTCTTCTCCCAAATACGGCTTCAAATCTGAAATGTTGAAAGAAGGACTAACCCCGAACTCGGGTGGCAACTCAAGTTTGTATGCATTATCATTTATTTTCTCAATAATTTTATAAGGACCAGCAGCTCTTGGCATTAATTTTGACTTACGCAGCTCTAGAAACCTGGCTTTTCTCAAATGTAACCATACTAAATCACCTGGTTCAAGTTTAAGTTCTTTTCTACCTTCACTACCAGCAATTCTATACTTTTCATTCATCTTTTCAATATTTTCTTTAGTGGTTTCATGTAACTTATGAATAAATTCAGCACATGCACTAGCATCACTATGTGTTCTTTCATGGGTAGGTAAAGGCAAAAGATCAATTGGAGCACGAGGGTTAAAACCATACACTACCTGAAAAGGACTTACCTTGGTGGAAGAATGTGTCACCCGATTGTAAGCAAACTCCACATGAGGCAAACATTCTTCCCACATCTTTAAATTTTTCTTCAAAATAGCTCTCAGCATGGTGCCCAAAGTGTGGTTCACTACCTCTGTTTGTCCATCTGTTTGTGGGTGACAAGTTGTTGAAAACAACAATTTTGTGCCCAACTTATTCCATAGAGTTCGCTAGAAGTGACTCAAAAATTTGGCGTCGCGATCTGAAACAATAGTAGATGGCATACCATGCAAACGAACAATATCTTGAAAAAAGAGGTCAGCAATATGAGTTGCATCATCACTTTTATGACATGGTATAAAATGTGCCATCTTAGAAAATCGATCCACAACCACAAAAATACTATCCCTTCCCCTCTTGGTCCTAGGCAATCCTAAAACAAAGTCCATCGAAATATCCGTCCAAGGAATAGAAGGAACAGGAAGAGGCATATACAACCCATGTGGATTCAAGTGAGACTTAGCTTTTTGACATGTGGTACAGCGTGCCACGAACCGTTCAACATCTCTCTTCATCTGTGGCCAAAAGAAATGTGTGTCCAAAACAGCTACCATCTTTTTAGCACCAAAATGGCCCATCAATCCTTCTCCATGCGCTTCCTGTAGCAACAAAAGATGAATAGAACCAACTGGAATGCATAGACGGTTAGCTCTAAACACAAATCCATCATTTATCACATAATTGTTCCACGTACGTCCCTCTTTACAATTCAGCAACACATCTTTAAAATCAAGATCAAGCGCATATTATTCTTTTATTGTTTCAAGCCCAAAAATCTTACAATCAAGTTGGGACAACATAGTATATCATCTAGACAAAGCATCAGCAATTATAATATCCTTCCCTTTCTTGTGTTTGATAACATAAGGAAAGGATTCAATAAATTCAACCCACTTAGCATGTCGATGATTCAGATTATTTTGAGAATGAAGATACTTAAGTGATTCATGATCGGAATGTATAACAAATTCCTTAGGCCACAAATAATGACGCCATGTCTCTAAAGAACGTACAAGAGCATATAATTCCTTATCATACGTAGAGTAATTTAAAACAGGACCATGCAATTTTTTGCTAAAGTATGCCACAGGTTTACCATCTTGCATCAAAACACCTCCAATGCCAACTCCACTAGCATCACATTCTAACTCAAAAGTCTTACCAAAGTTTGGAAGTTGCAGCAATGGTGCGTGTGTAAGCTTACCTTTTAACATCTCAAATGACTCCTCTTGTGCCTTACCCCATTGGAACACCACGCCCTTCTTTGTCAACTCATGTAATGGGGCAGCAAAGCTGCTGAAATCCTTGACAAAGCGGCGGTAGAAACCTGCAAGACCAAGAAAACTCCTCACCTGTGTGATGGATTGGGGTACTGGCCAGCTCCTAATGGCTTCAATTTTGTCTCATCCACCTCAATTCCCTGTGGAGTAACAACATATCCAAGAAAAGAGACTCGATCCATGTAAAAGATGCACTTCTCAAGGTTACCAAATAAGCGTGCATCGCGAAAAGCATTAAAAACAGCATGCAAGTAACCATATGTTCATCCAAAGACTTGCTTTAAATCAAGATATCATCAAAGTAAACTACCACAAATCGCCCAATAAAAGCCCTTAAAACTTCATTCATCAATCTCATAAAAGTACTAGGTGCATTAGTTAAACCAAAAGGCATTACTAACCACTCATATAATCCAAATTTAGTTTTGAAAGCTGTTTTCCATTCATCTCCAAGTTTCATTCTAATCTGGTGGTAGCCACTACGCAAGTCAATTTTAGTGAAAATTACAGAGCCACATAACTCATCAAGCATGTCATCAAGCCTAGGAATAGGATGACGATATCGAATAGTAATATTATTAATGGCTCTACAATCAACACACATGCGCCAAGAACCATCTTTCTTAGGAACCAAAATTCCAAGAACAGCACAAGGACTAAGGCTTTCTCGTACATACCCACGGTCCAAAAGCTCTTGGACTTGTCGCTGAATCTCCTTAGTCTCTTCAGGGTTGGTTCGATAAGCAGCACGGTTTGGCAATGTCGCTCCCAGAATCAAATCAATTTGATGCTCTATTCCTCTCATAGGTGGCAGCCCCGGGGGTATCTCAGCTGGAAAAACGTCCTCATACTCCTGCAAAAGGTTAGTGACAGCAGGAGGTCTCAAACTAACAACATCATCAAGAGAAAACAAAACTCATTTGCAAACCAAAGTATAGCAAATATCATCATCAGAAATTTCAGCAAGGTCACATTTTCTTGCAAGCATAACACCACCCTTTAATTTAATTTCCTCGACCATAGAATTAGTTGTCAACTTATCCTTTTTAGGTGGGTAAATAGAATTTGCAACTTGCTGATTTTCAGATTTAACATCATGCAAACTAGCAGCTCGTTCTTTATCAGCTTGTACAATTTCAGCTGGGGTCATTGGCACCAAAGTAATTTTCTTTCCTTTATGAACAAAAGTGTATGTATTACTTCTACCATGATGAACAACATCATTATCAAATTCCCAAGGGTGACCCAATAAAAGTGAACAAGCTTCCATAGGTACTACATCACAATCAACGGAATCAACATAGGTACCAATGGAAAAAGAAACTCTGCAAGTTTTTGTTACCTTAGCCTTACCGGAATCATTCAACCACTGAATGTGGTACGAATGGGGATGTGGGTGTGTAGACAAGTCAAGCTTCTTGACCAAATCTAAGCTCACCAAATTATTGCAGCTACCACCATCAATGATGACACGTGCTCGCTGGTTGTTGATGACAAAGAAAATTTGGAACAAATTGTGGCGTTGTAGCTTCTTAGGTTGTTGTACTTGGGCGCTAAGCACTCGCTGCACAATGACACTCATGTAGGCTGATGTGTCCTTGGTACCAAAGACCTCACCTTCTTCTTGAACATCTTGTTCTTCATCATCATCTTCCACGTCAGAGGTGCTGATGTACCCATCCTCTGTAGCAATGTATGCTCGCTGACTTAGACAGTCCTTTTGCACATGTCCATAACCATGGCACCGATGACACTGAATGCTAGCAGTGCATCCTGTCAAGGCAACAAAAGATGCACTCTTCAATGGTTCCTACACTAAATTTTTACCTGAACCAGAAGGTTGCGCAGAAGACGTCCTCTTGTTCGCTGGTAGAGGCGCGTGAAAGGAGGATGCCTTGGGAAACCCCGATGATGCTCCCATGCGTGGTGTGTATGAGGTGCCAGCCTTGCTCTTGGCCTGCTTATCTCACCCCTGTAATTCCTTCTCTGCAAGCATAGCAAATTGAAACAACTGGTTGACAGTGTTAAATTCCTTATAATCAACTATGTCCTGAATTTCCTCCCTCAAACCCGCATAAAAATGAACAATAGAATCCTCAGTTCCTAATGAGAACATGAGACCTATGCATACGCCCATAGAGGCTAAAGATAAGGTGAGTTATTCGCCATTGGGACTCTATGCATACGCCCATAGAGGACATGAGACCTATGCATACGCCCATAGACCTATGCATCTGCCAATCGCTACGTCATCATCATGGGCTTGTTATTCACTATTGGGACTCTGACCCAAGTGAGAGCATGGCCCAAGGAGATGTGGAACACACCAAAGAAGCCCTTGGACGTCCTCCTCCTTGGCCACCACCTTTGGATACCAGCAGGGACGTTCAAGCTAAGTTGGAGGCCCAATCCAAGTCAAGTTTGAGGCCGTCTCGGGCTCCAGGAGCAGCATACAATAAAACGGACACCCAGGTTGCATACAGACTCCGTTTTTGACGATCCACATATGGATGAAAAGATAATTTGATAAGGAAACCAATGAAAGTGGACCCACATCAAAATTCCTTTGGGATCAACAGAAATCATCAAAACAATTTGACATCCAGAATCTGTCAGAGCGCTGCATCGTCATCTTTTGGGCCATTTGGGCCTTGTAATGTGTCGGGGCTGTGTAGGGACGTGTGTAGGGGTCCTTGGACGCCTCTTAGGCTATATAATGAGCAGCCGCCATCTATGTTAGGGTTTGGGTTTTGCTTTAAATTAATCTGTCTTTGAACAGTCGCCGTTATCGGTTTGTGAAACCCCACTTTGTGATCTTAACCATATATCTGCAGTTTGTCCCAATATTTGAGCTACGTACTTTTGAGTACTTGCTTGTGTTCTTACATTCGCAGGCAGGGATTAGCCTTCTTGGCGAGGTCAATCGGTTGGTGACACGGTTGATAACCAGAGGAGGCATGGTGCTAAGGTTGCAGGTTCGGGTCTTTGTGATCTGAAGCTGGATCGGTGTGTCGTACTCCATCAAATCGTTGTTTATCTTGAACTGATGGAAGATCAGGAACCTAGTTCATATCAAGTGGTATTCAGAGCTAAGGTATACCATCAAGTTCATGTTTATCCTAGATCAATTTTGTTTCCATTCGTCCTATAAATCTAGAAAATTGGCCCCAAAAAATATTTGTTTCATCATTATTTTCTCCCTATCCTATCACCCCTTGTGCCATTGCAATATTTATTTTAGTTTGCTTTCTTGAACGGTTGTCCCTTGTTGTGTCATTGTGTTCATTGGTTTAGACGAGTCTAGGTCTGGTTTGTGTTGCCCATCAGTTTGATCGCATTTTTTCAGCAAATCGTGCTCTAGTTGCACGTCCCTAGTAGAGTTGTGCGTGGACACAAGCTTTTGTGCAGAATACATAAACGACTACCTAGTGGAGCTCACTAATTCTTTCCATCGGTGCTGCTCTTAGATTTCAAGAAGTCAAGTTTTAGCCGAGTATATTAAAACATTTTATTTTGGCCAGTCGCACAAAGTTTTAGAATTCTATTGTGGAAGCACGCAGAGAAGGCAAGATTTTGTCCATCTAAAAGGAAGTAAATTATCTCCTTGACATCTATAGGTTTGGGGTGTGTTTCTTTTGCCGTTTCCAAATCAATTAGTTGTGTATCTATACTTTGCGGCATATTCTGTAAAATAACAAAAGAAAAAGGCAACGAGGTGCAAAAAAAGTAGAAGCCGCACCAAAAACAAAAGTAAAAGGCGACGAGCTGCAACAAAAAGTAAAAGCCACAGCCAAAAGAAAGCTTAAAAAAGTGGAAAAAAATTCAGAAGTGCTTGCTTCCTTTTATATCCTTGTGCTGAGTTGTATAGTCATTTTATATCCTTGTGTTGAGTTGTATAGTCGTTGCTTGCTTGAACTAGGTCCACGGCGAGTTTAGGCCAACAACATAGACTAGCTTGGGACTACTTTTCAATCTTGTAATTTCTGAATTAAATTGTTGCTATTCCTTGCTACTATTTTTAAGCCTCCTAAAGCTCCACATATATACTTCAGATCAGTACAGAAAAAGACCTTGTAATCGCGGTGCCACTTCTTCACAGGTATCACAATCAAGTCCCCGGTTGCCATCCTCTACTAGCATTGATAAGAACTTGGTAAGAACTTGGTAAGACGTGTGTGAGGGTGTGATTCCACCAACCCATAAATAGTTGATAGGGCATTTATTGTGCTAATAATGTCAAACAACGAGTTTCTTTTTAGAATGAATTGCAGGACATCGCACAACGAGTGCTCAGTTCTCAAATGGAGAATACGGAGAAAAACCAGCTCAACAAATTGTTCCAATATACTTTATTGTAAAAGAATGGCGTTGTCGAGTTATGATTGATGGTAAGACTTGCGGCAACCTTGCAATCCTAGAGTTGATTGAGAAGCTTGGTCTAACCACAAGACCACATACACATCCATACTACATTCAGTGGGTAAATTCTTGGGATAAGATAAAGGTAACTGAAATTGCACGTATTGAGTTTTCCATTGGTTCTTATAAAGATAGTGCTGAATTTGATATAGTACCTATGCAATCATGTCAATTATTATTTGGTAAACCTTGGATATTTGATAATAATGTTATGCACCATGTGATTACTAATCAATATTCGTTCAAATACCTTGGTAGAAAAATTACTCTTGTACCTATGACTGCTGCTGAAATTATAAAAGAAGATCTCTTGAGAGTAGAGAGAAGGAAAAATGAGCCTTTTAGAAAAGAATGGATTGTTTCAGATGTTAAAGTTTCTTCATCTAAATCTGAATTTTTGCAAAGTGAAGATATTGCTTTGCCTCTTGTTCGAACTAATATTTTGCAGCATGAATTTAAAAACGAGGACAATGTGACTGAGAAAGATCACGTAAATGTCTCAAGTAAGAACTCTCCTGCTGAGCTGAATTTGTCCACCACTCATGCTATAATAGAGCAACATTTAGTGGACACCAAATTTGAATTGCCTTTGGTACATGATGAACTTTCTACTAATATTTATGATAAAGCAGAGTTGAGTGATAGTGCTATGCTTATTCCTATGTCACAACTTATGAAGGCACCTAATTCTTTTGTTTTTGAACAAAATACTTGTGCTAAAAATAAGAAATTGTTTCCCATTAACACTGAAAAAGATGAGCATAAATTATTGTTTTCTCTAAATACTTTGGGCTATATAGAGTTTGATTCTTTGTGTGCTCTTAGTAGTTTGGAAGAGAAGCTTAAATGTTTTGAACTGCCATGGTTGTCTACCTGTACATATCAATTTATTGGCAAATATAATTATAAAGGAGAGTATATGGTGCATCGTGTCTTCATTTGTTCAAATCTGAAATCTCCTTTGACTATGCATAAATATGATCAACTAGAGGGTTGCAGTAGCTATAACTATGTCATGTCGAGATCCCCAAGTTTTATTATAAAGCAGCAGGTTACGTTTCAAGAAGGAGAGCAATGTTGGCTACTACCTACAACCTGTCCTCCAGCTAAGCTCAAACTGAGGATGGTTTATTGTCAAGAAGGAGAGGATGATGAGGACATGAGACCTATGCATACGCCCATAGAGGCTAAAGATAAGGTGAGTTTGTTCCTTCATTTGCACAATGATTTTTGGTACAATTCACTTGGTTCCACATGTGCATGTTTTTATTTGAATATAGGTACGAACGTGTCTCAAAGGGCAAACTCATCAAAGTCCAACGTTCGGTTCGTCGGCAGCCGGATAGGGCTTCAGTGGGAAGGCCATAACTCATGCATCTGGAGTGCGATTGAGGTCAATCAGTACTTGTTGGAAAGATTATTTGATAATCTTTCCAATAGGTCTGGTCTTACCTCAATATCACATCAGGAAGGCATCCAATTGATCATGACATTCTGTCACTATTTCTGGCAAGGGCTACGTCATCATCATGGGCTTGTTATTCGCCATTGGGACTCTGACCCAAGTGAGAGCATGGCCCAAGGAGATGTGGAACACACCAAAGAAGACCTTGGACGTCCTCCTCCTTGGCCACCACCTTTGGATACCAGCAGGGACGTTCAAGCTAAGTTGGGGGCCCAATCCAAGTCAAGTTCGAGGCCATCTCGGGCTCCAGGAGCAGCATGCAATAAAACCGACACCCAGGTTGCATACGGACTCCGTTTTCGACGATCCACATATGGATGGAAAGATAATTTGATAAGGAAACCAATGAAAGTGGACCCATGTAAAAATTCCTTCGGGATCAATAGAAATAATCAAAACAATTTGATGTCCAGAATCTGTCAGAGCACTGCATCGTCATCTTTTGGGCCATTTGGGCCTTGTAATGTGTCAGGGCTGTGTATGGACGTGTGTAGGGGTCCTTGGATGCCTCTTAGGCTATGTAATGAGCAGCCGCCATCTATGTTAGGGTTTGGGTTTTGCTTTAGATTAATCTGTCTTTGAACAGTCATCGTTATCGGTTTGTGAAACCCCACTTTATGATCTTAGTCATATATCTGCAGTTTGTCCCAATATTTGAGCTACGTACTTTTGAGTTCTTGCTTGTGTTCTTTGATTTGCAGGCAGGGATTAGCCTTCTTGGCGAGGTCAACCGGTTGGTGACACGGTTGATAACCAGAGGAGGCGTGGTGCTATGGTTGCAGGTTCGGGTCTTTATGATCTGAAGCCGGATCGGTGTGTCGTGCTCCACCAAATCGTTGTTTATCTTGAACTGACGGAAGATCGGGAACCTAGGTTGCAGGTTCAGGTCTTTGTGATCTGAAGCCGGATTGGTGTATCGTGCTCCACCAAATCGTTGTTTATCTTGAATTGACGGAAGATCGGGAACCTAGTTCCCATCAGTTTCCTCCACTATGCCACAACGCATCAAACCTTTCTGAAGTTCACCATAATAATCCTGCACAGATTTATGTCCTGTTCTAAACGCATTAGTCTTTTATGTAGGTCTCTATGATACAATGGTGGCACAAATCTATCACGCATAGCAAACTTAAGTTCTTCCCACGTATGAGGTTGGCAATTATCTGCAACTAAACTAGTCCACCAAATGATAGCAAAATCTTTAAAATCACTAGTGGCTTGTCTAATGCGATGTTGCTCAGGCACAAGATGGGCACAGAATTTTTGCTCTACTGTCATCTCCTAATCAAGGTATTCCTCGGCATCATAATGTCCCAAAAAAGAAGGTATGGTAAATTTAACCTTAGCATAAGGATCATCGGGAGCATGAGTATGATTACCTCGGTGGCGGTTGAAATGTTGAGCGCCACCCATACCTGTGGTATTTGTGCGAAGACGATGACGTAATCTATTTTCTCTTATCGCTGCTCTATCAACATTACCATTAGCATCATATACCTCATCGCCAGTATTGCTGCCATCATTATTTTCTTCAGGTGGTGGCGGTTCTTCTAAAGCAGTTACCCTATCGGTCAGCATGGACAATCATTTATCCAATCTCTCAAGGGTGTTGCCAATCTTGAGATCAATGAGTGCAGCAGTTACAGCCTTGGTAACTGTCTTGTTCAAGTCCTTCTGAGCATTGTTTATAACAGATTATAGTTGCTCTTGGCTGACACACTCTGAAAACTCTTTGGGTGAATTCTCTCCCTCATCACCTGCCATTGTAGACACAAAACACAAGCAGCAAACGGTGAAAGTTATCCCTAATAATCCTCTACAAAGGTGGAGTGGTGCCTCTCAAATTTAGAGCAAAAGGCAACACCTTAACAAGTTTCGATCGGTTCTTACCAGCAAGGCACGGATACCTGAAAGACGTAGCATTGAGATTACAGGTGTCAAAACTTTTGCTGTCCAGAAGTATATGTGGGGCTTAGGAAGGCTGGCCAAAAAATATGTGAGTGGTACACAATTCAAAGACAGAAAGTAATATTGAATTATAATCCCAATTACTTGTTCTTGTTGCTGGCCTAACGTGTTCCAAGTACCAAATGTGTGTGAACAAGGACAAAGGAAGCACAAGTATGATGGAGAGACAAGTATGAATGAAGCACAAAGCACAATGTAGCACACGCAATCACAGAACAAGCAACTCCTTTTTGTTTTTTTCTCTGAACAAACTTTTTTTACACTATTTTTTTTAAAATTTTCTCTAAACAAGTATGACAAAAGATGCAACCACAAAAATTTTCACCTACAACAGAGGTGGAATGTGGTCTACAGAAAGTTAGCACGTTCTCTGAAAAGCATGCAAGAACCTTGTCAATATTTTTCGTTATTTTGCCGATTTTTTTTGGCAATTCTAACTGGACCAAACAAGCCAAAGGCCAGTTTGGGTTGGCTCCAAATGGAGTCAAGAAGCCAAAAGTTATGCCTGTTTTACCAAAGGTATCTCAAGTTATGTTTCTCGGAAGGCACAACACGGCGGCGGCAGTTAGGGCAAAGCGTCCCTAAACTCCAACACCGATCACAGCAGTTGGTATTCAACTGATGATGCAAGGAGGGCTGCGATGCAAGCAACAATGAGCGGCTGGCGACCTATCTAGGGTTTGCGCGGCGGCGAGAATTGACACAAGGCGGCTAGCGGGGCAAGTCGAGTAATATGGTGGATTCGACTTGTTGTTTGGGATGGTGGAAGGGGACAGTGTTGAATAGAAATGATGGAGAAAACACACGGCTGGACTCTAACACAACCTAACCAGCAACAAGACCCTGACCAGGACACAAATTCAATACTACGGAATCTGACAAGAACGTGGTTCTGGGATATGGGAAAAACCTAGACTAAACTGTTTTTGGCTTTTTTTTGGATTATAGGACGAAGGAAAAAACAAACTAAACTAGGGTAAGGGCGAACCTGATGGTGTACCTGAAGCTCTAATTACCACTTGATGTGAACTAGGGTTCCTGATCTTCCGAAAGGTTCTAATAACTCTCGATTTGGTGGAATCGTGACATAATTCGATCCGGCTTCCGAACAACTCGGCTCTGAACCCTGCAATCGCAGCACCACGTCTCCTCTGGTTATCGACCATCGAAGTGCAGTCGACCTCACCAAGAAGGCTGAGTCCTTTGCCTGCTAATCGAAGAACACAAGCAAGAACACGAAAGAATGCAACCAATTGCAGATGAATGATTATTCTCACGAGTTGGGTCTCACAAAGCGACAGCGCGGCGAAACTATTGTGAACAGAATAATCTAAGCAAAACCCAAAACCTAACGAGAGAGGCATCGGCTGGTTATAGAGGTCTAAGGGTCATCACCACCCCTAGACGCGCCCCCTAATGGGCTCAACAACGATACACGGCCCAACGGACCAAAAACGGTGATGCAGCACCGAAACAGATTCTGGACGCTAAATTGTTTCGATGTTTCCTGATGACTCCAAAGGAATTTTGACCTCAAACCAATGCCATTGGCTTCCTTATGAAATTATCTTTCCATCCATAGGTGGATCATCAAAAACGGAGTCCGGATGCGTCCTGGGCGTCCGCTTTACTCCACACTATTCTTGGACTCCAAAACAGGCTCGAAGTCGACTCGGTTTGGGTCTCCACCTTGACTTGGACGCCCTTTCTGGTCCTCCACGCCTCCAAGCCATCCCTTATGCATCCCTTGGTCCTCTCCATGATTCCTAAGTACAATATAATTATTAGGTAGTAATCTATTCTCAAAATCATAAAAAGACTTCCTTAAGAACGAGCTCACCTATAAATTTAATTGTCGTGCGCGAGCTCTTGTGATTGGACCTTGAATGTCCAGCGGAGAATCATCTTGTGCATCCAATGGAGTGATGTCCTCATCAAGTTGGTGTTAGGCCCCCAGGCTGTGACACCGACAATTGGCACGCCAGGTAGGGGATCTGCGTGTCACCAAGCATTTCCTGCCATTTTCTGGATGGCAGACTCTGCACCATCGCTTCCGTTTACCATGGTGATCTGGTTCGGGAGCTTGGAGTTCATGTCTCTCGGTTGTGGCCTTGACATGGTCCTGCTCTCAGTCAGTGATCCAAACAGAAGCAACCCTGGGTCCTCGCAACGGGCCCCTCGCCGGTCCCATCACCATGCTTCTGTGCCCAGGAGGAGGCATGGCCGGCGCAACCACCATCGCCGCTCTGTGAGTGAGTTGACTTCCGCTTCGGCATCCTCACACCCGGCAGAGGATGCAGGGTCCCTAGTTGGGAACCTAGCAGACTTGCGCCTGGGAATGGAGGAGGAGCTAGGAGGGCTCGGCGGCAACCCTGACTTCACCTTCGTGATGCACTCGCCAGGGGAACAAGGCACGGTCTTCCAGGAGGGTGCAGCTCCGGCGCCATCCGACCTGTTGTCCCACGGGTTGTTTGTGGCACGACGGCTACTCCCGTTCGGCCTGGACAATGCCGCCAGGTCATACTCCTCCATCATGGGCGCAACCATGAGTGCACACACAACCTTTCAGGGGCCTCTCCTACACGCCACCATGGACCTGGCGATGGTCATGCCGGCCTCAGAAGACTCCAGCTTCGTCCGAGCGCCTGGCCCGAGGCGATAGACCATCGGCATGATGCGACGCCAGCTGGAGGAGGAGTGTCATGGGTACTTCCCTGTCTTCTACTTTGGCAACCCCAACTCCAACTCTGACAACTACAACCCCACGCGCGAGTGCTTCCATGTCGAGGGAGCTATTGCGTTGAGCAGCAACACCGTCGACCCCACGGCCACGGCCGTAACTGCAGCCACGGCAGGAGGTGCCCTCATTGCAGTGGGCCGAGAGGAGCCACCACCAGCCATGCCTAATGATGCGTAGTTGCACTAGGATGCCTAAGATGCCTAGCTCGAGCAAGTCTGGGAGATGCGGGCCAAGCTTGACAAGGATCAGGAGTGTCTGTGCTAGCTCGAGCAGACCCTCGAGCGAGAGCGTGGACATCCGCTCAGTGGAAGGGGTTGGCCAGGGCCCGAGAGGTCCATCGGTAGATCATCGGAGGCAATGCGGTCGAGCACGCTGCCTTCAACCGAGCCAGCCAGAACATCATCACGGCAACCATACCGCTCCGCAACATGCTGCCCCCTCGAACCCTGACGCTCTATGCATCAGGAAGGAGATTGAGGGCCTTCTTGAGGTAGCAGCCGCACAGCAGACCGAGAGCTCGGCCTCGAGACATTAAGGGGTAGCTTCAGAGTGACTGGCCAACCCCTCTCAACATGAGAGGGAAGGCTCAGTCTATCAGGAGGCCGCCCCAGCAGAAGAGGGCGGTTCCCATCCGGGAGCGCATCCTCGACAATCGTGAGCCTCGAGACGCATGCCACGACATCAATGAGAACCGCAGGCGTAAATGTGGTGATGCTGAGGTGCGAGGCTACAATGCTCATAGGGGTTGCTACTATGACAGAGATAAGGATTGGCACGGTCCACCGAGCCACTGGGGCCTCGAGTCTTTAGTAGGACGATTCGAGGGACACGGCTGACGTCTCCTTTTCACCCTCCTTCGAGCCTCACCAAGTACAACAGTGAGACCAAGCCTGAGCTATGGCTAGCCGACTTCAGGCTGGCATGTCAGTTGGGTGGAGCACACGACGACTGCGCCATCATCTGCCAGCTTACCCTATTCCTGTCAGAGACCACATGTAGGTGGCTCGAGGAGCTCCCCCTGATCAGATCCATGACTAGGCCAACCTGGTCCGGTTGTTTGAGGGGAACTTCTGGGGAACTTACATGCACCCTGGGAACTCCTGGGACCTCCGCAACTATAAGCAGAAGCCTAGGGAATCCCTCCATGACTTCGCTCAGTTTTCTCCAAGCAACGCACCGAGCTCCCCCACATCTCTGACCAGGACGTCATCTTAGCGTTCGTCTCCGGCACCACCTGCAAGGAGTTGGTCTGGGAGTTGGGGCGCAACCCTCCCAAAACTGCCGACGAGTTGATAGACATCATCGCCAACTATGCAGGTGGTAAGGAGGTAGTGGGTGCCTTCTTTGGTGATGGAAAGGACAAGGGGAAAGTGCAAGCAGCTGACCTCGAGAGCTCCACCAAGGGTGCCAAGAAGAACAAGAAGAAGAAGAAGAAGAAGGACTGGCAGGGTAAGCGTGAGGCTGCCGTCGACGACCTCGTCACCGCCGCCAAGTGGAAGAAGCCTCAAGGCCCCCCGATGGGGCATCTTTGATAAGATGCTGAAGGAGCCCTGCCCTTACCACAAGAGAGGGGCAAACCACAACCTCGAGGACTGTCGAATGCTCAAGAAGTACTTCGAGAGCCTGGGCATCAGGAAAGGCGATAAGAAGGCTGAGCCTAAGGAGCTAGAAGGCGACAAGGAGTTTCCCTAAAGTCCACGTCTACTTCATGATCTACGGGGACCCTTGATCCAGCTCATCTCACACCAATGCAAGAGGGAGCGTCGAGAAGTCTTCACCTCATGCCAACAAAATAACCGATATCTACTGAAGCACATGTTTAGTTCAATAACCAAACTAGATTCCATGTCTAATTTAATTAAGGAAGGCTATTTAACCTAAGCACCATGCTTAATTTAAAAGCCTTTGGAAACACTCTATAGAAGCAATTCCAAACCAAAAGGATACTCTAGTAAGCAAAGGTAGCATGAAATTACTATAGAGATTTACTCATCAAGAGATGAAAGAGCATGATCATGGTGAGGATTTTTTTCTTTTTTTGTTAAGATGCAAGGGACATGAATGCATGCAAGGAACTAAACATGTAATGGATGAGAAAACATAAGTTAAATGGAGCACATGGATTATTGAAAGCAAACATGCAATGGGATGCAGGAATTTAAAAGATAACTACTCATAAATTTAAAGTCCATGAGCAAGACTATCTCACCTTTCTTGATCATACTTACCATGACTCACAAGATGATTGTGAGTAGTCAGCTTCAATGTTCGTCACTTGAGATTTGAGTTGAACTGATGTGACATCAACCTTTTCTCCAATCTACACAAGGTTAGAAATATGCATGTATACACATACCTGTGAGATGGCAGGGTTCCAATGTTGATGAATGTTGAATGTTGCAGCACCCTAGGTTCATCAAGGTCTCTTTTTTTCCTGTGGAATCTTGTCGAAGGGTCGAAATGACACCTATTGTCCTGTCTATTCCACACTCAACAGAACAAGGGGTAATCCTACTAAAGCTAGTGATGCACTAAATTAGCAGACATCAAGATCATTATCAAAATCTTTACGCCAAATGCTTCCCCGGCAATGGCGTTAAAAATGCTTGTTTGTATTTATTAAGTGCAAATAGAAAATGAAAGATTCTGCAAGCGCACAGAATATACCATTGTAGAATTTTACTAGGAGTATCCAGGTATCATTATTTATATTCTACCATAGGAAAGCATAGGTTAAAGAATCTGATAATTCACCATCATATATCTACTAACTTAGTAAACCAACTAGACTATAGCAGAGGTAAATGATAATTGATATGATATACGAACGAAGGAACACATTGGAGAATTAAATGATAAATGAGTAGATAGCTAAGTGAGAGGACAATGGGAGAGATCAAGGTTCCTAAACACTTCTCTATTACTTTGGTTCTATGTTATTGAGGTATGGATAGATATAGCAATCACACACAAGACACTTTGGAGCAGCAGGTCCTTTTCAACTCTCGAAGAAAACTGGGAAAATAGTAGTTGGGAGAAGGCTGTCGAAAGCTCTATGAAACATCAACCCAAACGTGGTGGATTACAAAGGCCTTACAAAGTTGTTACCCCTAGGGCTACCACAACTATCCGTGGGGTTGAGCGCAACCTCAGGTAACCTATAGTCTAGACACCATGCCTATACTATGGATTACTACTCTAGCGCAACTTCTCCAGAACTGGAGCGCAGCCCCGCTCTCCCTAACTCTCAACTAGAACTAATCTACTATATTGGAAAGTCTAGCCCTAATTCTCTAGAGATGAGAGATCAAGATCATCCTTTCAAGGGACACCTCTACATCTTCACAATGAGATATGAATAATGAATTAGGGTTTCTCCCAGGGCTAGGGGCCTTGCTTGTATAGCCCCCTAGGATGCACCATGACCGTCGGATCAAACCGACCTTAATCAACGACTTGGATTGGACCTCAAAGGCGGCGGGAGGCCATATCTCGAAGCAGAGGCTTACATGTGGGTCTCACTGGGTGCCCGCCTAGCTCCAAAACGTTCTAGAGCTCTGCCTCAGTGACGTGTCTTCTCGAGCCTTCTAGAGTCTTCTTTTGTGTACGCAGGTGTAAAATTGATATCTCTTCACCCGGAACTCCAAATATAGCAAATGATATATGGATTTCGATCATCTTGATGAGCTCTATGCAATGGTCCACTCCATTTCACCATTTTAGATACTTTTATTTGATGGTTCAGGCCCTTTTCCTATTTAACCTCTGTAAAACATAGATTCACCAAAACTCATGGAATTCGTTAGTTCAAACCCCTAACTCTATAAGTTGTGATCATTTTCATGCATTTATATTAGTCTGTTGATGGTTAAAAATGATACTTATCTACCATCAACAAAAGCGCTGATGATCAGCGCCACCCTCAGCGACAAATAGGAAGCATTGCTTATCAACTTTCTCCGCGTGAACACCGACATGTTTGCGTGGAGTCCTTCGGACATGGCGGGCATACCAAGGGAAGTTGCCGAGCACACCTTGGAGATCCAGGCTGGGTCCAAGCCAGTGAAGCAACGCTTGTGCCGCTTCGATGAGGAGAAGCGCAAGATCATCGAGGAGGAAGTCAACAAGCTTTTGGCGGCCGGGTTCATCAAGGAGGTTCATCATCTCGAGTGGTTAGCTAATCCTGTACTAGTTAAGAAAAAGAATGGGAAATATAGGATATGTGTAAATTATACCAGTTTGAATAAAGTATGTCCTAAAGTTTCTTTTCCTTTGCCATGTACTGATCAAATCGTTGGTTCAACTGCGGGATGTGAAACTCTGTCTTTTCTTGATGCTTATTCCGCTTGTCACCAAATCAAGATGAAGGAGTCCACTAGTAGAGATATGACCTACCATGATGAAAATTCTTATGATGATTCTGTTATGGTCACCGAAGAGTGGTTTCCATGATTTTTGTCTCTTTGGTCATGAAACTACGTGACAATTTCCTAAAAAGTACATTTTCGTGACCTATTTCAAAAGAGTCACGGGAATAGTCACAAAAAACCCGACTGCGTTAGTCATGGGACCCGCCCATCACTATTACCCCCATCTGCCGTTAGTCATGGGACCCGCCCATCACTCAGCTGGACACTTCTCCGTCCGACGTTGTGGGACCCACCGTTACTCATCTGTTCCAAATGGTCACCGTTCTCCTTCCGGCGTGTGGGGCTAGCGTGTCAGTTAGACCACACTACACTGACTGACCTGTGGGACCTTCCTGCCAGGGGAACCTTGAGGCCACCACCCTTCAAGGACTGACATGTGGGACCCGTCTGAGACCGTTGTCCATCCGACGTGTGGGATCAGCGTGTCAGTTAGATGGGACCCAGCCCACCACCCTTCATCGACTGACATGTGAGACCCGTCTAGGACCATTGTCCATCCGACGTGTGGGATCAGCGTGTCAGTTAGATGGCATCCATCCCACCACCCTTGATCGACTGACATGTGGGACCCGTCTAGAACCGTTCTCCATCCGACGTGTGGGATCAGCGTGTGTGTTAGATGGGACCTGCCCTGAGGGACCCTCTCTGTTCATGTGGGGCCCACCTTCATCAACTAACATGTGGGACCCTTCTAGGACCATTCCCCATTCGACGTGCGGGATCGGCGTGTAAGTTAGATGAGACCCACCAGGGGGCCAATCTCCGTTCATGATGGGTCAACCTTTGTCGATTGACATGTGAACCGACCAGGACCGTTACCATCAGACGTGTGGGACCAGAGCATCAAGTTATATGGGACCCATAACTGGGGACCCTTCTCTGACAGACATGTGGGACCACCCTTCTCTGACCGATGTTGAATTCCCTAAAAACATTGGGTTCTCTAGGTGTGGCAGAACCTCCTAAATCATATGGCCCACACGCATGATTATTGTCTAAACAGACTCCAAATAACCATGACTGTGTTCCATACGACTTAAAAAGTCTGTCGGGTAAATCCCGAATCATCCATGATTCTCTGAGCAGGATCAATCGTTATAGAGAGACATTGCAGTATCACAACAGTTTGATATAAATAATATACCATGGAGTAAAACAGCGGAAGACTTACAATAACATAAGTTTACAAACCTTTGAGTTCAAATATTTACAATCATAAGTTGAGATTGTACAGACCATAATAGTAGTGGGGTAGCAGTAAATAACTTTATTACAATACCAAATGATAAGCTCTACCCAAGAGCTAAACATCTTACTCATTGTCGCTTTCCTCGATGACTGTCATGCAGCAGGATGCGAAGCATTCCTGCCCATGATGCTCACCTGCAACAAGGGTTCAACAAACCCTGAGTACAAAAGTACTCAACAAGAATGACCCGATGAAAAAGAGGGGTGGAGACTCAAGAAATGCAGGCTAGAGGGACAAGGTAAGGCTTGTAAGAGATAAGAAATTTTGCGAAAAGGCTTAACAGAAGGTAAAGTTTGCTTGGACTAGCTCCAATTATCAACCAACTTCATTATTAAACCTTAATCTTTGTTCAAGTTGTTACTACGATGATGAACACCGATCGAGTCTTCTTCTCCAAGAAGCAACGGCGATGCACCCCAGCTGGGACCTAGGTCACTGGAATACCGGAGACTTTAACTCCGATGCACCCCAGATGAACCGATATACCGGGATAACAACCGCAGCCATATATCACCACATGATACACATGAGCTCTTCGGCCCAGCATACCGAGATACTTGGGAATTTAAACCCCACAGTAAAACACACGATGAAATATGTGGGATCTCTGGCCCCACTATAAGTCACTCCATGATATACACGGCTCCAACCATCCGTATATCACTTCATGCATGTGGATTTCTAAATTCTCGATATCACCAGTTCACCAACGGACGGGACCTAGGGCATCAACAGACGGAAACACTACAGAGGGACTCCATTCCCAGTGCAAGTTAGCCGTCGGGACTCGATTTATTTCTATCATCAAGATTCCAACAAAGAAAACCAAACTCATCTTTTTCATTCTTTTACCTTTGAACATTTAATTAAATAAGCAGGGCTAAGCATTACTACTTATCTTCCAAAGCAGGTAACAAGGAATAAGGAAATAAGACAGGTAATGCAATTGGTGGGTTTTTCACTCAACTCCTATTACTTAATGCAACATATCATATCTGAAGCGGTAAAACTTTTATAAATAGAATAGGGTTTGAATGCATTCGGGGCTTGCCTTGATGTTCGGGGTAGACGGTCTCGAACTCTGGATCAACTCCCGATTCCTGAATCTGCTCGTCCTTGGGATCTGGTGCGACAATGTTAACTCTCCGTTAACGGAAGCTATTTGATAATTAATATGCTTTAACATGATGGAATAATAAACATGATGCTCGATGGATGCATGATCAGATTAAGGGATCAAGTACAACTTTTCTTCACGATAAAGTTGCAAGCCAACAAAATTTCTCTTATAAAACTCATTAAGGTTAACTACGCCATTTAAGAAATAAATTAAACACATAAAATAATGTTGATTAAGCCCTAATGACATGATTAAGGTAAGCGCAAATAATTAATTAAAGTGCCAAAGGTCATTAAGGTTAATGACCCAAGGTCATCAATCAATCCCAAAGTCAAACAAATCCTATAATGATTAAACTTAATTAAAAGGGTTAATTAATTATTTAAAAGCATTAATAAAGGCATAAAAGTTAAAGTTATCAAATTAATCCCAAATTTTTATTTCAGAAAGCTCGTAGCCTAATTAGATGGTAAAACAAATTTCAGAATTAAAAGCCAATTATTTTATTTATTAAAAATCATTGAAGGTCTATTTTTCAATTAAAAGGGATAATTTTAACATATGCAAAAAGTACTCAAATTTGGCATTTCATATTTTTCCTAAGTAGATGACATCATAAAGAACACTCACAAAAAATTTTAGAATTTTTGGAGCTATATATGAATTACTATGATTTTTCAAAGAAAATAGCATTTAATTATTTTCTGAAAATAGAAAAAGAAAATCGGCACAGTACTCCCGCGCTGACCGATGATCCGCCGGAGATTGACCGGCGATTACTCGCCGTCGGTGAGGTCTCTGGTGACCAGACTTGGACCACTGGGCCTAGCTCGACAAGGCGAGTCGATGGAGGTAGCTAACGGCGCGGCGGGGCGACGGCGGCACCCACGCCGGCGGCCATGGCAGCGCGGCGGAGCTAGGGCGCGGCGGCGAAGCTCATCGGAGCTGTTTCCGGTGATGGCAACTACATGGACACATGCAGGGCACTCAGACGATTTCGTTTGGCAACAAAATGAAGCCAAACTGGAACCCCAGCCCCGACGGCTACGCGCGCGGCAGCGCTGGCAACACTGTGCCGGCGGTTATGACACAGGAATGATGAAATTGATAGCGCAAACAGCTGCAGGAGCTCACCCCGGTGCTGATGCGCACGTTAATGAGGGCCCGGAGTGCTTGAATTGAGCTGCGGTCGGCGGCGGTGATGGCGGCGGCGGCGCTCCGATGGCAAGGTCGGCGTCACCGGCATTCCTGTAGACCATCAAGCCGGCCAAAAAGCGCATGAGAGGTAGGATAGCATGGAGAACATGATAGGATGGTTAAAGAGAATATATTTTCACCCTCGACGACGGTCGACAGCGAAAACGCTCACGGCGGCTCGGCGACCGGCCATGAAGAAGACGACGGCGCGCGGGCAGCTCGGGCGAGGAGAGTAAGCACGAACTAGCTCAAATTGACCGTGAGGATGTGGCGGAGCTATTGGCAAGAGCAATCGGGCAGTGGTGAAGCGTCGGCGGTGAATTCGAGCGGCGGAGCGAAGTCGTTGGCGACGGCGGCAGGAAGAAGAAAGAAGAGAAATGGCGACGCCCGACCGGTATTTATAGGCCAAGGGTGACGCACGGACGGGCGACATGACGACGGTGAAGTTTCAGGTGTCCAGGAGTGCGCTGGAAGCCGAACAGGTGCGGCGGTGGACGGCGCCGTGCGTTGAGAAGCCGGCGATGGCGGCCGACGATAGGTTTCGGTACTGTTCATAGAAATTACAGAAATGCCATTCATTTCAAAATACAAATTACTCCAAAATTTATATAAGAACTTGAAAATCTCAAAAAATATCATTTGCATAACTTTTCAAGAGCTACACTTTTCCTTTAACTAGCATCCTCAAATTCTGTCTGGATTTTGAAATTTGAATTCAGATTTGAAAAGGGAATAAAACCCTAGAAACAAACATTTGAAATTACTTTTGATTTTTCAATAAAACTTGAAAATCTTCAAAACTATGAAATGTTTAACTTTCCAAATCAAACCTTTTTCATATACAAAATTTTCCAAAAGTTTGCATAATTTTTGAATTATGGTTTTAAAATCAAAAGAGGACAAATGCTAGAAAACTATATTTTCAAATTCATTTGAAATTTCTTTTCGAAACTTGAAATACTTTATATACCAACTTTGTGGCTCTTGTCAAGATCTACAGACTATCTTTTTAGAGTATCTCCAAATTCTTTATAGATTTTGAATTAGATAAAAGGGGGTAAAACTAGGTTTTAGAATAAAGGGTTTTTGAAATTGAATTCAAACTCGATTTGGTTTCTAATTTAATTGGTTGGTCATTAGTGATCACAAACATCATCCAAGGACATTTTTAGGTCATTGACCCACTGACACCCTTGGTTGACCAAGTTGACTTTTGAAAAACCTTTTATAGCATTTCTAATTTGAATTTAAATTTGAATTGCCAGACTTAGAAATAAGCTTTGGAATCTAAATTCAATTTCAAATATGGAAATCTTTTTAGGGTTGGACTTAGACTTATACACTATGCTTGACACTAGTGTAAACATGGTTTACACCTCAAGTACATAGAATATAAACTAAGCATTTGCGATGACATTCAAAAATAGGGTTTTATTATTTCATGTGACAAAACATTCCAGAAACCCAATCAACCTATGAAATGTAAACTTGTTTTAGTTAATGCACATTAAGATTGACTTAAACATGAATGCTTTGCAGTGCATATGATGACATGGCATGTTTTAGTTGATATAACACCAGAGGTGTTACACTAGGATTCGAACCCGGGACCTAGCACTAGAAATGTGAAGGTCTTTGCCACTATGCTAAGTGGCTGTCTATGTTCTTGTCCCCTTGGAACCTTTATATATTGTTGGTATTTCTTAGCGTAAGTAGATAAATCCACAAGCGCACGGAGTGCCATTGTAGCTTTCACTCGAAAGTATTCAGGGTATCGTATTTTCAACAGGGAATGGTGGTATTTCTCCTAGCTAGTTCGTCCAAGGAACAACATGAGGGCAGAGATAGAAAGGGACAGAGATGGATTCCTATAGCCTTTAGTGCCCTAAGGATAGCGTTGCAATACTTCTACTTGCTCACTTCAAACACCGGCTTATACCTGGTCTGCCAGGTACCTCCGGTCTACAGTTCTATGTCAAACACGGATGTGGGGGATTAGGACGGATAGGGTTGTCACCACCTGCCGCCTACCACCTCAATCGTATGTGAACGAGGAAAACGCCGATAGATGTTATCCTAGACACCACGTCTATGCCAACCTCTACTACTCTAGTGTGATCAAGGGTTGCCTAACTAGGAGGGCCCTTCTACCAGAGCAACTGCCACAAGGGCATACGACGATCCCACAAGTAAGTAGAAAGAAAAGCTAAGATAACAAAGAACTTTTATCGGACTATAAAAAACATGAACACTTACTAAGCCAAGATCCTGTGAAGGAGGCAAATACTTGCTCATAGAGGTACAAGCTTGAAGAGACACTGACAAGCCTGATACTTCCCCGCTCTCTGCCCTCACATCTTGCTCTCTCTAGCTCTAAATAGCTACTAGGGCATAGCCCTATGGTGTGGTGCTCTAGCTCTAAGCTTGTGTGGCTCTTCTCCCATGAATGTGTTTATGAAATGAGAGAGGAATGGCCCTCCTTTTGTAGGTGGAGAGGAGGGGGGTCCTTGAAAATGTGCCATTCCCACATGGAAAGGAGCAAACCGACCTTCATACGGCGGTTTTGTACCTTCCATGTGGAGTGCACACCAGAACTGACCTCCCCTCATCGGTTTGGACCGCCTCACCAAAGTTGGGCCTGTTTGGTCTCGAAAGACAGGCACGTGCCCCTCCCCGGTCATGCGGACAGGGGTCCGGAGCTAAACTGGCCCAATTTTTGTGCACTCGCTGAGTTGGGCTGATTTGGCGAGGGTTTTAGTTCAACCTCCTCTTTTCTGGGCTCTGGCAACTGGGCCTTCTGAGTCTGGGCCTGGGTTGCATGGTGGACCAGCCTTGGTTTGGCCCTTGGCCCAAGCATGATGAATTATTAGGCCTTCTTAATCTTGTTTTGATAAGGGCCAAAGTGGGATTAGATATTTCTTTTATATTTTCTACTTACGGCCCACTTTAGGTGTATTTCTGTATGAGCCCTGCAAAACAAGTGATACACCAAAACTTGTGGAAGTTGTTAGCAATAAGTCCTATTCACTAAGTTTGGTGTTTCTTTTATATTGTTATTGGCGGTATAAAAAGTGAGTTAACCACTGCCAACAACTCCCCCACACTTAGCTCTTTGCTCGTCCTCGAGTAAAGTTATAGGACTAAGATGGGTCATCTCTTTGATATATAACCTACATACAAGATATTCCAAGCTTCACCTGCACTTGTGAACTTCAAATTGTCTACCACATTGTCCTGGGTAATTGAATAATGGAACAATATGGATTTAAATCCCCTTGCATCGTCAGCTTAGAAACTTGGGTTTTTATAAGATTTTTGGAAAAGAAAAGATAGCCTTGCTCCTCAAATGATACTCTCAGATCACTCATATATGTGTCTGGATCCTCACCAAGGAATTTTGAAAATACCTTCTTTTCATAACCTATCTCTAAAGCTTTTGAGTGATGTTTTGGGTAGGTATGAAAGTGGGCATACTTGCATCACATATATTGTCAAGTCAAAAATCGAACCACATGGAGATACAAGTCATACACTAGATTGAGATGTGCAAGTGTGTGAAATGGAAGATGATTCCTAATTCTAAATATTTTTGGTACTCCATGCATCATGACTCTCTTTATTGATGGATGGATGATTCTTTGAAGAGTATGGGCTATAAAAAGGAAATATTCTTTTTTTGAACGGGTCTTTGAATTTTCTTTCTCGTTGTTTATTGCTTGGATTTTTTCTCATGCCCCTTGGCATGGATACTTTTTTTACTTATTTTTTCTTCATGCCCCTTGGCATGTTTTCTTTTTCTTTTTTTCTTTTTTTGAAACATAGCCCATATCTCTTGTCGACATATAAAGAACTTTGGATGGAGAGTTGTCATGATGGAATGCAAGGAGTAATTATATGGTGGAAAATGAATGCGTGGTTCTCAGGGTATAAGTTGGCATTTTTATTTGGTCGAAGAGTGCGCAACTCTTAGGGTAAGAGTTGGCATTTTATGGTGGATGAAAGGGTGCATGTTGTGCACAACTCTTAGTGTAAGAGTTGGCATTTTATTGGTGGGTTCATGTGAATCTCAATCATGGGTGCATGACCATAATCTCACATAGGTCACAACATTTTGACCAAACTCAATTATCCAACAAGAAGCATATGACTAAAGGTTTGCATAAATGAATCATGTCATATGGCCTTGGTAGGAAATTCATTATCATTGAGGAGCATGCTATTGTATTTTGATTTTATAAAATAAGTCCCAAGTTCATCATAAAAAGAGCAAGGTTCAAATCATCCAGCTAAATTCAGGAGATGTGAGGGTAGAGTTGCACAAACCACCGTTGAAGATGAAGGAGTTAATGGAAGTCATGTGTCTTTGTCCTTCTACGTGATGGGTCACTCGATGTTGTGCAACATGCAGGGGAGATCTTGAAGATGTGTTAGGTATGCTTGAGAGATCTCCCTGACACCTATTTTTATACCTGCTTTATTTTTATAGAAAAACAAAACAAGAGAAACAAAAACAAGCAGGGGCTCTACTGGCTATAAAACCAGGGAGCAAGAAATTTATTATTATTATTTCTTTATTTATTACTTATTTAGTTTTATTCATTATTATAGAAAACTTGCTCACTTAACTTCTTATTCAAACAAGGCCAAGATTAAAATGCAGAGAAAGATATGCCTTGGTTTATCTCCATAACAAATTACTTTCTTTGATTATGTTAACAACTCAATGTTCATTAATCAAATTTCAACACCATGTCAAACTTTGATCAAAGAAGGTCATTTTAACCTAAGCACCATACTTAATTTAAAAAGACCTACGGATGCACCGTATATGTACAGTATACGAATACACCAAAACCAGAGCATACCAACATAAACAAAGGAAGCATGAATGTGTATGATCAAATAAAGATAATTATAAGAAGTTGGTGAACTTTATATATTTTTTTCATACCTGAGTGATCTTATCAGCAGCGTGTATGGATGGGAACTTTGGGCCTGCTGCAGTGATGACTTGGGCTTCAACTAAGGTTAGATCATGCAAAGTATCATGGGCCATTGGTCTTGGTGATACCAAAGGCCCACAAGAGGGATACTCCCAATCTCTTTTTTTCTCTTTAAGCCTCCCTCATTTTTTATTCTTTCTTCATTTTTTCAACTCTTTTTTTAAGCAAGGTGAGGCTGACATCATCATCATTTTTTTAATGACCCCTTGCTGTGTATGGAACTTGGGTCTCTCACGGTCCTCCCCCACACTTGAATTTTTTGTGTAAAAGTCAAGTGCAGAGTCAGGGTCTTCTTCTAGAGTGTGTTCCATCACCTAAGAGCATCAAGGTTTTTGGATGATGTAGCTTCTCATTTTCAAGCGTTGTATGCCCGTGCTTATCCTGAAATGGTTAGCAACAGAAATACCCAAGGGTGCATACTAACTCAAAAACATACCCTTACTTTTATTAAGGAGGATATAATTTTTTTTAAAATAATAATAATGATAATAATAATAATAATAATAAAATCTGTATAAAAGTTTTTTCTAAAGATAATCCAGGGTATCTCCCGGCAGTGCTTAAATTATGGTCTTAAGCTTGACCGTGGGAACTTCATCTTGCAGCTATCAATGGTGGTGTAGTTCCCAACTTTACCACCAAGCATAGGCAAGCTGCAAGGTAAGCACCATTGTGCTACTATGAGATCTTGAATGCTTATGATAAACATAGGCATCGACAACCAACCTCTTAAATAGCTTAGAAACAAAGAGCAGGAGGTGGTTGAGATCCTCGTAGGGGCACAAGGTTAGAAACAGAATTAACTCTAGAGACCTCAAAAGTGAGCATGAATTGACATGCTTATTGGCAACTCTATGCTTGGTCTCTAGGGTTACTGCTTCGGGCATGTCCATGGCATGGAAGTTTTCATGTGCATCTCGGCAATTATCGAGAGCAACATCTCCAAAGCCAGAGGGACATGGCTTTTGTTCGAGCGAGGGTGACAAAGGATGTTCAATTTCACAAGGATGAGAATTGAATAGAGAACTAAACTTCACCTCCTCGAACATGTTATCTTTAGGAAAATGCTCCACCATTGGAGTTTCTTGGTGAGTGGTGGAAGCAATATTCCTAAACTTCTCATTAGGGCTCCCTTGGGAAGATTTTTCTTGAATAAGTTCGTCCAAGGGATAGCCTATGAGGAGATCAAACTCGAGGATGGTAAAGATGTGAAAATCTATGCAAACCACAATTCCAAGAATTTCTATTGGCACGTCCCTAGCAATCCCACAACACACAACGCTGAATTCTGACAAACTCTCGAAGAGTTTGTCGGTCGGCACTAGTGGTACATTACCCAAAAGGGCTTTTGCAAGGAACTGTGACATGATATTAGCGCCGACATTGAGGTTGTGTAGGGCATCTATGGAAGTTCCTCCTAACAAACAAGATATAGTCATGGAAGGTGAAAGATCTGAATTGCTTCAGAAGAATGTTTCATTTCCAACAACCATTCTTTTGATGGCTCTATGTTAGGGGAGACTTCCTTAGAAGGAAATGTATCCTTCTTGTGCCAAGAATTGTTCAAGGTTTTACTAGAATCCTAGAATTTGATCAAGAACTCCGAAGGATGGAGAACTATCTCCTTCATTGCTCGTGGTTCAGGTGGGGGCTCATTAGTCGAACCTATGGATGGTATGTGGTTGGATTCGACTAATGGGGGCTCTCCCACACTTGACATGACTATGGCCTGGAGGGTTTTGCTTTCTACGATGGGGGAAGCATGCTTCCCTAGAATGTGATCGAGAATTTTCCTATGTTCTACCATGGTTTTATGTGAAAACGTCCCTCCGGCAGTCGTGTCAAGGCATAGGGCAGCTTCTTCGTCTAGACCCGAATAAAAGAGATGCAATTGCATGCTGTTGGGCAATGAGAAATCTAGTCCGGCATGTAATAACATTGTAAACCTGGCCTAGGCTGTACCTATAGACTCCTTCTTATCTTCCTTAAAATTAGGGACTACCCCAGGTAGAGAGTTGATACGGGACATAGGAAAGAATGTAAGATAAAACTTTCTTTAAGTTCTTCCCAGTCCCCATTCATACTTCCTATGGCATTAGTGAACCATTGCTTTGCCGCCCCTTAAGGGAGGACAAAAACAATTTCCACTTAAGAGTTTTTGTGTCATGCCAGGAATACTTAGGCATGAACACAATTCCTCGAATTCTCGCAAGTGGTCAAACAAATCTTCATTGTCACGACCAAAGAAGGGATTTGCCTGAACCATGGCTTTGAATCTTGGGTGGAGTTCATGGCTAGATGAAAAGTTTGTTTTTGAAAAAGATGGATGCTCCAAGAACTCCCCCTTTGAAGTGAAAAGATTTGTATTTGAAAAAGGCTTCATGCTGAAAGGATCAGATAGGATAAATATTTTGTTTTATAACATAAAATATAAAATATTTTTTATAAAATAGATACGAGGACAAACTAGGTTCAAAGAAAATAGCAACTGTTCCATGGCAATGGTGCCAGAAAGCTTGTTGGTATTTCTTAGCATAAGCAGATAAATCCACAAGCGCACGGAGTACTATTGTAGCTTTCACCCGGAAGTATTCAGGGTATTATATTTTCCACAGGGAACAGTGGTATTTCTCCTAGCTATTTCGTCCAAGGAACAACACAAGGGTAGAGATAGAAAGGGATAGAGATGGATTCCTATAGCCTTTAGTTCCCTAAGGATAGCATTGCAATACTTCTACTTGCTCACTTCGGACATCGGCTTATACCTGGTCTGCCAGGTACCTCAGGTCTACAGTTCTATGCTGAACATGGACGTGAGGATTACAAAGGACGGACAAGGCTGTCTCCACCTGCCGCCTACCACCTCAACCGTACGAGAATGAGGCAAACGCCGATAGATGTTAGCCTAGACACCACGTCTATGCCAACCTCTACTACTCTAGCGTGATCAAGGGTTGCCTAACTAGGAGGGCCCTTCTACCAGAGCAACCGCCACAAGGGCATACGATGATCCCGCATGTAAGTAGAAAGTAAGGTTAAGCTACCAAAGAACTTTTATCGGACTATAAGAAATACGAACACTTACTTAGCCAAGATCCTGTGAAGGAGCCAAGTACTTGCTCCTAGAGGTACAAGCTCGGGGAGACACTGACAAGCCCGACACTTCCCCACTCTCTTCCCTCACATCTCGCTTTCTCTAGCTCTAGATAGCTACTAGGGCATAGCCCTATGGAGTGATGCTCTAGCTCTAGGCTTGTGTGGCTCTTCTCCCATGAATGTGTTTATGAAATGAGAGAGGAATGGCCCTCCTTTTATAGGTGGAGAGGAGGGGGGTCCTTGAAAATGTCCATCCCCACATGGAAAGGAGCAAACCGACCTCCATAGGACGGTCTCACACCTTCCATCTGGAGTGCACACCAGAACCAAACTCCCCACGTTGGTTTGCACCGCCTCACCAAAGTTGGGCCCGTTTGGCCCTGAAAGTCGGGCGCGCGCCCCTCCCTGGTCATGCGGATAGGGGTCTAGAGCCAAACTAGCCCAATTTTGGTGGACGTGCTCCCCTCGGTGTCTTGAGTTGGCCCATGTGGTGCACTCACTGAGTTGGGCTAATTTGACGTGGGTTTTAGTTCAACCTCCTCTTTTATGGGCTCTGGTGACTGGGCCTTCTGAGTCTGGGCCTGGGTTGCATGGTGGACCAGCCTTGGTTTGGCCCTTGGCCCAAGCATGATGAATGATTAGGCCTTCTTAATCTTGTTTTGATAAGGGACAAAGTGGGATTAGATATTTCTTTTATATTTTTCTACTTACGGCCCACTTTAGGTGTATTTCTGTATAAGCCTTGCAAAACAAGTGATACACCAAAACTTGTGGAAGTTGTTAGCAATAAGTCCTATTCACTAGGTTTGGTGTTTCTTTTATATTGTTATTGGTGGTATAAAAAGTGAGTTAAGCAATGCCAACATATATTATAATGTAAGTATATTTTATGTTCTCTTATATCTTATATATATGGGATATTTATTATATTGTATCCCCTGAAAGTGGATAAGTATCTGCCCGTTGGACTTGCGGCGAAGTCAGAGGCGACAGCGGAGGATCCCGGTGTGCTGTGGTGGCTCCAACGTCCATTTAGAGGCAGGCGACGGGGCTTTCCCAGTGGAGCACAGTGGCATTGGCTTTCGCGTCGCTTGTGCACTGCGACAGAGCTGTCAGATCTGATTTGCAAGTCTCCTTTCTCTCCTTTTGATTGTTCATTTCTTCATTTCTGTTTTTCCTCGACATAGATCTGCTACAGGACTTTGGGATTTTGGTTAGATATATCACCTTTGATGCATACCGCCATATCCCTTAATTTTAGATGATGAGGGGCGGGGAATGGTTCATGTCATCTTAGGTGGGTATAAAGGAAAATGAATCATCGCATATGACATGGACCACAGAAAAGTTCATGTCATCCCTACAAGACTTTCAGTATCGTAAATGTCGGATTACACGGGAAGAAGAATGCTTTTGACCAGCCTATCTTCCATATGTTCCATCGTTATCCGATTCACTACAGCCATAAGTTGCAGATCTGGCAGAGGAGTCGATCACTTTAAACCTAGGTACCATCATATGAGGAAAGTCGCTTATAAGAAGGTGGGGGTATGCTTGTTTATTGTAATGACTTTTGTAATTATTAGTTTTTTTGTATGAACTTGATATATCGATGATCTTTTGTTCCCTTGTGTTTTATGTCATAGTTGTCGATACTCTATCATACTCTGTCATACGCGTTCAAACATAAAGGGGTCAGACTTTTTTGTGTCCAACAACATTTCCATTAATAAAACTTGCTGTAGAAATACCCTTGCACGCAATCTGTGGTTGAACTTTATATTAAATTAAACTCCATCATGCCGAGAATATAGACTGACCAAAATCATAACCGCCAGCGAGCACTCGGCAGACTGATTGCTAGGGCTTTCAAAATAGAAGCATTCACACTTTGTCCTATGTGTTTAAATATGGAACGGTCACACTTTCTTGCATTCGCAGTAAAACTCAAGGGCTATGTATCACCCGTGAAGCTACAGAGCATGGCGAGACTGATAATAAGAATTAGCAGGGTGTTATAAAGGTAAACAGAAGATCACGTGCATACGGTTTGATACGTAGCACCCTAGCAGCATACGGTTTACAACAAACTGATAATAAGAATTAGCAGGGTGTTATAAAGGTAAACAAAAGATCACATGCATAGGTATTGTAACAGCAAGTTAACCTATTGAACATCATGATTGTCTCCATTGAACATGTCCTGACAACAAAATACAGCTGATTTTGTGGCCATGACCTGGAGTGGTCACGGTAAATATGAGTACCAGTCTGGTCCGCCGGTGGATTCTTGCCGACGTGCCAATGAGGCCTTGTGACCTGGAACGAACCAAAAATTTTAGAACTTATTATATGACCATAATAATAATATAATCAAAACTGACATACCCATTACGGTTTGTCCTACGTGATCAGTTATGTAACGGTCGGACATTCTGCCGTTCATAGACATGAACTGCCCGGAGCCAAGACTTGTGGGACTTGCATGATGATGAGACAGGATAGTCCGACCCTTTCTCTTTCATGTATCATGGGGAAGTCCGGCCATACCTCTTTTGTGTACCACGGGACAGTCCTTGTATGGGCCTTGTGATAATTGGGCCATCCCTGCTCCTAAGGGACAAGTCGTGTGGAACATGCTGACCTATATATTGGATATATATCCCCTAAAAATGGGAAAATATCTGCCCATTGGACTTGTGCTGGCTGGGCAGCAGAGCTAGAGGCGGCGATGGAGGATCCCTGGCATCCTATGCTA
Source organism: Bothriochloa decipiens (assembly GCA_023333625.1). Classification (NCBI taxonomy): domain Eukaryota; kingdom Viridiplantae; phylum Streptophyta; class Magnoliopsida; order Poales; family Poaceae; genus Bothriochloa; species Bothriochloa decipiens. The sequence continues at coordinate 26,492,326 of CM041639.1, read as the reverse complement.
GCTCCGGTGTCCATTTAGAGGCAGGCGGCGGGGCTTTCTCGGTGGGGCACGGTGGCATTACCGTCCGCATCGCTTGTCTACCGCGGCGAGGGCAGAGGTGTCAGATCCGATCCACAGGTCTCCTTTCTCCCCTTTTTACTCTTCGTTTCTTCATTTGGGTTTTGCCTCATCATGGATCTACTACAGGACTTGGGGATTTTGCTTAGATATATCACCTTTGATGCATACCGCCATATCCCTTAATTTAGCCAAAATGAGCTCGTACCATGGAAATAGTTAATGGTTGTTAAAGTTGCATTTTGGTATGAACCGTGGACTTCACTGATGGATCTTTGTTGCATTATTTTCTACTTCAGTGATCTCACTACGTGGTATATTGTGTTGTTTAGCTGTAAACCAAATTTTTAATAGTATTGTAAGTGTGATGGTTAGGCTTGATTTAACCAAAATTGTATTGGACTAATATGGTTATAGCCACAGTAATTGCTATTCTAGTTTGAGTTGTCTATGTCTATGTGCTGCTACTCTAAATCTGGATGAGCTCGTAACATGGAAATTGTTAATGGCTGTTAAAGTTGCATTTTGGTATAACTTGTGGACTTCACTGATGGATCTTTGTTAGATTATTTTCTTCTTCATTTAGTGATATCATTACTAAGGTAGCTGAGGCCTCTTGCACACTAACAAAATGGAACAGGCCCCAACAGGAGGACGGACACATTTGCCATCCTCCCAGATGATCTCCTTCTCGATATCCTCCGTCACCTCTCTGGCCCCTCCTTGTTCCACTACAAATTGGTCTATAGACACTGGGAACTCATCATCAACAAGTCCGACATCCATGATAAGCTGGCTTGCCAGGCTATGATCAGTTTCTTCTTTGATAGGAACTACATGAAGTGACACTTCACCAGCTTCACCGATGTATTTCCCTACTTCAACTTCTTGCCCTTCTACACAAATAATGTAGCCGTCTCAGATTGCTGCAACAGCCTTGTCCTATGCTGGTGCTCTATGCCTATAAGACCTTAGTGCTGGGTCATCTGTAATCTAATCACACAGAATTATAAGGTACTGCCGACTAGCCCTCATCATCATGGCATAATTTCAGGTTTATTAGATTGTGAGGCTCAATTGTGTTTTGATCCAACACTCTCCTGTCACTTTCATGTCGTTAATTTTGTGGAAGGTGTAGGCCGTATAATTGGACGTTTGGAGATCTACTCGTCTGAAACAAATATATGGCTCAGTATGGAATGTGGATGGGGCGAGGGTATTGATCTGGGACTGTGTGATACGCGAAGTGTATATCTTAATAGTTTTCTACACAATATGGCCTACGTAAGATATGAGGCAAGATCTGTGATAATTGCAGTGGATATGGAGGGAAATACATGGAAGGAAATTGCTACGCCGCCTACTATTAGTGGTGAGCACACCCTACATCAAGCTCGTGGTCATCTGTGTGTCTGTCTTCTTGATGGTCCTCACAATCAACGCAAGTTTTCAATGTGGATCCTTGAAGACTATGGTACTAATAATTAGATATTGTAGCATACTATCATCCTTAACAATATTTTTAGAAGCATTAATATCCTAGTGGATTTGACCCATGAGGTGATTGCAGTTCACCCATTATGGAATTTGGTTTTCTTAGCTGGGCATCAAAGAAAACAAATCATCGCATATGACATGGACCGCAGAAAAGCTCATGTCATCCCTACTAGACTCTGTCAGTATAGTAGATGTTTCATTAAATTGGGAGAAGAATTCTTCTAATGAAGACTAGCCTATCTTCCATATGTTCCCTTGTTATTGGACTCACTACAGTAGGAGAAGTTTGCACCATTATGGCTCTACCCTCCACGCATGTGGAATTGGAACCGTCTGACCGATCAGGACAGCAATGAGGGCCACTCGACGGATGACTCCACCTCTCAGACTCGGATCAGGACTACGATGAGGGCTACTCAACGGATGATTCCACCTCGTCAGGCTCAAACTAGGCGGAGGGTGGCAAGACAGACAATGGCATGGGCAGCGGCGTCGACTGGTAGGTCCAGTTAGGTCTTTGGCAGTAGAAGTGCAACGGTGGGGATAGTTGTAGCAGACTTTTCCTCTATTTTTGAAATGGCCACATGTATCCAAAAAATACTAGAAATCAATATAATGTCATTCGAGCAATGTTCATGTGCTTTTTATTGTTTTGGGAATGTTCTTTTCAAGGGGCGAAGCATAAATTGCAATAGGGAGTGCAGTTGGTACCCATGCGTTTTATGTCGTAGATGTCGATACTCCATCATACTATGTCATACACGATCAAACATAAAGGGGTCAGACTTTCTTACATGCCCAAAAGCATTTCCATTAAAAAATGATGTAATAATACCCTTTCACGTGATCTGTGGTTGAACTTTATACTAAATTAAACTCTATCGTGCCACTACCATGGACCAAAAATTTTAGAACTTATTATATGACCATAATAATAATTGTCGATACCCTGGAAACGGGTACCCCAAACCCCTGGCTTACTGAACTAAACCCCGTAAAATCAGCAACACCAACCCTCTAATAAATCCCCCGCGCTAACGCACGAAGGCCCGTAGCCTGTGACGTATCGGGCTGATCCACGAACGAACAATGATGGCCCAAAGCCGGAGCCTGCCCGAGAGGTTACCGAACGGACAGGTACTGTACACCCGAGAGGCTACCGATGGACAGGTACTGTACACTCGAGGGTATAATCCGGGCGACCCCTCGAAGAAGGGACTTCGCCCGGCGAACGAGCCCACCCTCGAGGACGTAACTTCACCCGGCGAACGAGCCGGCCCTCGAGGACGGAACTTCGTTCGAGCGAATGGGTGGTCCTCGAGGATAGTGCACCCCTCGGCTACCAACTCCCCCGTACGAATCCAGGCGCATTCAATGCGATCTACCTACCCCCGCCTAACCGCATGGCCACAGTTACGGTAACAGTTGCAGGCGTGGTGGTCAAATCTGCTTTTACCGCCCATACCCCGGAATCCCGCAAGTCATATTACGCTGTTGCGCCATACCGAGCGCTGTGCCACGACCCGCACCGCCTCGAGACATATAAACTAACGTGTTTTCCGTGTTTTCTGGGATTCGGTCTTATCCAGTGAGGCTTGACCTCCTCGGCACGACCCCCTCGACTACGGCCAAGACCCTCGACCGTCGCCGACTTCACCGAGCGAACCCTCGAGCTGAACTTCGATAACTCCCGACGCGAGGGCTGCAGGGCCTCCCATACCGACGTACATCACTACAGCAGCATCGACGTGATCGGCCTCAACGTCGTACGTCATCAACGTCATGCGAACTCAAAATACATGTACACCTGTGCCCCTCCTTCATCTATAAAAGGAGGCGCCAGGGCGTTAGAGAAAGGCACTGAACTAAAACCGAGAGAATCTAGAGCATAGAAACATTAAGGCTATAGATCACAGAGCGACACCGTGAGCCTGTGCAAGGTTAAGAGCAAGGCATCCGAGCGCCCAAACTCCACCTCGCACTCCTCACACCTGCTTGTATTTTCCCCTGTACTAGCACTTCGGTGCAAGATAACATGAATCATCCTCCCCCCGCTGGACGTAGGGCCTTCTTTGCCCGAACCAAGATAAATCATCGTGTCCTTCTTGCATCACCCACCGGATTAGGGAGCACGCGAATACAATATTACTCGTTGGTGTTAACCCCTCGAGGGTCAGAACACCGACAATAATACAATCAAAATGGACATACCCATTATGCTTTGTCCTACGTGATCAGTTATGTAATGGTCGGACGTTCTGCCGTTTGCAGACATGAACTGCCTAGAGCCAAGACTTGTGGGACTTGCAAGATCAAGAGACGGGACAGTCTGACCCTTTCTCTTTCGTGTATCATGGGGAAGTTCGGCCATACCTCTTTTGTGTACCACAGGATAGTCCTTATATGGGCCTTGTGATAATTGGGCCATCCTCGCTCCTAAGGGGAATGTTGACCTATATATTGGATATATATCCCCTGAAAATGGGAAAATATCTGCCCATTAGACTTGCGCTGGCTGGCGGCGGAGCTAGAGGCGACGGCAGAGGATCCCCGGTGTGCTGTGGTGGCTCTAGCGTCCATTTGGAGGCAGGCAGCGGGGCTTTCCTGGTGGGGAGCGGCGGCATTGGCATCCTCGTCGCTTGTGTGCCGCAGCAGCGGCAGAGCCGTTAGATCCGATCCGCAGGTCTCTTTTCTCCCCTTTTTACTGTTTGTTTCTTCATTTGGGTTTTGCCTCATCATGGATCTACTAAAGGACTTCAAGATTTTGCTTAGAATGAACACATTTGATGCATATCGCCATTTGATGAACACATTTGAGCTCATACCATGAAAATTGTTAATGGTTCTTCAAGTTGCATTTTGATATGATCCATGGACTTAACTGATGGTTAGACTTGATGTAGCTAAAATTGTATTGGACTAATTGTTATAGGAGCAGTAACTGCTATTCTTGTTTGAGTTGTCTATGTCTATGTCTATGTGCTGCTACTCTAAATTTGGATGAGTCGTAACATGGAAATTGTTGTATGCTGTTGAAGTTGCATTTTGGTATAAATTGTGGACTTTACTGATGGATCTTTGTTGAATTATTTTTGTCTTCATTCATTTATCTCATTACTTACGAAGCTGAGGCCTCTTGCACACTGACAAAATGGAGCAGGCCCCCAATAAGAGGACGGACTCATTTGCCAGCCTCCCAAATGATCTCATTCTCGATATCCTCCGCCGCATCCCTGGCCCTCCTTGTTCTACTGCTAATTGGTCTGTCGAGACTAGAAACACCTCATCAACAAGTCCGACATCCATAACAAGCTGGCCCGCTAGACTGTGATCAGTTGGAAGAAGAACCACCAGCATTTCACCAGCTTCATCGATGAACTTCCCTACTTCAACTTCTTGCCCACACATAGTGGTGTAGATGTCTTAGATTGCTGCAACGGCCTTGGCCTATGCCTGTGGTGTGGATATCGCTGGTTCATCTACAATCCAATCACACAGAATTATATGGTACTGCCGGCTAGCCCTCGTTATCGTGCCCTACATTCAGAGGGTTTTGATCCATTACCTGGGGTGGGTCAATTGTGTTTCGATCCGATAGTCTCCTCGTACTTCCATGGTATTGAATATGTGGACAGTGAAGACAGTACAGTTGAAGCTTTGCAGATCTACTTGTTTGAAACTAATACATGGCTCAGTACGTTATTGGGATGGCAGGATGGTATTGATATACAGCTTGGTGAAACACGAATTGCATTTCTTAACGGTTTTCTACACAATATGGCTTACGTTAGTGCTGAGGAAACATCTGTGATACTTCCTGTTGATATAGAGGGAAACACATGGAAGGAAATTCCTACGCCTACTGATAATGATGAGCTTACCCTACATCAATATTGGGGTCACTTGTGTGTATGTCTCGTGGATGGTCCTCGCAATCAACGCAAGTTTTCAATGTGGATCCTTGAAGACTATGGTACTAATAATTGGACATTGCAGCATATAGTCATCCTAAACAATATTTTTAGAAGCATTAATATCCGTGGGTTATGACCCACAAGTTGATTGCAGTTCACCTTGAATGGAATTTGGTTTTCTTAGCTGGGTATAATGGAAAATGAATCATCGCGTATGACATGGACAATAGAAAAGGTCATGTCATCCCTACCAGACTCTTTTAGTATGGAAGATATCGAATTGCACCAGAAGCAGAATGGGTCCAACCAGCCTATCTTCCATATGTTCCCTTGTTATTTGATTCACTACTGCCATAAGTTACCGATCTGGCAGAGGAGTCCATCACTTTTAACATATGTACCATCATATGAGGGAAGTCGCTTGTAAGAAAGGTGGGCCATGCTTGTTTATTGTAATCACTTTTTTAATTATTATTCTCGTTTGTATGAACTTGATGTATCGATGATCGTGTGTTCCCTTGCATCTTACATCGTAGTTCTCGATACTCTATCATACTCTGTCATTCACGTTCAAACATAAAGAGGACCTACTTTCTTGTGTCCAACAACATTTCCATTAATAAAACATGCTGTAATAATACCCTTGGACGTGATATGTGGTTGAACTTTATATTAAATTAAACTCTATCATGCCACTACTACAGACTGACCAAAATCGTAACCGTCAGTGAGCACTCAGTAGATAGATTGCTAGGGCTTTCAAAATAGAAGCATTGACACTTTGTCCTACGAGATCAAATATGGAGCTGTTGGACTTTCTTGCTTTCACAGTAAAACTGAAGAGCTACGTATCACCCGTGATGCTATAGAGCATGGCAAGACTTGTTGAGATGGACTCCTAGCAGCATATAGTTTACAACAAACTGATAATAAGAATCAGTAGGGTGTTATAAAGGTAAACAAAACATCATGTGAATTGGTATTATAACGGCAAGTTAAACTGTTAAATAGCCTAACAACTACACATGCTTGGCCCAACTACACGATGAGGCCTTGTGACCTGGAACGAACCAAAAAGTTTAGAACTTATTATATGACCATAATAATAATACAATCAAAACTGACATACCCATTACGCTTTGTCCTACATGATCAGTTATGTAATGGTCGAAGATTCTGGCGTTCGCAGACATGAATTGCCTGGAGCCAAGACTTGTGGGACTTTCAAGATCATGAGATGGGACAGTCCAACCCTTTCTCTTTCGTGTGTCATGGGGAAGTCTGGCCATACCTCTTTTGTGTACCATGGGATAGTCCTTATATGGGCTTGTGATAATTGGGTCATCTCCGCTCCTATGGGACAATTTGTGTGGAATGTGTTGACTTATACATTGGATATATATCCCTGAATATGTGAAATATCTACCCATCGAACTTGCACTAGCTGGGCAGCAAAGCTAGAGGCAGCGGTAGAGGATCCCCAGTGTGCTGTGCTGGCTCCGGTGTCCATTTGGAGGCAAGCGACGGGGCTTTCCTGGTGGGGCGCGGTGGCATTAACGTTTGCATCGCTTGTGTGCTGCGGCAGTGGCAGAGGCGTCAGATCTGATCCACAGGTCTCCTTTCTCCCCTTTTTACTGTTTGTTTCTTCATTTGGGTTTTGCCTCATCATGGATCTACTACATGACTTGGGGATTTCGCTTAGAATGAACACCTTTGATGGTTAGACTTGATTTAGCTAAAATTGTATTAGACTAATGATTACAACCACAGTAACTGCTATTCTAGTGAGTTGTCTATGTCTATATGCTGGTACTCTAAATTTGGATGAGCTCGTAACATGGAAATTGTTATATGTTGTTAAAGTTGCATTTTGGTATTGTAAGTGTGATGGTTAGACTAAACTGATGGATCTTTGTTTGCATTATTTTTGACTTCAGTGATTTCATGACTTAGGAACCACGGGGCTATTACACACTGACAGAATGGAAGAAGCCCCCAACAACAGGACGAACACATTGCCCAGCGCCCAAGTACGAGCTGCAGAAGTCACTTCCGACGCCTACCGCTTCCTTGTTCAAAGGGTCCTCTGCATAATCTCTTGGATTTTCAATTGAAGTCCTTTTCCACTATCTATAAGCTGATGTTTACTGCTTGGATTTTGTAGGAGGCAATGCTTCATGGACAGCTTGCAACTGAAATAGGATATTCTATCACGCTCGACGATCAACTGAACAACATGATGGATGCAACGGCCAGCACCCTAAAACTAGAATTCATTAACAAAGCCATCTTCCTCCTTGTTTCAAGGGTCCTCTGCATAACCTATTGGATTTTAAATTGAAATCCTCTTCCACTATCTAAAAGCTGATGTTGACTGCTTGGATTTCATAGGAGACAATGCTTGGCGAACATCTTGTGGGTGAACAGGAATATTCTGCTATGCTCCATGAACAACTGAGCGGCATGAAAAGGCATGCATTACTGGTTTGACGAGAGATTGAGGAGCTCAAGAGAAAGATACTAGAGTTCAGTGAGCTCCGTGAGAATGTCATGCATGCTGACAGAAAGAACCAGGAGCAACTCAATGAGTTCTGTGAGTATGCCATGCGTATCATGTGTAACTCTCAGTCTTCAACTTCTGGGGGTTTGGCTGAGTGAACATTTGTGGCTTCATGTTTTGGAGTCTCAGTGCTTGTGAACAATTTCCCTCAGGATCCATGTTCATGCAGTTCATCCAACAAATGGTCATATGATGTTTTCAATGTTCAGTAAATACAATTGTTATGTTGTACAATTTTATCTTGCTGTCCTTTCCATCAATAAAACATTCTATTATAATACACATGCACGTGATCTATTGTTGAACTTTATATTAGGTGGGTTAAACTCTTGCGTCAGCAGTAAAATTCAACAACTAAGACTCATTCGTGATGCACTAGATCGAGGCAACAAACATGTAAAAAGGAGCTAGTGACTTTGATAAGAATTGTTGAACTTGCTCTTTGAGATAACTACCGAAGATACCTATCACAACAGCAACAGGCCTATCACTATGGAGGATACAGTCCGACGAGTTCAAATATACAGTGGTCAGACTTTCTTATGTGCCCAATAGCATTTCAACACAATGCTGGTTTGTACGTTTTCCTTATCTAAATATACAGATACGTACTATCAAAGAAAAAAGGATACAACGAGACTGGCTCCTCGTTGCTAGATGGGAGGCTGAAGATATTCAATTGATGCAATGTTGTCGGTTTTTCAGCAGACTGATTTGCTATGACATTCATAATAGACAACCCTAATCAGTTGGTCTGGTGGGATCAAATATGCAACCAGTGGACTTTATTGCAACCGCAGTAAAATTTAACAGCTACTTCTTACCCTTCACAGTTGGTCGTACACCGCCGTTGCGCACACAATGGCCAAACTTGAGGTCAAAAATATCAAACGAGCTACTATTTGTAATGGGGAAGTATTTAATAATAATATAATTTGATTGGATCCCCTAAAAGAGGAAACATATCTTCCTGTTGGACTCTCGACAACGGAGGGGGAGATGGCAACGGGTGGTCCCCGGTGTGCTGTGGTGGCTCAGGCGTCCATTTGGAGTCAGGCGGTGGGGCTTTCCCCTGTGAGGCATGGCGGCCTTGGTGTTCGCTTTGGTTCTAAGCCACGGCGGAGGCATCAGATTTGATCCGCATGTCTCCTTTCTCCCTTTTACTATTCATTTATTAATTTGGGGATTGCGTACACCTTTGTTGCATACCACCATATCCCTTAATTTTAGATAGATGAGGGACGGATTTGTTAGGAGACAGCAAATGGAAAGAGCTGAGCTACTGATTATTAGTGTGATGGTTAGACTTCATTTAACTCTAGTCTGGTTAGAGTTGTCTTTGTCAATGTGCAGCTACTCTAAATTTGGATGACCTCGTAACATGGAAATTGTTAATGGCTGTTAAAGTTGCATTTTGGTTGTGGACTACTACACTGATGGATCTTTTTTGATTGTTTTTGACATCAGTGATCTCATTGCATAGGAAGCCGAGGCCTATAGCACACTGACAAAATGGAGCAGGCTCCCAACAAGAGGATGGACTTAGTTGTCAAAAAAAAGAGGACAAAACGGTATGTCAAAAAAAGAACAAGATGAACGACTCAGTTGTCAAAAAAAGAGAGAGGACAAAATGGTCTGTCAAAAAAACAAGAGGATGGACTCAGTTGCCTGCCTCCCAGATGATCTCATTCATGACATCCTCCAGTGCCTCCCTGCCATGTCCTTTTTTCGCTGCAAAATGGTCTATCAAAAATGGGAAGACCTTGTCAAAACGTCGGGCATCCATGACAAGATGGCCTGCCACAATGTGATCGATTTCTTCTTCGATAGGGTCGATGAAACTAAGTGACACTTCATCAGCTTCAATGGTCTACACCCCTGCTTCAACTTCTTGCCCTTGTAGACATGTCAAGTAGCTGTCTCAGATTGCTACAACGACCTCATCCTATGCCGATGCAGTTTTACCCTAGAATCCTGCTGCTGGGTGGTCTGCAATCCAGTGACCAAGAATTATAAGGTACTGTCATCTAGCCCTCATGCTCATGGCCTATCTTTGGAGGGTTTTGTTCCAGCAGCTGGTGAGGCTCACTTGTGTTTCAATCCGACAGTCTCCTCGCACTTCCATGTGATTGATTTTGTGGAAAATGAAGACCACACGTGCGGAAGTGTGCAGATATACTCGTCTGAAACTAATACATGGATTAGTAAGGAATGTGAATGGGGCAAGGGTATTGACCTGGTACCTAGTCAAACGTGAAGTGTGCTTCTTAATGGCTATCTGCACATTATGGGGTCGCAACTAGAGGCTGATGTCACATCTGTGATACTTGCTATGGATATGAAGGGGGACTTATGGAGGGAAGTTGCAATGCCTACTGGTAGTGATGATCACACCCTGCATCAAACTCAGAGTCACTTGTGTGTATGTCTTGTTGATGGTCCACCTAGTGAAATAAAGCTTTTAGTGTGGATACCTAAAGACTATGGTATGGATATTTAGACATTGCAACATACTGTCATCCTTAACGAGGTTTTTGGAAGCATCAATGTTCGAGTGAATTTGACCCCCAAGGTGATTGCAGTTCACCCAGAATGCAATTTGGCTTTCTTAGCTGGGCATGAATGAAACACAATCATCGCATATGACATGGACTACATAATAAGATATGTAATCGCTTCCAACCTCTTTCAGTACAGTCCACGTTTGGTTAATTATGGTGGTATCCTTAACAGAGCACAATATATTCCATATGTTCCTCTGTTCTCAGATTCACTAGAAGAGGAGGATTTGGTGCCATTGTCCTGCTACCCTCTGCGCTTGTGGAAATGGAATCATCCAATGGATCAGTACCACAATGATCTAGGCTACTTGATGGAAGACGCCACCTCATTAGACTCGGACTAAGAGGAGGGTGATGAGACACATGACAGCGGGCGTAGCGGCGTCGATCGGAAGGTGCAGTTGGGGCTTTAGCAGTGGAAGTGCAATGGCGGGAGCAATTGTGGTGTGTAATTTTGGTCTATTTTGCAATGCCCTCATGTACCCAGGATGGTTAGACTTGATTTAGCTTACTTGTGTATGTCTAGCTATGTGTCTCTACTCTTAATTTGAATGACCTATTACTAACATGGAAATTGTTAATTGTTGTTAAAGTTGCATTTTAGTATAAGCTATTGACTTCAATGATGGATCTTTGTTGGATTATTTTCTACTTAATTGGTCTCACTACTTAGGACGCCAAGGCCTATTGCACAATTCATCCTACGAGATTAAGTATGCAATGGTCGGACTTTCTTTCTAGCTATAAAATGAACAAGCGACACGTGCTTACACCACGCTCAACAAATTTTAACCCACCTAACATATAGTTCAACAAAAGATCATGTGCGTGGGTATTATTACAGCAAGATGAAACTGTATAGCATCTCATTACGAAATGGAGGCGGCCCCCAACAATAGGACTATCTCATTATGATGCGGCAAGACTAGATCCTTTCTACAAGGATGGAGGCAGAAGGTAGTTGATTGATGCAATGCTATAGGCTTTCAAGCAGAGTGATTGCTAAGAGATTCAAAATAGACAATACTGCACACATCATCCTACGAGATCAAGTATGCAGTGGTCGGACTTCCCCTAGATCGAGGCAAGACTTGTTTAGATGGACTCCTTGCTCCATACGATTTACAACAAACATGTAATAAGAACCAACGGGGGCTACAAAGTAGACACAACCAACTATTAAATTGTACATCATCTCAATTGTCCCTAGTTAACATTGAGAACACAAATCAGATCATCGGTTATCAGGTACTTGAACACATCACACCATTTTCAAAAACAAAGAACAAAATACGCATATGCACCTTTACTACTCTTCTTGCTTTGCCTTCAACATGGGAACATAAGGCATATAGCGAAGTCCATTAAAATCCCACTTTTCATTACCACATCTTGTGAGCCGGGCACAGAGGACTTGGATGTTTCCACGGCGTATGTCATATGCCATCAGTCCTCTGTTTGGCTCTGAAAGGAAAACCAAATTCCACTCTGGGTAAACTGCAATAACACTATACTCCTCATTGGAAGCAACAACACCCGACCATGAAACAGCCGTTCCAAATAGCTACAGCGTGTTCACCCTATGCTTCAATGTCCATATATTAGTACCATAGTCTTCAAGGATCTAGATTGAAAGCTCAGCCAGGTTGAAAATATCAACAACACATACACAAAGCCGACTTGATCTCCGGTCATGGATAATGGATAACCTCTTGCAGGCAAAGGAATTGTCCTCCATGTCTTTCCATCCATATCAACAGCAACAATTTGGTAGGGCAACGCACGCATGTGCATAAAACCTTTAACAAACACACCTCCGGGAAGATTTAGTACTATGGTACCTGTTACCCATTTAGATTGTTTACAAATCCATTCACCAGTAGCACTTGAGAAGATGTAGACAACAAAATAAAACACTTGTACCACATGGAACTGTGAGGAGACTGTCGGATCGAATGCCAAGTGTAACACCTCTGGTGTTAAATTAACTAAAACCTGCCATGTCATCATATGCACTGCAAAGCATTCATGATTAGGTCAACCTTGATGTGCATTAACTAAAATAAGTTTACATTTCATAGGTTGATTGTGTTTCTGGAATGTGTTGTCTCATGAAATAATAAAACCCTACTTTCGAATGTCATCTCAAATGTTTGATTTATACTCTATGTACTTGAGGTGTAAACCGTGTTTACACTAGTGTCAAGCATAGTGTATAAATCTAAGTCCAACCCTAAAAATGATTTCCGTAATTGAAGTTGAATTTGGATTTAAAGCTTATTCTCAAGTCTTGCAATTCAAATTTAAATTCAAATTGGAATGTTATAAAAATGATTTTCAAAAGTCGACCTGGTCAACCAAGGGTATTATTAGGTCATTGACCTAAAAATGTCCTTGGATGATGTATGTGATCACTAATAACCAACCAATTAATTTAGAAACCAAATCAAGTTTGAATTCGGTTTTAAAAACCCTTTATTTCAAAATCTAGATTTATCCCCTTTTCTATATTTCAAAATCTAAAAACAATTTGGGGATACTCTAAAAAGATAGTTTGTAGATGTTGATAAGAGCTACAAAGTTGGCTTATAAAGTTTTTCAAGTTTCCACAAAGAATTTCAAATAAATTTGAAAATATAGTTTTCCAACATTTGTCCCCTTTTGATTTTAAAACCATAATTCAAAAATTATGCATAATTTGGGAAAATTTGTTTATGAAAAAGGTTTGGTTTGAAAAGTTAAACATTTCATAGTTTTGAAGATTTTCAAATTTTATTGAAAATTCAAAAGTAATTTCAAATGTTTATTTCTAGGGTTTTATTCCCCTTTTGAATTTGAATTCATATTTCAAATTCTGTGCAGAATTTGAGGATGCCAGTTAAATGAAAAGTGTAGCTCTTGAAAAGTTATGCAGATGATATTTTTGGAGATTTTCAAGTTCTTATATAAATTTTAGAGTAATTTGTAATTTCAAACGAGTGGTAATTCTATAATTTTCTCGAACAGCATCGAGACCTATCGACGGCCGCCATCGCCGGCTTCTCAAGCCGCACCGCCATCCACCAGCGCCATACCGACGTGTCGCGGCCACCAGCTCGCCTCCACGCGCAAATCTTCATCGCCGCGTGTCGCCCTCCATATCCTCGAGCTCTAGCTATAAGTAGGGCCGCCGTGGCCGACTTCTTCTTTCTCGCACCGCCGTCGAGCTCGTCCCCGCCGGCAAAATTTTGCCACCACCAATCCACCTCTGCCCGCTTCGTCTTGCCAGAAGCTCTACCATGTCCTTACGCTTCGATTGAGCTAGCTCGTGCTCGCTCTCCCCGCCCGAGCCGCCCGTACGACGTCATCTTCCTCGCGAACGGCAGCTGCACCGCCGCGAGGTTTTTCACCGTCGACCGCTACCAGGGTTGGTTATTTATCTTCTTTAACCTCACTATCATGTTCTCCATGCTACCCTGCTTCTCATGCGCACCTTGGTTCATTCAATGGTGCACAGAAACCATGGTGACACCATTCTTGCCATCGGAGCGCTGCCGCCATCAACGCTGCCGTCTACAGCTCGACTCAGCTCGCCTCCGAGCCGACCAACATGCGCATCATCACCATAGTGAGCTCTTGCATCTGTTGATGCCTTCAATTTTATCCTTGCCGTGTCCTAGTGTCTGGTCAACTTGCGTCGCCACCAGCGTGACCTTGCCAGCGCTGTCGCTCGTGTAGCCGTTGCGGCTAGGGGCCAAATTGAGCGTCATCTTGTTGTCCATTACACTCGCGTGGATGTATAGATTGTACCCGTGCGCTCGCCGTCGCCGGAAATCGCTCTGGTGAGCGTTACCGCCGCGCCTCCATGGCCGTCGGCGTGGGTGTCATCGTCGCTCCGCCGCCGCGTTAGCTAGCTCAGTTTGCTCACCGTGTCGAGGTGATCATGTAGGTGCCAACCCCGTGGCCAGAGACCTCGCCGTTGGCGAGAAATCGGCGGTCAACAGCGTCGGCCGGCTCGGTCAGCGTGGGAGCACTGTTTCCTCTTTTCTTTTTCTATTTTTAGAAAATGATTTAAATGCTATTTTCTTTGAAAAATCATAGTAATTCATGTATAACTCCAAAAATTCTGAAAAATTTTGTGTATGTTCTTTATTATGTCATCTACCTAGGAAAAATATGAAATGCCAAATTTGAGTAATTTTTGCATATGTTAAAATTAGCCCTTTTAATTGAAAAATGTACCATCAATGATTTTTAATAAATAAAATAATTGGCTTTTACTTCTAAAAATTGTTTTGCCATCTAATTAGGCCAAGAGCTTTCTAAAATAAAATTTTGAGCTCAATTAGATAACTTTAATTTTTATGCCTTTATTTAAATGTTTTTAATTAATTAATTAACCCCCTTTAATTAAGTTTAATCATTATAGGAATTGTTTGACTTAGGGATTGATTGATGACCTTGGGTCATTAACCCTAATGACCTTTGGCACTTTAATTAATTGTTTGCGCTTACCTGGATCATGTCATTAGAGCTTAGTTAACGTTATTTCATGTGTTTAATAACTTTTGTAAATAATGTAGTTAACCCTAATGAACTTAGTAAGTATGTTTGGGTTGGCTTACAACTTTATCATGAAGAAAAGTTGTACTCAAGCCATTAATCTGGTCATGTATCCATCGAGCATCATGTTTATCATTCCATCATATTGAAGCATATCATTGTATCGTATAGTTTCTGTTAACGGAGAGTTTAACGTTGTCACACCAGATCCCAAAGAAGAGCATACTCAGGAGTTGGGAGTTGATCCGAAACTCGAGACCGTCTACCCCGACCATCAAGGCAAGCCCCAGATGCATTCAAACCCTATTCTATTTTATAAAAGTTTTACCGCTTCAGTTATGATATGTTGCATTAAGTAATAGGAGTTGAGTGAAAACCCACCAACTGCATTACTTGTCTTACTTCCATATTCCTTGTTACCTGTTCTAAAAGATGCGTAGTAATGCTTAGCCCTGCTTAATTAATTAAGTGTTCAGAGGTAAAAGAATGAAAAAGATGAGTTTGGCTTTATCTGTTGAAATCATGATGATAGTTAATAATCGAGTCCGGACGATTAACTTGCATTGGGAATGGAGTCCCTCTGTAGTGTTTCCGTCTATTGATGCCCTAGGTCCCATGTCGATGGTGAACTGGTGATATCGAGAAACTAGAAATCCACATGCATGAAGTGTCATACAGTGGGCCAGAGTCCCCACGTATGTCATAGAGTGACTTATAGTGGGCCAGAGTCCCCACATATGTCATAGTGTGTTATACTGTGGGTTTAAGTTCCCATGTATATCGGTACACTGGGTCGAAGTGCTCACGTGTATCATGTGGTGATATATGGCTGCTGTTGTTATCCCGGTATATCGGTTCATCTGATATGCTTAGGAGTTAGAGTCTCATGTATATCAGTGACCTAGGTCCCAGCTGGGTATATAAAAATGGATTCGAATCGCCATTGCTTCTCGGAGAAGAAGACTCGATCGGTGTTCATCATCATAATAACAACATGAATATTGAGTACGGTTTAAGAAGGAAGTTGGTTGGTAATTTTGATCTTGAACAAGATAGATTTTCTTTCTTTCAAGATTTTTTGCAAAATTTCTTATCTCCTGCAAGCCTTACCTTGTCCCTCTAGCCTGCATTTCCTGAGTCTTCACCCCTCTTTTTCATCGGGTCAGTCTTGTTGAGTACTTTTGTACTCAGGGTTTGTTGAACCCTTGTTGCAGGTGAGCCTCATGGGCAGGTGTCGTTACCCAGGAAATGGGTACCCCAAACCCTTGGTTACCGGGCTAAACCCCGCAAAATCAGCAACACGAACCCTCCAGTGACCTCCCATGATTAACGTTCGAAGGCCCGCAAGCTAAAGCATATTGGGTTGACCCACAAACGGGCTACGACGGCCCAAAGCCAAAGCCTGCTCGAGGGGCTACCGAGCGGATTGGGACTGTACACTCGAGGGTATAATTCGGGCGACCCCTCGAGGATGGAACTTCGCTCGGCGAACGAGCCTGCCCTCGAGGATGGAACCTCGCCCGGTGAATGAGCCCGCCCTCGAGGACGGAACTTCGCCCGACGAACGAGCCTGCCCTCGAGGACGGAACTTCGTTCGGGCAAATGGGCAGCCCTCGAGGACAGTGCACCCCTCGGTTACCGACTCTCCCATACGGATCCGGGTGCATTTAATGCGTTTTACCTACCCCCGCCTAACCTATGGCCACCGTTACGGTAACAGTTGTGGGGGTGGCGGTCAAATCTTGGTTTTACCGCCCATGCCCTGAAATCCCGCGGGTTGTACTTCACTGTTGCACCATGCCGAGCACTGTGCCCCGTCCAGCACCCCCTCGAGACGCCTAAATCAGCACGTTTCCCACATTTCTCGGGATTCGACCTTATCCGGTGAGGCTCGATCGCTTCGACTCGACCCCCTCGACTGGAGCCAAGTCCTCGACCGCCGCCCCTCGACTTCGTCGGACGAACCCTCGAGCGAGACTTCAACAACTCCCGACGCGATGGCTGCAGGGCCTCCCATACCGATGTACATCACTACAGCAGCACCGACGTGATCGGCCTCAATGTCATACGTCACCAGCCATGCGAACTCTAAATATATGTACTCCTGTGCCCCTCCTTCGCCTATAAAAGGAGGTGCCAGGACGTTAGAAAAAAGGAGGTCCTAGGACATTAGGAGACGAACGAGAGGATTTAGAGCATAGAAACACTAAGGTTTTAGATCACAGATCAATACCGTGAGACAGTGTAAGGTCGAGAGCTAGGCGTCCGAAACGCCCAAGCTCCACCTCACGCTCCTCACACCCGCTTGTATTTTCCCCTGTACTAGCACTTCGGTGCAAGATAACACAAACTATCCTCCCCCTGCTGGACGTAGGGCCTTCTTTGCCCGAACCAGGATAAATCGCCGTGTCCTTCTTGCATCACCCACCGGATTAAGGGAGCACGCAATTACAAATGTTACTCATTGGTGCTAACCCCCCGAGGGTCGAAACATTGACAGTTGGCGTGCCAGGTAGGGGAACCGCGTGTCACTAATGATTTCCCACCATTTTTCTGGATGGGCGACTTTGTTTCACCACTTCAGCGCGCTACGGTGATCTGGTTTGGGAGCCTGGAGTTCATGTCCCTCGGCCAGGGCTATGACATGACCCTGCTCTCGATCAGTGACCAGAACAGAGGTCGCGGTACGCCCCCACGCTCATGGGGGCCGCTCGCCGGTCTCACCACCATGCTTCCTCATCCAGAAGGAGGCACGATCGACACCGTCATCGCCATCAACCTGAGTCAAGGATGGTTCCCGCCACTTTCTCCTCGCCCCTGACCAGAGATGAGGAACCCCTTGTTGAGGGATTGTCTGACCCGAGTTCAGAGGTAGAGAGCAAACTGGCAGGACCCCACCACAACCCCGACTCCACCTTCACAGTATGCTCATTGAGGAAGCACGATGAAGTCCCCGCTCGATCGAGCCCGCTCCCGCACGAGCTGTTCGAGCATCATCGGCGGCCTTCGTTCGACTTCAACAATACCACGACGACGATCTTGATAGCGACCCGCTCCAACATGAGCATGTTAGAGGACTGCCCAGGCGCCCTTCTCCGTGCAATGATGGATGTGGGGACTGTCACACCAGCCTCTGAGGGCTTGGCCTTCGCGAGAGCGCCCGGCCCCCGAAGGTACACTGTCGGCACACTCCGACGGCAGCTGCAGGAGGAGGCGCGGGGACAATTCCCCATTTTCTGCTACGGCGACCCCGACTCTGACTCTGATCATTGGGATCCTACACACGAGTGCCTCCACATCGATGGTGATGTCGACTCTGATCAGGACACCATCGATCCAGTGGCCGCGGCAGCTACCGCTGTGGCGGGAGGTGCTCTCCCCAGAGCAGAGGACCAACAACAAGACGCACCCTGAGAGGCGTGCCCTCGTCCTGCGAGCAGGATGCATAGCTGGCACAAATTTGGGAGTTGCAGGCGAAGCTCGCTGATGAGCAGGAACGATTGCGCCTGCTCGAGCTAACCCTCGAGCAAGAGCGGCGACCGCCCGGCGGTAGAGCCCGAGCCAGGGCCCGAGAGGTCAACCAGCGGATCAACGAGGCAGGGGTACCCGAGCAACCCGCCAACCGTTATCCTCGAGCAAGCTAGAACATTGTCGCGGCGGCTATGCTCCTTTGCAATATGCCCGCGCCATCCAACTCGCAAGCCTCGAGGCGTCGAGGGGCAGCCTCCAAACCTCAGGTCGAGCCCTCCCAGCATGAAAGGGAGAGCTCGGTCGATCAGGGGGTGGCCCCCCGACCAAAGAAGAAGCCAGCCCGAGAATGTGTCAACGACGACCACGCTCCCCACGACGCGCGCCTTGACATTGTCGAGAACCTCAGGAGCAAGCAGGGGGATGCCGAGGATCGAGGGTACAATGTCCATCGTGGAGGGCGTTACGACAGCGACGAAGACCGATGGGCCCCGGAGCCACCGGGTCCCCGAGTCTTCAGCAGGACGATCCGCTGCGCCCAGCTGCCCGACAAGTTTCGACCCCCCACGAGCATCGTCAAATACAACGGCGAAACCAATCCCAAGCTCTGGCTAGCCGACTTTCGGCTGGCTTGTCAGGCGGGTGAGGCACATGACGATCACGCCATCATATGTCTCCTTCCCCTATTCCTGTCCGACACCGCTCGTAGGTGGCTCAAGGAGCTTCCCCCTGACCAGATTCGCGGCTGGGTCGACCTTGTCCGGATCTTCGAGGGGACCTTCAAAGGTACCTACGTGCGT
Organism: Bothriochloa decipiens; assembly: GCA_023333625.1. NCBI lineage: Eukaryota > Viridiplantae > Streptophyta > Magnoliopsida > Poales > Poaceae > Bothriochloa > Bothriochloa decipiens. The sequence goes on along the minus strand of CM041639.1, from coordinate 26,472,927 downwards.
CCCGGGAACTCCTGGGAACTGCGCAACTGCAAGCAGAAACCAGAGGAGTCTCTCCGCGACTTTGCTCGATGATTCTCCAAGCTCCGCACTAAACTACCCCACATCTCCGATCTCAACGTCATTCTAGCGTTCGTTGCAGGTACAACCTGCAAGGACCTAGTTCACGAGTTGGGGCATAACTACCCCAACACCGTCGATGAGCTCATGGATGTGGTCGCCAACTACGCGGCCGGCAAAGAGGTGGTCGGTGCCTCCTTTAGTGATGGGAAGGACAAGGGAAAAGCGCTGGCAGCCGACGACACTGGAGGCTCAAGCAAAGGGTCGAAGAGAAACAACAAGAAGAAGAAAAATCAGCAAGGGACGTCACAAGCTGACCCCACCATGGGAAGGCCCATACACCGTAGTCGTGGTGCTAAAGCCCGGGACGTACAAGCTCACTAACGACAAAGGCGAAATCCTCACCAACGCATGGAACATCGAACAGCTACGTCATTTCTACCCTTAGGGCACTAATGTCCTCGTACATTCTCGCATGTTTTGTACATTTTCGCATGGCAAATATAAGGAGTACTTTCGATTATAAGTTCAAACTTGTTATTGTACATGCAAGAGGTAGCCTCGACCCTGCCTCGCCAGAGTCCAGCCTCCCTCGGGGGCTAACGGGGGGAAACCCCTAAGTTCCTAAAAATACGAACGATTTTTTTTAAAATTCGAGCGTCCCCTTTCGCTTCGCAACTAAGTTCAAAACGCCTCAAACTCCCTAGGGGTTGAGGCTGTCGAGCTGGAGCTCTCCTATGCCTCCGGGCTACAGTACCTCCACTCGCTCCCCCCTCGAGGGATACGAGCCTGCGTCGAACACTTAGACGAAAAGCAAAAGTCAGGCGATCAGAACTCGAGCGCCTCTTCTTTCTCATGCCTCGATACGCTTCGCGACTAAGTAGAAAATGCCTCGAACTCCCTAGAGGGTCGAGGGCTGTCGAGCTGGGAGCTCTCCTACACCTCCAGGCTATGGTACCTCCACTCGCTCCCCCCTCGAGGGATACGAGCATGCGTCAAAAACTTAGTCAAAAAAGCAAAGTCTAGGTGAAAGAAAGCAGAGAAGGCTTGAAAGTAAAATGACAAATTGCATTGTGATAGATGCATTAATGTTCAAAAAGGCTTTCGAAGCCACATTGAATATAAGTTATAAAAAACTAACTTATTACACGGGCATCTCCGCCCAGCCTTGCCCTACAGGCCCGCTCCGTCGCCGCCCTCCTCGACGCTATACCCTTCATCCGCGGGGGGAGGACTTCGTCCTCGAACAACTTCGCCAGCGCTCCCCCTGGCCTCTCGGCGTCATTGATGTGCCCTCCGCATCGCTCCTTGTTCTTGGCGTCGGTCTTCGAGATATCAGGAACGAAGCCTTGGGCGACCACGTCCATGTCGAAGATGAAGCCAGAGGAGACCACTGCCAGCGCCCGCTTCACGCCGGTATGAAGCGCCTCCCGCACGCGATCACGAAGGGTGGCGTCAAGGTAGTAGATCCGGTTGACGAGCGCGGCACCCGGGATGTCTTCTTCAGCACCCTCAACGGGCCCGACCTCCCAGGAGGCGCAAAGCCTGTCGAGGGCAACCCGGAGCCAGCCGAGAAGTGCCCCCTCCGCCACAAGGCTCTCCTACAGCGCCTTGACGGCGGTTTGGGTAGCGCGCAACTCGGTCTCAAGGCCTGAAACATGAAACAAAAGTTAGACAAGCCATATGGGAAGAAAAAAGATCAAAGGCTCTTCAAGGAACTCACTAGCATAGCGAGTCTCGAGGGCGCTACGATCCCCCAGCACGGCGTCACGCTCCCCCCGAGCCTCGTCTTGCTCCCACTGGGCCTCCTTGAAGGCCCGGGCCACCTCCGTCTTCTCGCAGCGGAGGGTCTCGAGGGTGCCACCAGCTAGGATGATGGCCTGCTCCTTCTCTTGGAGGGTAGCCTTCATCGCCCCGAACTGGGTTTCCAGGCTAGCGGCTCGGTTCTTCTCCTCCTGGGGCAAGGCAGAGACGGTGTTATGCACCATGGAGACTTCAGCGAGATTGGCCTCGAGCGAGCGGATGCGTTCCATGGAGCTCTGAGCCTCCCCCACGAGTACCTCGACGTGCTCCTGGGCTCGGACGCTCTCGTCCTTGGCCCTCTCCGCTTCGGCCTTGGCCACGTCAGCCTCCTCCCTGGCACTCTTGAGCTCCTCGAGCAGCTTTGGCATCCTCCTTCACCCGGGGGGCCTCCTCTTTGGCTTTGGCGGCCTCCTCCCTGGTCCGCTTTAGCTCCTCCTTGATCTTGGCCACCCTGCCCTGCGCAGAGCGACCGACTTCGAGTTGGTGAAGCACTTCCTCCTGGCTGTTGAGCGTTTCGTGGAGGAAGTCTGACTTGGAGTAGGAATGCCTCCGCACCTCCTGGGGATAGGAAATTGAGGGTTAAGGCATTCCATACGAAAGAACTCAAAAAACTACATATGGTCCACACAGCGACTCACCGTGAGATTCCAGTCGAGGCCTTCGGCGAGCTCGATGCCCAGCTTCAGCAAGTGCTACAGCCACGCCCGGGACCGCTCCGCGTCCTCCCAGCACTTGACTTCTGCCGGGTCGTCCATCTCGATCCCCGGAGCGCTGGAGTCGCCAGGATCCCAGAGTATGATGCGCTCCTTGCCCCAATGTGGAAGGAAAGTCTTGACCTTGGTTCGCGCCAAGGACTCGATCTCATCCACCACATCGCGTGGGACACCGTAACGCACGGCCAACTGCGCCGGGGTGCGGAACTTCGACGCGGCACCGGCATCCCTCAGCCCGAGGTCGGAAGTCGACCTCCTTGGCGACCCAGAAGCCGCCGTCTCCACCGGCTGCTCCGTCAACGGTTGCGGCGGCTGGCTCGACGCTGCTTCTGGCACCTTTGGAGGCAGCGGGAACATCGAGGCCATCGCTTCCCCAACGCCACGTACTCTGGCGCCGGCAGGTCCACCATCGACGCATCTTCCGGTGGGTTTGGTACCGAGACCTCCTTCGACTGCACCCCCGGCAGCCGCGGGACCGTCGACGCCTTCAACGCCATTTCTTCTTCGGCCAGCAGCTCGTCTAGAGTGATCACGAACACCCATTGCTTGGGTAGTCCCGAAGTCCCCTCTGCCTCCGACGTCTTGGGCGGCTGCTGCGCTGGCGGGTCCAGCGGTGCCGTGTCCCCCGGCGGCGTCTGCTGCGCCTGCTGATGCTGGGGCTGGCCCCCAGTTTTCTTCTCCTCTTCCAACTGCTCCAGCGGCTCCTTCTCCCCCTCCTACAGCCACGGCAGCTTTGCTTCTTGCAGGGCCCCCTGCTCCTGCTTCCTCTAGGCCTTGAGCTCGCGTAGCCCCGCCGGTCGGGGTCTCCGTTCTCCCGTCGAGGGGGGAAGGGCTGTGGTCTCCTCACCCTCGAGGTCGACGATGGCTACCTCCTTTCCTGGCTCGTGGCCCTCGGAGGCTTCCGCCTTGGGTGCGGGGATCGAGGCCACCGGTCGGCCAGGAGTGGAAGCTCCCAACGTCGGGGCTTCGCCCCCTGGCACCGGGCCGAGCTCGAGGACCGTAGATGATGACGTCAAGGAGGCGCTCCCTCCCTCTTGCGTCCTCCCTGGCTTGGAGTCGTCACCCATCATGGCCCTCAAGACGCTCGACCCTGCAGCAAGAGTGGAACCTGTCAGCCTACCGCGCGCCATAGCTCTGAGGGCTGAGGACAACCACTTGGCTTCCCACGGAGCCAAGGGCCTCGACATCGTACCTATGACCAGGGCCTCCATCTTCGCAGCTGCGTCCACCTTGGGCCACTTAGCCGGTGCAAGAGACGCCTCCTCGATTTGGCGCTTGGGCCTGGACGGGAAGCAGGACAGTAAAAAGCTTATCAAACTGCGCAAGGAGGATGCAACGGAAAAGAATTGAATCAACAACGCTTACCTGAAGGGGATAGAGGCCCTTCGGGTCCCCCTCGAACCGCCAGCAGATCTCGAGACCCCTCCCAAAGCCGAGCTCTTCCCGGGGCTGAGGCTGCTCGGGGCCATCGGTGGGGTCACCGCGCCTCCCTGCTCCGACGGGGCCTCCTGAGCACGGCTCTGCTCCGCCCGTGTCGACGACCGGGACCAGGTTTCCTGGGTCGAAGTGGGTGGGGTCCCGCCTCGAGTACGACGGGAGGGGGGTGAACCCCCTCGAGTCGAGGCGTCGGCCCACCTTTTCCCACGCCGGCGCTCCGAGGCCGACGTCACCGGCTAGAGGGCACGCTCCTCCACCGCCTCCTCCTGCACGAAGGGGTGATCAGCATGGGAGGAACATGACAAGATGCGGTCAAGATGCCCCGCCACCCCCTCGACGTCATCGCTGTCATCATCAACATCATCTTCATCTCCCTCGGACGAGGGAGACTCCTCCTCTGGGCGCCTGTCGCGCCTCTGCTCAGCGCAGCGCCTCGCAAGCCTTTCGTGCTCCCAGTGCTTCTTGGCCTTCTTCTTCTCCTCTTCGTCCTTACACCGCTTTTCTTGCTAGGCGGTGAAGCATCTTACCTGATGATCGGGAGAGTCCTCCCTCAGCGGGGGCCTCGATCTCCGGTAGTTGATTCTCCCCTACATGAAAATGTTTAGTCACAGGGACAAGAGAAGGTAGGCGGGTCGGGGCACTCACCAAGTCGGGACAACCTTCCTCCGGCCGCATGGGGAGGCGGTTGACGTCCTCTGCCCTGAACGAGCCCACAACCATCCCCTTCACCCGCGCAATGACTTCCTCGGCAGATGGCTTCTTGCTAGACATCCGGCACCTCTTGAGAACCTCAGGCGCCGCCGAGGGGAGCATCTCGTCCAACCGCAGCGGGCGCTCCATCAGAGGGAGCACCCGTCGATTGTGGAAGGCCGAGACCACCACACCTGCCATCAGGCCCGCCTCTCGAAGGGTCTTCATCGCAACGACGAGGGGATGAAGTCGATGCTGAAGATCTCCCACGACACCATGCGGCCAGTTGAATGGACGCTCGGTGATAAGTCGCCCGATGTACGGCGGGAGGTAGCCACCGTCGTTGCGAAGGTAGAACCACTGCTCATCCCACCGGGAGTGGTTGGACATCAACCCGGTGGGGATATACTTGCGTGGCTCCTTCGACTTCCCATTCTTGAACATGAAGTTGAGGCACCCTGCTCTAACGACGCACCTTACTCCTGGTGCCACCGGGGAGGCGAACCACTCCCCCTTGTAAAGATGGAGCCACAGCTCCCAATGTGGCGCCATCCCAAGGTAGCCCTCACAGACGGTCGCGAAGATGGTGGTGTTGGAGATGGCGTTGGGGGAGAAATGTTGGAGCTCGATGCCGTAGAAGTTCGTCAACCCCCGCATGAACTCGCTCGTAGGTACACCGAACCCATGCCGATGATACTTGAGGAAGCTCACCACGTAGCCCTCCGGCGGGTTTGGCTCTTGGTGATTCCTCGGCGGCGCAATCCACTCTGGCCGATTCGGATCGGTGACGGGGCGGAGAAGTCCTTCCCCCACTAGCTCATTCAGCCTTTGCCGCATCACGGTCGACGGACGCCAGGGTTCGGCGGGCTAGAGGACGGGGGCCATGGCAGCAGCGGCAGCACAGATCCGCTCGGTGGACGCGACGGCGGCAGCAACAAGACGAATCTCCTCGGTGGATGGACGACAAGGAAGGTTCCCAATTACGATTTCTTGCTCTAAAGTTTCTACCCTCACGCGTGCAGGAAAGCTGGAATTCGGGAGGACGGCAAAGGTGGGGGCGAACAGCGCCTGCCCCCCTCCGTTTTTATACCCGGGAAGAGCAACGGGCGGAGTCCGGCGGCAGGGAAAAGGTAACTTCCCGCAATTAATGCGCTTGCCTAACCGTCCCCCCTCGATCCTCGACTGGATGCACGTGTCACACCTCTGGCAAAGAGCCGTTGCTCGAGCCCACCATGATCGCACCGCTACGGCCTTCTCCTCAAAAGGCGTGTCCAACGATAAGAAAAAGAGCCGTTACTCGCCAACGGAGATTTCTATGAAAGGTAAAATGGGCTCTAGCCCCACCTCAAAGTCTTGAGGGAGCGAAGGCCGGTCCTCGAGTGAGGGCTCAACGGCCGCCCTTGAGCACCAAAAAAATTGGGCTCCAGCCCTAAGCCTCGAGGGAGCGAAGGCTGGCCCCACGATCAGGGTTCGACAGCCGCCCTCGAGCACCCGAGTTAGGGGTGACCAAGGGGGAGCCAACACGAGGCCTTGCTCAAGAACGAACTCTCGAGACCCCTTTGGACACATCCAAGGCAAAATGCTACGGACTTTAAGGAATCCCCCAGAAGGGAGGCATCGAGCCACCAAGACCTATCAAATGGAATCAGTATCCGTAAGACCATGCATTTTGCTCTAATGAGACTGCCTCCGGGCCACCAACCAACCTCTATCGAACAAGGAACAGGCCCTCACTTGGATTTTCCCGTTACCAGCTCACTGAGAACTTCGCGGCTTGCCCTATCGAGGGTAGTCCGATGCTTCTCGCCTCATGTCTGATCGAAAGGACTCATGAGATGAATGCCGAGGCCGGCAACACCCCAGCCGCATGAGGCTCGGGAGCTCGACTGTGCCCGGCACCCATCGACGAAAGAGGGTCAAAAATCCCCGGGGGCTCGGCGTCCTAACGCACCCCTCGGTAAAGCGTTGCGACTCCAGTTCAGGCCTATACCCGACTGGACAAGCAACCCCCGATCAAAGACAAATGAAGCCCTCACAGGAGTCTTTCGACTCCTATGAGGCCTCAGGGGCTACCACCGTGGGGGTCGCACGCGCGCCCCCCATGAAAAGATCCGAATCACGTCCCGTTTCCAATTCTTGACCCCCTGCCCAAGTGCCATCACTCACGCAGGGGCTCGGGGGCTACTGTCGTTACCCAGGAAATGGGTACCCCAAACCCTTGGTTACCGGGCTAAACCTTGCAAAATCAGCAACACGAACCCTCCAGTGACCTCCCACGATTAATGATCAAAGGCCCACAAGCTAAAGCATATTGGGTCGACCCACGAACAGGCTATGACCGCCCAAAGCCAAAGCCTGCTCGAGGGGCTACTGAGCGGATTGGGACTGTACATTCGAGGGTACAATTCGGGCGACCCCTCGAGGATGAAACTTCGCCCGGCGAACGAGCCTGCCCTCGAGGACGGAACCTCGCCCGGCGAACGAGCCTGCCCTCGGGGACGGAACCTCGCCCGGCGAATGAGCCCGCCCTTGAGGACGGAACTTCGCCCGACGAATGAGCCTGCCCTCGAGGACGGAACTTCATTCAGGCGAATGGGCAGCCCTCGAGGACAGTGCACCCATCGGTTACCGACTCTCCCATATGGATCCGGGCGCATTTAATGCGTTTTACCTACCCCCGCCTAACCGTATGGCCACAGTTACGGTAACAGTTGTGGGGGTGGCAGTCAAATCTTGCTTTTACCGCCCATGCCCCGTACTTCGCTGTTGCGCCATGCCGAGCACTGTGCCCCGTCCAGCACCCCCTCGAGACGCCTAA
>CM041639.1:26248524-26430409 GCA_023333625.1 Bothriochloa decipiens | reverse complement strand
GCCGAGCACTGTGCCCCGTCCAGCACCCCCTCGAGACGCCTAAATCAGCACGTTTCCCACATTTCTCGGGATTCGACCTTATCCGGTGAGGCTCGATCGCTTCGACTCGACCCCCTCGACTGGAGCCAAGTCCTCGACCGCCGCCCCTCGACTTCGTCGGACGAACCCTCGAGCGAGACTTCAACAACTCCCGACGCGATGGCTGCAGGGCCTCCCATACCGATGTACATCACTACAGCAGCACCGACGTGATCGGCCTCAATGTCATACGTCACCAGCCATGCGAACTCTAAATATATGTACTCCTGTGCCCCTCCTTCGCCTATAAAAGGAGGCGCCAGGACGTTAGAAAAAAGGAGGTCCCAGGACGTTAGGAGACGAACGAGAGGATTTAGAGCATAGAAACACTAAGGTTTTAGATCACAGATCAATACCGTGAGACAGTGTAAGGTCGAGAGCTAGGCGTCCGAAACGCCCAAGCTCCACCTCACGCTCCTCACACCCGCTTGTATTTTCCCCTGTACTAGCACTTCGGTGCAAGATAACACAAACTATCCTCCCCCTGCTGGACGTAGGGCCTTCTTTGCCCGAACCAGGATAAATCGCCGTGTCCTTCTTGCATCACCCACCGGATTAAGGGAGCACGCAATTACAAATGTTACTCATTGGTGCTAACCCCCCGAGGGTCGAAACATTGACAGTTGGCGTGCCAGGTAGGGGAACTGCGTGTCACTAATGATTTCCCACCATTTTTCTGGATGGGCGACTTTGTTTCACCACTTCAGCGCGCTACGGTGATCTGGTTTGGGAGCCTGGAGTTCATGTCCCTCGGCCAGGGCTATGACATGACCCTGCTCTCGATCAGTGACCAGAACAGAGGTCGCGGTACGCCCCCACGCTCATGGGGGCCGCTCGCCGGTCTCACCACCATGCTTCCTCATCCAGAAGGAGGCACGATCGACACCGTCATCGCCATCAACCTGAGTCAAGGATGGTTCCCGCCACTTTCTCCTCGCCCCTGACCAGAGATGAGGAACCCCTTGTTGAGGGATTGTCTGACCCGAGTTCAGAGGTAGAGAGCAAACTGGCAGGACCCCACCACAACCCCGACTCCACCTTCACAGTATGCTCATTGAGGAAGCACGATGAAGTCCCCGCTCGATCAAGCCCGCTCCCGCACGAGCTGTTCGAGCATCATCGGCGGCCTTCGTTCGACTTCAACAATACCACGACGACGATCTTGATAGCGACCCGCTCCAACATGAGCATGTTAGAGGACTGCCCAGGCGCCCTTCTCCGTGCAATGATGGATGTGGGGACTGTCACACCAGCCTCTGAGGGCTTGGCCTTCGCGAGAGCGCCCGGCCCCCGAAGGTACACTGTCGGCACACTCCGACGGCAGCTGCAGGAGGAGGCGCGGGGACAATTCCCCATTTTCTGCTACGGCGACCCCGACTCTGACTCTGATCATTGGGATCCTACACACGAGTGCCTCCACATCGATGGTGATGTCGACTCTGATCAGGACACCATCGATCCAGTGGCCGCGGCAGCTACCGCTGTGGCGGGAGGTGCTCTCCCCAGAGCAGAGGACCAACAACAAGACGCACCCTGAGAGGCGTGCCCTCGTCCTGCGAGCAGGATGCATAGCTGGCACAAATTTGGGAGTTGCAGGCGAAGCTCGCTGATGAGCAGGAACGATTGCGCCTGCTCGAGCTAACCCTCGAGCAAGAGCGGCGACCGCCCGGCGGTAGAGCCCGAGCCAGGGCCCGAGAGGTCAACCAGCGGATCAACGAGGCAGGGGTACCCGAGCAACCCGCCAACCGTTATCCTCGAGCAAGCTAGAACATTGTCGCGGCGGCTATGCTCCTTTGCAATATGCCCGCGCCATCCAACTCGCAAGCCTCGAGGCGTCGAGGGGCAGCCTCCAAACCTCAGGTCGAGCCCTCCCAGCATGAAAGGGAGAGCTCGGTCGATCAGGGGGTGGCCCCCCGACCAAAGAAGAAGCCAGCCCGAGAATGTGTCAACGACGACCACGCTCCCCACGACGCGCGCCTTGACATTGTCGAGAACCTCAGGAGCAAGCAGGGGGATGCCGAGGATCGAGGGTACAATGTCCATCGTGGAGGGCGTTACGACAGCGACGAAGACCGATGGGCCCCGGAGCCACCGGGTCCCCGAGTCTTCAGCAGGACGATCCGCTGCGCCCAGCTGCCCGACAAGTTTCGACCCCCCACGAGCATCGTCAAATACAACGGCGAAACCAATCCCAAGCTCTGGCTAGCCGACTTTCGGCTGGCTTGTCAGGCGGGTGAGGCACATGACGATCACGCCATCATATGTCTCCTTCCCCTATTCCTGTCCGACACCGCTCGTAGGTGGCTCAAGGAGCTTCCCCCTGACCAGATTCGCGGCTGGGTCGACCTTGTCCGGATCTTCGAGGGGAACTTCAAAGGTACCTACGTGCGTCCCGGGAACTCCTGGGAACTGCGCAACTGCAAGCAGAAACCAGAGGAGTCTCTCCGCGACTTTGCTCGATGATTCTCCAAGCTCCGCACTAAACTACCCCACATCTCCGATCTCAATGTCATTCTAGCGTTCGTTGCAGGTACAACCTGCAAGGACCTAGTTCACGAGTTGGGGCATAACTACCCCAACACCGTCGATGAGCTCATGGATGTGGTCGCCAACTACGCGGCCGGCAAAGAGGTGGTCGGTGCCTCCTTTAGTGATGGGAAGGACAAGGGAAAAGCGCTGGCAGCCGACGACACTGGAGGCTCAAGCAAAGGGTCGAAGAGAAACAACAAGAAGAAGAAAAATCAGCAAGGGACGTCACAAGCTGACCCCACCATGGGAAGGCCCATACACCGTAGTCGTGGTGCTAAAGCCCGGGACGTACAAGCTCACTAACGACAAAGGCGAAATCCTCACCAACGCATGGAACATCGAACAGCTACGTCATTTCTACCCTTAGGGCACTAATGTCCTCGTACATTCTCGCATGTTTTGTACATTTTCGCATGGCAAATATAAGGAGTACTTTCGATTATAAGTTCAAACTTGTTATTGTACATGCAAGAGGTAGCCTCGACCCTGCCTCGCCAGAGTCCAGCCTCCCTCGGGGGCTAACGGGGGGAAACCCCTAAGTTCCTAAAAATACGAACGATTTTTTTTAAAATTCGAGCGTCCCCTTTCGCTTCGCAACTAAGTTCAAAACGCCTCAAACTCCCTAGGGGTTGAGGCTGTCGAGCTGGAGCTCTCCTATGCCTCCGGGCTACAGTACCTCCACTCGCTCCCCCCTCGAGGGATACGAGCCTGCGTCGAACACTTAGACGAAAAGCAAAAGTCAGGCGATCAGAACTCGAGCGCCTCTTCTTTCTCATGCCTCGATACGCTTCGCGACTAAGTAGAAAATGCCTCGAACTCCCTAGAGGGTCGAGGGCTGTCGAGCTGGGAGCTCTCCTACACCTCCAGGCTATGGTACCTCCACTGGCTCCCCCTCGAGGGATACGAGCATGCGTCGAAAACTTAGTCAAAAAAGCAAAGTCTAGGTGAAAGAAAGCAGAGAAGGCTTGAAAGTAAAATGACAAATTGCATTGTGATAGATGCATTAATGTTCAAAAAGGCTTTCGAAGCCACATTGAATATAAGTTATAAAAAACTAACTTATTACACGGGCATCTCCGCCCAGCCTTGCCCTACAGGCCCGCTCCGTCGCCGCCCTCCTCGACGCTATACCCTTCATCCGCGGGGGGAGGACTTCGTCCTCGAACAACTTCGCCAGCGCTCCCCCTGGCCTCTCGGCGTCATTGATGTGCCCTCCGCATCGCTCCTTGTTCTTGGCGTCGGTCTTCGAGATATCAGGAACGAAGCCTTGGGCGACCACGTCCATGTCGAAGATGAAGCCAGAGGAGACCACTGCCAGCGCCCGCTTCACGCCGGTATGAAGCGCCTCCCGCACGCGATCACGAAGGGTGGCGTCAAGGTAGTAGATCCGGTTGACGAGCGCGGCACCCGGGATGTCTTCTTCAGCACCCTCAACGGGCCCGACCTCCCAGGAGGCGCAAAGCCTGTCGAGGGCAACCCGGAGCCAGCCGAGAAGTGCCCCCTCCGCCACAAGGCTCTCCTACAGCGCCTTGACGGCGGTTTGGGTAGCGCGCAACTCGGTCTCAAGGCCTGAAACATGAAACAAAAGTTAGACAAGCCATATGGGAAGAAAAAAGATCAAAGGCTCTTCAAGGAACTCACTAGCATAGCGAGTCTCGAGGGCGCTACGATCCCCCAGCACGGCGTCACGCTCCCCCCGAGCCTCGTCTTGCTCCCACTGGGCCTCCTTGAAGGCCCGGGCCACCTCCGTCTTCTCGCAGCGGAGGGTCTCGAGGGTGCCACCAGCTAGGATGATGGCCTGCTCCTTCTCTTGGAGGGTAGCCTTCATCGCCCCGAGCTGGGTTTCCAGGCTAGCGGCTCGGTTCTTCTCCTCCTGGGGCAAGGCAGAGACGGTGTTATGCACCATGGAGACTTCAGCGAGATTGGCCTCGAGCGAGCGGATGCGTTCCATGGAGCTCTGAGCCTCCCCCACGAGTACCTCGACGTGCTCCTGGGCTCGGACGCTCTCGTCCTTGGCCCTCTCCGCTTCGGCCTTGGCCACGTCAGCCTCCTCCCTGGCACTCTTGAGCTCCTCGAGCAGCTTTGGCATCCTCCTTCACCCGGGGGGCCTCCTCTTTGGCTTTGGCGGCCTCCTCCCTGGTCCGCTTTAGCTCCTCCTTGATCTTGGCCACCCTGCCCTGCGCAGAGCGACCGACTTCGAGTTGGTGAAGCACTTCCTCCTGGCTGTTGAGCGTTTCGTGGAGGAAGTCTGACTTGGAGTAGGAATGCCTCCGCACCTCCTGGGGATAGGAAATTGAGGGTTAAGGCATTCCATACGAAAGAACTCAAAAAACTACATATGGTCCACACAGCGACTCACCGTGAGATTCCAGTCGAGGCCTTCGGCGAGCTCGATGCCCAGCTTCAGCAAGTGCTACAGCCACGCCCGGGACCGCTCCGCGTCCTCCCAGCACTTGACTTCTGCCGGGTCGTCCATCTCGATCCCCGGAGCGCTGGAGTCGCCAGGATCCCGGAGTATGATGCGCTCCTTGCCCCAATGTGGAAGGAAAGTCTTGACCTTGGTTCGCGCCAAGGACTCGATCTCATCCACCACATCGCGTGGGACACCGTAACGCACGGCCAACTGCGCCGGGGTGCGGAACTTCGACGCGGCACCGGCATCCCTCAGCCCGAGGTCGGAAGTCGACCTCCTTGGCGACCCAGAAGCCGCCGTCTCCACCGGCTGCTCCGTCAACGGTTGCGGCGGCTGGCTCGACGCTGCTTCTGGCACCTTTGGAGGCAGCGGGAACATCGAGGCCATCGCTTCCCCAACGCCACGTACTCTGGCGCCGGCAGGTCCACCATCGACGCATCTTCCGGTGGGTTTGGTACCGAGACCTCCTTCGACTGCACCCCCGGCAGCCGCGGGACCGTCGACGCCTTCAACGCCATTTCTTCTTCGGCCAGCAGCTCGTCTAGAGTGATCACGAACACCCATTGCTTGGGTAGTCCCGAAGTCCCCTCTGCCTCCGACGTCTTGGGCGGCTGCTGCGCTGGCGGGTCCAGCGGTGCCGTGTCCCCCGGCGGCGTCTGCTGCGCCTGCTGATGCTGGGGCTGGCCCCCAGTTTTCTTCTCCTCTTCCAACTGCTCCAGCGGCTCCTTCTCCCCCTCCTACAGCCACGGCAGCTTTGCTTCTTGCAGGGCCCCCTGCTCCTGCTTCCTCTAGGCCTTGAGCTCGCGTAGCCCCGCCGGTCGGGGTCTCCGTTCTCCCGTCGAGGGGGGAAGGGCTGTGGTCTCCTCACCCTCGAGGTCGACGATGGCTACCTCCTTTCCTGGCTCGTGGCCCTCGGAGGCTTCCGCCTTGGGTGCGGGGATCGAGGCCACCGGTCGGCCAGGAGTGGAAGCTCCCAACGTCGGGGCTTCGCCCCCTGGCACCGGGCCGAGCTCGAGGACCGTAGATGATGACGTCAAGGAGGCGCTCCCTCCCTCTTGCGTCCTCCCTGGCTTGGAGTCGTCACCCATCATGGCCCTCAAGACGCTCGACCCTGCAGCAAGAGTGGAACCTGTCAGCCTACCGCGCGCCATAGCTCTGAGGGCTGAGGACAACCACTTGGCTTCCCACGGAGCCAAGGGCCTCGACATCGTACCTATGACCAGGGCCTCCATCTTCGCAGCTGCGTCCACCTTGGGCCACTTAGCCGGTGCAAGAGACGCCTCCTCGATTTGGCGCTTGGGCCTGGACGGGAAGCAGGACAGTAAAAAGCTTATCAAACTACGCAAGGAGGATGCAACGAAAAAGAATTGAATCAACAACGCTTACCTGAAGGGGATAGAGGCCCTTCGGGTCCCCCTCGAACCGCCAGCAGATCTCGAGACCCCTCCCAAAGCCGAGCTCTTCCCGGGGCTGAGGCTGCTCGGGGCCATCGGTGGGGTCACCGCGCCTCCCTGCTCCGACGGGGCCTCCTGAGCACGGCTCTGCTCCGCCCGTGTCGACGACCGGGACCAGGTTTCCTGGGTCGAAGTGGGTGGGGTCCCGCCTCGAGTACGACGGGAGGGGGGTGAACCCCCTCGAGTCGAGGCGTCGGCCCACCTTTTCCCACGCCGGCGCTCCGAGGCCGACGTCACCGGCTAGAGGGCACGCTCCTCCACCGCCTCCTCCTGCACGAAGGGGTGATCAGCATGGGAGGAACATGACAAGATGCGGTCAAGATGCCCCGCCACCCCCTCGACGTCATCGCTGTCATCATCAACATCATCTTCATCTCCCTCGGACGAGGGAGACTCCTCCTCTGGGCGCCTGTCGCGCCTCTGCTCAGCGCAGCGCCTCGCAAGCCTTTCGTGCTCCCAGTGCTTCTTGGCCTTCTTCTTCTCCTCTTCGTCCTTACACCGCTTTTCTTGCTAGGCGGTGAAGCATCTTACCTGATGATCGGGAGAGTCCTCCCTCAGCGGGGGCCTCGATCTCCGGTAGTTGATTCTCCCCTACATGAAAATGTTTAGTCACAGGGACAAGAGAAGGTAGGCGGGTCGGGGCACTCACCAAGTCGGGACAACCTTCCTCCGGCCGCATGGGGAGGCGGTTGACGTCCTCTGCCCTGAACGAGCCCACAACCATCCCCTTCACCCGCGCAATGACTTCCTCGGCAGATGGCTTCTTGCTAGACATCCGGCACCTCTTGAGAACCTCAGGCGCCGCCGAGGGGAGCATCTCGTCCAACCGCAGCGGGCGCTCCATCAGAGGGAGCACCCGTCGACTGTGGAAGGCCGAGACCACCACACCTGCCATCAGGCCCGCCTCTCGAAGGGTCTTCATCGCAACGACGAGGGGATGAAGTCGATGCTGAAGATCTCCCACGACACCATGCGGCCAGTTGAATGGACGCTCGGTGATAAGTCGCCCGATGTACGGCGGGAGGTAGCCACCGTCGTTGCGAAGGTAGAACCACTGCTCATCCCACCGGGAGTGGTTGGACATCAACCCGGTGGGGATATACTTGCGTGGCTCCTTCGACTTCCCATTCTTGAACATGAAGTTGAGGCACCCTGCTCTAACGACGCACCTTACTCCTGGTGCCACCGGGGAGGCGAACCACTCCCCCTTGTAAAGATGGAGCCACAGCTCCCAATGTGGCGCCATCCCAAGGTAGCCCTCACAGACGGTCGCGAAGATGGTGGTGTTGGAGATGGCGTTGGGGGAGAAATGTTGGAGCTCGATGCCGTAGAAGTTCGTCAACCCCCGCATGAACTCGCTCGTAGGTACACCGAACCCATGCCGATGATACTTGAGGAAGCTCACCACGTAGCCCTCCGGCGGGTTTGGCTCTTGGTGATTCCTCGGCGGCGCAATCCACTCTGGCCGATTCGGATCGGTGACGGGGCGGAGAAGTCCTTCCCCCACTAGCTCATTCAGCCTTTGCCGCATCACGGTCGACGGACGCCAGGGTTCGGCGGGCTAGAGGACGGGGGCCATGGCAGCAGCGGCAGCACAGATCCGCTCGGTGTACGCGGCGGCGGCAGCAACAAGACGAATCTCCTCGGTGGATGGACGACAAGGAAGGTTCCCAATTACGATTTCTTGCTCTAAAGTTTCTACCCTCACGCGTGCAGGAAAGCTGGAATTCGGGAGGACGGCAAAGGTGGGGGCGAACAGCGCCTGCCCCCCTCCGTTTTTATACCCGGGAAGAGCAACGGGCGGAGTCCGGCGGCAGGGAAAAGGTAACTTCCCGCAATTAATGCGCTTGCCTAACCGTCCCCCCTCGATCCTCGACTGGATGCACGTGTCACACCTCTGGCAAAGAGCCGTTGCTCGAGCCCACCATGATCGCACCGCTACGGCCTTCTCCTCAAAAGGCGTGTCCAACGATAAGAAAAAGAGCCGTTACTCGCCAACGGAGATTTCTATGAAAGGTAAAATGGGCTCTAGCCCCACCTCAAAGTCTTGAGGGAGCGAAGGCCGGTCCTCGAGTGAGGGCTCAACGGCCGCCCTTGAGCACCAAAAAAATTGGGCTCCAGCCCTAAGCCTCGAGGGAGCGAAGGCTGGCCCCACGATCAGGGTTCGACAGCCGCCCTCGAGCACCCGAGTTAGGGGTGACCAAGGGGGAGCCAACACGAGGCCTTGCTCAAGAACGAACTCTCGAGACCCCTTTGGACACATCCAAGGCAAAATGCTACGGACTTTAAGGAATCCCCCAGAAGGGAGGCATCGAGCCACCAAGACCTATCAAATGGAATCAGTATCCGTAAGACCATGCATTTTGCTCTAATGAGACTGCCTCCGGGCCACCAACCAACCTCTATCGAACAAGGAACAGGCCCTCACTTGGATTTTCCCGTTACCAGCTCACTGAGAACTTCGCGGCTTGCCCTATCGAGGGTAGTCCGATGCTTCTCGCCTCATGTCTGATCGAAAGGACTCATGAGATGAATGCCGAGGCCGGCAACACCCCAGCCGCATGAGGCTCGGGAGCTCGACTGTGCCCGGCACCCATCGACGAAAGAGGGTCAAAAATCCCCGGGGGCTCGGCGTCCTAACGCACCCCTCGGTAAAGCGTTGCGACTCCAGTTCAGGCCTATACCCGACTGGACAAGCAACCCCCGATCAAAGACAAATGAAGCCCTCACAGGAGTCTTTCGACTCCTATGAGGCCTCAGGGGCTACCACCGTGGGGGTCGCACGCGCGCCCCCCATGAAAAGATCCGAATCACGTCCCGTTTCCAATTCTTGACCCCCTGCCCAAGTGCCATCACTCACGCAGGGGCTCGGGGGCTACTGTCGTTACCCAGGAAATGGGTACCCCAAACCCTTGGTTACCGGGCTAAACCTTGCAAAATCAGCAACACGAACCCTCCAGTGACCTCCCACGATTAATGATCAAAGGCCCACAAGCTAAAGCATATTGGGTCGACCCACGAACAGGCTATGACCGCCCAAAGCCAAAGCCTGCTCGAGGGGCTACTGAGCGGATTGGGACTGTACATTCGAGGGTACAATTCGGGCGACCCCTCGAGGATGAAACTTCGCCCGGCGAACGAGCCTGCCCTCGAGGACGGAACCTCGCCCGGCGAACGAGCCTGCCCTCGGGGACGGAACCTCGCCCGGCGAATGAGCCCGCCCTTGAGGACGGAACTTCGCCCGACGAATGAGCCTGCCCTCGAGGACGGAACTTCATTCAGGCGAATGGGCAGCCCTCGAGGACAGTGCACCCATCGGTTACCGACTCTCCCATATGGATCCGGGCGCATTTAATGCGTTTTACCTACCCCCGCCTAACCGTATGGCCACAGTTACGGTAACAGTTGTGGGGGTGGCAGTCAAATCTTGCTTTTACCGCCCATGCCCCGTACTTCGCTGTTGCGCCATGCCGAGCACTGTGCCCCGTCCAGCACCCCCTCGAGACGCCTAAATCAACACGTTTCCCACATTTCCCGGGATTCAACCTTATCCTGTGAGGCTCGATCCCTTCGACTCGACCCCCTCGACTGGAGCCAAGTCCTCGACCGTCGCCCCTCGACTTCGTCGGATGAACCCTCAAGCGGGACTTCAACAACTCCCGACGCGACGGCTGCAGGGCCTCCCATACCGATGTACATCACTACAGCAGCACCGACGTGATCGGCCTCAACGTCATACGTCACCAGCCATGCGAACTCTAAATATATGTACTCCTGTGCCCCTCCTTCGCCTATAAAAGGAGGCGCCAGGACGTTAGAAAAAAGGAGGCGCCAGGACGTTAGGAGACGAATGAGAGGATTTAGAGCATAGAAACGCTAAGGCTTTAGATCACAGATCAATACCGTGAGACAGTGTAAGGTCGAGAGCTAGGCGTCCGACTCACCCAAGCTCCACCTCACGCTCCTCACACCTGCTTGTATTTTCCCCTGTACTAGCACTTCGGTGCAAGATAACACGAACTATCCTCCCCCGCTGGACGTAGGGCCTTCTTTGCCCAAACCAGGATAAATCGCCATGTCCTTCTTGCATCACCCACCGGATTAAGGGAGCACGCAATTACAAATATTACTCGTTGGTGCTAACCCCCCGGGGGTCGAAACACCGACAGCAGGAATGCTTCGCATCCTGCTGCATGACAGTCATCGAGGAAAGTGACGACGAATAGGATATCTCGCTCTTGGGTAGAGCATATAATCAAGGTTGATGTAATAAGTTATATTGTATTCCATTGCTACTATGGTTTGTAATAATTCAACTTATGATTTGTAAGTTGAAACTAAATGGTTTGTAAATTTATGTTATTGTAATCCTTTCGCTCTTTTACTCCGATGTATATTATTTGTATAAAACTGTTAAAATACTACAATGTCTCTTTGTAATGATTGATCCTGCTCGGAGAATTGTGGATGATTCGGGATTTACTCAACAGACCTTTTAAGTTTTATGGAACACATTCATGGTTATTTGAAGTCTGTTTAGACAATAATCATGCGTGTGGGCCATATGCTTTAGAAGGTTCTGCCACACCAAGCGAGCTAAACTATCACAACGGTTTGTACGCAGCAGTACCTTGTATGTCTCCAACACTGGGTCTACTAAAACATGACGACGCTCACTAGTTCAGATGAAGAGGACGAGGCCATTGCAGCAATCTACGAGGATTAGATCCATGTGCCCTGGCAAGAAGGAAAAGCTGGGGTATTCACCAGTGATGGGGGCAAATCGGGGCCCGCCTATTGTGTCGCGCATGAAGAATCCGTTGACAAACTGGGGCAGATCCTTACGTTACTCGAATTCCTTGAAGATGATGTTGTTCCAAGAGATACAGACACACCTACAGCTGCACAAGGTGCGGGCACTGAGACGGCTGAGAATGAGGACCAAGGCATCTATGGGGACGCCCAATTCATTTCTATTGTTGGTGGCCTCCTCCTCCATGCTGACCGCATCTGGTGGAGCTGCGTCGGCGATGCAAGTGGTGCCACTGTCACTTGAATCAGAGAAGGAGCACCTACGAGGATGTTTTAAGGATATCGTTAATAATCAGACGCAAGCTTCGTTCGTACTGAGATGAGTGAAGAAGTGAATACAAAACCAAGAAAGAAGGATGAGAGAAGTGCGAGTTACCCTTGACTGTGGATCTTACGGTGGTGACCTTGAGCATTCCTGCTGAGCATTAGTACCAACCTGGTCCACCGGTGGATCCATGCGAGCGTGCCGTTGAGGCATACCGGCATGGAGCTGTAGCTTGTCGGTGGTGAGTGGCGGCTTACACACCGATGTGTAGGTGCCATGGAGAGAAGGGACGGCAATGAGGAATTGATAAGCATTGAGGAGGAGACTTCTAAGTGAGACTGGGACGGTAGGTTGTGGTCTTTTAAAGCAACTCTCACAAAATTAATGTTGTAAGCCCGTGCGAGACTGATAGAGAGGGATGGTATTGTCAGACGTGTTCAAATGTGCAGCGGCAGGACTTCCTTACGAGATCAAATATGCGGTAGTCAGACTTTCTAGCGTTAGTACTAAAACTTAACAGCTTACTCCCATCCTTAATGCACTCGATCGACATGGGTGCCTTGGTTTAAAAAACAAAAAATGCACTAAGTCAAGGCAATACTTATTTAGATAAACTCCTGGCTACCAACCCACACCCATGAATTGCCTATAATAGGATTAGGGTGGCCAACCTTGGCCACCATGATGGCACTTGTTGCTGCTGATGCCAACAGCTCTGGTCCTAAGTATTTTTATACCTCGAAGGCTGCTGGAATGATCCAAAAATTTTAGAACTATTTATATGAAAATAATAATGCTACAATAAAAATTGACAAACCCATTATGCTTTGCCTTTCGAGTTCAATTGTGTAACGGTCAGACTTTCTGGCGTTCGCAGACATGAGCTGCCAGGAGCCAAAACAACTTACAAGATCAAGAGACGGGACAGTCCGTTCATTTCTCTTTCGCGTACCATTGGAAAGTCTATCCATATCTCTTTCGTGTACCACGGGACAGTCCTAATATGGGTCGTGTCATAATTTGCCCATTCCTGCTCCTAAGGATAGTCATCCTCCTTGTGTGGTACATGTTGACCTATATATTGGATATATTCCCTACAAGTGGCAACATATCTTAGACAGATGCAGGACGAGGAATGGTTTTGGTAGTCCCTGTAGCACTGGCTGTAAAACTTTAACCTGATCGACTGGGAACGTTATTGTTAGACGTGTTCAAATTCTCAATGGTCGGACTTTATTACGTGCACAATAGCATTTTGGCATCAATGGCTCCTTGGTTTTGCATTACGATGCGGCAATTGATGCAATGCTATTGATTTGCCAGTAGACTGATTGCTATGACATTCAATTAGACAACACACTTCATCCTCTAGATCAAATATGTGGCATTCGGACTTTCTAGCGCTCACAGTAAAACTCAACAGCAATGTCCCATCCTTGATGCACTCAATCAAAATGGGTGCCTTGGTTAACAACATCAGTTACACATTAGAAACTATTTCTTGACAATGTTTAAACACAATGTCAGCTATGAAATTAACAAAGCATCCGGTACCACACCACGTCCAACAGTGTTTAACCCACCAAATACAAAGTTCAACATAACAACACAAGCTTGGGTATTGTTAAAGTAAGATAAAACTGTACTCCATTTCATGACAGTCCATCCATTTTGTTTTCGTGTATGAGGGGAAATTCCGACCATATCTCTTTTGTGTACCATCGGACAATCCTCATATGGGCCGTGTGATAATTGGGCCGTCTCAAGGGACAAGTCATTCTCCTTGTGTGGAACATGTTGACCTATTATTGGATATATATATATATGTATGTATGTCCCCTAAAAATGGGAAACTATCTACCCATTGAACTTGCGCTGGCTGGGCGGCGAAGCTAGAGGCGGTGGCTTGCAGATGGTGTTGACAAGAATAGCGTGGATGCTGAGAGGATGGTTACCCATGTACAAAGAGGAAGCTAGGGTGCTATAAAAGGAGGAAGCTGGGGTGCAGCTGGGGTCCCTGATGCAGATAGGATGGACATCAATGGCGTCGTCATCACAGTGGGATCCATCGACTATTCTTTCTTTGGCAACTGCCAGCAATGATTTAGCCATTGAGCCATGTAATAATGCATTGAGTACCATGTCTAGGCTTAAGCCTTCTCGAGTTGCTATGCTTTTGCACCAAAACTATCAACTGGATAAACATGTTTTGCTTTGTAATAAAGCAGGGCAAACCTTCTCTCTAAAAAATGGAGGAGTTCAGTCATCCCTCTCCCCCTCACGCCTGCTGTAAAAGCCCCCTCATGCCTGCTGTAAAAATTTGTGGGTCATGGACTACCCCAGCCTCAACCACCACTACCCTTGACCAACGAGCACATTGGGCAATTTCACCACATCATGTGAATGCGATGTCTGCCAGTCGACGTCCCCGCTGTAGGTTCATGGCCCCACCCACGTGCGGGAATCCAAGAGCCTACTACGAGACGTCGCTCTACTGTGCAGTGATGATTTCCTACGGCCGGACCTTTAGTTGTCCTCACTATGCGGTCCAATCCAATTAGTCATGAGTCACGAGTAGTCGAAGCGGTTCCACTTGAAATTCCATCACGCAACTTTCCCCATGTTCATCCCGCAGCCATTTAACACTGGCTTCCCATTCAATCATCCTCTACCATTAGTTGTTCCAGCTCTAAACTAGTACAAACCAAAGCTACAACAAGTCCACCAGATCTGTTGAGATGCCATCGCCATAAGCTCCGTCAGAAATCTAGATCCTGAGTATTCCACATTCGAAGAGCACATCACGTCGAGAAAAGAAGTGGATGAAGATCACCACCGAGGAGCAATCTTGCCGTAGCAGCGGTCAAGCAGTGTTCTCTATGACCCTGAAATGTTCGGTCACTAGGACCCTCAAAGCCGGCGGTCGCCGGTAGCAGGTGCGGATCCGGCAGCGAGATGAATGCGGCACGAACATGACCTTCAAGCGAAGCAACGCACTGATATCCTTGGCACCGAAAGAGGTGTCCGTGATATCCTCCTCGGCTTGATGATGAAGGTCACGCCGCTGTAGAGTCTCATGCTCAATGACCAGCTCTGAAAGGACATCCTTCCTGACTCCGTGGTGACTCTACTCACCACCCTAGCGCGCGTAGTCCACCGGGATGGCTGCATCGGCCACGCAAAGATTGGGCTAGCGGTCGCCCAAAATCTCGACTTCGTCGCATCGTCGGCCCTCTTGGCAGTCTACATGTAGGTGGCGCCACTGGGGTGTCATTTCTACGTCATCTACCAAGAATCTGGTCATGGCACCGGTCAAGGTCTCACTGTGCCCTACTGTAGCAACGAATTCCACCGCGAGTGCCTCACCAAGTGGTTTGACCGGAGTTTGATCTGCCCGGCATGCAAACATGATGTGTCTACCCGTCTTGACCCCTTTGTGCAGTAATGCCTCTTGCTTTGCACCTAGTCGGAGGAGGACGAGGCCGCCCCAATGGAGGATGAGGCCACTTTGTTGGACGAGAATGAGGAGAGTCCACCTCGTCAGAGGAGGACGAGGAGGAGGGTGGCGAGCAAGGCGACGGCAGGAGCAGCGGTGGCGTCGATCAGTAGGTGCCACTTAGTAGTATAGTAGATAATCCTTTTTTTAGGGAAGACTGTAGCAATAGATCTAGTACTTATTATAAAATGGCCTATGCATTGTATTGCACATTTGCTCTTTTTTGGAATGGCCTCGTGTGCGCAACTAAATTTGGCCTCCGTTAATACATTTGAAGTTTTAGTCTGACCATTTGTCATATACTCATGATCTTGCAATATTCTTTCTAAAAAATACAATTTTGGAATGTGCTTTGATTGTGAAGCCTACAAATATAGTATACGTCTGTTTTATCTACATCCTAATATGAATATGGTTTTGAACAGTACAAATACATTGTACAACTGCTTTATTGATTATCTTTATTGGGACAACAATCATTCAAGTAGAGATTTGAAATATGAATGTAAAAGAAGAAAGGAGCGTTACCTACAATTGTCACTCCCATCTTTATCAGACTGGGAGAAAAATCAGCCGCTCCCTCGCAATGAACTATGGAGGATACTATCAGACGCATTCAAATTTATAAGGGCTAGACTTTCTTACGTGTGGAAGAGCATTTCAACACCATTTGTATCCTTGGAAAATAATTCATTGTTAGAAATAATTAGTTAGTTTATGAAAATACTTAGTTCAAAAACTTTATATAATTTATATGGCTTTACATAAGTAA
Source organism: Bothriochloa decipiens (assembly GCA_023333625.1). Lineage (NCBI taxonomy): Eukaryota > Viridiplantae > Streptophyta > Magnoliopsida > Poales > Poaceae > Bothriochloa > Bothriochloa decipiens. The sequence goes on along the minus strand of CM041639.1, from coordinate 26,414,590 downwards.
TTTGCAATTCTTCCAAAATACAGGCATCCAATGATTGAATGAACACTATTTCCAAACCCTGTAATCAAAATGTGAAAGGGGTGATGGTAATCAACCGGTTTTCCTCGATCGTCGCATCCTGTGGGAGAGAGGCCGTTCATCTCCCCTCTTTAAATATGACCATAGCACTGATGATTGGGGTATTCTTTCATCATTTACAAAACCATCACATCACCTGCTCCAATCCTCACTCACTACCGACGGTGATGACAGCGGGATCGAGGGATGGGGCATTGGTCATCGAAGAAGTACTCCACCGACTACGACGACGAAGAGCCCGGCAAGGAGGTGGATCAAGCGACACAAATCAACGAGGAGGAGGAAGAGGAAGAGGATGCAGCGGCGGTGGAGGAGGAGTACGAGGAAGGGGAAGAGGAAGCGGAAGAGGAAGAGGAGGAGGAGGAGGAAGAGGAAGCGGCGTACATGGAGGAGGAGGTGGTGGAGGAGGCGCCGGTGAATGTAGCAGACGAGGCGGATAAGGAGGTGGAGGACCGCAGTGACAATGATGGCGAGGAGGATGAGGGTAGGGATAGCAGTGGCGATGATGAGGAGGATGGCAGCGATGACTGTGGTGAGGAGTTGGACAACATCATGAAGACGGTTCCGCCAAGGTTCCCGCCATTGTTGAGGTACCCTCCACGTGTGTGGAACCATCCAACCGATGAGTCGGTTGACTCCACCTGGTCGGACGAGGATGTCTCCATTTCATTCGACAAGTACGAGGAGGAGCATGGCGATAGAGACGACAACGGGAGTAGCGGAGTCGATCAGTAGGTGCAATTGGGACTATAGCAATAGAAGTACAATGACGGGTGCATTGTAGTGCACTTTTGTGCTATTTTGGGATGTCTTCATGTACCCAGACAAGTGTTTGAATTAACATAATGTAAGTTTTCACTTTTTGTTTGCTTTACATAAATTTGATTTGACCCGCAACACTTGGTAGGAGCTACTCCTATGTGTACAGCTTTGCCTGATTGACTATGTAGGATATTGTCAGACGTGTTCAAATCTTCGACCACTAGACTTTTATACGTATATGAGAAATAGATTTTTCAACACAAATAAATGGCTTGTCCTTTCTGTGTTTATCGGGTGAATGGAAATGGGAACCTGCCCGAATGAACTAAACACCATCTCCATTGGGCTAGTCGTCTCGTATTCTCCATTTGTTCCCACGGGCCACGGTCTTCAATATATGTACCATCGGCTGCTGTGGTTATAACTGTTACTTGATGTTTGAGCAACCAAGAGTGTAAAACTTTGGCTTGATCAGCTAATTTGAACCAAATCGTGTCTTGGATATGATTTTCTGATCTTGCAGAAGCCATGCAGCGAGGAGTTTATATCAGTAGGCTTGCTTCTATCTAATGCTGAAATGATGAGCCATAATTTTTGAATTTTACTTGGAATGCCCAACGTTCGGCCGTTGTGTAGATGATTTAGTTGGACATTATATAGCGTTGTAACATCCGGCCAGTGCATACTTGATTTTGTAGGATAGTATATATCGTCGTCAGCTTTTAATGTCATAGCAATGAGTAGGTCTGTCCCTCGATTATTGCTGCCGCTTGGATTGGGGTGAAATAGTCTGTAAGAATAGACCTATCACAACCGCATCAGTCAATCAAGTTCGAAGCGTGTCATGGTGGTCAAAAGCTCCTTTTCCCAATTCTTCTTCAGTCTACTACATTCACTTCACTCTCGCTGGGTCTAATATGAAAGGGGTTGCCATAGCGCTGTCCACTATCCAGCTTTTTAGTTTGGCTCGGCGATGAGCGTCCAATCGGTGGTGCAGGTGTTTCTAGTGAGATTGTTGTATGATGCAGATCCTCGAGCTGGCTCCCAACGCTATCTTAATTAGCCTCACTGGATGTGTATGGGATCCTGGCCCCTTGATCACTAGTAGTCATCAGTGGGTTTGATCCGTGGAACGTCCTTGCAAACATGTGAACTCATTTTTGCTTGTAGGTCGACTGTTGTTACTGCTTGGATTATACTAGTGAAATACTCCATATTTCTATAGAAAAGACCTTTAAGTACATGTACCACACTGGGGCACTCAAATATCAAGCGTGTCATCATGGCGGTCAAAAGATCCTTTCTCGATTCTTCTACTCCTACTGTCCAGCTTTGCTGCATTCACTTCACTCTCGTCAAATGTCCACGGAGTGTAAATTTGACTGGCTGGACGTGTAACTCTTGTGCTGATCTTGTACAGTACAAGTTTGGCATGATCGGCTATGCTAAGAACAGCAGCAGCACCGTCTGTGGCAGCATCCTTGAAGTAGAGTAGTGAGTAGATGGATTCCCTAAGCAGCAGCTTCAACCATAGTCAAGGGAGTGCAGACGATCAAAACCTATGAAACCATAGCCATGTCTAGCTAGCTGTAGCCTCTGCAAAACTAGGCAAGAGAAATTGCTTCATGGAAGTAGGAGCAACCTGCCCAGTTCACCCCTCGGCTACTATGGCTGTGCGATTGATAGACCGCACTATGTTCAAAGTACTATACTTTGTCTGGCCATATGGTCCGACAATTCAAAATATTGATGGCATAGACAGATCTGATGGACGACATGAGGCCGTACGCTCGTGTTGTTGGCATCCAAGCGTGTTTCAACCATAAAAGTGTATCAATCATAAACTCAAACATAAAAGTGTGTCAATCACGCCTCCTGCATTGTCTCCTCCCACCACCACACCACACCCCCTCCCCCGCCTTGCACAATAGCTAGCCCTCGCCTTGCCTTGGCAAATTACCCACCATAGATTGCCATGAGGTGCCCCAGGTCTTCCTCGAGGAAAGGCCACCCTGATTCAGTACGTATTCATACCCTTGTTGATTGTTGGTACCCCACTTCATGTCCTCATCAAGGAAGCGTGGCGCTAACATCTAGTCACGGGAGATTGGCGGTCCTGTCGTTGCACTCGTGCACACCATGTACAGTGCTGACACTGGTCTCCCCGTTGCCCTCGACAATGATGTTCACGACATCGAAAGAGGTGGCCCGCTCACCACTGGCGCTCCTGGTGCGTTCCTCCTTGCCGTCGCCGCCGTCCCCGTCGCCCTCGACGATGGCATTGGCACCACTGGCAGCATTAGTTCGGTCACCAATGCTGCTCCGGCAGCTGTGGTTTGCCTCGCTGCCATCGCAGTCCCGCTCGCTGGTGCCGGATCCGGTACTACAGGAGCGTCACAGTGGAATTGTGTCCTCAATTGTCTCTATCTGGCTCGTCGTCCGTCTTGGCCACTGTTGATGGTCCTTCACTACCAATTTTGACCGTCATTATTGCATCAAAATGAGGACTACCAGCAATACAAGTAATGATTTTTGTTTATATTTGTATGTAGGAAAAGTACCAAAAATAAGTGCAAATGGACCAAATGGAGGTAATGGAACATGGCAGGGCCAGCAACCTAGCCAGGGGCAGGGCATCCACCCTGGACTCAGGGCGCCCACCCTGGACCCAGGATGCCCACCCTGACTCAGGGTGGCCACCCTGGCCATGCCACCAAATCAACCCAGTCACATCACAAATCCGCGACAACAACATCCCACGTCTCCCAACCGTCGAAACCAAGTTGGTTTGATCCAAGGGCACTCGATGGATGTCACTTGGATTCATGGGCCCGTTGTCATACACCCAAGAAGGCTAAGTTGGTTGGAACCGACTCCAAACTGACTTATCTCGCATGCAACCGACTTGGGGGAGTGAGACATCGCCGTTGGATCAAAGGTTGGTGCGAGTGGAGGGTGTGTCCAGGGCGCCACCCTGGACCCAAGGTGCCCGCCACCGGGGCCGTAGCTACCAACCTCCAGAGCACTATAAATGGGTCCCCATCCTTCATTTGTAACACACACCAAGAGGAGCTCTCTCTACTCTTCAATATGTAGCTCTATTAGTAGTCTTAGTGGGAGCTCTGCTCAGAGTCTAGAGAAGTCTTCAGGAGTCTGGTATAGCTTGTACCTCTCTTGTAATACTTTGCTTATTTTAATAAAAAATTACTTTCTATGCAAGTACTTTCCCAAGTCTTTTACTTTCAAGTACTAGTCTTGTTCTCTAGCTCATGCCTTAGTATGGTTAGTATAGTTGTCTCACATTTTAGCATGGGATCTCCGCTCTCTTGAGTGCTCTAGTTATTCGTAGTAGCTAGAGTAGTAATCATTACCATAGACATGGTGTCTATGCTAGTGGTTACCTGAGTTTGCACCCAATCCAATGGAATAGCTATGGTAGCCCCAGGTGGTGACAGCTCTGACAGCCGATGTAGTCCACCACGTTCGGATTGGTGTTGTAGGACCGTAGTCGAAGCTTCCCGGTCCCCCTTCTCATATGAGTCTGTGGCTAGTGTTCTGATGCCCCAAAGTGTTATTGTGTGTGATCTCTATGTTTAACCCATGCTGGTTCATAGATAGAGTTGTGCTTGCTTAGAAGTAACTCAAGACTCCAATGTTGCTCTTTCAGTTAGCTAATATATTATTATCTTATTCATGAGTAGGAACCTCTTGGGTGTCAACCTATCCTCTTATCATATATCACTTACCCCCACTTTAGTTTAGTTGGCATATTAGTTAGTAGACATATGATGGTTAACTATCACTATCTTTAACCTTGCTTCCCTATGGATAAATATGATACCTTGGAATACTCTTAGGTGAAAGTTACAACGATATCCGTGCGCTTGCGGATTTACCTGTTTGCGTTAACAAATACCAACAAGCTTTCTGGCACCGTTGCCGGGGACTAATAAACCTGGTAGTAATGCTAAGAAATGCCAACAGCCACTCCAGGGAGGGCTCTCTGTTGTACTGTCTTACGATGGACTCAGAGGAGGATCGTTGCAATGGGTACGCAACTCGCACCCCCAAGGAGCCAAATTTGGAGAAGGGCCCCCTAGTGTGACCCTCCTGCCCGAACGCAGAACCCCATGTTTATTTGAACCAGGACAAGATCATGAAGCATGCGCTGTCGAGGGCCAAAAGCCCCCTAGAAGGCGAGTACACCATCGTCAAGAACATTTGCCGCCATCACAAACTGGCAAGGAACTAGGGCTAGAAGTAGACTACTGAAGGGATCCTCTGGAGGGACCAGTGGAGGTGTCGTTACCTAAGAAATGGGTACCCCAAATCCTTGGTTTACCGGACTAAACCCCGCAAAATCAGCAACATGTACTCCTGTGCCCCTCGAAGGCCCGCAGGCTAAAGCATACTGGGTTGACCCACGAATGGACTACGGCGACCCAAAGCCAAAGCCTGCTCGAGGGGCTACCGAGTGGACTGGGACTGTACACTCAAGGGTACAATTCGGGCGACACCTCGAGGACAGAACTTCGCCCGGTGAACGAGCCTGCCCTCGAGGACGGAACCTCGCCCGACAAAGGAACCTGCCCTCGAGGATGGAACTTGGCCTGGCGAACGAGCCTGCCCTCAAGGACGAAACTTCATTCGGGCAAATGGGCAGCACTCGAGGACAGTGCACCCCTCGGCTACCGACTCTCCCGTATGGATCCGGGCGCATTTAATGCGTTTTACCTACCCCCGCCTAACTGTATGGCCACAGTTACGATAACAGTTGTGGGAGTGGCGGTCAAATCTTGCTTTTACCGCCCATGCCCCGAAATCTCGCGGGTCGTACTTCGCTGTTGTGCCATGCCAAGCACTGTGCCCCGTCCAGCACCCCCTCGAGACGCCTAAATCAGCACGTTTCCTGCATTTCCCGGGATTCGACCTTATCCGGTGAGGCTCGACTCCCTCGACTCGACCCCCTCGACTCAAGCCAAGACCCTCGATTTCTGCACCTCGACTTCATCAGACGAACCCTCGAGTGGGACTTCAATAACTCCCGACGCGATGGCTGTAGGGCCTCCCATGCCGACGTACATCACTACAGCAGCACCGACGTGATCGGCCTCCACGCCATGCGACACCAGCCGTGCGAACTCTAAATATATGTACTCCTGTGCCCCTCCTTCACCTACAAAAGGAGGCGCCAGGACGTTAGAAGAGAGAGGAACGAGAGGATCTAGAGCGTAGAAACGCTAAGGCTTTAGATCACAGAACAACACCGTGAGCCAGTGTAAGGTCGAGAGCTAGGCGTCCGAACGCCCAAGCCCCACCTCATGCTCCTCACACCTACTTGTATTTTCCCCTGTACTAGCACTTCGGTGCAAGATAACATGAACTATCCTCCCCCCGCTGGACGTAGGGCCTTCTTTGCCCGAACCAGGATAAATCGCCGTGTCCTTCTTGCATCACCCACCGGATTAAGGGAGCACGCAATTACAAATATTACTCGTTGGTATTAACCCACCGGGGGTCGAAACACCGACAGGAGGCGTTGGATTTTGTTCATGCCTGTTGGCACCCTTATTTCATGTGACTCACTTAACATAGAGCTGTGTCTTGTAGGATGGCATGTTTCTCCTCTTATTGTGTAGATGATGGCATGGTTATTATGTATGTCTGAACTCATAACATTGCCATAATCCAAATTTATATCTCCCTCTGCTCCTGAATAGTACATAGATTTCTCGAGTTGTGGTAAGTCAAACCCCGACGTGAAGGAGTAGACTGCACCCCCACCTTTTAATTTAAAGATGATGCAGGCTCGAACCTGGGTCTCTGGACTAACGCAAGCTCTAGTCTCTAGTCGCCCAAAGTTTGTGTCAAATTAGTATCATTAGAATTAAAATGAAATACTTTTGCTATTCTCTAATTATGCATTTAATGTGTACTTTTGTGGAAACAATTTCACTGTAGAGAGTAACGTTTAACATTCTTGAAGAACACATGATTGTCCGAGCACAGCAGATCAATGCCTAGTCGAACGTACCCACGTTATCGTAAAGGGTAACTTATTCCGTACGAACACTTCTGTTTGTAATTCGTTTCAAGTACTACGCATATTTCTCTTGATCCACACAATTAGTTTCTCCACGAATTGTTCTCTGAAAGTGTGGTCCTACCATCGTCCTGCATCCAATAAAATTACCATTAGCCATGCTCATTCCCTTCTATAAAAACCAAGGAAATAGAGGGGAGCTGGTACAGTTTCCTTGTAGCATTGCGAGCTCACCTTTTCCTACCCGCGGCCTCCGCCCTACCACCTCATTCTTCAAGATTCAACCAAGGCATAGGGACCAGCGGAGGAAGAGAGGGTGTTTGAGGCCCCTCTGCGAGGAGAGCTGGGAGGCAGATGGGTCGTCCGTGGTTGATGCCGTAGCAGCTAAAGGGAGAAGGCGCAGCTCGCTGGTATGGCAGTGTCATTACCATTTTTTTCTTTCTTATTTTTATTTGTGTGGCACCACACTGTGTTGGCCGGGTTTTCTCATTTTTCCTCATTCAGCCATTAGGAGCAGTTGGCCGCCATGCGGGCTGACGCCTCGGATGTGCGTCGGACCAAACAAAGGTCTGGTTTAGCAGACGGCGGAGGAGATGCTTCTACGCGACAAATCATCAGAGGATAAGTTTTTGAGTTTGTTTTCTTCCATTTTTCCGCAGGCGAGGCAATTTGCCCACGCGAAGATTTGAATCATCTCGTATATATGGGACCACGCGTAGGAGTGCCGCTAACATGCTTTTGAAAAAAAGCAGTGCCGCCAACTCGCTTCGAAAATTGGATGTCTCAGTTTTGCCCTTGGCGCAGGAAATAGGTTCATCAGAACATTGATTTCAGCCAACGGCATTTGTGGTATTGTGGCCTCCAAAAAGCACGAGGAGTCGCCATCTCCCACCTCCACCTCCATTCTAGTTTTGGCATAGTGTCTCCTGCTCTAGCCGCCCCTCCTAGATCTGCTCCCTCTCTCTCTAGATCTGCAATCTCCAGCCGCCTCGTCGATCTACCACTGGCTCCGTTTCCTAGGAGCCATCGACAAAGTTGCTTTGCTCCCTATCCACTCTCCAGTCGCACCCTCTCATACCATTCCCAACCCTTGCTACAGGCGGATCCCCTTCTAGCTCAACAGCAGCTCGGCTCAAGGAGGAAGTACCGGCCTTGATGACGGTACAGGCAGGATCCAGTTCCCTACATTGGCACCATCATCGAACCCTAGCTAGATCTGGATCTGGATCTGGTACCCCCAGCATCAATGACTACATCATCATCTCCGGGCCCCGATGGCAAGCGTATCCAGTGAACGCGGGGGAACAGGTATACAAATTCCTTCTATGATGTGTGCTGTATTGTAGTTGTTGAACCTGGGGTATGTAGATAGCCATGTGATTACTCCTTCTTTGTTATTTTGACATTCACTACAAGCTTTACTTAATAATTGGTTTTGTGATCTACATAAATAGCCACTAACTGGTTACAAACAATGACCGACAAAAAAAATGAGTATGCGAGCAGAACCTGAACCATGTGAGGTACTTGAGGGATTTGGTGAACCATGTGAGGTACTTGAGCTACTGTTTGGATAGCAACAATGCAATTTGTACATGCTTGCTGCTTAAGTTTTTTCCCCCAAACTTTAGGTTCTGGCTCCAAGAACCCATAGAGGACCCGATGAAGAGGTTTGGCGTTCTCCGAGGGCTTCAATAGCAGTGGCAAAAAGGGCCTGAGCCATACTACCAGAGAAGCAGTTGTATGTGCCTTTGTTTGCTTTATTTGAAATTTGTTGAAGCCATTGCAATAAAAGAGGCAAAATCACCGGCAACCTGATGTGGCATCATCATTTAATTTAAAGTTGCAATTTGCACAAATCAATATGGTACCTATGCACTGTGCTTATGTAATCTATACCAACAATAGGTTGAGGAAGTCCTCTTCCACTGTGTGTGAAGCCAAGTATCCGTAGTACTTTGTGTGTGTCTTTGTTCTGTGTTGAACTCAAGTCATCTTAATTTCATGTCTTTGGTAAGATTTCCTGAACTTACAAGAACCTTCCATTAAGGTGAAGGGTTGTGAGGGTGCTACGCTAGCCAGAAAACAAAACTTTTCTGCCTCATAAACCAGGATCTACTGCTAGTTACAGGTAACGGGATTACCACTAGACGCGCGGATGCAGCGAAAGACGACTCGATGTAGTCGTACATGTCGTAGCAGGCAGTGCAGTTGTGTGGTCATCCGTCACGTCAATCCCCTCATGCGGTTCATCCCAGTGCTCCAGATGCAGCACCTCCGAGGTATCCCACACGTACAGTGAAGAAGCAATGCGCCTCTGGACTGCTAGGTCCATGAGGAACAGAAGGTGCGAGCGTGGGAAGGGCAACGGCGGGTGTCAGAGGCATCCAACCCTCACTGTGCGCCCTACCCCTTGCTTATATAGGCATCCCCAATGAGCTCATGAGTTGGAGGCCCATTAGTAAGCCTAAGCCTTGTCTAATTTGGGTCCAACCCGAATTAGGCTTCTAGCCCCTTAAGCGTGCAACCCTATGGGTTCACGCACACATTGACATGGGCCGAGTACTCCTACTCGCCCAATAGTTGACAGCGGCCTCTAGCAAGGCGTGACAACTCCTACGTGCACGTAAAAATCATATCAGATGAACCACTATGACCATATACAAGTTATTCCCTTTGTCACTCGATATATGGTTCAACTCATGGGTTAACACTTAACCCAAGCATGGCCATGCATTTGTTGATCCAATCACTTGAGTGATCCAGTGATATCTCTCTTGAGTAGAGAGGGGCAAATTCTATCTTGATTGTCTATGTCTCATAGCATGCTTCCCGACCACCCAAAGACCAACTTTATAACTACCCAGTTACGGAGTAGCGTTTGACAGTCCCTAAGTAGGACGTTTCACATCTTGAGTACATACCACAATCTCAGGTCTAAGGACATAATGTATATGATGTGAATAGAGACTTTCTCATGTCGGGTCAGTCCAGCCTACATGTCTCACATGTGCCCACATTATTAATTTGACATCTCCATATCCATGACTTGTGAAACATAGCCATCAACTAATACATGTGCTGGTCTAATATTCAAGTGTGTTCTCACAAGAACGCCGACCAAGGACAACTTTAGAATAACCATTCAAGTAATTGAGTTCCACAAACAATTCACATAATTGCCAATCAATACAAGTTGTCTATAATGGATATTCAATGAACACTTTATTAATCATGGTTACAATCGGAATATCATCATCTCATGATTAGCTCTAGGGCATATTCACAACAGTCTCCCACTTGCACTAGAGTTAATCTCTTAGATGTCTTATCCTCATAGACCTCATGTGCGATTCATGCTTAGGCTGTGGAAGAGCCTTTGTCAAAAGATCTGCTATATTCAAATCCGTATGTATTTTGCACAGTTTGATCTCTTCTCATTTCAGAAACTCTCGAATGAGATGAAACTTTCAGAGTACATGTTTGTTCTTCTGGTGATCCCTAGGCTGCTTAGCCTATGCAATTGCCCCATTGTTATCACAATGTAAATTCAATGGGCCCAACGCATTTGAAAACACGCCAAGATCAATGAGGAACCTCCTCAACCAGACACCTTCCTTTACAGCGCCAGAAGCTGCAATGTACTCGGCTTCTGTTGTAGAATTAGACACCGTCTCCTGCTTGGAACTTTTCCAGCTAACTACACCACAATTTATTGTGAACACAAAACTTGATTGAGATAGTGAATCATCCCCGTCGGTTTGGAAGCTAGCATCGGTGTAACCATTTACAACAAGCTCCTCCTCACCTCCATAGATTAGGAACACATCCTTAGTCCTTCATAAGTACTTAAGAATGTTTTTAACCAATGTCCAATGACTCTCACCAAGATTAGCTTGATACCTGCTCGCAACACTTAGAGCATAGGCTACATCTAGACAAGTACATATCATGGCGTACATGATGGAACCAACTGCCGAAGCGTATGGAACCTTACTCATGCGGTTGCGCTCAGCATCAGTGGAAGGACATTGCTTATCACTGTAGTGCACACCATGTGACATAGGCAAGAACCCTTTCTTGGACTGTTCCATGTTGAATCAACATCTTGTCAATGTAAGTAACCTGGCTTAATCCTATCAGCCTTCTCGACCTATCTCTATAGATCTTAATGCCCAAGATCTATGTTGCTTCTCCTAAATCCTTTAAAGAAAAACTATTATTCAGTGAAGTCTTTACAGATTGCAACATAGGAATATCATTCCTAATCAATAGTATTTCATTCACATACAAGATCAGAAACACAACAGTGCTCCCACTTTCCTTCTTGTAAACACAAGGTTCTTCTTCATTCTGACGGAAGCCAAACCCTTTGACGACCTCATCAAAACAAAGATTATAACTCCGAGATGCTTGCTTTAACCCATAAATAGATTTCTTAAGCTTGCATATCTTTCCAATATTATTAGGATCAACAAAACCTTCGAGCTGTATCATATACACGTCCTCTTCTAAATACCCATTTAGAAAGGTTGTTTTAACATCCATCTGCCATATCTCATAATCGAAATATGCAGCAATTGCTAGAATGATCCGGATAGATTTAAGCATCGCTACCGACGAGAATGTCTCGTCGTAGTCAACCCCTTGAACTTGCCGAAAACCCTTTGTGACAAGCCAAACTTTATAGACGTGAACATTTTTGTCATATCCTTCTTCTTCTTGAAGATCCATTTGCACTCAATGGGTCTAACCCCATCAGGCGGGTCAACCAAGTTCCAAACTTGATTGTCTCCCATGGAATCTATCTCGGATTTCATGGCACTTTGCCATTTCTCAGAATCTGGATCCATCATAGCTTTCGCATAATCCACGGGTTCGTCATAGTCTAACAATAACAAATCCCCATGCAATGTGTGAAGTCTTGCTAATCTTCGTGGTTGTGGCGGTGTCTCCACTGCCACGGGTGTCTCAACTTGCTCTACTACAATAGCATCACTCGTAGAGTCAGTCCCTACTGTCTCATCTTGAACTTCTTCAAGATACACCTTTTGTCCATTCTTTTCTATTTTGAGAAACTCTTTCTCTAAGAAAACACCGTTTTGAGTAACAAACACTTTGCCCTCTGTCCGGTTATAGACATAATACCATAAAGTTTCCTTTGGATATCCCACGAAAAAACACTTGTCCGATTTGGGTGTTAGTTTATCTGATATAAGTCGTTTGACATAAACTTCACAACCCCAAATTTTTAGAAAAGACAAACTGGGACTCTTACCAGTCCACATCTCATATGGTGTCTTAACTACGGACTTAGATGGTACCCTATTCAATGTGAAAGTGGCTGTTTCTAGAGCGTATCCCCAAAACGATAAAGGTAGGTCCGACTGGCTCATCATAGACCAAACCATGTCCAACAAGGTCCGATTACGTCGCTCAGACACGCCGTTTCTCTGAGGCATTCCGGGTGGCATAAGCTGTGGAACAATTCCACAACTCTTAAGATGATTGCTAAACTCGTGACTTAGATGTTCGCCTCCATGATCAAATCACAAGGCCTTGATCTTCTTGCCATGTTGATTCTCTACTTCATTCTGAAATTCTTTGAACTTTTCAAATGTTTTAGACTTATGCTTCATTAGGTAGACATATCCATATCTACTAAAGTCATCAGTAAAAGTTATGAAGTATTGAAATCCTCCTCTAGCTGTCGTGCTCATTGGTCCACATACATCAGTATGTACAAGTTCCAACAAGTCAGACACCCTCTCAGGAAATTCTTTGAATGGCGCCTTGGTCATCTTGCCTAGCAAGCAAGCCTCACATGTCTCGTATGATTCAAAATCAAACGAAGTTAGAAGACCATCATCATGGAGCCTCTTCATGCGATTCTCACTTATATGACCCAAGCGACAATGCCACATATAGGTAGGACTTAACTCATTAAGCCGAGGTCGTTTAGCAGTAACATTACAGACAGGTGCATCATCAAGAATTAAAATAAATAATCCATTCACAATGGATACAAAAGCCACAAACATGTCATTCTTGGAGATCACACAACCATTGTCTTTACTCGCAAAAGAATAACCATCCTTCGTCAAACATGAAGGTGATATAATGTTTCGAATTAAGCTAGGAACAAAATAACAATTATTCAATTCCATGATAAATCCTGATGGTAGGTGAAGTTGCATCGTCCCGATGGTCAACGCAGCAACTCTTGCATTGTTGCCCACACGGAAGTCAACCTCTCCCTTTTCCACGCTTCTACTTCTTATCATTCCCTACATCGTATTGCAAATATGAGCAACCAATCCGGTATCAAATACCCAGGAATTGATATATGAATTAGCGAGAAAAATGTCAGTAACATGAATGACAAGGGTACAAGTAGCAGTAATACCTTTACCGCTGCCATCCTTCTCTGAGGATGCCAAGTACTCCTTACAATTTCTTTTCCAGTGACCTTTCCCCTTGCAATAAAAGTAGTCTGAATTTGCAGATGGTCCAGCCTTAGCGGTAGATGGGTTTGGCTTAGAGATCTCATCTCTAGCCTTGCCCTTCTCTTACCCCACCTCTTAAACTGAGGTCTGTTCTGGACCGCCAACACTTGGCTACTGTTGGCACCTTTCTTGATGTCAGCTTCTGCTATTTTCAGCATACCACATAGTTCACTCAAGCCTCTCTCCGCTCCATGCATATGGTAGTTCGAGATGAAGTTTCCATAGCTGGGCGAAAGAGACGAGAGAATAAAATCAGTGGCCAACTCTTGGCCGATTGGGAAGCCTAGCTTCTCCAACCTTTGAGTGTAACCAACCATCTTAATTACGTGTGGTCCTACTACTGCGCCCTTTGCAAGCTTGGTTTCCACAAGCTCCATGATCATATTGTTCGCTGAGTGATTGTTATCGAAATGCATCTGCAGATCAGGTTCCATACAAGCAAGCATAAGGCAACTCACTTCAAGATCAGCATCGCATGCTTTCTTGTAAGCGACTCTTTTAGTAGTAGGTGCATTTTCACCAGGCTCATCTGGTAATGGGGTGTCTAGAATATCTTCCTTTTTCTCAGCCCTGAGAAAAATTCTCAGGTTGCGGATCCAATCCGCGTAATTTGTTCCATTCAACTTATCTTTCTCAAGAATTGTACTCAAAGAAAATGGTTGATTGCGAATGGCCATCTACAACAAAAGTAATGCAAAATACTAAGACAATGTATCCATGAAGGAGTAAATTATATCAAATAGAATATACTCCCACTAAAATTAATATCCCTCAATTGATACTTAGTGATTTAAGACCCACAACTAACATCCTGACCAGTGAGCTTTAGCATCACCGCTGGTCGGTATGGTAGATCAGTAAGCAACACCTTGCTAATCATATCCCATATGACTCTTGTTGTTGGGCTAGCATCCCTATGCCAAGCACTCAACCTTTCCATGATTCAAGATCCCTAACCGTTAGGATGACCTTGTTCAAGTAACCAAACCTTCTTGCAGTAAGTATCTGATACGAACCTGCCTAGTCGAGGAAAACCAGTGGCACCCTAATTTCATAGACCCACCACCGATTGTACAAGACTTATGACAGTGCAAGGTTTGGGGAAGCATTTAACTTAAACATTGATGAGGTATCATTCTACTTCACTACTGCACTCATGTAGACAAAACATAATAGCATGTGAAAGTAGAACAAATAATGAGAATCACATTCACACATAGTGACATGGTATGGCCCTTTAATGAATGGTGATCTCCATCTCCATCATCTTGCCCATCATGGTGATCTCCATCTCCATGATCCATATGTGCCATCCTTCTTGTGATAAGTCCTCCAAGAACTATCTTATCGCAGACTATACTAATTATATAGTCGCGTAAACACAAGATGGCGCGTAGGCCAATACATCAAATGGCAACACATATGGCTCCAGCCGTATTGCTTACATGACACGCATGCCATGAAAGAATTACACACATACACATGGGCCATACCAATTCACAAAATACCCTGCAAAAACAAGTTAGGCGTAGAACGATTCTATGCGCTACGACAGGTAGCAATGGCGGTCCCTCTATTTTCATAGTCACATAGTCACATCTATGAAATAGCTATGAAAATCTCATCAGATTGACCTCATCAACCTGAATCCGAACCATTCGGAGTCCCTCTATTTTCACTAGACCAATCTCATTGATCTATGCCCAACATGTATGGTCTTACGTGTATCACTTAACTTAGATGACGAATTAAACCGACCGGTATGAGTAGATCGTTACACGGCCACGCATCAAGAGCATGAAAACAGATTGAGTTTCCATCTACCACCCCATTTCACAATTGATCTAATCAAACTATGCAACCAAGACAAGCAGATCGCATCTACTATCTCTGCATATCATCTATATGCCATCAACTGAACCTATAACTAGGAGCTATGGCTCTGATACCAATGAGGGGTTGTGAGGGTGCTACGCTAGCCAGAAAACAAAACTTTTCTACCAAATAAACCGGGATCTACAGCTAGTTACAGGTCACGGGATTACCACTAGACGCGCGGATGCAGCAGAAGACGACTCGATGTAGTCGTACGCGTCACAGCAGGCGGTGCAGTTGTGTGGTCGTCCGTCACGTCAATCCCCTCGCGCGGTTCATCCCAGTGCTCCAGATGCAGCACCTCCAAGGTATCCCACACATATAGGAAAGAAGCGATGTGTCTTCGGACTGCTAGGTCCACGAGGAACAGAAGGCGTGAGCGTGGGGAGGGCGACGATGGCTGTCAGAGGCGTCCAACCCTCACCGTGCGCCCTACCCCTTGCTTATATAGGCGTCCCCAATGTGCTCACGAGTTGGAGGCCCATTAGTAACCCTAAGCCTTGTCTAATTCGGGTCCAACCCGAATTAGGCTTCCAGCCCCTTAAGCGTGCGACCCTATGGGTTCACGCACACATTGACATGGGCCGAGTACTCCTACTCGCCCAATAGTTGACAGCGGCCTCTAGCAAGATGTGACAACTCCTACATGCACGCAAAGATCATATCAGATGAACCACTATGATCATATACAAGTTATTTCCTTTGCCACTCGATATATGGTTCAACTCGTGGGTTAACACTTAACCCAAGCACGGCCATGCATTTGTTGATCCAATCACTTGAGTGATCCAGTGATATCTCTCTCGAGTAGGGAGGGGCAAATTCCATCTTGATTGTCTATGTCTCATAGCATGCTTCCCGACCACCCAAAGACCAACTTTATAACTACCTAGTTACGGAGTAGCATTTGACAGTCCCTAAGTAGGCCGTTTCACATCTTGAGTACATACCACAATCTTGGGTCTAAGGACATAATGTATATGAGGTGAATAGAGACTTTCTCATGTTGGGTCAGTCCAGCCTACATGTCTCACATGTGCCCACATTATTAGTTTGACATCTCCATGTCCATGACTTGTGAAACATAGCCATCAACTAATACATGTGCTGGTCTAATATTCAAGTGTGTTCTCATAAGAACGCCGACCAGGGACAACTTTAGAATAATCATTCAAGTAATTGAGTTCCACAAAGAATTCACATAATTGCCAATCAATACAAGTTGTCTATAATGGATATTCAATGAACACTTTATTAATCATGGTTACAATCGGAATATCATCATCTCATGATTAGCTCTAGGGCATATTCCCAAACAAGGACCTTCATGAATCAGAATTTGGATTTTCTAATCTGAACTATTGACTAGGTAGCAGAGTCGGTCATCACAGACTAACTTTACTTGTTATGTATGAAATAGTCTGCTGGGTTTTCGGTTGAAGTCATCTTCAACTACCTGTAGCCTAATGTTTACTGCTTGAATTTCGCAGGAAGCTATAGAGACTATGCAACCAGAACCTGTTGCTCATGGGCAGCAACCAATGACTAGTGCTGATGCTGCTTCCTAGGTCCTTTGCAATAAGTCCTGTCTTTTCAATTGATGTCCTCTTCACTATCTCTGGCCTAAAGTTTACTGCTTGCATTTCACAGGAAGCTACTGAGACACTGTGAGCAGAACCTGTTGCTGATGGGCATCAACCAATGACTTGTGCTGATGCTATTTCCAAGGTCCTTTGCATAATCTCTTGTCTTTTCAATCAAAGTCCTCTTCCAATAACTGTAACCTAATGTTTAGTGCTTGGATCTCGTAGGAAGCTACGGAGACGCAGCGTGTAGAACCTATTGCTGATGGTAGGAACCAATGACTAGTGTTAATGTTGTTTCCAAGGTTCTCTGTGTAATCTCAAGGGTTTTGGATTGAAATACTCTTCCACTATTTGTAGCCTAATGTTTACTATTTTGATTTCATAGGAGCCTACAGAGACACAAAGAGAAGAACCTTTTGCTGATGTGCATCACCCAATGTCTGGTGCTGATGTTGTTTCTACAGTTCTCTGCCTAATCTCTAAGGATTTGAATTGAGGTCCTCTTCCACTATCTGTAAGCTAATGTTCACTACTTGCATTTTAGGAAGCCACAGAGACACTACGAGCAGATCCTATTGCCGATGGGCACCAACCAATAACAAGTGCTGATATTGTTTCCAAGGTCGTCTCCCTAATCACTAGGCTTTTCCATTGAATTCCTCTTCCACTGTCTATAAAACTGTAACCTAATGTTTATTGCTGAATTCCCTAGGAAGCTATGGAGACTATGCGAGCAAAAGTTGTTGCTGATGGGCACTAACCAATGACAAGTGCCAAAGTTGTTTCCTTGGTCCAACGCCTGTCCAAGTCAACCTTTTGCTGATATGCATCACCCAATGCCCGGTGCTGATGTTGTTTCTATGGTTCTCTGCCTAATCTCTAAGGATTTGAATTGAGGTCCTCTTCCACTATCTGTAAGCTAATGTTCACTGCTTGCATTTCAGGAAGCCACGGAGACACTACGAGCAGATCCTATTGTCGATGGGCACCAACCAATAACAAGTGCTGATATTGTTTCCAAGGTCGTCTCCCTAATCACTAGGCTTTTTCATTGAATTCATCTTCCACTATCTATAAAACTATAACCTAATGTTTATTGCTGAATTCCCCAGGAAGCTATGGAGACTATGCGAGCAAAAGTTGTTGCTGATGGGCGCTAACCAATGACAAGTGCCAAAGTTGTTTCCTTGGTCCAATGCCTCTCCAAGTCTAAGGCCCCCTCCAGGTTCAGCGGAAATGGCCCTTTTTGGAAGAAAGTTGGAGATCGAACAAGATCCACTCCAACAGAGACATCGGAGGAGAGACTGCTTCGGGAACAGATTGTCGCTGAACATGAATATTCTGCTTTCATCGCTAGACAACTGGATGAAGTAAAGAGGACCACAGAAGAGACTCATATGGAGTTTGAGGAGTTCAAGAGAATGCAATGGGAGTATCTCGTTAAGCTTTGCAAGGTTATCATGTTCGTCACCCAGTCTGGTAACCCTCAGTCTTCAACTCCTGTGGGCTTGGTTGAGTGAACATTTGTGTCTTGATGTGGATTTGTGCTGGTTTGATATGGCAAAACTATCGGTGGCCTATTGCTGATGATTGAACTAAAAACTACTATGATTGGATAGTCATGTTGAATAATTATATTGTGAGCCATTAATATTTGTGGTGAATATGCCATTGTGTTGAATTATTTCTGTGACAAAATGGTATTTGAGCGCGTGTACGAAACCTAACAGGTAACATGGGAAAACATGCTTGTGACATGTTGACGAACCAGCATTCGAAATGTGGACAACTGCTATCATGACACGTCAGTTAATAAGAAATGAACACGTGGACCAAAAAATGCTACATGGTTCAATGAATGACAGACACGTGAGCCAATAAAGCTCTGAAAGGTGGCACAACATTGCTGTGACATGTGGTCCGGTAAGAACATCAAATGTGGTCCATTTGGAACGCGACACATTTTGCAATAACAAACAAACACGTGATCCAATAGTAATTTGACACATGCCCAATGAATAAGCTGACACATGATCCTATAAAAACATGACACGTGGTCCTAACATAAAGTGACATGTGATCCAATTAAAACATGACACATGGTCCAATAGGAGAAAGACATGTGGCAGAACCTGAGGGCGCCACATTGTTCTAGCGATGTCGCCTGACTATAGCCATCAGATATCTATAGCCACGTCAGCTGACGGTGTCCATGCCAACATAACGGCCATCTTGTGCCGTCTTCTAACGAACGAAAAAACCTCTGTGACGCTCACAGTTTGGTCATCGAAGGTGCATTTTTGGTGATGCCTCTTTAAAATGATCATACATACATAAGAGTGATGTGAGTTCCATGACGGTGGCGTTTTGGTCATAGATTCATCACGGAACTTAAATAATGATGAATATCGCACCTATCATGACAAAAATAGTTCATCATGGTAGGTCATATCTCTACTAGTGGTTTGACCAGCTCGCGACTTCTTTCATAACCCCTTTTGGCATGTATTGCTACATTACCATGCCCTTTAGCCTTCGAAACACTGGGGCAACGTACCAGCGATGCATGCTTCATGTTTTTGACAAGCATATAGGAACAATGGTCAAGGCCTACGTCAATGACCTCAAGATCACGTTCGGGTGCTTAGGGCCAAGAACATCAAGCCTAAGCCCGAGAAGTGCCTCTTCGGCGTCCCCCGAGGCATGCTTTTGGGGTACATCATCTCTCAGCGTGACATCGAGGCCAACCCCGAGAAGGTCTCGGCCATCACCAAGATGGGCCCGATTCGAGACCTCAAAGGGGTTCAAAAGGTCACGGGGTGCCTCGGGGCCCTCAGCCATTTCATCTCACGCCTCAGGGAAAATGTGTGGCCTTTGTACCACCTCTTGAAGAAGTCAGAGCACTTTGCTTGGACCATTGAGGCCGAGGAGGCCCTCGCCAAGTTGAAATCCATGTTGACCTCGCCTCCGAATCTCGTGGCACCAAACCCAACCGAGCACCTCTTACTCTATGTCTCCAACACTACTTCCTTGGCCATCCGGTAACTGTGGTTTCATCTTTTCCTCTTAGAGATAATCCAGAACCAGGAAGCCGCCAGGAGAACTGCCAAGTGGTCGGTCAAGCTCATGGGCGAGACTCTCACCTACGCACCATGCAAAGCCATCAAGTCTCAGGCATTGGCAGATTTTATCACTGAATGAACTGATACCCAGCTCCCTCCAGTGCAGATTCAGGCAGAGTTGTGGGCCATGTATTTTGATGGCTCACTGATGAAGATGGGGGTGGGCGCTAGCCTGCTCTTCATCTCACCACAAGGAGTCCACATGAGCTACATGATCCAGCCGCACTTCACTGCCTCCAACAATGTTGCCAAGTACGAAGCTCTCGTTAATGGCTTATGCATCACCATCAAGCTCGGAGTTTGACACCTCGACATTCGTGGCAACTCACAACTCATGATCGACTAGGTCATGAAAGCCTCGAGCTGCCATGATCCTAAGATGGAAGCCTACTACAAGGATGTTTGCAAGTTGAAGGACAAGTTCTATGGCCTCGAGCTCAACCACATTGCACGAAGGTACAACGAAGCCGCTGATCAGCTAGCAAGGGTTGCATCAACTCGAGGCACCGTCCCACCCGACATCTTCTCGAGGGACCTGTCCGAGCCCTCCGTCGACCGTGGCACTGGGGCTGAGATCACCCCACAAAAAATCGAGCCTCCCTCCTCGACCGAGGCCACCTCAACAGGGCTGAGGTCATGGAGATTGACGGATCGCCCCCCGCTTCTGAGTCTTGAGCCTGACTGGCGCACACCCTTTCTCGATTGTCTTATTTGAGGGGAGCTCCTAGAAGACCAAACCGAGGCCTGACGGATCGCTCGACGGCTCAAAACCTACATCCTCTTTGGCGACGACAAGAAACTTTACCAACGAAGTCCCATGGGCATTCTCCAGCACTGCATCACCATCGAGGAGGCCAGGAAGTTGCTCAAGGAACTACACTCGGGGCTTGCGGTCACCAAGACGCACCAAGAACCCTCATCAGCAATGCTTTTTGGCAAGGCTTCTACTGGCCGACTGCCATCTCCGATGCCATCAACCTCATCCGCTCATGCGAATGGTGTCAATTCTATGCCAAGCAGATGCACCTTCCCACCCATGCTCTACAGATGATCCCCATCATGTGGTCGTTCGCTGTGTGGGGGCTCAACCTCATTAGACCTCTAAAGAAGACAATAGGGGCTTCACATATTTGCTGGTCACCATTGAAAAGTTCACCAAGTGGATTAAGGCTCGACCCATCACCAACATTTGGTCTGAACAGGCGGTTTCATTCTTCACCGACATCATCCATCGCATCAGGGCCCCCAACGTCATCATCACCGACAATGGCACATAATTCAATGACAAGAAGTTCTTGGACTTCTGCGACCACCACCACATCCATGTGAATTGGTCCGTAGTAGCCGACCCTCGAACTAACGGCCAGGTTGAGCGTGCCAATGGCATTATTTTACATGGCCTCAAGCCAAGGATCTTCAATCGCCTCAAGAAGTATGCGATGCTACCATGACAAGCATGTGCACAAGAGGGACCTCCAAGTTGGCGACCTCGTCCTCCGACGACGACAGAGTAACAAGGGCCACCAGAAGCTAACTCCGCCATGGGAGGGTCCCCACATCATCGCCGAGGTGCTGAAGCCAAGAACCTACAAGCTATCGAACGACAAGGGCGAGACCTTCACCAACACATGAAACATCGAACAACTACGTCGCTTTTACCCCTATGGCCTTGAGGCCTTGTACATTTCTTGCATTATGTACAGCTGTAGCATCATGAATGAATAAATGAAAATGACTTCGATTTAGCATGCTTTCTTACTCATATAAGGTAGCCTCGACTCTGCTTCCTTAGAGTCGAGCCTCCCTGGGGGCTACAAGGGGGAACCCCCCGAAGTCCCCAAAAAACTCGCATGTTTTTTTAAAACTCGATGTCCTTCTTCCTCTCCTACGCTTCAACGTTCTACCTTTACTTAGTCAAAAATGCCTCAAAATCCCTAAGGGTTGAGGGTTGTTGAGCCGGGAGCTCGCCTACACCCCTGCTCTACGGTACCTCCACTCTCTTTCCCCCTCAAGGGACTTGAACACACATCAAAAACTTAGTAAAAGTAAGAATCAAGCAAAAAATAGATAAGAAACTTGAGATAAAAACATTCAAAAGGTATCTAGCATGATGCACATTGTTTTTAAAGCCCCCCAGGGCCATGATATCACCAAGTCATTAAACTAACCTATTACACAAGCTTCTTTTGCCCAGGTTTGGCTCACAGGCCGGCGTTGTCATCGAAGCTAGGAGAAAGGACTTCAGGCTCAAAAAGCTTCGCCAACTGCTCCCTCGGCTCCTCGGCCTTCTTGATCAAGGCTCGATGCACATCCTCGTTCTCAACATCTGTCTTGTCGGGGTCAAAGACGAAGCCATGGGAGACGACGCCCATGTCATAGGTGAAGCCGGAGTAAACGACCGCCATTTCTCGCTTCATAGGTGAATGTTTTATTTCCACGCCGGGGCGCTTTCGCAAGAATAAGTTGATAGCCCTTCGGCCCACTTTGAAATTGCTAATCGATTCACTTACTTCGGACTTTGACCCGTACTCTGGTGCTTTGCTAGAATGGCTTCTGGGTGTTATAGAACGCCATCCCCCCAACTTTGTGGTTGAAAAGGCTAAATATAAGGCTAAAGCCCTTTAGCTTCGGTACACATGCATTTAGGTGTTATAGAACGCCGTCCCCCCAACTTTTTTGCTAAAGAGGTTTTGAAACAAGATTTAGCCTTTTCGCTTCTTGTTCTTTTTTCTCTTTTTTTACATTCGTTCTTCGAATGGAGCACCATTCACCTGCTTACAACTTCGCATATGATACATGCAAGTGCATGAATTAAAATTTTTTTCATGAAATGGTTGGCTGGAACGTCCTCGAGTTCCACTGCGTTCGCATGGTAACTTTGTGCTTCTCATGTCCCAGGCACCCTTGGTATGATGAACCTTTCGGTGCTAGGCTCTTGGGCATGTTGTGCTTGTTGACTCTCTAGGTGATTCGCAAGGATTTCGTGGAGCCGAGCGATTTGGCTTACTTCAACAAACGGATGTGGTGCCCAATGCAAAGCGCAACCTGACTGGTCTGTAAGCCATTCCTGGGACACCGGTGCTTCACTCGGCTTTTACTGGTCTTGAGAAATGCCTTGGCCAAGCACCCAGTCCCACTACCGCTGAAAAAAGCCCATTTGCTACACATCCTATGCATAGCTCTCTGGATGATTTGTCAAAGGTGTTCTAAAGCACCAAGTCCGAAGCCTATATGATCCCAAATCCTCCCATTCCTATCTTCTCCCAACCAGAGCTGTTCTACTGAGCCTGGGTGACCTCAGTGTGGCTGGTGGAATGTTTGTGTTTTGTGTTTGATATGACAAGGCGCTTAGTGATGTTTTATAGGGAGTTCTTGGCGGCCGGTTGCACATAATGACATGATCCCATTTGATGCTCATTGAATTTTCATGTACCTTTAGTTGGGTGGTGGGTGTGATATGCCTGATCACTTTCATTATTGGTCGGGTATGCTTACATTATTGTGCCTAGAACTGCATTGCGACCATTATTTGGTGGTCGGTTGGTGGTAATTTTCATGCTTTTGAACTTATGCACGCCTCTTGAGCGGCATGATGTCCCCCTAAGCCAGATTTGGTTTCATTATCTTGACTTACAGGAACGCGTATAACGGCTTCGCGTAAATAGCAAATTTGATCGCTTGCCATATTCGGCTTTTGGATCGTGGAGACCATTTTCGGTGCCTGGTCGAGTACTCGTCAGCACTCAGATTCGGCGTTTTTGCCTTAGTGTTGTCTTTGCCTTTTTTGGCTAATGTTATGTGGCTACCATATTCGGTGCTCACTTGGTTGCTTGCAACCTTAATTTTGTACTACCGAATATTAGAGCGGATGATCTTAGTCGCTCTTTTTGGCGTTGATCGGCTCCGTGTGCAAAATAGTTTGGGGGAACCGAATGTGAATTAGCATTAAACGGGTACAAAGGACTGTCTCATTAAAAAACCTCACACCTCCAAAAAGGCTTCCACAGTGAGGAAAAAGAGTGCAGCCCCCCAAATGTCTTTAATTGTTCGGCCAAAAGGGAAAAAATAAAATTACTACCCATTTCGGGCAGCGAATCTTCATGCGTAAAAGCACCAAAGGTTGTCGGCGTTCCAGGTATGAGCGTATTCGACACCTTCTTCATTCATCAAAGTGTAGACGCCTGGCTTGATCATCTTCACGATGATGAATAGCCCGTACCATTGTGACTAGAGCTTACCCTGCTTGTTTGGGTGACGAATCAGCACTAAGTCCCCCGGATATATATCTTCCTTAGTATTCTTTGGTATCTCCAGGCCTTTGTTTCTTGATGGTATTTGTTGAGGTTTTCTGCTACTTTAAGTTTGCAGTTCTTGGCAGTTTCGATCTCTACAAATCTTTGGATTGGGGTGGTGGCTGCTATTTCTGTTCTGAACGAACCCAACTTCATTTCTTCTGGAGTAATGGATTCTTCAACGAATAGGAGCCTGAATGGCGTAAAATCGGTCGCCCTTGACTTGGAGACATTATGAGCCCAAACAATGGTAATGAGGACCTATGCCCACTTTCCTTTCTCCTTGTTGTCATTGATGATTTTCGAGACCAAGGTGAATATTTCTTCATTGACTCTTTCAACTGCACCATTTGATTCGGGATGATTGACGGATGTGAAAGCTAGTTTGATACCGAGCTCTTTGTGGAAAGTTCTAAACTACGATGAATCAAACTATTTCCCATTATCAACTGTGATGTATGCTGGTACCCTGAATCTACAAACAATCCTCTGCCACACAAAGTTGATCAAAGTGGTTGATGTTATCTTCGCCAATGCCTTAGCTTCTATCCACTTGATGATGTATTCGAGCGAACTGCCGCATATTTCAAGTTTCCTGGGGCCACCGAAAGGACGCCTACAATGTCAACCCCCCATCGTTGCAATGGCCAAGTTGGGTAAATGGGCGAGGTTGGATTCGCATGCAAGTTTTGCTTCTTGGCGAACATTTGGCAAACTCGACACGTCTTAACGATTTGCTTTGCATCTTCGGCCACTTATGGCCACTAGAAACCCTGCCTCATTGCTCTATGTGCTATCTCATGAGGTCCCCTGTGAGCTCCACACATTCCCGAATGTATCTCATTTAGCAACTGAATGCCTTCGTCTTTGCTGATGCACTTCAATTTTGGTGCCACCACCCCTTCTTTGTACAGAGTTTCGCCGATGATTGAATACTATTTTGTGCATTCGGTGTTCTTCTTTCTTTGACGTAGGCTCATAGGTACCAGTCAAGAAGGCCCAGATTGGTGCCCTCCAGTCATTGCTTGCGATTGCGTGAATTGCTGCTGGCTGGTCCTCTTCCTCTTCGATGGACTTGATTGTCAGGACCTGGAAAAATACATTCGGAGGCAAAGGCAAGTTTTGAGCTATAGCTTTTGCCAGTTCATTAGCTTTGGCATTCTCAGCTCATGGGATATACTTCAAAGTGAAGACCAGGAAATATTTTTCCATTTTCCTGACTACTGCCAAGTACTTGATTAATTCGTTCTCTCTTGCAGTGTACTCTTTCTGCACATGACCCACGACCACCTGTGAATCAGATTTGATGATGCATCTGTGAAAGCCCAAGGCCCTCAATTTTCTAAGTCCTAGCAGCACTGCTTCATATTCGGCGGTATTGTTGGTTGTCAGAAATTGAAGCCTTGTAGCGTACCGGATTTTTGGCCCATTTGGTGTTGTGAGCACCGCAGATATGCTAATGCCTGCGGGGCAGCAGGCTCCATCACAATGCATTGTCCACACCAGCTCTTCGAACTGCCAGGTTGTGTCATCTGCACTAGGTGTCCAATCAACTATGAAGTCAGCAATTGCCTGAGACTTGATTGCGGATCTATGCTTGAAATCTATCACAAACTCATTCAACTTGGCAGCCCATTTGCCCACACGGCCGATTGCTTTGGTATTGCGAAACAAGGAATCCAACGGCTGAGCTGACAGTACTCAGATGTGGTGTGCCTGAAAATAATGCTTTAGCTTTCTGGAAGCCATGACCACTGTATATGCAATTTTCTCCAGCTTTGAATAGTTCAGCTTCACGTCGGGTAGGGCCTCAGACATGAAGTAAATTGGGAACTACTTCATCTTTCCCTCGTGCTCTTTCTCCTCTACCAACACCGCGCTTACAACCACCGGTGAAGCTATTAAGTAAAGTAATCGTACCACGTCTAGCGTAGGTTTGGATAATGTTGTCAGCTTTGTCAGATAGGCCTTGAGATCATCGAAGGCCTGCTGTTGCTCTGTCCCCACTCAAATTTGTCAGCTTCTCTCAATGCCCTGAAGAATGGTAATCCCCTTTCGGCTGATCTTGAGATGAACCTGCCAAGGGACGCGATTCGACCCGTTAGCTTCTGTACTTGCTTCTTAGATTTGAGTGGCTTCATATTTGCTTATCTGGGTTCGCTTCTATGCCTCTGGCTGACACAAGACAACCCAACAACTTCCCTTTGCTTATGCCGAATATGCACTTTTTCGGATTCAATTTCAAGCCACTGGACCACAAGTTGGTGAATGTCTCCTTTAAGTCTTCGATGTGTGTCTGCTTCTTGTCACTTTTGACAACTGTGTCATCAACATAAGCGATGAAGTTGCACTTTTTATTTTGCTCGTAGAACACTTCATCCGTCATTCTGGAGAAAGTTGGTCCCGCGTTCCTGAGACCCTCTGGCATTCGCTTATAACAATAAGTACCACCAGGGGTGATAAAACTTGTCACACCCTGATTTCAAAGGAATGAAACCAAGGCAAAAGCATGTGCGCCCAGAACAATTACACACATGAATGATAAATTACATGGTCCAATAAGCACAGCGTTCGAATATAACATAGTATAACATTTACATCGTACCATTATTACATAACTGTCATCAGAGTAAAGTGGAATATAAATCACATCGTCCAAAGCAAGAAACAACTAAAATGATGTAGACGTAGTGACTCCATCTCTCCATAGGAAGGTCGATGGCAGCATCACGACGCCTAGTATCCCGGATAGTTCTTAGGGAAGTCATCATCCGAGTCATCACTTGAGCATCCTTTTGTTGGTGAATGAGCAAGGGTGAGTTCCATGTAGAAACTCAACAAGTACAGGCAGAAAGTAATGACATGCAAGGCTAAAATAAGGTACAACTAAAAGGTAGACTGTGGTAGTATTTTAAAGTTAAACAATTAAGATTTAACAAATTGCAACCTATTCTCTGATCATCTTGGTTGAAGCACCTAACCCATTATTATGGTTCAAGTAGCATTAATGTGTCATTTAACATCATAGATATAAACATATATCATTAAGCATCATTAAACATGAGATAGACATCTCAAGGGAACACAGGACAGCCATCCAGATAAAGCCCGAGGTAGCAACCCCACAACATCACCACGATTTAATAGCTTACAACCACTTGGCTAAATCATGCGAGGATCTGGGCCGCTCATGACCATGAGCATGGACGATATACTGATTTTAACTCTACACAGAGGTGTACACTTTCACTACAGATTGTGATTACTCTTTATACCGGCAGAGGTCACAATGAGGCTTTTCACAGTGTCATGGGCAGTGACAACCCGCCAGCAATGAGTCCAAGCATATTGGTGACTTCACCATGAGGTCACACCCATCATGGATCCCAAGCCCCTCCCATACTACAACTTATAAACACCCCAGTGACCATAGCTATAGCCACCCATCGGTAAGCTATCCAACATGCCCATGATGGTCCTGCTAATAGACCAAGCTAGTGCCCATTAGCCTGGAGATGTATGGAAGTCCTAGGTTGCCGCTCCACAAAAGGATCTCAAGGGGGGAGGAGATACGGATGCCCCCATCGCTATGAGCCCACTGACATTCGTTCCCCCTTCATTCACCGCCAACCAACGATGTGGAAATGCATCAACTTCTCCAACCGTCGAACCCAAGAGCCCAAGGCTCTAACAGGTTAAGAAGCAAGTTTTATCTTCATTAAATGGTGAAAGGTGAGACAGAGCACTAGCAACCTAAAACCTATCAACTAAAACCCCCATGGGATATCTTTGGGTAAAGTGGCTAGCAATTCCTATGGTTTGCCAATTTAAGACACATGCAACGTATTTAAAAAGTGAATAGGTGCAACATGATCAAAGGTGCCTACACTTGCCTTAGTTGATGTCCTGCTGCACATAGTCCCTGGGTCATGCTGATCCTTGTTCACCCACGTCTCATTCTCTATACGCCACATTCATCACACACGAGCAATACATGCAAACAAATGCACTTTAATTAGAATAGTACACCAAAACATGATAATAGTAGCAGACAATAGCATAGAACTGTTCTTCTCATAGAGACAATTCCAAAAACTATAAGACCACTAAAAACGGAGCTAAAATATGAAAGTTATGGCCTAAACAAGACTAGGGTCTAATCTGCAGAAAACAAGACTGAAATCTAAATACTTTTGAACTGTGAAGGACTGGATCATAATTAAAGGAAACTACAGGGGCCTTTCTGCAAAAGTGCCAGGGCCGGGCATTGACGGCGGTGACCGCGGCGTGGCGGCACTGGATTGGCTGGGTCCTGTGGACCGGTCGTGGACCAACCCCGTGGACCAAGTCCATGGGTCCACGGTGGACCGGCGGCGAACGGGGCTTGACTCCCGGCGACCTTGGCCATGGTCGCCGGCAGGGCTGCGGGGCATGCGGGGCCAAGGAAAGGTCACGCACACGTTGCGTCCACGCACATGCACACGCACGCGATACGCGGCACGGTCACAGCGGGACAAAGCCGGAGCGGCGGGGCGGCGCGCGACGACGAGCGGCGGCGGCGGCGCTTCTGCGATGGTGGCCACGGAGGGCATATTCATGACCCTCGTGGTCAAGCGGAGCTCGGGCACGTGCTCACCTTGGTGGCGGATGGCGGGTATGGCAGCTAGGGTTTTGCGTTTTGGCAAAACCGGGTGGCGGCGGGCTAGGGTTGGCGAAAGGCAGCACTGGGGGCTGCGCCTGGGCTTTACAGGCACGGGGGGCGATCCTCGGCTCGCGTGCGGGCCCGAGCACGTGGGAGGAGTCGGGGTCCGGCTCGGTGTCCGTCTCCTTGTTGGTGATGACACAGTTGCTGTGGGCCCCACTCTAGTGGGCCCCACCTATCAGCGTTGGTGGGCGGGCTACGCTGCGCTGACACCAGCGACTGATGCGGTGCTGACGCAAGCGAGCAGCGGCGCTTGCTGGATAGGCCCATAGCGCGCGCGTGCGGCTGAGCGAGCCACGGCTGCTGGCTTCGCTGCTGCGCTGCTGGCTGGCCAGGCCGCGGCCTGGCTAAGCTAGCTAGCTGGCCTGGCCGCTGGTGGCCAAGGCTGGCCTCTGCCGGCTGGCTGCTGCTGCAACTGCCTTGGCCATGGCTGGCCACTGCTGGCCATGGCCGGCTAGGACTGGCCAAACTTGGCCAGTTGAGGCTATGTGTAGCTAGGGTCCACTAGGGACTGGCCTAGGCTAGTTAGACTAGGTTAGGTTAGTTTAGGAAGAGGGGACAAGTTAGAGCATGTTAGGAACTAGAAAGCAAAGCAACAATTAAACAACAAGCTCAAACAAGTCAACCATAAAACTATGCAGCAGCATGAATGCAACAATGCATGGTTTCTAACATGCTATATATTTTAAAAGTAATTCATAAAACATTTATAAGTGGCCTATAAATGTAAGGCATCTATTCAAAATTAAAATCAAATTCAATTAACCTTTTCAAGTTAAAAATCAAGGTGTTAGAAACCTACCCCCTTAAAAGAATCTTGTCCTCGAGATTAGAAGACTCAAGAAACAACTCTAGATATTCTGCCCTTAGATCCTCTTCTTTTTCCCAAGTAGCCTCATCCTCTGAGTGATACTTCCACTGCACTTTGCACCACTTGATAACCTTGCTTCTAGTGACTCTCTCGGCTGTCTCAAAATCTTGGATGGACTCTCATCATAAGTCAAATCCTTCTACAAATCCACTTCCTGTATAGGCAACTCCTCTTCTTTGAGCCTCAAACATTTCTTGAATTGAGAAACATGGAACACATTATGCACATTGGATAGGTAAGCTGGCAACTCAAGCTGATAAGCTACTTCTCCTCTCCTTTGTAGAATCTTGAAAGGACCAATGTACCTCTGAGTTAACTTTCCCTTGACCTTGAACCTATTGAGATTCCTCATTGGAGACACTTTAAGATAGACATAGTCACCTACTTCAAACTCATGCTCTCTTTGATGAACATCTGCATAACTCTTCTATCTGGACTGAGCTGCTTTCAGATTATGCCAAATCACTTGGACCTGCTCTTCTGCTATCTTCAAAGCATTAGGACCAAAAACTTGTCTCTCTCCAACTTAATTCCAGAACAAGGGTGTTCTACACTTTCATCCATACAATGCTTCAAAGGGAGACATCTTGAGACTAGCCTGATAACTACTATTGTAAGAGAATTCAGCATAAGGCAAATTATTGTCCCAACTGTCATTGGACTCCAGGGCGCAGGCCCTCAACATATCTTCTAGAATCATATTAACCCTTTTTGTCTGACCATCTGATTGTGGATGATAAGTTGAACTAAACCTTAACTCGGTTCCCAAAGCTTCATGTACCTTCTCCCAAAACTTGGAAGTAAACTGTGTGCCTCTATCTAAAATGATCCTCTTAGGAACTCCATGAGCACACACAATTCAAGCCATATACTTCTCAGCTAACTGTGCTCTAGTATAAGTGGTCTTGATAGGTATGAAATGAGCAACCTTGGTCAATTGATCCACTATGATCCAAATAGAATCAAAACCTCTTTGAGTTTGAGGTAATCCCATAATAAAATCCATACTGATTTCATCCCACTTCCATTCAGGTATCTTCAATGGCTGCAACAATCCTGCTGGCCTCGGATGTTCTACCTTTACTCTCTAACAAGTATCACACAAGGCCACATACTCCCCAATGTCTCTCTTCATACCTTTCCACCAATAGTGTCCCTTCAGATCCTGGTACATCTTAGTAACTCCAGGGTGAA
This sequence comes from Bothriochloa decipiens, assembly GCA_023333625.1. Taxonomy (NCBI): domain Eukaryota; kingdom Viridiplantae; phylum Streptophyta; class Magnoliopsida; order Poales; family Poaceae; genus Bothriochloa; species Bothriochloa decipiens. Next base: position 26,383,559 of record CM041639.1, on the reverse strand, counting down.
TAGAGTAAGATGACTCATGGCACTCCTAAAGAATAGTATACTTGATTTTCTGAACATCAGGCACAACCAACTTGTGCTTATACCAGAGTGTCCCTTCTTCATCAACACTAAATCCTAGGGCTCCATCTTGACTAACCAACTTGACAATCTCCTATAGTTTCTCATCAGTTTTCTGACCCTTCCTGATCTCCTAATCAAGTGTTGGTTCCACATCCATAGAAACTCCCTGAGTGTTTGCAACAAACCCCAAGTTGAGATACTCGAATTCAGCTAGCAACTCTTGAGGTAATTCCATCACTTCTAACATGTTCAACTGACTCTTTTGACTCAAAGCATCAGCTACAACATTAGCTTTACCAGGATGGTAGAAAATTTCTAGATCAAAATCATTAATCATTTCTAACCATATTCTCTGCCTTAAGTTCAAGTCCATCTAAGTGAATATGTACTTCAAGCTCTTGTGATCCATGTAAATGTTACACCTGTGACCAAGGACATAATGTCTTCAAATCATAAATGAATACACTACAGCTGCTAATTCCAGATCATGAGTTGGATAATTCAATTCATGTTTCTTCAACTATCGAGAGGCATAAGCAATGACCTTACCCTCTTGCATTAACACACAACCCAAACCATGTCTAGATGCATCACAATAAATAGAGAAGTCCTTTGTCATATCTGGCAGAGCTAACACTGGTGCTGTTGTCAACCTCTTCTTCAATTCCTCAAAGCTGGCTTGACACTGTTCTGTCCACTTGAATGGTTTATCCTTGTCAAGCAAAGTAGTCATAGGTTTAGCTATGGTAGAGAACCCATCAATGAACCTCCTATAGTATCCTGCCATTCCCAGAAAACTCCTGATATCCTTGACATTCTGAGGTGGACACCACTTAAGCACATCTGTAATGTTCTTAAGATTAACTGTAACTCAATCCTTGGAAATAACATGCCTAAGAAAAGAAACTTCACTCAACCAGAAGTCACACTTGCTGAACTTGGCATAAAGTTGATGTTCCCTCAACTTCTGCAACACTAATCTGAGATGCTCTTCATGTTCTTGCTCATTCTTGGAATAAATCAGAATATCATCAATGAAGACAACCACAAACTTATCAAGATACTCCACAAAAACTTTATTCATCAAGTACATAAAGTAAGATGGAGCATTGGTCAACCTGAAAGACATCACTTTGTACTCATACAAACCATATCGGGTGGTGAAAGCAGTCTTTGGTATGTCACTAGGTCTAATCCTCAGCTGATGGTAACCTGACCTCAGGTCTATTTTAGAAAAGACACTAGCTCCCTTCAACTGATCAAATAGATCTTCAATTCTAGGTAAGGGGTACTTATTCTTAACAGTCACCTCATTCAGAGATCTGTAATCTACACCCTCTATGTTCCATCTTTCTTTTCTACTAAGATTACCGGGGCTCCCCAAGGTGATGAACTAGGTCAATGTAACCCTTAGACTATAATTCTCTAAGTTGTGACTTAAGTTCTTCTAGTTCATTAACAGCCATTCTATAAGGTCTTTTAGCTATGGGTGCAGGACCAGGTAACAAATCAATGATAAACTCAATCTCTCGTTCAGGTGGCATACCTGGAAAATCCTCTAGAAAGACATCTGGAAACTCATTGACAACTCTGATGTTCTCCAATGGCTCACCGCTAACATGATTCACTATTCTTTGATTCTTGGATGGCAGAGGAATCACAACATCAACCACATCTCCATCAGGTGCAGTCAAGCTCACTATCCTTTCTGAACATTTAATATTTGCTTTCCACTTGTTTAACCAACTCATTCCCAAAATAAGATCAAGACCATTTGACTCAAGCATTATAGGACTAGCAGGAAACTCTAACCCCCTTAAATTAATCTTTATATCTAGACACCAAACATTTGATCCATATTTCCCCCAGGTGTTTTAACATTCATAGCTCTAGGCATAAGTTGGGTAGCAATACTATGTTTGCGAACAAAATGACTACCAATGAAAGAATGTGATGCGCCAGTATCAAATAGAATTGAAGCTGGATGAGAATCAACAAGAAATGTACCAAGCACCACATTTGTAGCTTCCTCAGTAGTCTCCACCTTAACATGCTTCACCTTCCCAAAATTCTGCGGCTTCTGATTCTGGGGGCATCCATTGGCATAGTGCCCACCTTGCCACACATGAAGCAAGCATTGCTAGGAACATTGTTGGGCTTCACAGGTGCATTTTTGGGAGCATTCTGGTGAGGAGCCTGATTGTTCGGATGAGGGGCTTGGTTGTTCTGACGCTACACTTCATTACTGTCGTTGCTGGAGTTGTTGTTGCGCTGACCTCCCTGCTGTGCCTGATTCTTCCCATACTGATAAGAAGAACCCTGCTGGTAGTTCTAGAAGTTATTGAAGCAAGGATGGTTGCTGCTTCCCTAATCTTGGTACTTGCTGGCCTTCCTCTTCTTCTTCTTGTCCTCCATCTTGTTGCACATGCTCTTAAGCACAATGGCCCTATCAACCATTTCCTGGAAATTGGCATACTTGATGTTTGCCATCATGTAAGAGAGTCCATCATTAAGCCCTACCAGAAAGTGATCTTGCTTATCCTAGTCTTGCTCAACATCCCTAGGTGAATAGCGAGACAAAGCAATGAACTTGTCATGGTACTCACAAATAGACATGGAGCTCTGCTTTAGATTAGCAAACTCCTTCTTCTTTAGCTTCACTAGTCCAACTGGAACATGGAACTCCTTGAACACCTCAGTGAACTACGCCCAAGTGATGGTGTCAGGAGCTACATGAGTAAAGCAGTATCAATCCCACCAAGAAGCGACTGCTCCCTGTAGCTGTCCAGATCCATAGAGAACCTTCTCCCTATCATTGCACTGAGCGATCTCCAATTGTTTCTCCACATCCTTCACCCAATCCATAGCAACAAGAGGGTCAGAGGAATGAGAGAACAAAGGTGGGTGCCCCTTCAAGAACTCACTGCGCCTGTCCCTGGGTGGTGGTGGAGCATTCTGATTGTTGTACTGATTCTGGACTTGGTTCATCACCATGTTCTGCTGCAGCATGTTCATCATGCCATTCATGCCCTGCATGAACTGAGTTTGCATGGCCATCATCTGCTCCATGGTAGGTGGAGGAGGTAGTGGTAGAGGGTTCTGGTTGTTCCCAGCAGCTCCATTGGCACCACCAGTGTTGTTGGTCCTCCTGGTGTTCACCATCTGATGTAAATGAATAGCAGGGTATAAGGATATGCAGTCTCAATATATATCTGTGCTGAATATAAACTGTGAATGTAACTGCAACATAATATACTGTCTCCTTATATCAATAACCGATCTGACATAACCTCCAGTAACATAACCACTGACAAAAAGCAAGTATATAATCTCTAAACTGATAGCTAATATGAACAAGTGATAGCAGGCTATGATAGAATAACTGATATGATGAAGCAGAAAGAGAGGTAAAGCACATTATATAAAGATAGACCCAAACCCCAAATTACTAAACAGAATCTTAAACTTATATAAATATTATAGTGTGGACATCACCCCACAACTTATCTCAATCATTACAAAGACACAAATCATCCATAGTTCATAATGATAAATAAGTTCTTACACCAATAAAGCAAAGCACACTAGCACACTCGCACTAGACTCACCACAGACTCGATAAGCTAAACGTTTAACGTGCTAACATAGCATTATTTATTACATGAAAGGGACATCCTAGTCAATCCTAGTACGTCCTCTAGCTGCTCCGTAGGGGATGGGGTCACGTGCAGGCGACAGAGCAGGCCACTGTGGTGGTGGTGGCTTTACTCCAGTGAGCTGTGTCTCCAGCTGAGCAATCCTCCTCTGGTCCTCCTTTGACATGGAGCTCCAAGAGAGTGAATTTCAGCTCCATGTTCAGATGTGCCATGATCTGAACAGTGGCACACAGCCTCGGGTCCTCCCTAGTAGTAGTAGTGACTCTAGCAGCAATCTGACCACGAGTGCGGTGAGGGTAGTAGCGGCAAGTGTCCTCACTGATCAAGTGGAAGTACTGCTCCCTATAAGCAAACAGGGCCTGACGTGCTGCATCTGTAATCCCTGCTAGCTGAGTAGCTCTATCTGCAGGCGTCGTGTGGACGAAAGTAACTCAGAGAGCATGAATAGTGGGGTTGGGGCACCCAACATAGCACCCAACCCTCCAAATTCCATGTAGATGGGATAGCTCCAGAACTCGCTGCGGTACTCCACTTCGACCATCCCATGGCTGCAGAGCTGGTGAAGAAGCCTCATCAGGTGGGTGTAAAAGAAGTCATCACCACCATCATGAACAGTGAGGGTGATGATCCAGCCATCGTGTGCATGGTACACTCCCTAGACTCCATGTCCTCCTGGCCCACCTGGACCTCCTAGTCCTCCAGCACCTGACGCCCTAGGGCCTCCTACACCTGGTCCTCCAGCACTAGGTCCTCCTCCTGGTGCTCCTGGCTACTGCTCAACCTGGTCCTCTGCCTACTGCTGCTGCAGAACAAGAGCCTAGCACTGAACATACTGACCCCCGAGTCCGAGGATCACACCATGGTCAGGGTCCTGGCTTGGATGAAACTCGTAGTGGTGCACGCGTTCAGTCATCGGGTACTCAATGAGATGCCACGAACGATGGTAGCCAGTGGAGCTCTTGCAGCAGGACAAAAGCTAGCGCACCATCTACTAGTATGCAAAGATCAAAGACATGCAGCAAATAGTTAATAGACCATGATAGAAGAAATAAATATGTCTATGATCAAAGGATAATATATATATAGTGCATGCATAAATATCTAGAGATAATGATATAAAAGCTATAAATAAATTGAAGCAAGAATAGCATGCATTCTGTGGTATGTGTAGTAAAACAAAACAACATAATGAAATCATCATAAGGACAAAAGCATGGTAGTAACTATAAGATAAGGTAATAATGATCAATGGGATAGTAATGAAAGCTGGAGTAAATGCATATCAAGATAATGAATGATATAATAAATGGAACATGCTAAAATATGATGAGATATGCAATATCTTATATAAGTCAACCTAAGATGGCCATTTCTAACTAAGGCTTCATGATCCTACGGTCAACACGGCTCTGGTACCACAATGTTGTTAGCTTCGCCAGATACGCCTTGAGATCATCGAAGGCTTGCTGTTGCTCTGGTCCCTACTCGAATTTGTCGGCTTCTCTCAACGCCTTGAAGAATGGTAAACCCCTTTTGGCTGAGCTTGAGATGAACTTGTCGAGGGATGCGATTCGACCCATTAGCTTCTGTACTTGCTTCCTAGATTCAGGTGGCTTCATGTTTACTATAGCAACAATGTTATCTGGGTTCGCTTCTATGCCTCTGGCTGACACAAGACAACCCAGCAACTTCCCTTTGCTTATGCTAAATATGCACTTTTCCGGATTCAATTTCAAGCCACTGGACCACAAGTTGGCGAATGTCTCCTTTAAGTCTTTGATGTGTGTCTGCTTCTTGTCACTTTTGACAACTATGTCATCGACATAAGCGATGAGGTTGCGCTTTTTGTTTTGCTCATAGAACACTTTGTCCGTCACTCTAGAGAAAGTTGGTCCCACGTTCCTGAGACCCTCTGCATTCGCTTGTAACAATAAGTACCACCAGGGGTGATAAAACTTGTCACACCCTGATTTTGAAGGAATGAAACCAAGGCAAAAGCTCATGTGCACCCAAAACAATTACACACATGAATGACAAATTACATGGTCCAATAAGCACAGTGTTCGAATAAAACATAGTATAACACTTACATCATACCATTATTACATAACTTCATCAGAGTAAAGTGGAATATAAATCACATCATCCAAAGTGGGAAACAACTAAAATGACGTAGACGTAGTGACTCCATCTTTTCACAGGAAGGTCAACGGCAGCATCACGACGCCTAGTATCCCGGATAGTTCTCAGGGAAGTCACCATCCGAGTCATCACTTGAGCATCCTTTTGTTGGTAATGAGCAAGGGTGAGTTCCATGTAGAAACTCAGCAAGTACAGGCGGAAAGTAATGACATGCAAGGCTAAAACAAGGTACAACTAAAAGGTAGACTGCGGTAGCATTTTAAAGTTAAACAATTAAGATTTAACAAATTGCAACCTATTCTCTAATCATCTTGGTTGAAGCACCCAACCCGTTGTTATGGTTCAAGTAGCATTAATGTGTCATTTAACATCATAGATATAAACATATATTATTAAGCATCATTAAACATGAGATAGACATCTCAAGGGAACACAGGATAGCCATCCCGATAAAGCCAGAGGTAGCAACCCCACAACATCACCATGATTTAACAGCTTACAACCATTTGGCTAAATCATGCGAGGATCTGGGCTGCTCGTGACCATGAGCATGGATGATATACCAATTTTAACTCTGCACAGAGGTGTAGACTTTCACTCCAGATTGTGATTACTCTTTATGCCCAAGGCGGCCAACCTCTTAGCCCATTACCGAGATAGGCTGGCAGATGTCACAATGAGGCTTTTCACAGGGTCATGGGCAGTGACAACCCACTAGCAATGAGTCCAAGCATATGGGCGACTTCACCGTGAGGCCGCCCCCATCACGGATCCCTAGCCCTTCCCATACTACAACTTGTAAACACCCCAACGACGATAGCTATAGCCACCCGTCGGTAAGCTGTCCAACCTGCCCATGATGATCCTGCTAATAGACAAAGCCAGTGCCCATTAGCCTAGAGATGTTTGAAAGTCCTAGGTTATCGCTCCAAGAAAGGATCTCTAGGGGGAGGAGATACGGATGCCCCCATCGCTATGAGCCCACAGGCATCCGTTCCCCCCTTCATTCACCGCCAACCAACGATGCAGAAATGCATCAACTTCTCCAATGGCCGAAGCCAAGAGCCCAAGGCTCCAATAGGTTAAGAAGAAAGTTTTATCTTCATTAAATGGTGAAAGGAGAGATAGAGCACTAGCAACCTAAAACCTATCTACTAAAACCCCCATGGGATATCTTTGGGTAAAGTGGCTAGAAATTCCTATGGTTTGCCGATTTAAGACACATGCAATGTATTTAAAAAGTGAATAGGTGCAACATGATCAAAGGTGCCTGCACTTGCTAATGTGAACTAGGGTTCCCGATCTTCCGAAAGGTTCTAATAACTCTCGATTTGGTGGAATCGGGACACAATTTGATCCGGCTTCCGAACAACTCGGCTCTGAACCCCGCAATCGCAGCACCACGTCTCCTCTAGTTATCGACCGTCGAAGCACAGTCGACCTCACCAAGAAGGCTGAGTCCTTTGCCTGCTAATCGAAGAACACAAGCAAGAACATGAAAGAATGCAACCAATTGCAGATGAATGATTAATCTCACGAGTTGGGGTCTCACAAACCGACGGTGCGGCGAAACTGTTGTGAACAGAATAATCTAAGAAAAACCCAAAACCTAATGAGAGAGGCAGCAGCTGGTTATAGAGGTCTAAGGGTCGTCACCACCCCTGGACGTGCCCCCTAATGGGCTCAACAATGATACACGGCCCAACGGACCAAAAATGGTGACGCAGCACCGGAACAGATTCTGGACGCTAACTTGTTTCGATGTTTCCCAATGACTCCAAAGGAATTTTGACCTCAAACCACGCCATTGGCTTCCTTATGAAATTATCTTTCCATCCATAGGTGGATCATCAAAAACGGAGTCCATATGCGTCCTGGGCGTTCGCTTTACTCCACACTAGTCTTGGACTCCGAAATAGGCTCGAAGTCGACTCAGTTTGGGCCTCCATCTTGACTTGGGCACCCTTGTTGGTCCTCCACGCCTCCAAGCCATCCCTTATGCATCCCTTGGTCCTCTCCATGATTTCTAAGTACAATATAATCATTAAGTAGCAATCTATTCTCAAAATCATAAAAAGACTTCCTTAAGAATGAGCTCACCTGTAAATTTAATTGTCGTGCGCGAGCTCTTGTGATTGGACCTTGAATGTCCAGCGGAGGATCATCTTGTGCATCCAATGGAGTGATGTCCTCATCATCCTCCCCCTCTTGAATTGGAGTCGTCCTCGACTTAAGGTCATCTTCTTCTCCCAAATACGGCTTCAAATCTAAAATGTTGAAAGAAGGACTAACCCCGAACTCGGGTGGCAACTCAAGTTTGTATGCATTATCATTTATTTTCTCAATAATTTTATAAGGACCAGCAGCTCTTGGCATTAATTTTGACTTACGCAGCTCTGGAAACCTGGCTTTTCTCAAATGTAACCATACTAAATTACCTGGTTTAAGTTTAAGTTCTTTTCTACCTGTACTACCAGCAATTCTATACTTTTCATTCATCTTTTCAATATTTTCTTTAGTGGTTTCATGTAACTTACGAATAAATTCAGCACGTGCACTAGCATCACTATGTGTTCTTTCATGGGTAGGTAAAGGCAAAAGATCAATTGGAGCACGAGGGTTAAAACCATACACTACCTAAAAAGGACTTACCTTGGTGGAAGAATGTGTCACCCAATTGTAAGCAAACTCCACATGAGGCAAACATTCTTCCCACATCTTTAAATTTTTCTTCAAAATAGCTCTCAGCATGGTGCCCAAAGTGCGGTTCACTACCTCTGTTTGTCCATCTGTTTGTGGGTGACGAGTTGTTGAAAACAACAATTTTGTGCCCAACTTATTCCATAGAGTTCGCCAGAAGTGACTCAAAAATTTGGCGTCGCGATCTAAAACAATAGTAGACGGCATACCATGCAAACGAACAATATCTTGGAAAAAGAGGTTAGCAATATGAGTTGCATCATCACTTTTATGACATGGTATAAAATGTGCCATCTTAGAAAATCGATCCACAACCACAAAAATACTATCCCTTCCCCTCTTGGTCCTAGGCAATCCTAAAACAAAGTCCATCAAAATATCTGTCCAAGGAATAGAAGGAATAGGAAGAGGCATATACAACCCATGTGGATTCAAGCGAGACTTAGCTTTTTGACATGTGGTGCAGCGTGCCATGAACCGCTCAACATCTCTCTTAATCTGTGGCCAAAAGAAATGTGTGGCCAAAACAGCTGCCGTCTTTTTAGCACCAAAATGGCCCATCAATCCTCCTCCTTGCGCTTCCTGTAGTAACAAAAGATGAACAGAACCAACTGGAATGCATAGACGGTTAGCTCTAAATACAAATCCATCATTTATCACATACTTGTTCCACGTACGTCCCTCTTTACAATTCAACAACACATCTTTAAAATCAGGATCAAGCGCATATTGTTCTTTTATTGTTTCAAGCCCAAAAATCTTACAATCAAGTAGGGACAACATAGTATATCGTCTAGATAAAGCATCAGCAATTATATTATCCTTCCCTTTCTTGTGTTTGATAACATAAGGAAAGGATTCAATAAATTCAACCCACTTAGCATGTCGATGATTCAGATTATTTTGAGAACGAAGATACTTAAGTGATTCATGATCTGAATGTATAACAAATTCCTTAGGCCACAAATAATGATGCCACGTCTCTAAAGAATATACAAGAGCATACAATTCCTTATCATACGTAGAGTAATTTAAAATAGGACCATGCAATTTTTCACTAAAGTATGCCACAGGTTTACCATCTTGCATCAAAACACCTCCAATGCCAACTCCACTAGCATCACATTCTAACTCAAAAGTCTTACCAAAGTTTGGAAGTTACAGCAGTGGTGCGTGTGTAAGCTTACCTTTTAACGTCTCAAATGACTCCTCTTGTGCCTTACCCCATTGGAACACCACGCCCTTCTTTGTCAACTCATGTAATGGGGCAGCAAAGGTGCTGAAATCCTTGACAAAGCGGTGGTAGAAACCTGCAAGACCAAGAAAACTCCTCACCTGTGTGATGGATTGGGGTACTGGCCAGCTCCTAATGGCTTCAATTTTTGTCTCATCCACCTCAATTCCCTGTGGAGTAACAACATATCCAAGAAAATAGACTCGATCCGTGCAAAAGATGCACTTCTCAAGGTTACCAAATAAGCGTGCATCGCGTAAAGCATTAAAAATAGCACGCAAGTGATCCATATGTTCATCCAAAGACTTGCTATAAATCAAGATATCATCAAAGTAAACTACCACAAATCACCCAATAAAAGCCCTTAAAACTTCATTCATCAATCTCATAAAAGTACTAGGTGCATTAATTAAACCAAAAGGCATTACTAACCACTCATATAATCCGAATTTAGTTTTGAAAGCTGTTTTCCATTCATCTCCAAGTTTCATTCTATTCTGGTGGTAGCCACTACGCAAGTCAATTTTAGTGAAAATTACAGAGCCACATAACTCATCAAGCATGTCATCAAGCCTAGGAATAGGATGACGATATCGAATAGTAATATTATTAATGGCTCTACAATCAACACACATGCGCCAAGAACCATCTTTCTTAGGAACCAAAATCACAGGAACAGCACAAGGACTAAGGCTTTCTCGTACATACCAGCGGTCCAAAAGCTCTTGGACTTGTCACTGAATCTCCTTAGTCTCTTCAGGGTTGGTTCGATAAGTAGCACGGTTTGGCAATGTCGCTCCCGAAATCAAATCAATTTGATGCTCTATTCCTCTCATAGGTGGCAGCCCCAGGGGTATCTCAGCTGGGAAAACGTCCTCATACTCCTGCAAAAGGTTAGTGACAGCAGGAGGTCTCGAACTAACAACATCATCAAGAGAAAACAAAGCTCGTTTGCAAACCAAAGTATAGCAAATATCATCATCAGAAATTTCAGCAAGGTCACATTTTCTTGCAAGCATAACACCGCCCTTCAATTTAATTTCCTCGACCATAGAATTAGGTGTCAACTTATCCTTTTAGGTGGGTAAACAGAATTTGCAACTTGCTGATTTTTAGATTTAACATCATGCAAACTAGCAGCTCGTTCTTTATCAGCTTGTACAATTTTGGCTAGGGTCATTGGCACCAAAGTAATTTTCTTGCCTTTATGAACAAAAGTGTATGTATTACTTCTACCATGATGAACAGCATCATTATCAAATTCCCAAGGGCGACCCAATAAAAGTGAACAAGCTTCCATAGGTACTACATCACAATCAATGGAATCAACATAGGTACCAATGGAAAAAAAACTCTGTAAGTTTTTGTTACCTTAGCCTTACTGGAATCATTCAACCACTGAATATGGTACAGATGGGGATGTGGGCGTGTAGACAAGTCAAGCTTCTTGACCAAATCTGAACTCACCAAATTATTGTAGCTACCCCCATCAATGATGACACGTGCTCGCCGGTTGTTGATGACAAAGAAAATTTGGAACAAATTGTGGCGTTGCAGCTTCTTAGGTTGTTGTACTTGTGCGCTAAGCACTCGCTGCACAATGACACTCATGTAGGCTGATGTGTCCTTGCTACCAAAGACCTCACCTTCTTCTTGAACATCTTGTTCTTCATCATCATCTTCCACGTCAGAGGTGCTGATGTACCCAACCTCTGTAGCAATGTATGCCCGCTGACTTGGACAGTCCTTTTGCACATGTCCGTAACCATGGCACCGATGACACTGAATGCTAGGAGTGCGTCCTGTTGAGGCAACAGAAGATGCACTCTTCGATGGTTCCCGCACTAAATTTTTACCTGAACCAGAAGGTTGCGCAGAAGACGTCCTCTTGTTCGCTAGTAGAGGCACGCGAAAGGAGGATGCCTTGGGAAACCCCGATGATGCTCCTGTGCGTGGTGTGTATGAGGTGCCAGCCTTGCTCTTGGCCTGCTTATCTCGCCCCTGCAATTCCTTCTCTGCAAGCATAGCAAATTGAAACAACTGGTTGACAATGTTAAATTCCTTATAATCAACTATGTCCTGAATTTCCTCCCTCAAACCCGCATAAAAACGAACAATAGAATCCTCAGTTCCCTCCACTATGCCACAATGCATCAAACCTTTCTGAAGTTCACCATAATAATCCTGCACAGATTTATGTCCCTGTTCTAAACGCATTAGTATTTTACGTAGGTCTCTATGATACGATGGTGGCATAAATCTATCACGCATAGCAAACTTAAGTTCTTCCTACGTATGAGGTTGGCAATTATCTGCAACTAAACCAGTCCACCAAATGATAGCAAAATCTTTAAATTCACTAGTGGCTTGTCTAATGCGATGTTGCTCAGGCACAAGATGGGCACAAAATTTTTGCTCTACTGTCATCTCCCAATCAAGGTATTCCTCGGCATCATAATGTCCCAAAAAAGAAGGTATGGTAAATTTAACCTTAGCATAAGGATCATCGGGAGCATGAGTACGATTACCTCGATGGCGGTTGAAATGTTGAGCGCCACCCATACCTGTGGTATTTGTGCGAAGACGATGACGTAATCTATTTTCTCTTGTCGCTGCTCTATCAACATTACCATCAGCATCATATACCTCATTGCCAGCATTGCTGCCATCATTATTTTCTTCAGGTGGTGGCGGTTCTTCTAAAGCAGTTACCCTATCGGTCAGCGTGGACAATCGTTTATCCAATCTCTCAAGGGTGTTGCCAATCTTGAGATCAATGAGTGCAGCAGTTACAGCCTTGGTAACTGTCTCGTTCAAGTCCTTCTGAGCATTGTTTATAGCAGATTGTAGTTGCTCTTGGCTAACACACTCTGAAAACTCTTTGGGTGAATTCTCTCCCTCATCACCTGCCATTGTAGACACAAAACACAACCAGCAAATGGTGAAAGTTATCCCTAATAATCCTCTACAAAGGTGGAGTGGTGCCTCTCAAATTTAGAGCAAAAGGCAACACCTTAACAAGTTCCAACCGGTTCTTACCAGCAAGGCATGGATACCTGAAGACGTAGCGCTGAGATTACGGGTGTCAAAACTTTTGTTGTCCAGAAGTATATGTGGGGCTTAGGAAGGCTGGCCAAAAAATATATGAGTGGTACACAATTCAAAGACAGAAAGTAATATTGAATTATAGTCCCAATTACTTATTCTCGTTGCTGGCCTAACATGTTTCAAGTACCAAATGTATGTGAACAACGACAAAGGAAGCCCAAGTATGATGGAGAGACAAGTATGAATGAAGCACAAAGCATAATGTAGCACACGCAATCACAGAACAAACAACTCCTTTTTGTTTTTCTTTTTTTTCCTTTTTTTCCCTGAACAAACTTTTTTTACACTATTTTTTTTAAATTTTTCTCTGAACAAGTATGACAAAAGATGCAACCACAAAAATTTTCACCTACAACAGAGGTGGAATGTGGTCTACAGAAAGTCAGTACGTTCTCTGAAAGCGTGCAAGAACCTTGTCAATTTTTTTCTTTATTTTGCTGAATTTTTTTGGCAATTCTAACTAGACCAAACAAGCCAAAGGCAATTTGGGTTGGCTCCAAATGGAGTCAATAAGCTGCTGTAAAAATTTCAAATTTTTCTGATAAACGAGCCAAAAGTTATGCCTGTTTTACCGAAGGTATCTCAAGTTATGTTTCTCGGAAGGTACAACACGGCGGCGGCAATTAGGGCGAAGCGTCCCTAAACTCCAACACCGATCACAGCAATAGGTATTTGGCTGATGATGCAAGGAGGGCTGTGATGCAAGCAACAATGAGCGGCTGGCGACCTATCTAGGGTTTGCGTGGCGGCGAATATTGACACAAGGCGGCTAGCAGGGCAAGTCGAGTAATATGGTGGATTCGACTTGTTTGGGACGGTGGAAGGGGACAGCGTTGAATAGAAACGATGGGGAAAAACACACGACTGGACTCTAACACAACCTAACCAACAACAAGACCTTGACCAGGACACAAATTCAACACTACAGAATCTGACAAGAACTATGCAAAGGCCAAACGTGGTTCTGGGATAAGGGAAAAAACTAGACTAAACTGTTTTTGGCTTTTTTTGGATTATAGGACGAAGGCGAAAACAAACTAAACTAGGGTAAGGGTGAACCTGATGGTATACCTGAAGCTCTGATTACCACTTAATGTGAACTAGGGTTCCCGATCTTCTGAAACGTTCTAATAACTCTCGATTTCGTGGAATCGCGACACAATTCGATCCGGCTTCTGAACAACTCGGCTCTGAACCCCGCAATCACAGCACCACGTCTCCTCTGGTTATCAATCATCGAAGCATAGCCGACCTCGCCAAGAAGGCTGAGTCCTTTGCCTGCTAATCGAAGAACACAAGCAAGAACACGAAAGAATGCAACCAATTGCAGATGAATGATTAATCTCACGAGTTGGGGTCTCACAAACCGACGTCGCGGCGAAACTGTTGTGAACAGAATAATCTAAGTGTCGGTTACCGAGAGTAGGGATACCCTAAACCTTCTTTGTTTTCGGTTGGACCCTGAGCTTGCCCTCAGATTAATCTCACGCGACCAGGCCGTACCTCTTTGACCCACCCGGCCCATCGGCAAATACACACTGGGCCGGCCCACAACAGAGTACAGCCGCCACCCTCGACAGAATTACTGGCGTCACCATCTGACCCTCGACAAGACGCTGATGTCACCGGCTGATGACCGCTCGAGATGGGAGCATCCCACGTTAAGTGTCGAGGCCCCCGACGGGACGGGCGTCTCGGTACTTCGAGGATCGAGCCCCCCTCGATCGATCCACTCCCTTTGCGTCCGGTAGAGCATTTAAAACTACCTAACCTCGTCAAATCGTATGGCTATAGTGTCCGCACAGTGGCCCGTACAGCGGTCAAATCCCGCTTTACTGCCCATACTGAGGACGTGCATCGATCTGCACTGCACTATTACGCCATACCCAGCGCTGTTAGATAGCTCGAGGCCCCTTCGATACGCTACACGACAAACGACCGACGTCGGATTCCCTTGATTCGATCTTATCCGCTCAACCACTACGCTCGAGGCTACCCCTCGACGGGGCCTCGAGTACGCATCGACGCCCTCCGGTCAACCTTCATCGACTTCGAAAGCTATGCCAACAACTCCCGATACGACCCCGACAGGAATTCGCACGTCCTCTACAGGGATCACGTCTTTCGCCAGTCAGCAACCATGACTCCGAAGGACGGCTGTCAACTCCGAGCCATGCCGCTACAGAACGAGCCATGCTCAGCGCACGTCCCTGCAGAGGCTTCAAGTTGACCACCACGACCCACGACGTCACCACCGCGTCATCGAGCCAGAACATTTGTACCCCTGTGCCTCCCCTTGGCCTATAAAAGAGGACGCCAGGAGACCTAATAGAGACAACTCAGAAGAGAATGACTCCAGACAACGATCTCACGACGAATGAACATACGCCTAGGCAGACTCCTAGACTCCGAATAACTCCTTCGCTCTGTACTCGACCCCCCCTCGCATCCTCTCCTTCGCTTGTATCCGCCCCTGTACAAGCACTTAGGTGCAAGATAATACAAATCTTCTCCCCCCGCTGGACGTAGGGCCCTTCTTTGCCCGAACCAGGATAAATCGCTGTATTCTTCTTGCATCACCCATCCGGACGGGTTACGCACACACACGATTACTCGTTGGCTTAGGACACCCCCGGGTTCCTAACGCTGACAGTTGGCGCGCCAGGTAGGGGGCGTGTGTGTCAAACCATTTTGTTCGGATGGCGGACCTCGTACCATCGCTCCCTTTCGGCTCGGTGATCTGGTTTGGGAGTCTGGAGTTTATGTCACTCGGCACGAGCCTTGACATGGTCCTGCTCTCAATCAGACACCCGTATGGGGGCGCTTCAGGGACTCCACGAGGAGCCCTGCGTCGTCCTCATCATCACGCTTCCCAACCAAGGAGGAGACGTGGATCGCAGGGCGGGCGGCGCCGCCGTGCGACCACGGTCGTCACATCATCTTCGTCTTCGGTGGATGACTTGAGCTCTCTGACCCAGAGGCTCCCGCGACTACGCGTTAGGCCCGACGTGGGGCAGCGCTCGCCAGGGTTGAACGCTTCTCCCCAGGCGAATGCTCCCTTCACGTCTACGGCCCTCTTGCCCCATGAGCAGTTTGCCGCTCGACCGACGCTGCCATTTGGGCTCGACAGTGCCGCTTTGGCAAACTCCACTATCGTGCGCTCGGGTTTCAGAGCGGACAGGGAGCGGACCGGACCCCCCACGCGCAGCAGCGCGCCGGGAGGAACCGGTACTGGCCCCTGAACGCTCGATTAACCCTCGCCCATGCGGCGCACGCCCTCGTGAGCTCCGAAGGTGGCTGGAGGTGGAACGATTTGCGCGGACCATCGTGCCTTGCCTGCTCTACTCCGACTCCGACTACGACTCCGACTACTACGACCCCACGCGAGAGTGTTTTCACGTCGACATAGTCGCCGCGTCGGACGACGACGACGCCGGTCCCGCAGAGGCGTCCACACCACCGGTCGCAACAGGTGGGCCCCTTCTCCTGGCGGGACAGGAGGAAGGACCCCCTGCCGCAATCAATGATTCAGTTGACTCGCAGGGCGCTCGCGTCGCCCAGCTCGCGCAGCTCCGGGAGCTTCGAGCCAAGCTCGATGAAGACAAAGAGCGACTGCGTCAGCTCGAGCGTGCCCTCGAGCAGGACAATCAGAACCCCCCATGCGGAGGAGCTCGGGCTCGAGCGCGGCAAGTGCAGTGGCAGATTGTGGGCGCGGATACGGTCGCACGTCCCGCCTTCAATCGAGCCAGCCAGAATGTCATCGCAGCAACCATGCTCCTTCGCAACATGTCGGCCCCCTCGAATCCCGAAGCCCAGCGAGTCCAACATGAGATCAAGGGCCTTCTCGAGGTGGCCGCCATTCAGCAGGCCGAAAGCTCTGCCTCGAGGCGTCGAGGTGTGGCCTCGGGGCAACATCATGAACCCTCGCGGCATGAGAGACAGGCTTCGACCCAGCCGGTAGACTCCCCCTGCTCGAAGGGGGCAGTCCCGGAACACGATCGCGTTCGCGACAACCGCGAGCCCCGCGATGCGCGTGACGACATCCATGAACACCGCAGGCGCAAGTGCGGTGACGCCGAGGCGCAAGGCTACAGCGCTCATCGGGGCGGACGCTACGACAGCGACGAGGACCGACGTCGATCTTCGGATCTGCCGGGACCTCGAGTCTTCACCCGTGCGATTCGCAGCACACCGCTGCCTAGCCCCTTCAGACCCCCGACAAGTCTTGTCAAATACGACGGCGAGACAAAGCCTGAGCTCTGGCTTGCCGACTTCAAACTGGCGTGTCAGCTTGGTGGGGCCCGCGACAACAGCGCCATCATTTGACAGCTCCCACTCTTTCTCTCTGACACTGCACGACGGTGGCTCGAGGAGCTTCCCCCTAACCAAATCTATGACTGGTCTGACCTGGTCAGGGTTTTCGAGGGGAACTTCAAGGGCACCTATGTGCGTTCGGGCAACAGGTGGGAACTCCGAGGCTGCAAACAGAAGCCCGGGGAATCTCTTCGTGACTTCACTCGACGTTTCTCCAAGCAGCGCATCGAGCTTCCCCACGTCACCGACGAAGAGGTGATCCTGGCTTTCATAGCCGGGACCACCTGCAAGGAACTGGTCCGGGAGCTCGGGCGCACCCCTCCAAAGACCGCCGACGAATTGATGGACATCGTGGCCAACTTTGCCACCGAAGAAGAGGCCGTCGGTGCCTTCTTCGACGGTAGCAAAGGCCAGACGCCGGCCAAAGCGGCCAACCCCGAGGGTTCGAACCAGGGCGGCAAGAAAGGGGGCAAGAAGAAGAAGAAGAACCCGCGAGGCAAGCGTGAAGACGCCCCCGACGACGACCTCGTGGCGGCTGTCGAGCGCAAGAAGCCTCGAGGCCCTCCCGAAAAGGGTCTCTTCGACGAGATGCTCAAGAAACCGTGCCCGTATCACAAGGGCCAAGCCAACCACACCCTCGAGAATTGCCAGATGATCAAAAGGCACTTCGGGGGTATGGTTTGAGGGAAGGAAGAGGAAAAGGAGGAGCCCGACGACAAGAATGATGGTTTCCCCGAGGTTCAGGACTGCTTCATGATCTACGGGGGACCTACCGCCCGGCTCACACCTCGACAGCGCAAGAGGGAGCGTCGGGAGGTATTTTCCACTCAAGTCGCCACCCCTCGATTCTTGGACTGGTCCGAGACGGCTATCACATTCGACTGTGATGACCATCCGAACCACGTCCCGAACCCGGGGCTCTACCCGCTTGTTGTCGACCCTGTCATCGTCAACACTCGCTTCTCCAAAGTATTGATGGACGGAGGCAGCAGCCTCAACATCATCTACTCCGAGACCCTCGACCTCCTCGGAATCCCAAGGGAAAAGCTGAAGCTCAGCGCTGGGGGCTTCCATGGCGTTGTGCCAGGCAAGAAGGCTATTCCCATCGGGTGCATCGACCTACCGGTGTATTTCGGTACTCCCTCGAACTTTCGAAAGGAGATCCTCACGTTCGAGGTAGTCCCGTTCCGAGGCACCTACCATGCGATCATTAGACGACCAGGCTATGCCAAGTTCATGGCAGTTCCCAACTACACCTATCTCAAGCTCAAGATGCCGGGCCCCAACGGCGTCATCACCGTCGGCCCCTCCTTCGAGCACGCATACGACTGCGACGTCGAATGCGTCGAACACGCGGAAGCCCTCGAGGAGACGGCAATGCTTGCAGCCACTCTCGAGGCCCTCGCCGACGAGATCCCCGAACCCAAGCGACATGCCGGCAGCTTCGAGCCTGCCGAGGACACGAAGAAGATCACCCTCCACCCGAGTTGCTCCGAGGGGAAGGTGCTGCTCATCAGCGCCTCCCTCGACCCCAAATAGGAAGCAGTGCTCGTCGACTTTCTCCGCGTGAACGCCGACATGTTTGCGTGGAGCCCTCAGATATGCCAGGCATACCGAGGGAAGTCACCGAGCATGCCTTGGAGATCCGCCCCGGGTCTAAGCCGGTGAAGCAACGCCTGCGCCGCTTTGACGAGGAGAAGCGCAGGATCATCGGGGAAGAAGTCAACAAGCTCTTGGCGGCCGGATTTATCAAGGAGGTCCACCATCCCGAATGGTTAGCTAACCCTGTAATAGTCAAAAAGAAAAATGGGAAATATAGGATGTGTGTAGATTACACCGGCTTGAATAAAGCATGTCCTAAAGTCCCATTCCCTTTGCCACGCATCGATCAAATCGTTGACTCGACGGCGGGATGCGAGACCCTTTCCTTTCTCGACGCCTATTCTGGCTACCATCAGATCCGGATGAAGGAGTCCGACCAGCTCGCGACTTCCTTTATCACCCCCTTCGGCATGTACTGCTATGTTACTATGCCCTTCGGCCTTCGAAACGCCGGGGCAACGTACCAGCGGTGCATGCTCCATGTTTTTGGAGAACACATCGGCTCGACGGTCGAGGCCTATGTGGACGACATCGTGGTGAAGACCAAAAAAGTCGAGGGCCTCGTCTCTGACCTCGATGCCACATTCAAATGCCTCCGGGCGAAGAGCATCAAGCTGAACCCCGAGAAGTGTGTCTTCGGCGTCCACCGAGGCATGCTTTTAGGGTACATAGTCTCTCAGCGCGGAATCGAGGTCAACCCAGAGAAGATCTCGGCGATCGTCAAGATGGGTCCCATTCGAGACCTCAAGGGCGTTCAGAGGGTCACAGGATGCCTGGCGGCCCTGAGCCGCTTTATCTCCCGTCTCGGGGAAAAGGCGTTGCCCCTCTACCGCCTTCTAAAGAAATCGGAGCACTTCGAATGGACCCTCGAAGCTGAGGAGGCCCTCTCAAAACTCAAGTCTATGCTAGCCTTGCCCCCTATCCTCGTACCTCCTCATCCAGCCGAGCCCCTCCTCCTCTATGTCGCCGCAACCACCCAGGTGGTCAGTGCAGCCATTGTGGTCGAGAGGGCAGAAGAAGGGCACACCCTGCCAGTTCAAAGGCCAGTCTACTTTGTCAGCAAAGTGCTCTCGGAGACTAAGGCCCGCTACCCTCAGATTCAGAAGCTGTTGTACGCTCTAATCCTTACACGGCGAAAACTCCAACATTACTTCCGCCACCCGATAACCGTGGTCTCGTCCTTCCCACTCGGGGAGGTAATCCAGAATCGGGAGGTCACGAGGAGAATCGCTAAGTGGGCAGTCGAGCTCATGGGCGAGACCCTCACTTTCGCACCATGAAAGGCCATTAAGTCGCAGGTGCTGGCAGATTTCATGGCCGAATGGACCGACGCTCAACTACCGCCCGTACAAATCCAGGCCGAGCTATGGACCATGTACTTTGATGGGTCGATGATGAAAATAGGAGCGGGCGCGGGCCTGCTCTTCATCTCGCCCCTCAGAGTTCACATGCGTTACGTGATTCAACTCCACTTCGCAGCCTCAAATAATGTCACGGAGTACGAAGCCCTCGTGACCGGACTACGCATCGCTATCGAGCTCGGGGTTCGACGCCTCCAAGCTCGGGGCGACTCGCAGTTAGTCGTCGATCAAGTCATGAAGGCATCGAGCTGCCGCGAACCTAAAATGGAAGCGTATTATCAAGAGGTCCGCAAACTGGAAGACAAATTCCATGGCCTCGAATTAACCCACATCGCTCGACGCTACAACGAGGCTGCCGACGAGCTCGCAAAGATCGTGTCAACCCGAGGCACCGTGCCTCCCGACGTCTTCGTAAAAGATCTCTACAAGCCGTCAGTTGACTTCGCGGGTGAACATGAACATCCGTCCGAGGGGATCGAGCCTCGACCAACCCCCGCCCTCTCGACCGGGGCCGAGGTCATGGACCTCGAGGTATCATCCCCTCGAGCAAGCGACGAAGCCGATTGGCGTAAGCCCTTCCTCGAGTACCTTACTCAAGGAGAGCTGCCGGACGACCGGAACGAGGCTCGACGCATTGCGCGAAGGGCCAAAACCTACGTCCTCTTCGGTCCAGACAAGGAGCTCTACCGACGGAGCCCGACCGGAGTTTTGCAGCGTTGCATCACCGTTGAGGAAGGCAAAAGGTTACTCAGCGACCTACACTCGGGGGCTTGCAGTCATCATGCTGCGCCCAGGAACCTCGTCGGGAACGCTTTCCGACAAGGCTTTTACTGGCCGACCGCTGTCTCTAATGCCATCAGCCTCGTCCGATCATGTGAGGGGTGCCAATTCTATGCCAAGCAGACGCACCTCCCTGCGTATGCTTTGCAAACGATCCCCCTCACATGGCCATTCGCCGTATGGGGGCTCGACCTTGTCGGTCCCCTCAAAAGGACAACTGGAGGCTTCACCCACCTGCTCATCACCATCGATAAGTTTACCAAGTGGATCGAGGCCCGGCCCATCGGGAATATCCGCTCCGAGCGGGCGGTCGAGTTCTTCACCGACATCATCTATCGCTTCGGTGTCCCGAATGTCATCATCACTGACAACGACACACAGTTCACTGGCAAGAAGTTTTTGGATTTCTGTGATCGCCATCACATTCGCGTGAACTGGTCCGCGGTTGCTCATCCTCGAACTAACGGCCAGGTCGAGCGCGCCAATGGCATGATTTTGCAGGGACTCAAGCCAAGAATCTTCAAACGCCTCGGCAAACATGGAAAAAAATGGGCCGCGGAGCTGCCATCGGTCCTATGGAGCTTAAGGACAACACCTAGTCGAGCCATGGGGTTCACCCTATTCTTCTTGGTCTATGGGTCCGAGGCCATCCTCCCCACTGACCTCGAGTATGGTTCCCCTCGACTAAAGGCGTACAACGAGAAAACCAACGAAGAAGCCCTCGCAAACGCCATCGACCAGGTCGAGGAGGCTCAACACATGGCACTGCTTCACTCCACGAGGTATCAGCAAAAACTTCGACGCTACCACGACAAGCACGTGCGTTCGAGGAACCTCCAGGTTGGAGACCTCGTCCTACGTCGACGACAGAGCAACAAAGGACATCACAAGCTGACGCCACAATGCGAAGGTCCATACGCCGTAGCTGAGGTGCTAAAGCCCGGGACGTACAAGCTCGCTAACGACAAGGGCGAAATCCTCACCAACGCATGGAACATCGACCAGCTACGTCGCTTCTATCCCTAGTCGATGTCTTTTCCTTACATTTTCGTATAACGAAATGCTTTCGATCACAAGCTTAATTTCCTTATACATGCAAGAGGTAGCCTCGACTCTGTTCCCTCAGAGTCGAACCTCCCTCGGGGGCTATAAAGGGGGGAACCCCCCGGAGTCCCCAAAAAACTCGATTTTTCAAAACTCAAAAAGTCTATTTTCTCCCACGCACCTCGATACGTTCTAATACTTAGTCGAAAACACCATGTGAATGTCATAGGCGCCGAGGGATGTCGAGCCAGGAGACCACCTACGCCCCAGGGCTACGGTACCTCCACTCACTCCCCGACGAGAGGCACGAGCATGCGTCGAATTCACTAAGTAAGAAACGTTATCAGGAATGCGAGAAAGAAAAGGTCTTAAAAATCATACATTCTCTAAGTCTCGAGATCCAATCTGCCTCGATATGGGCTGATACTAATTTGAAGACGACACGAGAAGGTCCGAAAGGTCGAGGGATGTCAGGTCGAGAGACCGCCAACGCCCCAGGGCTACGGCACCTCCGCTCACTCCCCCTTCGAAGGGCACGATCGTGTGACGAAATCGATAAAAGTAAAGACCCGATCAGGCAGTAGAGACAGAAAAGACTTAGAGCACACTTAGACATATACGTGTGAATATAAATGTACATTGGCTCGAGGCTTCGCGACCTCGAGAGCAAAAGATTACAAAATTTCTTACAAAGGCCCCTTTGCCCAGATTTGGCTCACAGGCCATCATCCTCAGGAGGCGGAAGGACCTCATGCTCGAAGAGGCTCGCAAGACGACCGCCAGGCTCCTCGGCAGCCTCGACCAACCCCATGAAGACGGCCTCGTTCTCCTCGTCAGTATTCAAAGGGTCGCTGACGAAGCCGTGGGATATGACCTCCATGTCGTAGATGTAGCCGGAGCCGATGACCGCCATCGCCCGCTTCACACCGACATGAAGGGCGCTCCGCACCTTCTCCTTAACCACACGGCCGAGCTCGAACAGCCGGTCAAGGAGAGGGGCCCCATGGACGTCGTCCGCGGCCGATTCGGGACGAGGGACGCCGAGGCTATCACAGACCATGTCAAGCATACCGTCGAGCTCGCCGGTCAGCCTCACCTCGGCCGTGTACGACTTTTGAAGCAGGCCGAGGTCGTGATGAGCCCGATCCAGCTCCTCCTCCAAGGCTGAAAACAAACAAACGGAGTCAGTAACGCTTAAGAAAGAGGGCTAAGGCAAAAAACCCCTCGGGAGAAGAAGGAAGACTCACCGGCGACGTGGGTTTTGAGCTTCGTGTGGGTGTCTTGCAGAGCGAGATACTCGTTCGCAAACGCCTCACTAGCCCGGACCATCGACGCGTTCTCCTCCTTGAGCTTTTTGAGGGCCTCACCTGCCAAAATGGCATTCCACCTTTGTTCTCGCCAGGATTCGATGATCCTGGCGTTTTCGGAGACCGAGACCTCGAGCTCCTTCCGCATCGCCTCGAGGGCCGCATTAACCCTTGCCAGCTCATCGTTGGCCTCGGACCTCGCCCGTTCGAGGGCCCTCCCCGCTTCCTCCTTCGCCTTGGCCTCGGCCTCCTTGGCCTGGGCGGCCACTTGTTGAGCCGAGGCGGTCTCGGACCTTGCCTTCTCAAGCTCACTCCGAGCGGACTCGAGCGCCGCTTCGAGCTCGGGGATCTGGTTCCACTTATCCTTGGCGCTGTGGATAAGATGGGACTTGATGCTCGAGCACTTTCTCAGATCCTAAGAGCAAGAAGGACAAAGGACATCATCGATAAAGAAAACGCACCACGAGTTCCATAATTTCAAAGGACGCTTACCCCGAGGCGCTGGTGGAGGTTGTTGCTGACAAGACCGAACATCGCCTTCAACGAGCTCTGAAGGCAAGATCGCTCCTCTTCGATGGCCCTCCAGCACTCGAGCTCGGCGGGGTCATCCACCTCCCACGAGGGGGCGTCGTGACTCGTGGGGTCGCGGACGCGGATAGGCTCCGAGCCAAATCCCGAAGTCTCTGCCTCGGAGTACCGCCGTGCCGCCTCGGCTCCGGCACCCTCCGCGTCGACGGCCACCCCCGCCGCAGGACGATGTTCGGGAACCGCGGGGGGAGACGGACCCTCCCACGGTACGAGAGCCAGCAAACCGCCCTGCGTTTCCTCCCGCTCGACAAAAGGACCCGCCGGGGGAGGCACGGCGACACTCGCCTCCCCGCCTGACGGGGCCGCCTCAGCGCCCTCGGACTCGATGGCCCCCGACCTCGGTGGCGACAGGGAGGGCGCGGCGTCCTTCTCCTTCCCTCCATCGATGGAGGTCTCGCCCTCCTCGGCCTCAAGGACGATGGGCGCTGCCTGCGAAAACCCCGGCCGCGATTCGTCCAAGGGGCGCTCCGGCATGCTGCCCGGTGCATCGATGGCCATCTCGGCTCGGGGGCTCGACGCCACAGCCACCGCAGGCTCGGTGGCCGCTTCGCCGGTAACCACCTCGACACCTCGGGCCAACACCGCACGTGCGGCCTTGACCCAAGCAACGACCCTCTCGTTCGAAATCGACGGGGGAGTCGAGGCGGCGCTCGTCGCGGAAAGAACCAGGCCCATGGCGGGACCTGCCGCGACCGCTGTCGCCTCTGTCGCAGCCCCCGTCCGAAGGCGCTTGGCCGGAGCGGGCCCCGCTGGTGTCCGCCCGCGCTTGATCCTGTGAGGAAAGAAAAATTAGACACGTAGAATCGAGACGCAAAATATAAAACTGCCCAGGAATAAAGAACTTACCCCACTGGGAACCTTCCTGGTGTTCGTGAGGCCCCCGTCGACGGCCGCGTCCCGGCACCCGGAAGGCTCGAAGTCGCTGCCGATGGTGTCACGCCGTGAGGGCCCGCAGCCCCACGTGCAGAGGCCGCCGCCGATGCGACCAAGGCCAGCGCCACCGTCCTGGCTTCGAGGGCCAAGTGACTTTCACAGGGCCCCTCCGTGGACCCCTCAGAACCAACGGCGCCCTGCGTCGAAGGGGCGTCAGCCGCGACCCTCCGTGTCAAGAGATGCTCCTCCTCTCCGCTCTACTCCTCCCCTGATTCCTCAGTGGGGGACCTTCCGACGGGCCTCGCCTCTCGTCTCTGCTTAGCCGAGCACTGCTCGCCCGCAGAGAGATCGAGGCTATGCATCCGCCTCTTCTTGCTCTCCTCCTCCTTCGTCTTCTTTGCCGACGAGGCGCCGCGAAGCCCCGTCGGACGAACCTCGAAATCTTCCCTAACGGGGGGCAGCGACAACTCGTAGTCGAGCTCCCCCTACACGCGAAAAATGTAAGGTGAAAAGAAACAAAAAAAAGGGGGCTCGACGAAACAATACACTCACCAGTTCGGGGTAACTGGGATCCGGTCGCATCGGGATGCGATTGACGTCCTGCGCCGTGAAGGGGCCCGACACCGTGCCTCGAACCCTCTTGGCGATGCTCTCCGGCATAATAGCCCCGGCAACCATGCGGCTCCACCTGAGTTCCGCTCCAACAAACATCTGACTCAGGCGAAGCGAACGCCGCATCAGGGGGAGCACCCGTCGATGGTGGAAGGCCGAGACGATGACCCCGGCAGTTAACCCCTGCCCTCGAAGGGTCACCAGGGCGTCGAGGAGGTCTTTGAGCCTCCCTTGGTGGTCCTGCACTGGGGCGCCCCAGTTGTGGAGACGCGACTCGATGACGCGCCCCGTGTACTGAGGCAGCAGCCCCTCATCGTTCCTGAT
This sequence comes from Bothriochloa decipiens, assembly GCA_023333625.1. Lineage (NCBI taxonomy): Eukaryota > Viridiplantae > Streptophyta > Magnoliopsida > Poales > Poaceae > Bothriochloa > Bothriochloa decipiens. The sequence goes on along the minus strand of CM041639.1, from coordinate 26,357,854 downwards.
GTAGAACCACCTCGAGGACCAAGGGCCGTGGCTCGAAGTCAGGCCAATGGGGATGAAGTCATCGGCCTTCCTCACGACGAAGTTGCAGCATCCAGCCCGCACCAGCCTCTGCAGCCCCGCCGACGCGCTCTTGGAGAAGTACTCCGCCCGAAAGAGGTGGAGCCAGAGCTCCTAGTGCGCCTCCACCCCGAGGTAACCCTCGCAGACTGCGGTGAAGATGGCGGCGTAGGAGATCGCGTTGGGGGAAAGATGCTGAAGCTCGATCCCGTAGTAGTGAGTGAGAGCGCGCATGAACCGGCTCGGCGGGGCGCCGAAGCCCAGCCGGTGGAACTTGACGAAGCTGACCACGTAGCCCTCCGGTGGGTTCGGCTCGTGGTCCTCCTTCGGTGGAATGAGCCACTCGGGCTCATCCCTGTTGGTGATGGGACGAAGAAGCCCCTCCGCCACCAACCCCTCCAGCTCCTTCCTCGTCACTTCCGAGGGAACCCACGCTGTGGGCTGAAGAATCTCCGGCGGCGCCATGGCAAGGGCACGGAGCTCTTCGCTGGACGGGCGGCCCGGAAGATTTCCTATCTCCGCTGGGAGGTGAACGCGAGGAAGGAAAGCGCAGGGAGGCGAGCGCAAGGAAAGCGAACAAGCGTAGGAAAGCGAACGCGAAAACGGCAGGAAAGCAAGTGAAGAGCAACGCTACGAAGGGTGCCTCCTTTTATTGGGGCAGAAGACTGACGGACGCCCGACGCTTGCCCGACCAGTAAGTCCCCACATTAAATGCACCCAAAGCACACTCCTCTCGATTCCTGTGCATCATGGACAGGGCCGTTTCGCATTCACCCCTTCGACTCCCGTCAGCCATGGACACACGTCAAGCGTCCGCGAATCAGGCGTCAGGCTGGCCCCACCATGACCGCACCGTTCCGACTCCCGTGATATTACGGCCACGTCATTTCGAATCTTTTCTTGAAAAACGAGAACTGACCATTATCCTCCTCGAAATACGCTTCAAGTACAGGACTCACCCACTACCGCGCCGCTCCGGCTTCTGCGCAAAAAGGCACGCGTGATGGACAGGAGGAGTCATCCACAGACGGATCTTCCCATGACACGGGATACGGGCCCAGGCCCTCGAAACCTCCAGGGAGCGAAGGCTGGCCCTCGAAAAGGGTTCGACAGCCGCCCTCGAGTACCGGAGTTAGGGGTGACCGAGGGGGCCGACGCGAGTCCCTTGCTCGAGAATGAATTCTCGAGGCCCCCTCGGACACATTCAAGGCAAAACTAAAGGACCACGACGGAATCCCCTCGAGGGGAGGCATCGAGCCACCAGACCCGATCGAAAGGGTCTGGCATCCGCGGGACCCACTATTTTGCTCGAATAAGAGCGCCTCAGGGCCACTAGTCGACCCCTATCGAACGGGGCACGAGCTCTTACTTGAATTTCCCGATAGTAGCTCACCTGAGACGTTGGCGCTCGCTCGAGCATGAGTAGCACAACGCTTCTCCCCCTCTACCCGATCGAAAGGGTTCATGAGGGTCGAACGAAAAAGTCAAGTCCGCACCTGACCGGCTTCGATGGAAGAAGCTAAGGAGCGGGCTTGCAGCCACAGGATACGGGCCCAGGCCCTCGAAATCTCCAGGGAGCGAAGGCTGGCCCTCGGAAAGGGTTCGATAGCCGCCCTCGAGTACCGGAGTTAGGGGTGACCGAGGGGGCCGACGCGAGTCCCTTGCTCGAGAACGAATTCTCGAGGCCCCCTCGGACACATTCAAGGCAAAACTAAGGGACCACGACGGAATCCCCTCGAGGGGAGGCATCGAGCCACCAGACCCGATCGAAAGGGTCTTGCATCCGCGGGACCCACTGTTTTGCTCGAATAAGAGCGCCTCAGGGCCACTAGTCGACCCCTATCGAACGGGGCACGAGCTCTTACTTGAATATCCCGATAGTAGCTCACCTGAGACGTTGATGCTCGCTCGAGCATGGGTAGCACAACGCTTCTCTCCCTCTACCCGATCAAAAGGGTTCGTGAGGGTCGAACGAAAAAGACGAGTTCGCACCTGACTGGCTTCGAACGGAAGAAGCCAAGGAGCGGGCTCGCAATCGGGTGGCCTCGACGAAAGAGGGTCCAACCACCCGGGGGCTCGAGCATTCAAGTACGCATCGACCAAACATAAAATAAAAAAGACCTCGGGTGAGTATTCTACCCACCCGAGGCCTCGGGGGCTACACCCAAAGGGTGCGCTCGCGCGCACCCTTCGGAAAACGACCAACACTCCAAGTCCATTCGATTGAACCTCCGTGTAAGTATCAACACTTACACGAAGGCTCGGGGGCTACTGTCGGTTACCGAGAGTAGGGATACCCTAAACCTTCTTTGTTTTCGGTTGGACCCTGAGCTTGCCCTCAGATTAATCTCACGCGACCAGGCCGTACCTCTTCGACCCACCCGGCCCATCGGCAAATACACACTGGGCCGGCCCACAACAGAGTACAGCCGCCACCCTCGACAGAATTACTGGTGTCACCATCTGACCCTCGACAAGACACTGACGTCACCGGCTGATGACCGCTCGAGATGGGAGCATCCCGCGTTAAGTGTCGAGGCCCCCGACAGGACGGGCGTCTCGGTACTTCGAGGATCGAGCCCCCCTCGATCGATCCACTCCCTTTGCGTCCGGTAGCGCATTTAAAACTACCTAACCTCGTCAAATCGTATGGCTATAGTGTCCGCACAGTGGCCCGTACAGCGGTCGAATCCCGCTTTACTGCCCATACTGAGGACGTGCATCGATCTGCACGGCACTATTACGCCATACCCAGCGCTGTTAGACAGCTCGAGGCCCCTTCGATACGCTACACGACAAACGACCGACGTCGGATTCCCTCGATTCGATCTTATCCGCTCAACCACTACGCTCGAGGCTACCCCTCGACAGGGCCTCGAGTACGCATCGACGCCCTTCGGTCAACCTTCATCGACTTCGAAAGCTGCACCAACAACTCCCGATACGACCCCGACAGGAATTCGCACGTCCTCTACAGGGATCACGTCTTTCGCCGGTCAGCAACCATGACTCCGAAGGACGGCTGTCAACTCCGAGCCATGTCGCTACAGAATGAGCCATGCTCAGCGCACGTCCCTGCAGAGGCTTCAAGTTGACCACCACGACCCGCGACGTCACCACCGCGTCATCGAGCCAGAACATTTGTACCCCTGTGCCTCCCCTTGGCCTATAAAAGGGGATGCCAGGAGACCCAATAGAGACAACTCAGAAGAGAACGACTCCAGACAACGATCTCACGACGACCGAACATACGCCTAGGCAGACTCCTAGACTCCGAATAACTCCTTCGCTCTGTACTCGACCCCCCCTCGCATCCTCTCCTTCGCTTGTATCCGCCCCTGTACAAGCACTTAGGTGCAAGATAATACAAATCTTCTCCCCTCGCTGGACGTAGGGCCCTTCTTTGCCCGAACCAGGATAAATCGCTGTATTCTTCTTGCATCACCCATCCGGACGGGTTACGCACACACACGATTACTCGTTGGCTTAGGACACCCCCGGGTTCCTAACACCGACACTAAGGAAAACCCAAAACCTAATGAGAGAGGCGGCAGCTAGTTATAGAGGTCTAAGGGTTGTCGCCACCCCTGGACGCCCCCCCTAGTGGGCTCAACAATGATACACGGCCCAACGGACCAAAAATGGTGACGCAGCACCGCAACAGATTCTGGACACTAACTTGTTTTGATGTTTCCTGATGACTCCGAAGGAATTTTGACCTCAAACCAATGCCATTGGCTTCCTTATGAAATTATCTTTCCATCCATAGGTGGATCATCAAAAACGGAGTCCGAATGCGTCGCTTTACTCCATACTAGTCTTGGACTCCGAAACAGGCTCGAAGTCGACTCGGTTTGGGCCTCCATCTTGACATGGGCACCCTTGCTGGTCCTCCATGCCTCCAAGCCATCCCTTATGCATCCCTTGGTCCTCTCCATGATTCCTAAGTACAATATAATCATTAGGTAGCAATCTATTCTCAAAATCATAAAAAGACTTCCTTAAGAACGAGCTCACCTGTAAATTTAATTATCGTGCGCGAGCTCTTGTGATTGGACCTTGAATGTCCAGCGGAGGATCATCTTGTGCATCCAATGGAGTAATGTCCTCATCACTTGCCTTGGTTGATGTCCTACTGCACGTAGTCCTCCGGGTCCTATTGATCCTCGTTCACCCACATCTCGCTCTCTATACGCCACATTCATCACACATGAGCAATATATGCAAGCAAATGCACTTTAATTAGAACAGTACAACAAAATATTATAACTATAGAAAACAATAGCATAGAACTATCTACTCATCGAGACAATTCCAAAAAGTATAAGATCACTAAAAATGGAGCTAAAACGTGAAAGTTATGGCCTAAACAAGACTAGGGTCTAATCTATAGAAAACAAGACTGAAATCTAAATACTTTTGAACTACGAAGGACTGGATAACAATTAAAGGAAACTATAGGGGCCTTTCTGCAAAAGTGAAGGCAGTGGTCGGGCGCTGACAGCGTTGGATTGGCTGGGTCCTGTGGACCGGCCGTGGACCAACCCTGTGGACCCAGTCCACGGGTCCACGGTGGACTGACGCGGAGCTCGGGCGCGTGCTCACCTTGGCGGCGGACGGGGTGTATGACGGCTAGGGTTTCGCGTTTCAGTGAAACCGGTGGCGGGGGGCTAGGGTTGGCGAAGGGCGGCACTAGGGGCTGTGCCTGGGCTTTATAGGCATGGGCAGCGATCCTCGGCTCGCGTGCGGGCACGGGCGCGCGGGCGGAGTCAGGGTCCAGCTCGGTGTCCGTCTCTAGGTTGGAGACGACATTGTTGCTGTGGGCCCCACTCTGGTGGGCCCCACCTGTCAGCGTTAGTGGGCGGGTGACACTGCGTTGATGCCAGCTGCTGACGCGGTGCTGATGCAGGCGAGCGGCAGCGCTTCTTGGGCCTGCCCATAGCGCGCGCGGGAGGCTGAGCGGGCCGCAGCTGCTGGCTGGACTGCTTGTGGCCTGTTGTGGCTGGGCTACTATGCTGCTGGCTGGCCAGGCCACGGCTTGGCTAAGCTAGCGGGCTGGCTTGGCCGCTGGTGGCCAAAGCTGGCCTCTGCCGGCTGGCTGCTGCTGCTGCCTAACTTGGCCGGTTGAGCCTAAGTGTGGCCAGGTCCACTAGGGGCTGGCCTAGGCTAGTTAGACTAGGTTAGGTTAGTCTAGGAGTTAGAGGGGACAAGTTAGAGCATGTTAGGAACTAGAAAGCAATGCAACAATTAAACAACAAGCTCAAACAAGTCAATCATAAAACTGTGTAGCAGCATGAATGCAACAATGCATGGTTTCTAACGTGCTACATATTTTAAAGTAATTCATAAAACATTTATAATTGGCCTATAAATGTAAAGCATCTATTCAAAAATAAAATCAAATTCAATTAACCTTTTCAAGTTAAAAATCAGGGTGTTATAAAACTTGTCTTCTCTTCATCTGCCGGATTCAGCCAAATCTGATGATACCTAGAGAAACAATCCAACAAGCTCATTCGTTCACAGCTGGCGGTGATGTCGACAAGCTTGTTGATTCTAGGCAATGGGTATGGATCCTTCGGGTAATCCTTGTTGAGATCAGTGAAATCAACACACATTCGCCATTTCCTGCTCTTCTTCTTCGCCATTACAATGTTGGCCAACCACTCAGGGTACTGTATCCTTCGGATTACACCAGCATCGAGTAACCTTTGAACTTCAGCACTCACTGCCTCTGCTCCCTCAGCTGACATCTTCCTAAGCCTCTGCGTTTTCGGCTTTGCAGTTTTGTCCACGTTCAGGTTATGTTGCGCCAGTGTACGGTCTACCCCGAGGAGATCTATGGTGGACTAGGCGAAAACATCACTGCCATCATCCGAAATTTTAGCAGTTCTTTAGCTTCGTTGTTGCTGAGACTGGTTCCTATGTGAATGCACTTGTCTGGCCTATTGGTACTCAACGGTACATGAATTTTTGTCTTCGCCGGGCTCAGCCTTCGGTTCTTTCTTCTTCTCTGTCTCCAGGTCATCTTCGCCAGCCTGCCTAGCTTGCTTCACCTCATGGATCATACTGTACCCTGGTATTGGCTTGCCATCAATTTTTCTTGCTGCTACTTGGTCACCTCGAATTGTAATGATGTCAAATGGGGAGGGCATTTTAATGCATAAGTAACTCTATTTAATGATCATGTCAAACTTGTTGATGATACCCCTGCCGAATATTGCTGTATAGGGGTATGGCATGTCCATGATATCAAATGTGATTTCTTCTGCCCTGACCTTCTCGCCTTCATTGAATGCCACAGTCATAGTCTTCTTTCCTATTGGATAGATTCTCTTTCTTCCCAAAGCCAAATAGATTGCTTTCGGGCAGCTCAAGAGAATTTCTATCTTGTTTCATGCCATCAAATGCCTTGGTGAATATGATATCCACCAAGCTGCCATTGTCAACTAGGATGTTGTGGAGCGTATACCAGGCTACAAACGCAGTTGCAACAAAAGCGTCGCAATGCAGGTAATCTCGAAGCTAAAAATCTTCTTCATTGAAAATTATGGGCTCTAGCTTCCAAGCCGGAATGTTGACTGGGCACCTCGGGGACACGGAGAGCATCCGCCATTCAAATTCCCTCCTTGCTCTCTTGCCCTCATGCTCACAGTTAGATCCGCCCATAATGGCGTATATATGACCATTTGTGGGCATGGCGGTGTTGACGATCTGCAACGCCTTGGAGTTCTCCAACTTCGAGACCAGCTGCTATCCTTGTTGTGGTTGTTCTTGAAGGGTTATGAGGGTGCTACGCTAGCCAGAAAAACAAAACTTTTCTGCCTCATAAACTAGGATCTACTGCTAGTTACAGGTCATGGGATTACCACTAGACGTGCGGATGCAGCGAAAGATGACTCGATGTAGTCGTATGCATCACAGCAGGCAGTGCAGTTGTGTGGTCGTCCATCACGTCAATCCCCTCGCGCGGTTCGTCCTAGTGCTCCAGATGTAGCACCTCCGAGGTATCCCACACGTATAGGGAAGAAGCAATGCGCCTCCGAACTGCTAGGTCCATGAGGAACAGAAGGTGCGAGCATGGGGAGGGCAACGGCGGCTGTCAAAGGCGTCTAACCCTCACCGCGCACCCTACCCCTTGCTTATATAGGCGTCCCCAATGAGGTCACGAGTTGGAGGCCCAATAGTAACCCTAAGCCTTGTCTAATTCGGGTCCAACCCGAATTAGGCTTCTAGCCCCTTAAGCGTGCGACCCTATGGGTTCACGCACACATTGACATGGGCCGAGTACTCCTACTAGCCCAATAGTTGATAGCGGCCTTTAGCAAGCTGTGACAACTCCTACGTGCATGCAAAGATCATATCAGACGAACCACTATGACCATATACAAGTTATTCCCTTTGCCACTCCTGATATATGGTTCAACTCATGGGTTAACACTTAATCCAAGCATGGCCATGCATTTGTTGATCCAATCACTTGAGTGATCCAGTGATATCTCTCTTGAATAGAGAGGGGCCAATTCCATCTTGATTGTCTATGTCTCATAGCATGCTTCCCGACCACCCGAAGACTAACTTATAACTACCTAGTTATGGAGTAGCGTTTGACAGTCCCTAAGTAGGCCGTTTCACATCTTGAGTACATACCATAATCTCAGGTCTAAGGACATAATGTATATGACATGAATAGAGACTTTCTCATGTCGGGTCAGTCCAGCCTACATGTCTCACATGTGCCCACATTATTAGTTTGACATCTCCATGTCCATGACTTGTGAAACATAGCCATCAACTAATACATGTGCTAATCTAATATTCAAGTGTGTTCTCACAAGAATGCCGACCAGGGACAACTTTAGAATAACCATTCAAGTAATTGAGTTGCACAAATAATTCACATAATTGCCAATCAATACAAGTCTATAATGGATATTCAATGAACACTTTATTAATCATGGATACAATTGGAATATCATCATCTCATGATTAGCTCTAGGGCATATTCCCAACAGTCTCCCACTTGCACTAGAGTTAATCTCTTAGATGTCTAATCCCCATAGACCTCATGTGCACCTCATGCTTCTGCTATGGAAGAGCCTTTGTCAAAGGATCTGCTATATTCAAATCTGTATGTATTTTACACAGTTTAATCTCTTCTTGTTTCACAAACTCTCGAATGAGATGAAACTTCTGGAGTACATGTTTGTTCTTCTGGTGATCCCTAGGCTGCTTAGCCTGTGCAATTGCTCCATTGTTATCACAATGTAAATTCAATGGGCCCAACGCATTCGGAAACACACCAAGATCAATGAGGAACCTCCTCAACCAGACACCTTCCTTTGTAGCACCAGAAGCTGCAATGTACTCAACTTCTGTTGTAGAATTAGACACTGTCTCCTGCTTGGAACTTTTCTAGCTAACTGCACCACCATTTATTGTGAACACAAAACCTGATTGAGATAGTGAATCATCCCCGTCGGTTTGGAAGCTAGCATCGGTGTAACCGTTTACAACGAGCTCCTCCTCACCTCCATAGATTAGGAACACATCCTTAGTCCTTCGTAAGTACTTAAGAATGTTTTTAACCAACATCCAGTGACTCTCACCAGGATTGGCTTGATACCTGCTCACAACACTTAGCGTAGGCTACATCTGGACGAGTACATATCATGGCGTACATGATGGAACCAACTGCTGAAGCGTATGGAACCTTACTCATGCGGTTGCGCTCAGCATCAGTGGAAGGACACTGCTTATCACTGTAGCGCACACCATGTGACACACGCAAGAACCCTTTCTTGGACTGTTCCATGTTGAACCTCTTCAACATCTTATCAATGTAAGTACCCTGGATTAATCCTATCAGCCTTCTCGACCTATCTCTATAGATCTTAATGCCCAAGATGTATGTTGCTTCTCCTAAATCCTTCATAGAAAAACTATTATTCAGTGAAGTCTTTACAGATTGCAACATAGGAATATCATTCCCAATCAATAGTATGTCATCCACATACAAGATCAGAAACACAACAACGCTCCTACTTTCCTTCTTGTAAACACACGGTTCTTCTTCATTCTGACGGAAGCCAAGCCCTTTGACGACCTCATCAAAACAAAGATTCCAACTCTAAGATGCTTGCTTTAACCCATAAATAGATTTCTTAAGCATGCATATCTTTCTAGCATTATTAGGATCAACAAAACCTTTGGGTTGTATCATATACACATCCTCTTCTAAATACCCATTTAGAAAGGCTGTTTTAACATCCATCTGCCATATCTCATAATCAAAATATGAAGCAATTGCTAGAATGATCCGAATAGATTTAAGCATCGCTACTGGCGAGAATGTCTCATCATAGTCAACCCCTTGAACTTGCTGAAAACCCTTTGCAACAAGCTGAGCTTTATAGACGTGAACATTTCCGTCCATATCCTTCTTCTTCTTGAAGATCCATTTGCACTCAATGGGTCTAACCCCATCAGGCGGGTCAACCAAGTTCCAAACTTGATTGTCTCCCATAGAATCTATCTCGGATCTCATGGCACTTTGCCATTTCTTAGAATTTAGATCCAGCATAGCTTCCGCATAATCCGTAGGTTCGTCATTGTCTAACAATAACAAATCCCCACGCAATGCACAAAGTCTTGCTGATCTTCATGGTTGTGGCGGTGTCTCCACTGCCACAGGTGTCTCAACTTGCTCTGCTACAATAGCATCACTTGTAGAGTCAGTCCCTACTGGCTCATCTTGAACTTCTTCAAGATACACCTTTTATCCATTCTTTTCTATTTTGAGAAACTCTTTCTCTAAGAAAACACTGTTTTGAGTAACAAACACTTTGCCCTCTGTCCGATTATAGACATAATACCCTAAAGTTTCCTTTGGATATCCCACGGAAAAGCACTTGTCCAATTTGGGTGTTAGTTTATCTGATCAAAGTCGTTTGACATAAACTTCACAACCCCAAATTTTTAGTAAAGACAAACTAGGACTCTTACCAGTCCACATCTCATATGGTGTCTTAACTACAGACTTAGATGGTACCCTATTCAATGTGAAAGCGGTTTTTTCTAGAGCGTATCCCAAAAACGATAAAGGTAGGTCCGACTGGCTCATCATAGACCGAACCATGTCCAACGAGGTCCAATTATGTTGCTCAGACACGCCATTTCTCTAAGGCATTCTGGGTGGCGTAAGCTGTGGAACAATTGCACAACTCTTAAGATGATTGCTAGACTCATGACTTAGATATTCACCTCCATGATCAGATCGGAAGGCCTTGATCTTCTTGCCACATGGATTCTCTACTTCATTCTGAAATTCTTTGAACTTTTCAAATGTTTCAGACTTATGCTTCGTTAGGTAGACATATCCATATCTACTAAAGTCATCAGTAAAAGTTATGAAGTATTGAAATCCTCCTCTAGCTGTCGTGCTCATTGGTCCACATACATCAGTATGTACAAGTTCCAACAAGTCAGACGCCCTCTTAGGAAATCCTTTGAATGGTGCCTTGTTCATCTTGCCTAGCAGGCAAGCCTCACATGTCTCGTATGATTCAAAATCAAACAAAGTTAGAAGACCATCATCATGGAGCCTCTTCATGTGATTCTCACTTATATGACCCAAGCGACAATGCCACATATAGGTAGCACTTAATTCATTAAGCCGAGGCCGTTTAGCAATAACATTACAGACAGGTGCATCATCAAGATTTAAAATAAATAATCCATTCACAATGGATACAAAAGCCACGAACATGTCATTCTTGGAGATCACACTGTTGGGAATATGCCCTAGAGCTAATCATGAGATGATGATATTCCGATTGTATCCATGATTAATAAAGTGTTCATTGAATATCCATTATAGACAACTTGTATTGATTGGCAATTATGTGAATTGTTTGTAAAACTCAATTACTTGAATGGTTATTCTAAAGTTGTCTCTGGTCGGCATTCTTGTGAGAACACACTTGAATATTAGACCAGCACATGTATTAGTTGATGGCTATGTTTCACAAGTCATGGACATGGAGATGTCAAACTAATAATGTGGGCACATGCGAGACATATAGGCTGGACTGACCCGACAAGAGAAAGTCTCTATTCATGTCATATACATTATGTCCTTAGACCTGAGATTGTGGTATGTACTCAAGATGTGAAACGGCTTACCTAGGGACTGTCAAACGCTACTCCGTAACTGGATAGTTATAAAGTTGGTCTTCGGGTGGTCGGGAAGCATGCTATGAGACATAGACAATCGAGATGGAATTGGCCCCTCTCTACTCGAGAGAGATATCACTGGATCACTCAAGTGATTGGATCAACAAATGCATGGTCGTGCTTGGGTATTAATTAAAAGTGAATAGGTGCAATATGATCAAAGGTGCCTGCACTTGCCTTAAATCCAAAGTCTAGCTGCTCTTCTGGCCTCTAGCTTCAGCTGCACTTGTCGGTCCTCAGCTTAGTCTTCAACATTAACAAACCGCTCTTCGTCTAGTCACAGCAACCAAACAACAGAAACAAACACACAAAAAGACAAGACTAAGAACAATACACCAATCAAAAGGGAAACTAAAACCGAACGGTCTAAATGGCCAAACTCGGTGCTACGGTCGCAAGAGCGCAAGAATGACGAACGACGGAACTATCATTAAAGAGAACATGACTATCGAGGTAAATGCAACATAGCAGAGAGACAAACTATAAGATCCATTCCTTTTATTAAATAATGTAAAGTGTTGGACATTTAATGGAAACACAAAGTTAAAGCAGCTAAATTAAATTGAATTATAAAGCACAGTTAAACCTTAGTTATATTTTAATTATAAGCAATTATATTATCCAAACTACTTAAACATTCATAAATTATAAAGCTTAGAACATGCGAGAGCATTAAAGAAACAACATATGCTTCAAGATTAATCTAGGCAAGTCGTAAATGAAAAGACATGTTGATACAAAACAAAGAGCACTTAAGATTCAAGGTTAAACTAAGCAAACATTATTAAAAAGGCATTATTGCTATATTAACCATACTAGCATGAAAAGACGATGTACCAAGACTAAGTTAAACAATAACATGATGTAACTTGTAAACATGCAAGAACAACTATAAGGAGCATCATAAGTTGGTACTAGTCATATCAACATGCATTTATGAAAACTAAGGTATAAACATAAATTACTTTTATATGATAGAGCACTGAGTGAAAATTAATTAACCTAACAAGATGAATTACATAAACACATGATGTGATAAATGTTATTGATAACAAGCAACATACGTCGACAAGACCGCAACACAAGGACAACGGAAACATAACCCTATGTTGCTTTTATTTATAAAAGCCATTAAATAATTAGTAAACAAATTGTTTTTAAATAAATAAATTCACAATTGAGAGACATGATGAATTTCACTACTACTGCGTAGAGCGTGATGACATGAAACTAACGCAACTGCAATCGCTCCAATCGGAGTTAAAACGGTGAAACGGCGGAGATTATACGATCAGTGGCAAGACTGTAAATAAATCGCTTGGTGGCAAAGTCATAAATACCTCATCACGCCGGGGAAGAGGCCTCGGTCCTTGCCTGCTAGAGGGCCGGTGGTGGCCGGCTACAGCCTGCTACGGCCGGCTGCGGCCAGCTGCGATCGGCGGCGGACAGCTGCGGCGCGCGGGTACGGAGAACCTTGGCCCTCGGCCGGGACTTGGCCAGCCGACAGTGGCCGACTGTGGCCGGCGACGGCTAGCTGTGGCCGACTACGACTGGTTGTGGCCGGCTGAGCATGGCTAGGGTTTGCTGGTGGGGCTGCGGCGCACGGGGCTGGCCCTCTTTATAGCCGGCGGGGAACCAGTGGGGCTGTAGCCGCTGGGCTTGGCCCGTTGGGCCGGCTGCTGCTGATGGTGGCTAGGTTTGGCCACTATTGGTCGGGCTGGGCAGGTCGGGGCCGGCGGTGGCTGGCTGCGCTGCTGCTGGGCTTGGCTCGCGGTGCTAGCTGCGGAGCCACTACTGGTGGCCAAGTTTGGCCACTGCTGTCCAAACTGCTGCGTGCTGCTACTTGGCCATGGCTGGCCATGGCCGGCTGGGAGTGGCCTGAGATGGCAACAGATGGCAAAGAGGGCTCAAGGTGGCTGGGGGAGGCTATGGTTACTTGTGGCCGCTGTGGCCAAGCTAGTGCTGGCTATGGCTGGTCGAAGTTGAGTGTGGCCGGCTGAGAGTGGCCACAAGTGGCTGTAGCTAGCTGTGGCTGGCCAGACGAGGCTATGTGAGGCTAGGGGTGGCCCAAGCTAGGTAGGAACTGGCGAAAGCAAGCTAGGATGTCTTAGAGAATGGTAAAGGGTTGCTAGATTAGACTGCTGCTACTGCTGGCCTGGCTAGGGCTGGCCAGGACTGGCCAAGGCTGGCCAGTTGAGGCTAGGAGAGGCCAGAGCAAGCTAGGTCAGGCCAGGATAGGCTGGGGTAAGCCAGGGTGGACTGGAGCTAGGTAGGGGATGGTGTCTAGCTAGAGCGGTGGCCAACACGATAGAGACAAAGAAAATTTCTTTTTTTTCACACCAACAAAACAAACAAAGCACCAAGCACAAACCCATTCAATTATTTTCTAAAAACAATATAGAAAAGCACATTTTATTTATCGCTTTCTAATAACAACCCAAAATGTAAAATTTGGGGTGTTATACGGCCTCTCCCGCGACCATGGCCGCCGCCGCCATTCTGACCGTTCCCACGCCCCTGGCATTCATTCAGCTGTGGGTGATCTTGGACCGCTTGAGGTTGCTCTTCTTGCACTATGTTCACTGATTTCTAGGCTGTTTACACTGTTGCTTTGGTGCTGTCTGCTTAGGACTATTCCTGGATGCTTTTTGTCATTCCTGCTCGACCTCGGACCTGGTGAACTTCCTCATATCATCAAACAGCTGGTTAATCGACAAAGGGTTTTCTCTGGAGAGGACCTCAGCACACGGCCCATCCTTGAGTCCCTTTATAGCCATAGCTATGATGACATCATCAGTTACATTTGGCAACTGCACCTTCATCTAAATAATCCTTTCAAGGTATGCGGATATAGGTTCATTGTCCGGCTAAAACAGTGTGAGTAGATCCATCATTGTTTTCTGTTCTGACTGGAATCCTTGGAAGGTGATGAGGAGGTCGCCCTTGACCTGGCTCCATGAATTGATGGAGAGTGGCCTTAGGGACATGTACCAATCATGGGTGACATCTTCGACTACCATGACAAGCGATTTAGCCAGTATCTTGTCGTTGCCTCCTGCCGAGTGCACTAAAGCTTCGAAGGTGGAGATGAATTTCCTTGGGTTAGAACGCCCATTGAAATATGGTATCTTTGTTTTGAAACCTGGTGGCCATGGGTATCGCTGCAGCTCTGGACAATGGTGAGGACGTGTCCAGTCAATGTCTACTTCTCGTGGCTCTTCGAGGATTGGCTCCCTCCAACCTTCAGGTGCATCAACTTCGGCATCAGCTTTGGCTTGTAGTGCCTGTAGCTCTTGTTGGATTCTTGCAGCTTCGGCTACTGCCTAGATGATTGCCTGTTGTGTGGCTGTCTCACGATTTCTGGCTGCCACCTGGATTGCCAACTGGTCCCGCTGCTGCTTCAACGCCTCCAGTCTTTGTTGTTGCTCGTTAAGTGCCCTGAGAAACCTAGCATTTTCAGAGTCCAGTAGATTTGGTGCCTTGGGGTCCTAATCACCACCAGCCAGCTAGTCGGCTGCTCCATCACCCGTCGGCGGCTCTTCGCGATCTGCCACTTCGTCACCTGGAAGTGGTTGTTCCCGTGGTGGTACCAATGCCGACGCTGTACCCACACTGCTGGATGGGGGCATGCCAAACTGGGGCGCCAGAGCAGCGCTGGGCTCGGATGCGTGAGTGACACCCAGCCACGCGCCCAAAGTTGTGGTTGGGTCGCTGGCCGGAGACATGGTGACCCAAACTTCTTCCACCGCTGGGTTTGCTTTGGTTGCGCAATTTGCCTTCTGCCTACGTGGTCACATTAGCTGCCTCGATCAGCAACCACGGTCGGTGCCACTATTGATTCTAGCCCAGAGGCTACCACCTTCTGGACCCGAATCTAGATATCGAATATCGAAGTAAGGACACGAATGAAAAAATAGATGTCTATTTCTTTATTGACAGAGCCCCGGCCAAAATGTACGGGTCTGTCCCCTCTTTACATGCTCTACCGAGAGCGCCTTATATAGTAGCCCGTAGGAATTTACATGACCATTTTGCCCCTTTACTGCATCATGTCGTTCTATATTTTATGCCGACCGGGGCCAAACACGTCATTAGCCGCTGTTCCCTCACGGGGACGACCGCGCGACCTCTTGACGCGTGTCAAGCCGACAAGGTCCCCAACTGGGCATGTCAAACCTGCATGCAAGAAACAAGCTTCGCCTGGCTCACTTCGAGGGTCTGCCGACCACCGAAGTGAGTTTACGCCCGGTCGATGACATGACCATGCCGCGCAGCTTTGGCAACATCAGGTCGCATAATCGACACCATGCGAAGCTGAGAGAATCCCGACTTCGTGTGCACCTTCGGGGCCCTATCGCGCATTGCTCTGATACTCTCCTTTCACCTTCGGCATGTCACTAGCTCCATGCCCTGCGCGCCTCATCTCCTTTTGGGTTCTGCTTCCGAATCCCACCCTCTGCAGATTCGGGGCAAGGAAACCAATCTAAGCGTGTGATCGATGCACTCACTAAGCTTCACATGGCGAGGAAGGGGGATGGGGCGACCAATCTCTCTCCTGCCCCCAACACCATGGGAAAAGTCCAGCCGTATCTCTTTTGTGTACCACAAAAAGTCTGCCCCTCGACTGTTGTTGTTGCTTTACTTGCTTATTAGGACAGTCTGGCTATTCCTCGTTTGTGTAGGCCTGAAAAGTCCTTCATGTGTGCCATAGTTGTGCCATCTTTGCAGGGACAAGCATTATATCAAGAGAAGGGAAAGTCCTTTGGTATCACTTTTCTGCAGTGGCAGACAGTCAATCATAAATGGGCCAACTAATAATTGGGCCGTACACTGGCGCACACAACTCCACAACAGCCGTCGCATAGACCCCCTCTGCTACACCACCGCTCCAAATCCTACAGTGCTGCTCGCTACCGTACAGCACCGCACACCACTCCATATCACCGGTTCTGCTAGGAAACAATGACCAAGGCCGAAGACGTGGAGACGAAGAAGCCCTCATTGAAGCTGCCATGGCCAGAAGGCAAGCATCTCAACCTTCTCTTCATTTGCTTTGTTCATTAGGAGTTTTCATTAGGGATTTTGATTTTGATTTGGAGAAACGCAGCGGTAGATTTGCCAATGTGGTGGTGGTGCTGGTATGTGTGTGGGTGGGTGGAGGCAGGGTGGGGGAGGGGGTGGTGTTACCCTCCCCACACCCCACCAACTTTTTTCCGCATCACTCACTCATGGGGACCATCCTCAAACACACATTTATCAATAGTAAACTTGAAAATGTGTAGGACATAAACAATTCTTTCTTGAAATTTGTTGGGCTTGACCATGATACTTGATACAAAATTTGATTGATCTATAATTCATTTGGATGGCTATGAATGTGTTGATATTTCCAAATTGATTGCTCATATATAATTATATGGTGTATCCAAAATGTTTGCTCTATACTATATACCATGGTACTTTATCATGAAGTTCTAAGCATGGAATCAAGTGTTGTAACTTCCTTTCTAATTTCTTATTTGTTTTCATCATTGGAGGCAGTTTTGATGAGACAAAGTATCCCATGGACTTGGCTTGAGTCCCTAAAAGAATATTTAATTGGGACGTATCTACTTTATATGAGAAGTAGTATAACAAATAGCCAAGAAATTCTCCATCAGAATACTTTCACACAAGCAAATAGTTTAAGCTGTTTCAAGGAGGCTTAGATAAGAGACCTATGTACGGAGAGCATAGGTGTGTGAATTGGGAGCAGTTAGAAAAGTTTCCCCAAATGGTGAGTGTTGTTACTGCGTTTGAGGCCATGGGTTTGAAGGATATGATGGGGATGAAGCAAGACTGGAATGACTTGGTAATAAGACAGTTCTATGCCACACTAGAAATTAGGGAAAAGGAGGAGAAGCTCATCTGGATGACCGGCACCAGGATTTTGGAGGTATCTTTCTCCGATCTTGCAAGAGCTTGCAGATTGGATTACCAAGCAATGAAGTGAGGGGCTACAATAGTTGATCTTCCTTATTTGTTGGCTAAGGAGGAAGATAGCCTTTACTATGATGGTGGAATTTTGAGTAGGATACCCAATGTTATTTAGCAGCTTGTGAGGCGAGCATTCATGGCCGACCACAAAAACGATATTGAATATGACAATGTTCTACCTTGTACGATCGATGATATGATAATGGTCGTGCTGAAACATGAAAGACTAAATATTATTGATTGGTTGGTTAATCAGATGGTGGACATCAGGGTGGACCTGAACATACCTCTGATCTTCCAGCCTTACGTCATGGCTTTGGTGTTGCTCAAGCTGCCTGGTTTCAAAGGTCGCCTGGATAGAACACACCATAGATATAGTGTCTTCATCAGCCATAAGTTGCAGATCTGGCAGAGGAATTCATCATTTGAAACCTATGTGCATCAGATGAGGAAGGTAGCTTGTAAAAAGGGGAGTCATTCTTGTTTATTGTACTGAATTGTTTTAAATTATTAGTTTTGTTAGTATTAATTTGATGTATCGATGATCATGTATTCCCTTGTATTTATGTCATAGATGTCGATACTCTATCATATGAAATTAGTAGCCACTTAAACTAGTAAAGGACACCATAACAAGCATCACACTAAAACAAGGATAAACTATAGAGGGTACTGCCAGATGCGGCCAAATGTACAGGGTCAGACTTTCTTATGCGTGCACTGCATTTGAACATCAATGTTTCCTCTGTTCTGCATTAGGATGTGGCTCCTCGCTGCAAGGTGGGAGCCTAAAGGTATTCAATTGATGCAATGCTATCAGTTTCCTAGCAGACTGATTGCTATGACATTCATAACAGACAAACCTTCACACTTTGTCCTACAAGATCAAATATGCAGCAGTCAGACGTTCTTGGGTTCACAGTCAAATTCAAGTGCTTCATCTCAACCATGAAGCTATAGATCGAGGCAAGACTTGTTAAGATGGACTCCTAGCAGAGTACGGTTTACAACAAATTTGTAATAAGAAGTTGCAATTGGAGCTTTAGCAGTAGAAGTGCAATGGCGGGAGCAATTATAGTGTGTACTTTTGGTCTATTTTGCAATGCCATCATATACCTAGGATAGTTAGACTTGATCCAGCTGACTTGTATGTCTTTGTGCCTCTACTCTTAATTTGGATGACCTATTACTAACATGGAAATTGTTAATTGTTGATAACTTCAATGGTCTCATTGCATAGGATGCACGCAGAGGCCTATTACACAATTGGTCCTACTAGATCAAATATGCAATGATCAGACTTTGTTACCCTCCCCCACTCCACCAACTTTTTCTGCATCATAGAGCACACTATCTTCTATATGTTCCCTTGTTCTAGATTCACTAGAGGAGTTTGTGACATTGTCGCTCTACCCGCGTCTATGGAGGTGGAACCCTCTAGATGATGGTGATGTGTGCAACTCGACGGATGACCCCACCTCGTTAGACTCAAAATAGGCGGAGGGTGGTGAGACAGACAATGGAGGGGGCAGCAGCATTGACTAGTGTGAACGTGCCTGTCGTGGTAATGCATTCCATCGCGAGTGCATCATGGACTGGTTGAGCAGCCATTTGTCTATTGTGCATCCTAAGAGATCAAATATACATGGGCAATAGCATTTCAACAGCATGGCTTCTTGATCCATTGTGCATTACGATGCGGCAAGATTTGCTCCTCGCTGCAAGATGGGAGCCAGCAGGTCAGCGGTTCATGCAATGGATGGGTGCATATTGTTCGGCCATTTATCTTTTGTGTACCAGGGAAAGTTTGACCATATCTCTTTTGTGTACCACGTGACAATCCTCAAATGGTGTCAGTGTCACCACCCCGGGGGCCTAACACCAATGACTAACTACATGCTGTGGGCTCCCTAATCTGAATGGTGATGCAAGAAGAACACATGATTTATCCTGGTTCAGGCAAAGAAGGCCCTACATCCAGCGGGGAGAGAGGGGACATATTGTATTATCTTGCACCGAAGTGCTTGTACAGGGGAGATACAAGTGAGCATATATGAGGTGGTGAAGAGCAAGGCCTAAGTCTAGGAATGCTAGTCCTATGCCTTGCAACATATGTGACGGAGCTGGGTGAGTTTGTATGAGTTCACCTGCCCTCTCAGCTAGCCCTACGCCCCCTTTTATAGTTCAAGGAGGGGAATGGGTGTACAAGAAACCTAGCAGTGTTGTGAGGGCTATCGTAAGCAATGACGTTGAGGAGCGATCATGTCATGGACATTGTAGGGGCGTGCGCTGAAGCGAAGTTGAGCCTTGTAGCAGCGTGCGTGATGATGAGATTCGCCCTTCTGAAATGTCATGGTGAAGTTGATGATTGACCGGTCCTGATGATGATGCTGGCATGCCTTAGTGGCGTGGTGAAATACATGACCTCCTATTAAGGGCATACGGCTAGCTGGAGATGACATATGGGAGTGGTTGAATCGCTGACCCGGGCCGTCGAGAGCCTGAGTCGAGGGGTAGCTAGGGGGCCTCGAGGCTATGCGGATAAGAACGAGCCCCGAGATCCTGGTACAGATGTTGACAAATTTGTTTCGAGTGGGTGCCCAACAGGGCACAGTGTTTAGTATGGAGGAATAGTGATTTATATGAATCAGCGTTTCTCCAGGGATGGGTGCTAAAAGGTGGACGTGACCTCTGTACTTGCCCATCATTACCATCGCTATAGCCATGGGGGTTGGCAGGAGCAGGTTGGATGCATTAAATGCTCTAACTCCCGTACAGAGGTAGGTGGACCGAGGAGAGAAGAGTAGTCGATGGGGGGTCATTCGCCTACGCGGTCTTTCGTCACTCAAGGGGGTGTCGTTCGCTTGGGCGGAGACCCGCTAGTCGAGGGGTCCCATTGAGTAGGCATCGGACTAGGCTGTCGAGACCCATTCGTGGGCTAGCCCAGTGCGACTTTGTTCTTGGGCCTTATCTAACTGCCGAAAATCGGCCCCATGGCGCTGGTCTGCTCTACCGAGGAGTGGACCCACCAGCGAAAAACCC
Organism: Bothriochloa decipiens; assembly: GCA_023333625.1. NCBI lineage: Eukaryota > Viridiplantae > Streptophyta > Magnoliopsida > Poales > Poaceae > Bothriochloa > Bothriochloa decipiens. The sequence continues at coordinate 26,337,544 of CM041639.1, read as the reverse complement.
ACTTGAACTTTTGTCCTCGCTTCATTCAAAATGGTTAACCAAAGGTTATTACGCGTCCTTGGCCTGGCTATTTAAGTTGGTTCGACTCTCACTGAATTCCTAAGGTGGCATTAAACTCGCGGATGAACAGTACCCGCCGAGCTATAGTACCGGGAAACTGGCCTGGCCATTATTTTGGCCCAACTAGGCCCATTAGGGGGTCTTGAATGCTGCATTAGGGGATAGGAGTTGAGTGAAAACCTACCAATTGCATTACCTGTCTTACTTTCATATTCCTTGTATTGTTTATTTGGAAAATGCATAGTAATGCGTAGCCTGCTTATTTAGATAGGTTTTCAAAAGCAAAAGAATGAAAAAGATGAGATTGGCTTCGCATGTTGGAATCTTGATGATAGTTAATAAATCGAGTCCGAACGGGTAACTTGCATTGGGAAAGGAGTCCCTCTGTAGTGTTTCTGTCTGTTGATGCCCTAGGTCCCGTTCATTGGTGAACTGGTGATATCGAGACTAGATAACCACCCACACCTGGTGTGGTATATTTATGGGGTTGAGAGTCCCATGTATATTGATATGCTTAGGAGTTTGAGTCTCCTGTATATCATGTGGTTGATATATGGCTGTGATTGTTATCCTGGTATATCTTGTGATCTGGTATGCAGCGGAGTTAGAGTCTTCGGTATATCGGTGATCTAGGTCCCGGCTGGGTAAAAATCTATTCGAATTGCCGTTGCTTCTCGGAGAAGAAGACTCGATCGGTGTTCATCATCATAGTAACAACTTAAATGATGGTTAAGGATAAGAATGAAGTTGGTTGGTAAGCTTGAGCTAGAGCAAGGCAACTTTATTTTCTGTTATAACTCATGATGAGTTAAAACTTGTTGCATGTGAGCTTTTCTGCAAAAATCCTTTTCTTGTGAGCCTTACCTTGTCCCTCTGGCCTGTATTTTTGAGTCTTCACCCCTCTTTTTCATCGGGTCAGTCTTGTTGAGTACTTTTGTACTCAGGGTTTGTTGAACCCCTGTTGCAGGTGAGCCCCATGAGCAGGTTTGCTTTGCATCCTGCTGCATGACAGTCATTGCAGAGAGTGATGACGAGTAGGATGTTTGGCTCTTGGGCAGAGCTTATCGTCTGGATATTGTAAATAAGTTATTTATCACTACTCCACTACTACTCTGGTTTGTAATGTTTAAACTTATGGTCTGTAAGGTTTGAAACTAAATGGTTTGTAAACTTATGTTAGTGTAATCCTTCTGCCATTTTACTCTAATGTATATTATTTGAATAAAACTGTTGTAATACTGCAACGTCTCTTTATAATGATTGATCCTGCTCAAAGAATCATGGATGATTTAGGATTCACCTGACATACCTTTTAAGTCTTATGGAACACATGCATTGTATCAGAAGTCCATTTAGACAATGATAAGTGCATGTGGGCCATATTATTTAGGAGGTTCTGCTACACCTTATATTCAAGTATTTGAGCTCGGGTCCACCAGGGATTATATCTAGAGATAATGGTGGTGGATTTGGTTGATGATGTTAGGATTAACTCATTTGATGGAGGCTTAAGGGTACCCCATTATTCAGGTACCCGACAGTAGCCCCCAAGCCTCTGCACGAGTGCTGGCACTCATGTAGAGGTTCATGAGTCGTAGCGCTTGGTGTTCTCTGAAGGGTGCACGCTAGTGTACCCTTCAGGGGTAGCCCCCAAGGCCTCAGAGGGGTGGGTAGAACTCCTCCGAGGGCTTTATACCGCTCTTGTAAAGGGGTTCTTGTTTGATCGAGGGTAGTAGGTGCGCCTAAAAAGTTAGATTAACATGAACAGGAGTCATAGCTCCTGATCGAGGGGTATTTCGAACCTTCGAGCCCCTAAGCATGTTCGACCCTCTTTCATTGAGGGGTGCCAAGCGTAGTCAAGCCCTCAGGCCTCGCACGGTCAGGGCTTTGCTAGCTTTTGGCGAGACACCCCATGAGTCCTTTCGATCGGATGCGGGGGGAGGAGCGCCGTACTACCCTCGATGGGTGAGTTCCGACATCCTTAGTGAGCTGTTATCGAGAAATCCAAGTGAGTACTCGTGCCCCATTTGATAGGGATCGACTAGTGGCCGCGGAGGCATTCTCATTAAAGCCAAACAAGCTAGCGCATAGATACCGTTCCCGTTCGCTAGGGGCCGGTGGCTCGATGCCTCCCTTCGAGGGTATTCCATGTGCGTCTCTTTGTTTTGGCCTTGAGTATGTCCGAGGGGGTCTCGAGAGTTCGTTCTTGAGCAGGGCCTCGTGTTGTATTCCCTTGGTCACCCCTGACTTGGGTACTCGAGGGCGGCTATCGAACCCTGACCGAGGGCCAGCCTCCGCTCCCTCAAGGTTTGTTGTGGGGCCGAAGCCAATTTTCCTTCTCGTAGAAGGCATCACCCGTGGATGACGCCATCCATCCATTGGGCATGTCTTTTTAGGTGAGAGGTGAAGCAACGTGGTCGTGGTGGACCTGGGCAGTAGCTAGAAGCCACGAGGGCAACACATGTGCCTGTCTCGAGAATCGAGGGAGTGGTTAGGTGAGCGCAATAAATGCAGACGGTTCGCTTGCCCCCTTTTGTTGAATCCGCCCGTTGCTCTTCGTCCCGGCTATAAATTCAGGGAGGTAGGGATCCATCCATTCCCCACTTTGCCTTCCTTCCTTCTTTCCACCGCCACCAAGAGAGAGAGAAATTGCTCTGTTAGCGCAAGAGGGAGAAAAGAGAGAGATTGGGAATCTTCCCTCTCGTCCTTCCGTCGAGTAGATTCGCACCGCTGCCATGGCGCCGTAGATTCTTCCCTTGGAAGATTGGCACCCGTCGGCTATGAAAAGGTGGGAGTTCGAGGAGTTGGTGGATGAGGGGCTTCTCCGTCCTGTCATTTCGTCTATCCGGACGGAGTGGTTCATGCCGCCGAGGGGGATCGAGAGCCAAACCCGTCGGCGGGGTACATGGTGAGCTTTGTCAAATTTCACCAGATGGGGCTCGGGTATCCTCCGAGCCGATTCATGTGGGTGCTGACCCACCACTACGGGGTCGAGCTCCAGCACTTCTCCCCAATGCTATCTCCAGCATGACGATCTTCGCTGCTGTCTATGAGGGGTACATGGGGATGGAGCCACACTGCTGTTGACGGTCCTTAACTACCAATTTTGACCATTATTATTGCATCAAAATGAGGACAACTAACAATACAAGTAATGATTTATGTTTATAATTCACCTAGTTTCACTTGTACTTGGAGTTTATATTTGTATGCAGGAAAAGTACCAAAATAAGTGCAAATGGACCAAATGGAGGCAATGGAACGTGGCAGGGCCAGCAACCTAGCCAGGGCCAGGGCGCCCACCCTGGACTTAGGGCACCCACCCAGGACTTAGGTTGCCCACCCTAGACCCAGGGCGCCCACCCTGAATCAGGGTGCCCACCCTGGCCATGCCACCAAACTGACCCAGCCGCGTCACCAATCCACGACAACAATATCCCACATCTCCCAACCATCGAAACCAAGTTAGTTTGATCCAAGGGCACTCGATGGATGTCACTTGGATTCAAGGGCCCATTGTCATACACCCAAGGAGGATAAGTCAGTTGGAACCGACTCCAAACTGACTTATCTCGCATGCAACCGACTTGGGGAGTGAGCCATCGCCATTGGATTGAAGGGTGGTGTGAGTGGATGGTGTGTCTAGGGCGCCCACCCTGGTCAGGGCACCCACCCTAGACCCAAGGTGCCCGCCCCCGAGGCCGCAGCTACTAACCTCTAGAGCACTATAAATAAGTCCCCCATCCTTCATTTGTAACACAAACCAAGAGGAGATCTCTCTACTCTTTAATATGTAGCTCTATTAGTAGTCTTAGTGGGTGCTCTGCTCGGAGTCTGGAGAAGTCTTCAGGAGTCTGGTATAGCTTGTACCTCTCTTGTGATACTTTGCTTATTTCAATAAAGAATTACTTTCTATGCAAGTACTTTCTCAAGTCTTTTACTTTCAAGTACTAGTCTTGTTCTCTAGCTCATGGCTTTGTATGGTTAGTATAGTTGTCTCACATCTTAGCATGGATCTTTGCTCTCTTGAGTGCTCTAGTTATTCGCAGTAGCTAGAGTAGTAATCATTACCATAGACATGGTGTCTATGCTAGTGGTTACCTCAGTTTGCACCCAATCCAACGGAACAACTGTGGTAGCCCCAGGTGATGACAGTCCTGACGGCCGATGTAGTCCACCACGTTGGGGTTGGTGTTGTAGGACCGTAGTCGGAGCTTCCCGGTCCCCCTTCTCATATGAGTCTATGGCTTGTATTTTGATGTCCCAAAGTGCTATTGTGTGTGATCACTATGTTTAACCCTTGCTGGTTCATAGCTAGAGTTGTGCTTGCTTAGAAGTAACTATGGGGGTATAGATCCCATATACCCTCGTGGCTAAACTTTGGGCTGCTCGGTACAAGATGGCCTAGACCAAAAGACAAGGGCTGGTCCATCATCATCTTGATCAATGGGCCGGACAACAATACGGAGCGCGTGGTCCGCTACCGCCCAGGTGGGTGGGCTGCTCGGGATTTGAAGGCTGCTTGGCACACAAAGAGTCTTAGTTGGTTAGATCTTCATGTCCTCCAAGGATGCGGTGCAATGTAACCGACAATAGGAAAGCCCTAGATATGTAATCTTGTCCCCCAACTATATAAGGCGGACAAGGAAACACCTAGAATGCATCTGTTCCCATCTCATTATACTCCGGTACTCATCAGTACAGTAGCAGAGACACAGGACGTAGGGTAGTACGCTTCCGAGCGGCGTGAACCTGGAAAAACCCTAGTTGTCCCAGTTGTTTGTTTTGCGTCTCACATCTAGGTCGTAGATCTTAGCGCGTCCTCACCACAAATTACTACCTCGGGGTATCCTGTGGTAGACTGCCGATGAGGTTTCATCGACAGTGGTGCACCAGGTAGGGGGTGCCCGATCTGATCAGCAGGTGATCTAGATAGTTTCGTTCCCAGCTTCCATGGACTTCAAGACAGGCATCTCCCCAACCATTAGCTCCTTCACTTGGTCCACTGGCATGGCAACGTCGCTCGCGTTCATGGGAGCAGCGCATCAGGTCCCAGCTCTAGCTGCAATGCAGTCGGCTCCTGCATCGACCATGCCAACCACTCCATCGATGACTCAAATCTTGAGGCCGCCCTTGGGGTCTTCACTTCCATGAGAGCTTCCTCGCTACCAGAGAAGGCAAATCAACAACTCCAATCTGATCAATCTGATCGATCGGCACGGGGAGGGTCTTGCCGAGCTCCTGGAGTGCACGGAGTCCACTCCCGTGCGGCTCCGCGAACAGTACCTGGACTTCACCCCCATCTGTCCACGTCGACACGGATGTATGAACCGCCCCGACCAGCCAGGCCATGCAGATCGAAATCTGCCCACGGCTCGAGCACAACCCCCCGCTCATCACCAGGGAGGGCCTTACCACCACCAGCCATGCCACGCAGGTCTAAATCTACCCATGGATCATTAACAGCCACCTGTCTGCTAGGACGGCAACACTCGGCGCCAGCAAGGACGCCCTGGCCAGGCCGACGGGTCACGCAACCAAGTGCAAATCCAGCCCCGGCCCGAGCACTGCCTGCTAATCATAGGGGTGGGCCCCCGGCGCCACGTCGAGGCGGGCCCCCTACGGTTTTACGATGGCATCAGCAACAACCGGTGCCCCACCAGGGGCACTGTTAGTAGCATTGTACTGGCAATCAGGCTCGCCGCCAATGCGGACCAGATCAGAATCTGGCCACCATGCATGCTCCACCTCAGGTCAGGCTCGACGAGGTCATCAACGTGCACCAGCACGCGCATAGGCCAGACTGTGCTAGTCAGCAGGACCAGGCCACACAGCGGCGGCTATGCGGAGCACATCAGATGCAACCCATACCAGGGCCAGCAGATCCAGTCACCCTCGGCCCGAACAATGCACCCGTCTTTTCGCATGGATTGAGCAACACCACAGCGTCCTACAAAAGGAACCTACCGCATGCTCTCCAGTGACGTGACAATCTTGTCTTAAACTTAGATCAGAGCCTGATTCTGGTCCCAGAAGACCCAAGGCCCGTGATCGACATGGTGGCCCTAGAGCAGATCCCATCCGGGTCAGCTATGATCTTCGAGGATGACAACTCATCCGGTATACTCTTGGGGCTTGAAAGAACCCCCTCCGGCTCCTTCGATCTCACCAAGTTCCTCCTCTCCGATGAAGAGAGTCATGAGGTTTGGGGTTAGGAGTACGTCGAGGAGAGATGTCCGACCATGTCGGTTCACCAAGCACAGTCTGACGACACTGCATCGGACACCCCCGAGTTTCCACCAGGATTCCATGCCATGGTGTTCATGGTTAGTGAGAATGAGCCCCCTGTCTCAAACAAAACAGAGCAGGACAGGGTGGCAAGGGAGGCTCATAACGCTGATCGTGAATGCCAACGCCCTGCCGAGGCACAAGCAAACCCAGCTGTCAACAATGGCGGCAATGGAGGCAATGGCACGGGTCCTCGGCCTCACTGCCTTCAACGCGACCTCAATGGCGAGTTCAACATGGTAGGAGACGAACTCGTCAAGGAAACCCCCATGGCCAACATCGTGGTAGCTATGGAGCGGCTCAATCAGCTTCCTCTAAACACACCAGCGTTGAGGCAATTCGAGATTTCTTGATTGCCGCCGAAGCACAGGTGGTTCAGCTCTGCTCTTCCATCTCGCTATCCACATGCCATCGGTCCTGGCGGTCCAGGCACAGTCGTCACCACCAGCCTGCCGAGAGCGGTGCCGACAATGAATCCAACGATGGCGGACCTCCTCTGGAGCTATGCCGGCCAGCCAACAATCCTCCACGCGAGGTGCGTCGCGACGAGCAACACCAACATAGCAATTGCCAATGTGCTAGCCGCCAACAGGCCAATCACTGCACCAAGCGTGACCAGGAAGTCAAGCAGCCCTACGACCATGATCTCTGTGAATACCTCAATGAACAGTTTCATGCTTGCCGACATGTGAGTGGACCAGCCCCATTCTCGAAAGATCTGAAGGCCGTCGACTGGCCGAAGAACTTTCGGATTGGGGACGTCAAGATGTACGATGGGCAAGACGACCTTGAGCACTGGATCATGCTGTACGAGGTGGCAGTTTGAGCAGCTGGTGGTGACCACTATGTCATGGCCAACTACCTCCCGGTAGTCTTAAGCAATGTCGCTACATCCTGGTTGCTCCGCCTACACACCGGCATCATTCATAGTTGGCCTCCGCTCAGGCAGATGTTCATTGACAATTTTAAGCCCACCTATGTGCAGTCGAACACTAAATATACCTTGGCACAGGTGCGGCATCATCCAAGAGAATCGCTATGATAGTACATCTGATGCTTCTCCAATGCATGGAACCACGTGATCGATATCACCTCGGCTGAAGGGATCGACCTCTTCATCATTGGCCTAGTCCAGCCATGTGGTTTGGATCTTAAGAAGGAGTTTCTCCTTGAGCGACCGAGAACCATGGAGGGGCTCCTCGCCACCACCCACAGGTTTGCTCATCTCGATGATGGGCTGAACGAAGGTGACCCTGTCCCTTCAGGTCGCAACTACCGCCATGATGATGACCAGGACCACGACAGCAATCAGGATCATCGACCACCTCGACGAGATGATCGCTACGGCAACCGTCATGGCAACTGTGACCCCGACCACCAAGATGACGATCGCTCCTTCAAGCGCCGTGGTCGGGAAGCCTACGAAGGTGGTCGACGCAACCGCAATGACTCCTCTGTCAATGCGGTAAAGGGCCAAAAGCGGGCGAATGATGAAGAGCTCAACAAAGTCCTTAGCCAAGACTGCCCTCGCCATCCTGGCAAGGGCCACACACTAGGCGAGTGCCGGGTCTTGAAGGAGGCACTTGAGAAGACAGCGAACAAGAAGGCACACCTGGGCCCAAAGCTAAAGCCAAGAAAGACGTCCAAGAAGAAGACGCAGACAAGGAAGAAGCTCAAGACCAGGACCCACGACATGCCTATCGAGATCCTATGAAGAATGTAACCGCCGTTATCTTTGGCGGCAAGGTCGGATTGGAAAACGCCCATGACAAGAAGCTACTCACATGAGCCATCGTGGCAATCTAGAGGCAGACGATTTTGTCGTGGATGTCAATGTGCAACCCTGGTCTGAGCAACCCATACCGTTCAGCCACAGTGATATGTGGGCCAAAATCCCCGATGCCGGTCGGTTCCCGCTGGTCCTTGACCCGGTGATAGATGACGTCTGGTTTGACAAGGTGCTCATCGATGATGGCAGTGCCCTGAACATCCTATTCTACTCGGCCTTCAAGGAGCTAGGGTTGATAAAGGAGTGCCTCAAGCCATACGAGTCTCCATTTTGGGGCATCATGCCGGGCAAGCCCTCATACCCCATCGGGCAGATCACCTTGCCCATCCACTTCCTATGGAGTAGTACTTCATCATGGCTGACTTCGAGGGCATCTACCATGCCATCCTTGGCTGACCAGGCATCGCCAAGTTCATGGCAGTTCCTCATTACGGGTACCTCATGCTCAAGCTACCCACCGAACAGGGCATCTTGTCCCTGCGTGGCAACGTCTACATGGCTCGTGTGTGCAAAACCGATGCCTATGCAGCTGCCAAGTTCAAGGATCTAAAGCACACCCTGAAGCTTACCAGCCTAGGGGTCAAGGAGACACCCCCTGTGGACCTCGAGGTCCCAGTCGGGTCTGCTCGATGACCCACCAACAAGGTCAAGAAGCACAAAGTAGTCCAGCTCGACCCGACCGACCCCTCAAAGACAACGAAGATCGGGGCCAACCTTTCCCCCAAATAGGAAGACATGCTTGTCTATTTCCTTTGGGAGCACATCAGCGTGTTTGTGTGGAAACCCGCTGACATGCCCGTTGTTCATAGGGAAAAGGCCGAGCACTACCTTGATGTCTCGAAGACCACTAAGCCTATCAAGCTAAAAATGTGATGGTTTGCTCATGACCGCAAGGAACTCATTAGGGTAGAGGAAGCCAAGCTTCAAGCAACTGGCTTTATCAAAGAGGTGTATCACCCAGAGTGGTTAGCCAACCTGATTCCTGTACTTAAAAGAATAAGGAATACAGATTGTGCATTGATTATACTGATCTCAACAAACACTACCTAAACAGGCTTTCAATCTCTCTCTAATCGATGAGGTCATAGACTCTACTGCAGGTTGTGAGTTGCTTTCCTTTTTAGATTGCTACTCGGGCTATCATCAAATAGCCCTCAAAAAGGAGGACCAGGAGAAGACTGCTTCATCACCCCCTTTGGTGCTTTCTGCTACCTCAAACCTGCCTCAAGCATGAGATCGCTGATGACCTTGTCTAGGCATACGTAGATGATGTGGTGGTGAATACTCAGGAATCTAGCACACTGGTGGCAAAACTCAGACGGAACTTTAGGGCCCTCAACGAGTTCCAGTGGAAGCTAAACCCCAACAAATGCATCTTTGATGTCTCTTCTGAGATTCTGCTTGGCAATGTGGTCAGCCAGGATGGCATCCGCCAAAATCCTGAGAAGGTTAAAATCATGCTGGATCTACAACCACCATGAAGCATCAAAGATATCCAAAAGCTAACTAGGTGTATGGCGGCCCTAAGGCGCTACATCTCTCACATGGGCGAGAAAGGGCTTCCCTTCTTCAAGCTACTCAAAGCTAAGGAGAAATTCGAGTGGACGGAGGAGGCCAACAAGGCTTTCCAACAGCTTAAGGAGTATCTCGCCACTCCCCCGGTACTCACGGTTCCACGCGAAGGCAAGGAGCTTCTCCTCTACATCACTGCCACAACTAACGTGGTCAGCACCATGATCATGGTCGAGTGTGAAGAACCCAGGCACATTTACGGAGTACAACGCATAGTATATTACATTAGTGAGGTCCTCAATGAGACCAAGCAGTGCTACAACCATGTCCAGAAGGTGCTCTACGTGCTCCTGATCACCAAGCGCAAGCTCCTCCACTACTTCCAAGCCTATAAAATTATGGTGGTCACAGAAGCTGTGCTTGGCGACATCCTCTGCAATAGAGATGCTAGTGGCTGTATTGTCAAATACGCATTAAAGCTCTCTGAGTTCACGCTGAGTTTCCGCAGTTGAAATACTGTGAAGTCTCAGGCCCAGGTCAATTTCATTGTGGAGTGGTCAGACCTTAACTGCCCCTGGCTGATACTTCCGCCGACCACTAGCAGATGTACTTCGATGGCTCCCTGAACATCGAAGGCGCCAGAGCAGGGGTCTATTTCATATCTCCATCTAAAGACACGCTCCGCTATGTTTTACGTATCCACTTCAAGGCGTCCAACAATGTAGCCGAGTATGAAGCCGCCTACCATGGCCTCCGTATTGCAGTGGAGCTTGGCATTAAAAGGCTCTTGGTGTACGAAGATTCAGCTCTGGTCATTTCGCAAGTTAGCAAGGACTAGGATGTCATCAATGAGAAGATGCATGCCTATGTGGCACAAATCTGCAAGCTAGAGAACAAGTTCTATGGATTGGAGTTCATCATGTGCCCTATTTTGAGAACATAGGTGCCGATGAGGTATCTAAGCTCGGGTCTTCATGGGCTGAGGTGTTGCCTGGTGTTTTTATCAAGGATCTAATTAAGCCTTCAATCCCTGATCAGGCTTACGAAGCACCCACACCTAGTCTCGCTACCGACCAGCTCGTAGCAGCGCTCAGCGGCAAATATCAAGTGATAGAAGATGACCATATTGACCAGCAGGGGTCCGACAAAGGTAGTGAGTAGCCGCCGGCTGACGAGCGAGCCAGGTTGGAAGCGCGTCCCTAGCCGGACCGGAGAGAGCCCTTTGTTAAATACCTAAATGACCACCTTGTTCCGGAGGACGAAATCAAATGACAACAGCTTGTTCGCAGAGCCCGTGGCTACCTCATGGTTAACGGCGAGCTGATGCGCAAAGGTCCAAGGTCCGTGATTTACCAGAAGTGCATTACCCTAAAAGAGGGAAAGGAACTTCTAAAGAATGTTCATGCAGGAACTTGTGGCAACCATGCAGCATCCCAGACGCTGGCAGCAAAGCCGACCGCGTAGTGTTCTACTGGCCTATAGCCATCTCTGATGCAGAAGATTACGTGCACCGGTGTAAAAACTGCCAAATGTTCGCTAAGCAGATTCATGTCCCTACGCATGAACTCCAGACCATCCCAGTCGCTTGGCCATTCTCATGTTGGGGACTCAATATGATCGGCCCCTTCAAGAAGGCTTCTTGTGGACACATGTGTGTTTTTTGCTTATCGATAAATTCTCCAAGTGGATCAAGTACAAAGCTGTCAACAAAGGCTCGTTTGAAAAAGCGGTGCAGTTCCTTGATGATGTCATCCACCGTTTCGGTATACCTAATACCATCATCACCAATTTGGGCTCCTAGTCACTAGTGATGAGTTCTTCGACTTTTGCGATGATAATGGCATCAAGGTCAAACATGTGTCAGTCGCTCATCCTTGAGCAAACGGATAGGCAGAGTGAGCCAACGGTATGATCTTTGATGCCTTGTGCAAAAGGGTATGCCAAGATGACAAGGACCTCAAACCTGGTCGGTGGCTCAAAGAATTGCCCGCTGTGGTCTGGGGACTCCACACCTAGCCCAGTCACAACACTGGAGTTTCCCCATACTTCATGGTGTTTGGTTCCGAAGCTATCCTACCAGCTGAAGTTGCTCACCTCTCACCACGTGTCCTGCATTATGACAAAAAAGCCTCCAACGACGCCCAAGAAGTAGATGTCATCGCCAAAGAAGAGATGGCACTTGAATCCTGTGCTCAGACGGCTAAGTACCTGGCTTTCATATGCCGATACTATAAGTGCAACGTCAAGGGAAGGCTATTCGCTGTTGGGGACATGGTGTTACAATGAATACAGAAAGAAGATGGTCTGCACAAGTTGTCATCTACATGGGAAGGCCCGTTTAGGATTAAGGCTGTCACACGCCCAACATCCTACCGGTTGGAGACGATGAAGGGTGTCGAGGAAGGCAATTCCTGGCACATCAACCACCTCATTCGCTTCTATCCATAGAATAAGATATGTACCTAGTTTTTTGTTACTAAGATAGCTAATAAAGTTCCCTTTTCTATTCACTTCCTCTCAAAAGCTTTACTTTCATGCATTTACCTATCATACATGCGCCCTGCATAAGTCACAATTAAACTTTGTTTTCTACCCAACGAGAACGGCTCAACAAGGCACTGTCCAGAAAACTCTAACGATGTGCTATAGCTCCGTGCTACATGGCACTAGGAGATTTTAGCGGTCGCTCTCTAATTGTGCTAGGTACCTTGTGATCCTGGCGGTCCTACGTTGTTCACTAGCACATCCCTAGTTACTCGATAGAGTTAGCTTGCTTCGAGGATAGGGGGCAAAACTTAATTGTCGACATAATTTGAAAAACTAACTTTGCTAAATTAAAGCATATAAAAATGGCAAGATGTTTATCACCCATTTAAACATGCCTACCTTGTCTGCATCAAATGGCTAAAAAGTTTACGAGCACCCCGTGCTCCGCGCAACTTACAAACAAAACAATGTTTTCATCATACACATTTTATGGCCTATAGACCACCGTCATTATCCTCTATAGGGTCTTCAATAAGTGTCATGTCAGCAACAAGGGTTGCAGCAGTAGGTGCAGACGTGGTCCGAAGGTCCTCAGCTTCACGCTCTTTAAGCTCTGGCGCAATCCCCTGCGCCACTTCATCGGGCTACACCTTCGGGTACCTGGAGTAGACCACGGCAAGCGCGGTGGCAATGATGTAGCACCCGACATCTGCGATGAACCCTCAAAGTGCTAGCCATAGCCTTCAGCACTGGTCCTAAACAACCACTGCCTCCCCCATCGGGTCGGCAGGGTGCTCCTCTCCTTGGAAGATAGCCCTCAAGGTTGGCTTGATATGCTCGCACATAACTCGTATCTTCTCTTGGAGGATGGTGATGGTCTCCTCCAGCACCTGGAACTGGGCCATATGGGGATCCCTCACATCTGTAGAAATAATACATGGTGGTTAGCATATCCTGGTCCATCCAGTATGCAGCAGACTACAACTCTATGTTGTTAACCTTACCAGTGTGCTCAGCAATTTGCTTCTGGTGCTCCACTGCCTGTTCCTCGGCGGCCTCCCTCTGGCCCAACAGGTTAGCAATTTCCTCGGCCATGTCCTCATTCTGGCCAATAAGCTCTACAAGAATTACACATAAGTATGCAGTGAAGCACAACACATACTGAGTAGGAGTCAGGACTTACCCTCGTTCTCCTCCTTTAGGGCATCCGCCTCTTAGTGCAGGCCAGCAACCTCTTCCTCCCGCTCCAGCTCCCACTCCTGGTAGACTTTGGTCTGTGCTTCTAGCTCGGCCTTAGCTGTCCTGAGGGTCTTTCACTCCTCACATGTAGTGGCAAGCGGTCGATGGTTTGCCCCGCTGAGCGTTGGTCTCCTGCAGCGACTGCACACGACACGTGTTTCTAACATGTTCAGCTTCACAAACATGACATACATAGCAAAAAGCATTGGTAATTAAGATTACCTTGATCCTATCTAGCAGCACGTCCACCACATCTACGATGTCTGCATTGATGACATCATCAAGATTTCCACATAAGACACGAATTTATCCTGCCCTAGCTTGCATGTTGTGTGGACACGCTGTTTGGGCAGGTCCGTGCGTGGCATCCTGGGCACCCTCGGCACCACCTCCACCTCTGTGGCACCGGCCTGCTCAGGCCTGCCTGGTCTGACACGTGCCAAGGCACCCAATTTGTCATAGCCCAGATGGCCCTAAACAGGACCACCCGCCTCTTCGGCTGATGGGTCGGGGTTGTGGCTGGCCTGGTGGGCGTCGCGGTGCTGCCGGTTGCCTCCCCTTGCCCGGCGGACTGTGCTGCATCACTGGTTGTCACCTGCTCGGTGGCCGGCTACGGGGCGGTCTTGCTGGGAGGCGGGGTCGGTGTTGATGTTGGAGGAACACGGCTGCAAATCATATCAAAAAAGCAACATGTCTACAAGCAACCCAATAGTCAAGGAGATGCAAGATACCCGAATGAGAAAACACTTACCTGGCCGGCTGCTGGAACCCTTCCTTGAAGGATCGGCCTGCTCCCCACTTGGAGTGCTTGGGGCCCCACCTGTCACCCTGCTGCCATGCCCGGGGACTCAGTCTGACGCCTCGCCTGTCCCGCTTGTCCCGATCGGGCGCATCGGAGAAGTCAGCCCTTTGCCTTTCTCCTGAGGCGTCGATGACACAGCAGCAACGGCTAGAGGTGTCACCTCCCTTTGCGACACGGGTGGCGGTTATGGTGGCAGTGTTGTTGATCCCCTGGCCTGCTCTGGCGAGTGGTTGATGCAGTATCCCCTGAGGAGGGGGAGGAGGTGACAGTGGCGCGTGCTGCGCAGATCTTCTAGGTGTTGTAGTGGGCGGGGGCCTCTGCATTCCCCCTTTTAGAGCCACCTGGGCTTGATGCTTCTGCTAACGCTCCTTCAGCATCACAGTGTCGTCAGAGTCTAATGACTCCAGGGTACTCGGGGCACCCCTCTTCTTGCTCCCTCCTTCTCTGCGGTCTAGGTTCAGCTTACCCTCGGACAACAGAGAGGAGGGCTTCCTCTTCTTGGCCGTGGCTGACATGCGCCATTTTCCTACAGCCCGGTGTTTTCCCTGGCAGCAGGGACTTCTCCATCATTGGAGTCAGAGACAACCAGCGTCTCCTGCCCTGCTCTGGCCCAGCTGTGGTAGTGGGTCTCTATAGTCCTTTGCTGGTTGGCCAGTGCCTCACCCTGAGGCCACGGCTCCACTAGCACTATGGAGAAGAACGTCTTCTGGTCCTGTCCAAGCAATGTCTGACATTCAGACCACCAGTATCATTATCATTCACATTCATGGCATAGTATTTCAAATCAAAATATGGAACTAGTCAGATTACCTATGGTGGTGGTCAAGTAAGGTTGTAAGGCTGCACACGTGTTTCTGGGTAGCTGTTGGTTGGGTCGAACTTCTCAAATAAAGACAACATTCACCGGCTCACCGAGTTAGGGTCTGACCTCTCTTAGGTCTCCCGTCAAGGGTCCTCACGGCCGGCGAAGTCATACAGCCGATTCACCTGTTCCTTGCACGGCTGAACCTGGCGAGTCAACCATGTTTCCGCCACTAGCACACCATTAGAACCTTTTTGTCGATGAGTGTCAACAACTCATTCACTTGGTGCATTTTATCTGGGGACAGAGGATCCGACCACCGGGGGTTGAACTCCGGCACCTGCGTCACAACACAATGCACCCTCCGGCCCTTCACATCCTAGCTCAGGTAGAACCAGCGAGTGTTCCAGCTCTTCGAGGCCGACTAATGTTTGCTCCCCAGCCAATGTGACATCATGCCATCTCGAAGGCATACATAACAACCTTTGACAACCTGGGATCCCCAGGTCTCAACCCCTTCTTCCTCAGCAAAAAGAAGTGGCAGAATACATTGAAATGGGGGTCAATCCCCAGGAACATCTCACAGAACCCAATAAAAATGGCGATGGATAAGATGGAGTTGGGGTCTAGATTGCAGATGGACACCATCCAGTAGATACACAGGTCTCGGAGGAACCCGTTCACTGGAACCCCCAACCCCCACATCACCATGTCCTCAAACACTATGATTTCCCCCTCACGGGGAAGGGGGAATCCTCACCTTGTGGCCCACGCCAAGCCCCCATCTCAAACGGTGGCAGTAGCCCCTCGTCGGCAAGCGCCTGCAGTGACTCCTGTGTGGATGTTGACTGCTGCTAGTGTGGCCCTGACACTCTAGATTCGGACGCCTTCCCCACCTTCTTCGCCACCTTCTTCACCATCTCCTTCACGGATGGCGGGTCACGCGGTGAGTGGAGTGTGGAGGTTGTGCAGATGCGTTAGATCCGCTCGATTGTGGAGCGGTGGTGGATGGATTTGGTGTGACAAACCCGCGGTGGTGGTGGATTGCTCGACGGCGATGGTTGTAAGGAGGAATGTGGATGTGGAGCACTCGAGGAGTACACGAGTGGGTTGGTGGAAATGATGGCGAGTGCGGGAACCGTCTCCCGTTCGGCGGCGCTCGCTATTTATACTATTCGGATGATGCCCCTTTGACTTCTAGGGTTGGACCCGCTTGACTCGTGTGGACGTGACTTGTGGACCGCCCTGGTCTCGAGTGCGGGTGTGGGCCGGGATACTTTATTTCCCCCTTGTGCGTCTAATAGCGTATCTAATCCGAAAGTTGTGCACATGTCCAGCAGTTTTGGGATTTAATCCCAGGTTTGCTTTTCATTATATACTTCTTTCCAAATCTGTCCTAGATTTTCTCCTTAATCTGGGGACTACTGCTGTGGGTCAAATATTTTATTTCCCACACCCAGGGATTGACTGACAGTTTTCCACCCAGATTTGGTTGCGAACCGTGGGTTCTCGGTGTCTCCGACCCGGTCGAACCATGAGCTGTTCCGAGCACACCTGGGGGACTGTAGGGTAATTTTTGCCTTGTTAGTGCTTGTGAACCAAAGGTTCCCAGTGTTTACAACCTGGACGAGTCCTATGCTACTCTGAGCACACTTGGGGACTGCTACTCCATTGGCACACACTTAGTCCTTTGATGATAGCTTCGGTCAATTGGTGCTGTTTTTGAGTTTTTTCTTTAAAGCTTAATACAACATATCCTATCTTCTATCAAGCTTGAGGACTATGTGGGCCCATGTCACCTCACGGTGATGGGGCTTATTTTCTATTCTAGGTTCTAGAAAAGGGTTTAGCATTGCTCATGATTGGCTGACACGTTACTTGACTTTTTTCTTAAAAAGCTCAATACAACATATACTATCTTCTATCGAGCTTGGGGACTACGTGGGCCCATGTCACCTCATGGTGACTTGGGCTAATTTTCTGTTCTTGGTTTGATACCCCTACCCTTGCGGATGGTTCATGTTAGCATTTCAGTGATACTCTGTGTCACATGTTAACGTGGGCTCACGTCTCAGGACGTGAAAATAATTTTTCTTTTTCTTGGAACACCATGCATCTTTCGACAGATCACCATCCTTAACAGGAGCTGTGGTCAGGAGCAGACTTACAAACTGCTCAGGAGAGGCCTGACAATGCTAGAGGTCAGTATCAGTGCTGGTCGGGACTACGTGTTCTGCATCTTCACTACTCAGTGTCACATGGTCTGCATCTTCACTGCTCGGCGTTACGTGGTCTACATCTTCACTGCTTGGTACAGGTCAAGACAGTGACTCCCTCAAGATACATGATGCCCAGGGACTAGCTGTGAGGGTACAGACCCCATATATCCTCACGGCTAGACTTTGAGCTACTCGGTATAAGACAGCCCAGACCAGAAGATGAAGGCTGGTCCATCATCATCTTGATCAATGGGCTGGATGACAAGACGGAGCCCATGGTCCACTACCGCCCAGGTCGGTGGGCCGCTCGGAAGCTGAACGTTGCTTGGCATGTGTTGACACCGTTTTTCGGCATGTGTTAGTGAGAATCGAAAACTGAGCTAATCGGCAAGGGATTGGTTATTATTTTGTCTTCAGCATTGCTTCTGATGTTGCTGATGAGTGGTTGCCGATGAAGGGTGGATTGATCTGAGTCATTGCTATTAAGGCTGAAGAACTGTTATTGATGCGCTCGAGCCGACCCTCGAGTGAGACCCCTCGACACAACATGGAGAAAGAAATAGAGGAGGGGATCGCCTTGACAAAACATAATGGACGCGCTCGAGCTGACCCTCGAGATCGACACTTCGATACGCCGACCCCTCGAGGACAGAACTTTGCTCACACGAATAGGCAGCCCTCGAGCGCAATTGTGGCAGAAACTTTAAATTATATGGCCCACACACACCTATCATTGTCCCCAAGACCTCTGACCGCCATGTATGTGTTCCATACAACTTAGAAAGCTCTATCGGGTGCCCTAAAAGGACCCTGATTAAACCACCTTTGACTCATACCAGGATCAACAAAGAAGTAGCTGCAACATTACAACATTTATTATAAAATATACATCAGAGTGTGAAAGAATAATAAAATTAAATTTACAAAATATATGAATAAGTTAAATTTTTACAAACTTAAATTTAATTGCGGAAGCAGAGAAGAACTACAGAAGACAACTTAGGTAGAGCGCCTAAGTCGAGAGAGGACAACCAGATCACGTCGAGCCCACCGACATGAACTTGATTTGAACACCAATTAGCACCTGCAACAGGGGTTCAACAAACCCTGAGTACAAAAGTACTCAACAAGACTGACCCGACGAAAAATAGAGGTGAAGACTTAGGAATGCAGGCTGCTGGGATAGGCTTGCAGGAGATAAGAAATTTTGCAGAAAAGCTTGAAAGAAAGAAAAGCTGTTTTGTTCAAGATCAAATTACCAACCAACTTCCTTCTTAAACCTTACTTATTATTCAAGTTGTTACTATGACGATGAACACCGATCGAGTCTTCTTCTCTGAGAAGCAATGGTGATTCAAATCCATTTTCATACCCAGCTGGGACCTAGGTTACTGATATGCAGGAGACTCTAACTCCTAAGCATAGCAGGTGAACCGATATACCGGGATAACAACCGCAGCCATATATCACCACATGATACACGTGAGCACTTCGGCCCAGTGTACCAAGATACGTGGGAACTTAAACCCACAGTATAACACACTATGACATATGTGGGGCCTCTGACCCACTATAAGTCACTCCATGATATACCCGGCTCCAACCATCAGTATATCACTTCATGCATGTGGATTTTCTAATTTCTCGATGTCACCAGTTCACCATCGACACGGGACCTAGGGCATCAACAGACGAAAACACTACAGAGGGACTCCGTTCCCAATGCAAGTTAGCCGTCCGGACTCGATTTATTAACTATCATCATGATTTCAACAGATAAAGCCAAACTCATCTTTTTCATTCTTTTACCTCTAAACATTTAGTTAATTAAGCAGGGCTAAGCATTACTACGCATCTTTTAGAACATGTAACAAGGAATTATGGAAGTAAGACAGGTAATGCAGTTGGTGGGTTTTCACTCAATTCCTATTACTTAATGCAACATATCATAACTGAAGCGATAAAAATTTTTATAAAATAGAATAGGGTTTGAATGCATCCGAGGCTTGCCTGTGTTGTAGAGAAGTTAGATTCCAAATGTTAGATTTGACACCAACTCCGTGGATCGACGATACCGACACCATGGATGGATGAACATTTCCAATACTTGTTCAACACGAACCTTTTCACTCTCGTATACACTACACGTATATAAAAGATATATGTTTTAGCATGATGGAATGTATGACATGATGCATGATGATACATGGATGAAAGCATAACAACTTAATTAACATGAGTATACTTTCCTTCACGATAAAGTTGCAAGCCAACCAAAACATATTTAATAAGTTCATTAGGGTTAACTATATTATTTAAGAAAATTATGAAACACATGAAATAACGTTAATTAAGCCCTAATGACATGATCCAAGTAAGCGCAAATAATTAATTAAAGTGCCAAAGGTCATTAGGGTTAATGACCCAAGGTCATCAATCAACCCAAAAGTCAAGCAATTCCTATAATGATTAACTTAATTAAACAAGATTAATTAATTATTTAAAAGCATAAAATAAAGGCATAAAAATTAAAGTTGTCTAATTAAGCTCAAAATTTTATTTTGAAAAGCTCTTGGTCTAATTAGATGGAAAAACAAATTTTAAATTAAAAGCTAATTATTTTATTTATTAAAAATCATTGAAGGTCCATTTTTAATTAAAAGGGCTAATTTTAACATATGCAAAAGTACTCAAATTTAACATTTCGTATTTTTCCTAGGTAGATGACATCATAAAAAACACACACAAAAATTTTCAGAATTTTTGGAGCTATATATGAATTACTATAAAATTAATTAATTACAACACTATTTATCAAATAATGAAAAAGAATAAAACCTGAAAAAAGAAAAAGAACTGCCTGGGCCCAAAGCAGCCCAACTCGGCCAAACAGGTCGGCCCAGAGAATTGAACAGGCCGGCCCTGTTTGGTCTGGCCTGGCAGTTTTTCAAAAAGGACCCTTGTACTTTTACAAAATGATAACTAAGTCCAAAGTACTTTCTGGCACTATTGACATGAGTCATATTTTACACCAAGACCCCTGGATTTGTTCATATTTATGAAACCACGTCCCTGGGCGGTGCTCGAACAAGGCACGATGCAGGGGCGCTCGGCCGACCGGGTTTTCCACCGGCAGCGACCTTGCCGGCGACGAGACCCACACCAACTCCTCCCCTCACTCTTTCGTTCATCCCCATGCCACTAACTCGCCATCTAGAGGACAGCAGCGACCTAGACGACGTGCGCGGCAGCTCGGCGGCGTTGGACGGCGACGGCGACGGCGGTCCGACGCGTCCGGTGCCCGATTACAAAAATTGGCGAGCCGGTCACAATTGTGATATCAAGGTAAATCTAAAAGGCAAGAGAAATCAACGAGATACTCACCAGAGCGAGCTGGCGGCGGCGAAGCGCTCGCGGCGGCGCGATGACCGGCCGTGAGGAAGAAAGGGTGCGGCGGGCAACTCCGGTAGCGAGGGGCGACGTGAGGAGGCTCAGAAAGGTCGCAGGAGCAGGGCGAAACTGGTTGCACTCTCCAATTTGGCCAGAGCGAGCTCTACGGCGGTGGCACGGTAGTGGCAGATTGTCGGCGGTGGAAGAAAACGGAGGAAGAGGAGAAACGGTCCACGACGGCGTCTATTTATGCCACGGCGCGGAGAAGGCGTGGGCGACACGCGGGCGGGGACGCTTCTAGCGCGAGCGCGAGCTGGCGGTCACCGGCAAGCCGGTATGGGCGAGGGAGACCACGGCGACGCCGGCGACAGTGAGGGAGGAAAATGAAGATGACGTCACCATCTACTGTAGCTGCTGAGGTCATTTTAGAAATTTGCAAATTACTCCCAAAAATATATAGGCACTTCAAAATCTCCAAAAATAGAATTTGCATAACTTTTCAAGAGCTACACTTTTCATTTAACTAGCATCCTCAAATTCTGTTTGGATTTTGAAATATGAATTCAAATTCAAAAGGGGAATAAAACCCAAGAAATAAACATTTGAAATTACTTTTGATTTTTCAATAAAACTTGAAAATCTTCAAAACTATGAAATGTTTAACTCTTCAAACCAAACCTTTTTCATATACAAAGTTTTCCCAAATTATGCATAGTTTTTGAATTATGGTTTTAAAATCAAAAGGGGACAAATGCTAGAAAACTGTATTTTCAAATTTATTTGAAATTCTTTTTGGAAACTTGAAAAACTTTATATACCAACTTTGTAGCTCTTGTCAAGATCTACAAACTATATTTTTAGGGTATCCCCAAATTCCTTATATATTTTGAATTAAAGAAAAGGGGAGAAAACTAGATTTTGAAATAAAGGGTTTTTGAAACCGAATTTAAGCTCGATGTAGTTTCTAATTTAATTGGTTGGTTATTAGTGATCACATACATCATCCAAGGATATTTTTAGGTCAATGACCCAATGACACCCTTGGTTGACCAAGTTGACTTATAAAAACATTTTTAATCTTACCCCAATTTGAATTTAAACTTGAATTACCCAACTTGAAGCAAGTTTTGGGAACCCAATTTCAAACTCAAACTTGGAGCCAAATTTTTAATTGTTGCTCTTGAACTTATCCCCTACATATGACTCAAGAGTAAAGCATGACTTTACACCTTAATCCATATAGGGCATAAATCAAGGTTTGAAAGTGACATTAAAATTTAGGGTTTTATAAGTTCATGCGACACAACAGTTTAGAAACACAAGCAACCTATGAAATGTAAACTTATTTTAGTTGATACATATCAAGATTGACCTAGCATAAACATCAAGCAAAGCACAAGGTAACAAGATGGATTTTAGGTTGTTCTATAAACTTGTAGAAATACGTAAAATGACAAGAAACTTTACATAAACAGAAAACATCATCATTTCATGTATAAAACTAAGCATCACATAAAAGATATCATTAAAACATGAATGCATTTATGCCATGATGCTCAATGATTATTCTTGATAACGCACTTGATCAATTTTTAGTTGTCATTAACATTTAGGATGTTACAGCAATACACCCTCGGCTACCTACTCCCCATACGCTGCCGATGAAGCTGAAAAGCTGTTGCCGATAAGATAGGCTAGAGACTAGAAGATTGTTGCCGATGCTAGGGAGTATGCCGATGGGAAGATAACTTCATCATGATGGAAACAGACAGAGGATCGGCATCATGGGAGCTTCTAATTTTTGTAGTGTACTTTGAGTCCAGATCCTATACGAGTTTTATTTCTTTCCTTTAGAGATAGAGTTCGTATAAGGAATAAGTTTATTTTTCTATATTTAAGCTTTTCATATTTAGTTAGGATTCTTTGAATAGTAGAGTATAAATATGTGCCGAAGGGCATTGTAATGAGGATCCAAGCATCAATAAACAAATCTACTTTTTATCGCAATTTACTTCTACCAACACTTTACTTTTCGACGACTTCGTCAAGTATTTTCTCTTTTTCAATGAGTTCTTTAGAGAATCGACGGGCTGCATCAACTCGATCTCTGGCGACCTCGTGAATTCCGTGTTCTCGAGCAATCCGAGCTTTGACGTCTGGGCGCATCGCTGTCGTCTTGTTCGGTTTTTGTTCAAGTTATCATCCTTGTCGATTAACAGGTCAAATCGACTGGCACGCTTTGGATATCGAATTTGGGTATTAGCCTGGTGTGTTTGCAGATAGAACTTTGCATCATCACATCTTTATCACGCCTGGTGGGACCAAGTCAACAAATTTATCATGAAGAACCCTGCTGATATCAATCCAGAGAACATCATCGAGATATCAGAGTCAGATCTCAAGGAAGATCAGAAGCTAGCCATGAAAAAAGCTATGGAGGATTACAGGCAGCTCTGCTTGAAGTCTTTCAGCAAGAATAGGGGTGGAGAATTAATCCAGAAGCAAGATCTGCCGTTGCCTCGGCAGGTAACTTTTGACTCCAACCCTGATAAATTACAGGAGATGGTTAATTCTGCATTGAATCATGCTTTGATCAACCACTCCACTGTGCTGTCCAATACTGTTTACAATGCTGTTGTGCAAACATTAAGAGAAGGACAAGCACCAGGTCATGTCGGCCCCGCATATCATCAGCCGGAATCGGCATCTGTCAGTACTCCATCCATAATTCTAGCCGTTGAGAGTATGGAAGCTCCTACTCCTCCAGCTTTATCAGGATCACCTAACATTGAAGCCACACCGATAAGATCAGATCTAACGTCTCAGGAAAGGCAGATCACTCAATTGGGTACAGATCTATCAACATCAGCAATGTCAAGTCCTTCAGGTCAACACAGCCAGGTTGCTGCTAATTGGTAGGGATATGGGATGCCTCCAGGACCATCTACCGCCAATTCTGGATTGCCTCAGGTGCATGATGTAGCAGGAAAGAGTCCTATGGTATCGGCTACTCTGGTCCGACCGATGACCCAGGTATCACATTATTCTACTACACCTCCTACTATACAGCCGTTGTCAATGGGATTCCACGCGCCTCCGCAGCAGACATCTTATGCGAATCCATTGGCAAGTTCCCTGCCAATGCAACAGAATGTTTTTACTGCAGGACAACCCATAGTGCCATTTGTATCTCAATCTAGGTTGCCTACAAATCAATGCAATTATGCTGGTTATCATCCAATCATACAAGAGCATCAATTGTTAGCGAGCTATTAGCCATCGCCAAGTCAGGTGCCGATGAGTTATAATCACAATTGGTCAGGGCAAGAGCTAGCTCAGCAACATGCTATTCAGCCAAGCTACCAGGTGATGGGGACTTAGCAGTATTGTCCACAGGCAAATTTCTAGGATCAAACATTGGCAAGGCAACCGATGAGCTTTGCTCCCTAGACTGGTGCTGTAAATATGCCGATTCCTCCAAACCAAGTACCACAAGGATACGTAGAAGCATATCAGCCAGCACCTCCAGCAGAGATTCAGCCAGTGCATTGGCAAGATCAAGATGCGTTTTGGACCGATAAGATTGCAGAAGTGATGAAAGAGCAATTTAGGATTCAGCCCAAGATTAATACTTACTCTTATCGAAATCCGTACCCTCCAGCATATGACTCAATTCCTTTTCCAAATTGGTACAAGGTACCAGATTTTACTAAGTTCTCTGGACAGGATGATACATCAACAATGGAGCATATCAATCGTTTCATCATCCAGTGCGGAGAAGCAGCTAACAGGGATGGATTAAGAGTTCGATTATTCTCATCTTCATTGTCTGGATCGGCATTCACATGGTTTATCTCATTGCCGCCGAATTCTATTCATACTTGGGCAAATTTGGAGAGACAGTTCCACAAGTACTTCTTTGCTGGTGTCCATGAGAAGAAGCTTACCGATTTAATAAAATTGAGACAATGAAGTGACGAATCGGTGGAGAGCCTTGTGCAAAGGGTACGAGATATGAAAAACAGATGCTACAGCTTGGTGCTTGATGATCGCCAGTTGGCTGGTTTAGCTTTTCAGGGTCTGTTGCCACACCTCAGAGACAAATACGATTCACAGGAGTTTGAAAATTTAAGCCATATTGTGCAGAGGATTTTTGACCAAGGTGCTCGAGCTCCAGAACCTAGAAAGACTTGGAGTAAAAAGGTGTCCTTTGTAGAAGAAGCAGAGGAATCAGACTCAGATGAAGAACCAACTATCGGCCTGGCTGAGTGGGTGAAAGGTAAGAAGCCAATATCTTGTCCTTTTGGTCAAAAGGAGCCAGAGAAGGTCACATTTGATATCATGAAGGCCGATAGAATATTTGATCTGCTGCTTCAAGAGGGCCAAATCAAGCTATCACCTAATCATGTGATCCCATCGGTAGAAGAGCTGAAGAAAATGAGGTACTGCAAATTTCATAATGCAACTTTGCATAGTACCAATGATTGTAAAATATTTAGGAAGCAATTGCAATCGGCTATTGAGTACGGGAGAATTAAGTTTGATAACTCTAAAGCTCAAAGGCCGATGAAGATTGATCAGCACCCTTTCCTAGCAAACATGGTGGATGCCGTGAGCAAGACTAGAGTATTAACATCGGCAAATGCTAAGAGGAACGCATCGGTGGATCCCAGAAATCAAGTAACCACCAATGACTTAAGAGGAAAAAGAGCAGTTGAAGAAAGCAGCAGTTCCAGAAGACCTCCTAGACCTGCTCCCTATAGAGTTTCAGGTGATCGCTATCGACAGCGATAGGAAGAGTTGCGTTAGGAAGAATGGCATCGGCATGAAGATCATTGGATATGCCCGTTCTTCATTTATTGCTGGGAAGAAGGCATTAAATTGCCTACTGTTGATAGCTGCCCTGAGTGCAATGGTTACGATCGAGCCGATCGGACAAAAAGAAGATCGTATTATGGTGATCGGAGATGGTGCGTCAATGAGCCGATCAGAGGAAGGGCATCAGTGCATGATCAGCTGGGGGGCAGAACCAGTGTACATGAATGGCTGGGTAGGCATGACGACTTCTTTTCAATGGATCAGGAAGAACTCGAGGAGATGGCCAATGCAAGAGTTCCTGATGAAGCAATACTCTGCAGAGATCCCAACATAAACTGCCCAGATTCAAATACGAAACGTTATCAGCCTGTCTGGAAGACAAAGCTTCCTCAATGGTGCCTTGAAGGTCTGACAAAAACTCAGAAGAGGAAGATGCAACATGAGCGCAGAGAAGAAAACTCCCATGGGGTGAAGTCTCAAGTGTGGCAACCAAAGCACAAAGATGAAAGCCCATCGACAGACATCAACATGGTTTTCATGTTGTCGATGGAATTCCTAGCACTTACCAATGATGAAGAGGAAGTTATTCCTTCTGAACAAGTAGCTCCGTTGACCTTGGATCCAATGATAGCCGTTTTTGAGAAGCCTACCGATGATGAGAGACAGCATTTCAAAGCTTTATTTGTCAAAGGCAGAGTTGATGGGCAGCCAGTATCCAAGATACTCATATATGGGGAGCTGCAATTAATATCATGTCATATGTCATGTTTCGAAGGCTTGGGAAAGGAGATCAAGATCTGGTCAAGACTAATATGAAGCTTAAAGACTTTGAAGGTAATATATCACCAGTTAAGGGAGCACTTTGCACTGAATTAACCATCAGCAGCAAAACATTGCCGACCATGTTCTTTGTCATCGGCGGTAAAGGTGCTTACAATATGCTATTAGGAAGGGATTGGATTCATGCCAATTGCTGCGTTCCTTCTACAATGCACCAGTGCCTCGTACAGTGGGTGGAAGATAAGATTGAAGTAGTCCCTGGTGATTCATCTTATATAATTGCATCGGTAGAGTCGGAAACTTACGAGCGGTCCAAGTGTATATCAGGAGAAGCATGGGATTCAGAGTTCTCAGGATTGCCGATTATGAGCTGCCATCGATCGAAGCAGTCGGCTCCGAAGATGAGTTATAATGGATAGGTTTGCCGATGATGGAAAATTGGGCCATGGATTTACATCGGCTGATGACTTAGTAGAAGTAGACATTGGTGATGGCGGTAGGCCGAGGCCAACTTTTGTTAGTGCTAAGTTAGATCTCCAGAGCAGAGAACAATTGATTGCTTTATTGAAAGAATATAAGGATTATTTTGCTTGGGATTACATAGAGATGCCTGGGTTAGATCGATCAATTGTTGAACATCGGCTACCTATCAAACAAGGATTTTGGCCACATCAGCAGCCAGCATGCCGATGCAATCCTAAAGTGCTGCCTGATATTAAGGCCGAAATAACAAGGTTGATTGAAGCAAAGTTCATCCGACAATTCTAATATGCTGAATGGATTTCTAATGTGGTTCCTGTCTACAAGAAGAATGGGAAACTTCGTGTCTGTATTGATTTCAGGAATCTTAACAAAGCTACACCGATGGATGGCTTCCTGATGCCCATTGTCGATTTATTAATTGATGCTGCTACTGGACATTGGATTATTAGCTTCATGGATGGGAACGCCAGATATAATCAGATCTTTATGGCCGAAGAAGATATATCTAAGACTGCCTTCAGATGTCCAGGTCATGTGGGGTTATTTGAATGGATAGTCATGACTTTTGGTTTGAAGAATGCTGATGCTACTTATCAGAGAGCTATGAATTACATTTTTCATGAGTACATCAGCACATTGGTTAAAATTTATATAGATGATGTGGTGGTTAAGTCTGGAGACTTCGGAAATCATCTGGTTGACTTGCAGAAGATATTAGAGTGCACAAGGAAACATGGGTTGAAGATGAATCCCAATAGGTGTGCATTTGATGTATCAGCAGGACAATTCTTAGGCTTCATGGTGCATCAGAGGGGTATTGAAATTAGCAGGAAGTCCATTGATGCCATCAATAAAGTGATTGCTCCTACCGATAAGACCGAACTACAGTCTCTGATCGGCAAGATTAATTTTATTCGAAGATTCATATCTAATTTATGAGGAAGAATCAAAGCTTTCAGTCCATTGTTGAAGCTGAAGGCCGATCAGGAATTCATGTGGGGAGAAGAACAGCAGTTGGCTTTAGAAGAAATTAAGAAGTATTTGGTGAATCCTCTAGTGCTAGTTCCACCTCAATACGGAGAACCCTTCAAGTTGTATCTGTCGGGTGATGATGAAGTCATTGGGTCAGCTCTAATCCAAGAGTTTGAAGGGAAAGAATGTATAATCTATTACCTGAGCAGAAGGTTGGTAGATGCTGAGACCAGGTATTCGGAGATTAAAAAGTTACGCTTATGCTTATATTTCTCCTGTGTTAAATTAAGGCATTATCTGTTAACGGCCGAATGCACTGTTATATGCAAAAGATGATGTGGTCAAATATATGCTGTCAATGCCAATTCTAAGTGGAAGAATCGGCAAGTGGATTCTAGCATTATCGGAATTTGATCTGCGCTATAAATCAGCTAAAGCAGTCAAAGGGCAAGTGATGGCCGATTTTATTACTCAGCATTGCAGCATGGTAAATTCCTTAGAGATTGCTCCATGGACACTTTTCTTTGATGGTTCTACATGTGGAGAAGGAGCAGGCATTAGCATTGTGTTGATATCACCTCAAGGGAAGAAATACGAATTCTCATTGCCGATTGCTACCACATCGACAAACAATCATGCTGAATATCAGGCTGTGTTGAAAGGATTGGAGTTACTCAGGGAAGTCCGTGCCGATGCTGTTGAAATCTTTGGTGATTCAATGCTAGTTATTAATCAATTAGCTGGGACATATGAATGTCAAAGTAAAGTTTTATTCTCGTATTATGAAAGATGTCAACGGTTATTGATGGAGTTTAAGGACTTTCGCCTTGAACATATCTCCAGATTGCATAATGAAGAGGCTAATCAGCTAGCACAGCATGCTTCAGGGTACCAGTCGGTCCAGGAAGTGCTGACATCGGCAACTGACGCTGATGATTGGAGGAAGGAGATTGCCGATTACTTGAAGGATCCATCTAAGAAGATCAAAAGGCGTATAAGGTTTCAGGCTGCTAAGTACGTGCTCCTAGATAATGAGTTATATTAACAAACAATGGATGGAGTTTTGCTCAAGTGTCTTACTGAAGAAGAATCAAAGAGTTTAATGGGCGAAATTCATGAAGGAGTATGCAGGGCACATCAGTCGGCTTTCAAGATGAAGTGGATGATCAAGCGAAATGGATTTTATTGGCCAACAATACTCGAAGATTGTTTCAAGTATTTTAAAGGGTGTCAAGAGTGTCAGAAGTTCGGCAACGTCCAAAGAGCACCCGTATCGGTAATGAATCCCATAATTAAGCCGTGGCCGTTTCGAGGATGGGCTATTGATATCATCGGTCAAGTTTATCCACCATCAAGCAAAGGGCATAAATTCATCCTCGTTGCCACTGATTACTTTACAAAATGGGTTGAGGCAGTTCCTTTGAAAAATGTGATGTCGGCCAACATGATTGATTTTGTGAAGGAGCATATTGTGTATCGGTTCGGTATTCCTCAGACCATTACGACCAATCAAGGAACCATGTTCACTTCAGGAGAGTTTGATGGATTTGCCGATGAGATGGGAATTAAGGTTTTAAACTCTTCTCCTTATTATGCTCAAGCTAATGGTCTGGCCGAAGCATCTAATAAAGGGATTATTAAACTCATTAAGCGCAAGATTAAGGAAAATCCCAAGGGGTGGCACACAGTTTTGAATGAGGCCTTATGGTCGTATCGAATGGCCTGTCATGGTGCTACTAAGGTGTCGCCTTATCAGTTGGTATATGGACATGACGTAGTTTTGCCTTGGGAAATAAAGACCGGTTCGAGGCAGATATTTCATCAAGATCAATTGTCGGCCGATGATTATAATACACTCATGAAAGATGAGTTGGAAGATTTGGTGGGTCATCGGCTAAAGGCTTTACTTAGCATTGAAGAGAATAAGAAAAGAGTTGCTAGGTGGTATGACAAGAAGGTAAAGGTGAAAGAATTTGTTAATGGCGATCTAGTCTGGAAACTGATTTTACCGATTGGGACTAAGAGCGCAAAGTTTGGCAAGTGGTCTCCTAATTGGGAAGGTCCTTATCGAGTAAATCGGTCCATTCCTGGTAATGCTTATATCCTAGAAACTCTTGAAGGAGAAATATTTCCAAGAGCATTGAACGGTAAATATCTGAAGAAATATTATCCTAGTATTTGGATGGATGTGTGAAGAAACAGATATAATACTTGTTCAATAAGAACGTATCAACGCTACGTTAATATGAAGTTTTACAAGTTGACGATGCACTACTTTGCCGATGGAAAAGAACTTTACAAGTTCAGTAGTGAGTGAATAGCCGATATTGCACGCAGGCGAATCTGGTTGGCTTCCTCTATTGTCCTTACATCTTCATCGGCATTGCCTTCTACTAGCTTGATTCTCTTCTTAAGAGCTAGTGTCTTGAGGGCTTGGTTGTCCCTTTCCTGCTGAAGAATCTTGATAGCGTCAGGCATTTGGGCTTTCTCTTGAGTGGCTGTATCCAGGGCTTATTCAACCTTTTTTAGCTCCGCTAATAAAGCTTCTCTTTTTACCGATAGTTGGGAAATCTTCTCTTCCAGCTCTACACGGGAGGCTTCTAGTTTGCCGATGTCTTTGTGTTTCTCATCGATAGATTGTTTATGCTTCATCATCTCCTCCTAGAGTCATGCCTGGGTAGCTCTGTCGGCAATGCGTTGAGCAGCTTTCTGATACTGAAGTTGCCAACTCTCTAGGTGTGCGGCTTGAAAGAGTGTCTCTTCAACATCGGCAGGGATCTGGCCTCGGATTGCCTTGAAAGTTTCCCTAGTGGAGTCAGAGTCCTGGATTAGCTAAGATGTTTCCTGTTGCAGCAGGGATAGCAATGTCTCCAGCCTAGACTTGATTTCGGATGATAAGGCTTCAAAGGCTGGAGCAGAGCTTTCTTCGTTCTCTTCATCGTCAGGAATATCTTCAATAATTGAGAAACAAAATAGGCTATCGGGGGAATCTTGCTCCTGGAAGGGAAAAGTTATTAGCTAAAGGATATAAGTGTCAAAAATTGACTAAGGAAGTTAACTTACTTGTTTTAAGGCAATTTCTCGCCTTTGGCTAGAAGAAGCAACCTGAGGTATGATTGCCGATGGCGTTTCCTGCGTTGGTACCTCGGTTGGTTGCTGCTACAACACCAGTGCCGATGAAGATTCTTGTACAGGTACAACTGCCGATTGGAGAACAGTTGCCTATAGGGAAGTCTATGCAGGAACATCGGGCAATGTCTGATAGGGCGAGGATGCCGATGATGCAACTGGAGCTAGTGTGAGCCTCGCCCGCTTTGATTGGGAATCTTCATCCAATGAAACCTTGTGCTTGTGCTGAGAAACATCAGCGTCGGATGGCTAGGGGGCATCGGCAATGGGTGGATGAGATGTCTGCATACTTGGGGCGGTTGCCGATGCGACTACTTGGTGCTGTGAGAGAAGCAGATGAGTGAAAGTGCTGATGCGATGATCAGAGATTAAATTAAAAGCACCTCTAGAGAATCATCAAGGATGACGAAGCATGGCAATGAAGGTGCAGCAGGTGGAGATGAAGGGTGAGTTGCCGATGAGGATTCCACAAATGTAGAACTTACACCCTGAAATATGAGATCAGTATACCACAGCAATCGGCACACACACAAGAAAGTAAGATGGTTACCTGGGATGTCCGTGCTGAGGGTGCAGCCGTGTCCGATGGAGCAGCCATACTTTTGGTCGATTTTGATTTGGAGGAGCTCTTCTTGGAACGACCGTGGCACAACAAAGCGTCTAATGAAGGAGCTTTGTGGCCAATTATAGATATTGGGGATATCGGCCACAGCTTTATGACTTTGCCGCTCTTGCTCAATGATGGGATCAGGTTGTCAACCTATTGAAAAGGAGTTGGTTGCCAATGGACTAAAAAGAAAAATTTGGAAGTACAGATGGTCAAACTTACTGCATCGGTAGGTATGGCGTGATCTGGGTCGATGAGATTCCAGTAGAAGTGAGGAGATGCGAAGAATAGTTATTCTTTCCACTCTTGCCACCATATTTTGAAGGATTCGGTGATGAAGGAAGCCAGTGCCCAGTCGGTCAGATCAATATTAGAAGTATCATCAGGAGGAAGAGTGACTATCTTGCACCAATCCATGCTGTTAGTGATGGTTTCTCTCGGCTTAATCACATCGGTAAAGCAGATTTTGATGGGCAGTTGCCCGAAAGCTTGTTGTCTTGCTGCTGCCGATGGATTGTAGAACTCATATGTAGGGTTGATGTTCTTCCCACTTCTGAACATATTGACTGGGATGGCACGAGGGGTGATCATCGCGTTGAGGATTTCAGCGTCTTTATTCAGGGCATCATCGGCAAAGTCGAAGAGCAGATGGAACCTTGCTTCTTCATCAATGTAAGAGACCCAGGCCCGGAGCTCAGGAGGGATGCTGATGTAGAGCCTTTGGAAGAAGTTGCCGATTTGGGCTCTGCTTGCCTCTGCCCCTGGAAGTACTGCTAACGCTTCTCCAAAATTGAGGGGGCTTGTTGCCGATTCATCTTCCCCAAGTTGGTAATCTTCAGGGAGATCTCGAGGGAACTGCTAGGCGAATAAATCAAAGTGAAGGTACTTGTGCATATGTGCATTCAGCCACATGTTGATGAACCACCAAGGACCTCCCAGATTGCCGATGGGCTCATCTTGTAACAGCCTTTGTGAAACTTGGTGAAGGAGATGATAGACTAAACCGAGAAGGTATCGGCCAAGAGGAAGTTTGACGCCATTAGCTAACATCTCTGCTGTAGATAGATGCATATCGGTTGGTCCAACTGTTCTGCTGTAGAAAATGAACTTTTCTAGCCACATATTCAGGAAGGATGAATGCTCCCTCTGACTGACCAATCCAGATTTCTGATATTCTTTAATGTACCCGGTCCAGCCACCGATGTTTCGGGTGGTCAGTCGATATTCAGGCTTCCTCTGGAACAGAGTGTTCTCATCGGCAGTTGATATGTCTAGTCCAGTGAGCATGAACACATCGGCAAGAGTGGGAGAAACTGGTCCTTGTTTGAATATGAAGGCGTTCATGGTGTCAGACTAGAAGTAAGAGGCAGCGATTACCATTGACTCATTCCTCTCCATATCGGCAATGGACAGTCTGATGCATTGATCTAATCTGCGTTCTGCCCAATAGACCTCCATCAGCCTGGCAACCCTCAAGTACCAGTCTTTCCATCCTTTGGTGATCTTTGGCCAGGATCGAAAAGTATCGGTCCAAAGTTCTAAGTTGAAATTTTGAGCTCTGAAGGGTATGCGGTTGGTTTCTGCGTTGATGATATCGGTCGGATCTGGATTCCCCATTGGGACTAGGCAAATTATTTGGTCTCGGTGTGTGGGGATGATGAACTTATTGTGAAGTTCCTAGATTAAAGGTCAAGGAGGAAGATAAAGAGGAGTCCTGGGCTATGCGGAAAAGGAGAGAAGAAGTATCAAAAGATGAATGAAGAAGAAAATTAACCTTAGGGACATCGAAGTTGACAGCCATGGCCGTGGATGAAACCGAGAAGAGCGAGGAATGCTAATGGAGATTGAAGACTGCCACTGAGAATGTCACCAGTCGAGTTCGCTGGAACACTGCTGGCTGATGTCGCCGCTGGAGAGAGAAAATGCTAGGGTTGAATCGAGAGTGAAGGATGAGCCATAGCGGAGGAAGTGTTTTATGGGCCCATTGATACAGGGTTTTTACTGCGGCGCGCACAACATTCGAGGAGGCGTTCAGGCGGCTCGGCGGTGGGTAATCATGACTTTGAGGAAATTTTGGTGCATAAGGTATTTTATACTCCGAAATTGGGGGCATGTGTTGACACCGTTTTTCAGCATGTGTCAGTGAGAATCGAAAACTGAGCTAATCGGCAAGGGATTGGTTATTATTTTGTCTTCAGGATTGCTTCTGATGTTGCCGATGAGTGGTTGCCGATGAAGGGTGGATTGATCTAAGTCGTTGTCGTTAAGGCTGAAGAACTATTACCAATGCGCTTGAGCCGACCCTCGAGTGAGACCCCTCGACACAACATGGAGAAAGAAATAGAGGAGGTGATCGCCTTGACAAAAGATAATGGACACGCTCGAGCTGACCCTCGAGATTGACACTTCGATACGCTGACCCCTCGAGGATGGAACTTCGCTCGCATGAATAAGCAGCCCTGAGCGCAATACACCCTCGGCTACCTACTCCCCGTACACTGCCGATGAAGCTGAAAAGCTGTTGCCGATAAGATAGGCTGGAGACTAGAAGATTGTTGCCGATGCCAGGGAGTATGCCGATGGAAAGATAACTTCATCATGACAGAAATAGACAGAGGATTAGCATCATGGGAGCTTATAATTTTCGTAGTGTAGTTTGAGTCCAGATCCTATACGAGTTTTATTTCTTTTCTTTAGAGATAGAGTTCGTATAAGGAATAAGTTTATTTTTCTATATTTAAGCTTTTCGTATTCGGTTAGGATTCTTCGAATAGCAGAGTATAAATATGTGCCAAAGGGCATTGTAATGAGGATCCAAGCATCAATAAACAAATCTACTTTTTATCGCAATTTACTTCTACTAGCACTTTACTTTTCGACGACTTCATCAAGTATTTTCTCTTTTTCAACGAGTTCTTTAGAGAATCGACGGGCTGCATCAACTCGATCTCCGGTGACCTCATGAGTTCCGTGTTCCCGAGCAATCCGAGCTTTGACGTCCGGGCGCATCGCTGTCGTCTTGTTCGATTTTTGTTCAAGTTATCATCCTTGTCAATTAACAGGTCAAATCGACTGGCACGCTTCGGATATCGAATTTGGGTATTAGCCTGGTGTGTTTGCAGATAGAACTTTGCATCAATAGCATGCAAGGAGTCTTATATGGTTAGATCTTAGTGTCCTCCAAGGATGCAGTGTAATGTAGCCGACCATAGGAAAACCCTACATATGTAACCTTGTCCCCCAGCTATATAAGGTGGACAAGGACCCCCTAGAACACATCAGTTCCCATCTCATTGTACTCTGGTACTTATCAATACAGCAGCAGAGACATAGGACATAGGGTATTATGCTTTCGAGCGGCCTGAACCTAGATAAACCCTAGTTATCCTAGTTGTTTGTCTTACGTCTCATATCTAGGTCATAGATCTTAGCATGCCCTCACTGCGAATTACTATCTCAGGGTATCCCGTGGTAGACTGCCGACGAGGTTTCATCGACAGTAACTCAAGACTCTAATGTTGCTCTTTCACTTAGGTACTCTAATATTATCTTATTCATGAGTAGGAACCTCTTGAGTGTCAACCTATCCTCTTATCATATATCACTTACCCCCACTTTAGTTTAGTTGGCATATTAGTTAGTAGACATAAGATGGTTAACTATCACTATTTTTAACCTTGCTTCCCTGTGAATAAATACGATACCTTGGAATACTCTTGGGTGAAAGCTACAACGATATCCATGCGCTTGCGGATTTATCTATTTGCGTTAACAAAGACCAACAAGCTTTCTGGCATCGTTGCTAGGGACTAATGAACCTGGTAGTGATGCTAAGAAATACCAACAAGCTTTCTGGTGCCGTTGCCGGGGACTAATGAAACTGGTAGTGACGCTAAGAAATGCCAACAAGCTTTTTGGCGCCATTACCGGGGACTAATGAACTGGTAGTGACGCTAAGAAATGCCAACAACTGGGAGTTGTGGCTTCATCTCTTTAAGGGAGAACACTTCACCAAGCTGGTGTCGCCGGGGGTGAGGAGCTTTGTTCATGCCGGGAGCTGCAACCTACCGTTGAAGCGAAAGGAGTTGTACATCCTGACAGGGTTGATCTCCAACCACGGTGGGTGGCACACCAGCTGGTTCTACATCCAGAACGATGAGGATCTGCGTCATCATGGAGCGCCCGTACCATTGGCCACATAGTGTGGTGGGGGATCTCCAGGCGCAGCTGAACTCCCTCCTCGACACGCTGAGGACTCTGAGCGATAGGGGGCTGAACGCCGAGATCGTTGTCTCGGTGTTTCACAATCAGAGGGTGCTCCCTCTGATGGCGTGCCAGCTGTGCCTGGATCAGATGGGGCCCGAGGCATTGCTCGAGCAGCTCGAGGCATGCCGAATGTCGACCGAGGAGCTGCCCCTCAATGAAGTCGCGAAATGGGTGAGGGGGCAGTCACTGACACCTTCATCCCGGAGGAAGTGGATGGTATCCTGATGCTACCTGATGCCAGTCACATCCAGCTGGTAAGAACACCGTCCTGTTGTGTTCAAGTTCCCATCTTTTTGGGTTGAGTCTTACGTTTGCTATCATGGATTCTTGTCCAGGGGGCCATAGACTTTAGGGTGTCGATGCCCCTGACCAAGGAGGACAACGCTAACTGGCAGGTGAGATGCTTTACTGACCAACAACTAAAGAAGAAGAATGACAATGAAAAGAAGAAGACGAAGGAGAGAAATCTCAAGCGCTAGGCGCTCGAGCAGCGTGGGCTAAACAGAAGCGCGATAGGCTTCCTATCGAGGAGTTCCCCTCGGAAGAAGATGAGTAGGAGGATGACGATGATGATGATGACAAAGAAGGGATGGTAGCGTGTCTCGCACCCTATCTACCTGCTTCTCCTCGTGCTGATGGGCATTTTACATAGGAGAATGTCCTGGAGTAGCTCGCCGCCCAGTCATCAAGGGCGGCCTCGGGGTGGCATAGGGAGAGAAGGCATCTGACTCCTTGACTCACAGTGGGTCATCATCACACCACGCGTGCGGCGGGACTCCACCGGTGTCATCTTAGGGTCAGTCTGGTACATCACCTCCTTGGACCAGGTCCTCGACGCACGGTGAGTGGACCCGGGATCGGGCCGCCTCGGGCGAGCGGGTGACATCGTCCTCGACACCCAGGGCGTGGACTCGGGGCTAGGCAGCCTTGGTGAAGCAGGGAGGCCCGAGGACATTGACTGAGGCCCCGTGCGGCTCTGGATCCGGGAGGGGTACGGCTCAGAGGGGAGCCTCGAGGCCCCCAAGTGGCTCGAGGGGGCCTGGGAGGGCACCCATCATCCCAGTAGGGTAAGTTTCGCCATCCCAAGTTCTCTTTCTTGTCCTTGTGATTCATGGAATTGTTAGATGTTCCTCTCCTTTGTTGTGTTGCTCAGGCTCAAGTGCCCAGTGGAGGAGGCAGATCCTTCTCTGGCCAAGCAACTCAGAGTGGAAGTGGCCGCTAGGATGGCGGCCGCCATAGCAGGTGCGGCCTCGAGATCCCTGTCGACATCAGAGGTGGCCTGGTTATCGCAAGCCCAGGCAGCAATTCTTCGGGGCAAGCTAACGGGCTATGCTCTATTTGTAGGCTTGAGTGGTTCGGGGACCGTGGCGGGCGGTGACTCTACCCGGGATCAGACGTTAGTGGGCGTGGAGGCTGCCCAAGTCATGAGGTCCACGGCCCCTACCCCTAGCCCAGTCGAGGCTTCTGCCGCCATGCTCGGCGGGGAGCCCTCAACAGCAGCGAACCAGGGTCGGAGGATGCCCCGATCGTGGTCGAGGATGAGGAGGTCATGGTCCCTCCTCGCTCCGCCAACGAGATGGTGGAGCACCCCAAGGAGGCCAGAGCGCCACCTTCTTAGGAAGGGTGGGAGCCATGGCCGAAGGGACTGCACAAGGTGGAGATGCAGCGTAAGTAGGAGTAGGAGAACCTGCAGAAGCAGGTGGAGGAGGAGAAGGTGCAGAAGCAGTAGGAGGAGGAGCGGCTAGCCCCGAGGCAACCAGAGCAACAGTAGCAGCAGGAGGGAGTGGAGCGGCTGGCCTTGAGCCAGCTAGAGCAGTAGCACCAGCAATAGCTGCAGTAGCAGCAGCAAGGGGCCACAGCTCCCTCGAGCCCGCCACAGTGGCCACTAGATGGGCAGCTAGAGATTCGGGTCATCTTGAGCCCGCAGCAACGACTGAAGGAGACGGCTACCGTAAGCTCACCCTCGCCATGTCAGCAGTAAGAGGAGGTGACCTATAGGACTCAAGGGAAGGGAACGTCCGACTATCAGAGTCATAGGCCCTGTAGCTCCTGGAGGCACCGGCGGAGGGGGATGCCTCAACGCGGGAGAGGGCCGCCCAGCCTGTCACGCACCCGATCCTAGAGGGGGCCTCGGTGCCCAGGGTGGTGGCGTGGGCGATGATGCCTCGTCCTCTGTCGTCCAGGTCTTCCATCACCAAGGGATTCTTATACAGCCTTGGTGCCTACGCCCTCGGCTACTTTGGTAGGAGGAAGCAGCCGGCAGTGGAGGCCGAATCCTCAGGGGCCAGGTTAAAGGCTGAGATGCCCTTCCCCATGCTTACCGATCGCGTGGCTCACCACGGTGGGTCCAGAATAGGTCGAGCATTGGGAGCACGTGGAGGAGTTCCGGGCCTGGATGCAGCATGCCATGAAGGTGGTCGACGACGTCGCTAGCAAGGACCTTTCGTGGGCCTTTGTGGTATGTGATTCTCCTTTTTTGAGTCTTTGAGTTGGATTGTCTCTCGCCTGGTGCTTCTGTGTTTCCAATGCTCAGGACTTGAGGAGACGCTCCCAAGCCAAGTCCCAATTCATTAGCATGACCAAGGGCAAATGTGGGAGAGTCCCGCTACTGCAAGACCAGCTCAAGGCCGCCAAGGGCAGAGGCAGCGCAGGGGAAGGAGGACCTAGCCAAGGCCCAGGAGGAGGCAACTAAGGCCAGGGAAGAGGTCGAGGCAGCCCATGGGGAGGTGTAATACCCGATTTTAAGAACAAAACCAGATATACACCATATGTGAGTCCTAGGAGTCAATTCCCACAATAGCTACAAGTAAAGGGTAGTATCATTAAACAATGCTTAATACATAATGTACATAGTATAAGAGAGATATACCCTTAGGTAGCAATCAGCGGGAAAACCACTCCGATCTTCAGGTAAGGACTCCACTCCACTGAATTCAACTGACTGGTTGATCATAAGCCTAAACTTCTCCTGAGGTGGTGGGGGAAATAGCAAGAGTGAGTCCATGTCAAACTCAACAAGAATAGAGGGGTTCATGAGGCACAAAAGGCTGACATGGTTTAACTGCATTTAGCTTTCATGTGTATGTCATATTTTAGCAATTAGCATCAAGGTAGTAGCGATTCCCATAACCACATGATCAGGTAAACATGATTAGAATATGATAAAAACAATATTAACATATAGCACACTTTGAGTTGATGATCCATTCCATAAGAATCCCTTAGCCGCCCTAACCGTGGGCACGGAGGATATATCGGTTTAACTCTGCGCAGTGGTGTACACTTTCACTACGGGTCATGATTTTCAAATGTCCAGGGTCATGACTCCCAAAGCACCGATAACCATATAAAGCCACTCATAGGTTCATCTAACAAGTTAGGTCAGCAGGGTCATTGAATATAGAAAACCCCTCTCCCATTATGGCACATCCCAGTTATAACACACAATGAAGAGGCAGCCCTATACCCAACTCGCGGATCCACTAATCCGCTAGAAAAGGTCCTATGAATAACTAGAGCCAGAGCCATGTAGCCCCCGCAGTTGTACGTTATGTCTCAGATGATCCCTTATAGTTTGGATCTTATTGAAAACCACTTTTATCATTAATTGCATAGTCATTAATCAAGTTACAATATCATAGTTATAAAGCACTTGCATCAACTACCCATATGCAATCATCCCCGGTTATCAAGGCAACAGGTATTCAAAGCTAGGTAATTTTAACAGGGTAGCAAAGAGACACATGCATATGATTTTAGTGTGTATAATGAATAGGTAACAAGGATGGTCCCAACTATACTTGCCTTAACACTTGCTCAAACTTCTTGTCATCACCTCCTAACCTTCAGCGCTCACAAGCGGTTCTTGTTGTACTTGTAGCAAGCACCAAACATAGGCAAACATACAAGCAATAAATAAAAGCATGTTGCATCTACGTTATTCCAATTAATTAAATAAATTTAGAAAGCATGTACGTGTACGTAGTTGCTATAACTAATACTAATGATAAAAATTTTAGGGCAAGGATGAACATATGAGTATTTATGACTACAGAGACTCAATGGACAGTCTATGTAGTTAGAAAATTATCTCAAGGAATCAAGGAATAAATAGAGAATACTCATTTATTTTGCATGAATGGCATAGGCATGACATCAGCGTAAACTTTGATGGGCAAAGAGATGTGTGTCTCACCTTTAATCAAGTAGGCATGACACTTATTTCTGCTGGACAGGTGTGGTCATGTGACTTGCATGGTACTGGATGGAACTTTCAAAAATGAATTGCAGTTGATGATGTAGCGGTGGCCTACATGTGCCTGACGACATGAATTTGCAGGGCATGTGCATGTTGTAGGCTCCTGCTTGGCACGACAGATGAGGGATGGTGAGTGTGGAACATAGCACATGGCAGGGGCAGGTGGTATATCGGCCGGCTAGGCTCAACAACATATCGAAGTTGATGACAATGTATTGATCTCCCCATGAATGTCGTGCTCTAGAAGCTTGACAGACGAGGGAGATGGAGGGCACCTATAGGCACAGTCTGCAGACGCTACATACTACAGATTGGATATATGTATGAAGCAACGTACGCAAAACGTGCATGGCTTCGGGCATGGTGTGATTCATAGAGACGTGAGATATGCTCACCAACGCACGAACAGTGAAGTTCACGGTCATGCATGGCTGGACGTGAAGAAGACATCAGCTCAGCGACTCCAGGTTCTAGGAGACATTGCAAATCGATGGCAGCAGATGAACATGATGAGTAAATTAACGAGCACTGTCAGTTGTAGAAGATGTGCAAGTATCTTGGCAGGGTGGCTCTGGGTCTTCCTGGTGATGGCATACATGAGCAATAGATCGCGAGATAAAAAGGAGAGCAAGGACAGTGTCTGTAGATTGGTCACATGGCCATCCACCAAGGCCGCCATGGCCATGGCCACCTATAAAAGGGCCCGAGCCAGCACCTTAGGGTTCTCCATTGCCATGCCGCCTTTGGTAAGTACTTCGCCTCACTCGCCCGAGCCAGAGAGGAAGAAGGAGGGGTGAGAAGGGAAGCAGGGAGCGTGAGCAGAGGAACAGCCGGAGCTCCGCCGTTCACCGCCGGAGCACGGAGCACCGCCACCTCGCATCACCAACTGCTGCTGTTCCACATCCTCGCACCAAGCTGCTGCCCTGCTTCCTCATCATCATGCGGTATTGCGAGCACCAAGGTGAGCCCCTAGCTCCATGGCCGTTGCCAGTACATCGCTCGCGATCTCTCTCTCCTTTTGTCGATTCGCTTCATTAGCTTCACTGGCACATTCACAGTAGTCTAGAACATCGTTCTGGCAACATCTCGGGAGCCGACACGGACCACAGTGAGGGCATGCCACTTTGCCGCCCTCGGTCTCCCCGGACTCCAGCCGCCGGAGCGCCGCCGTGGTGTCCTTCGCTGTGCGCGCTACCCGTGCCTCGTTTAGCCACATTAGCTAGCTCATGGAGCTCCCAGCTGCTCCAATCAGAAGAAGATGAAGAAGATGGTGCCCAAGGAGGAGCCTTGGTTGGTGTTCCACTGTCACCATCGAACTTTGCCGCCGCCGGGTCGTCGCTGCCGTCCGCCTCGCTAGGAGCCCCATGGCCAAATTAATGTGGTCTGCCACCTTCGCCTTGACTTACGGATCCCTTGCATGAGTCAAAGCTGCCTCTCTGCTACTGCTAAGCCCCGTCGCCGCCCGTTGTCAGCGAGGGCGACTGTTCCTGGCTGCGCGCACGCGAGGAGGGCAAGGGGAAATTTCCCCTGTGCCCGTGTGGATCGAGTCCACCAGGCCCACGTGGCCACGCTGGGCCAACCAGCTGGGTCCACATGGCCCCTCTGTCCATGGCCCATCGTGGACTAAGTCCACACAGCACCAACCATACCAGGCCATACACCTGGCCCAGGAGAAGCCCAAGTCTGCCACATGGCCTACCTGTCCAGATGACACGTGTCGGGCCGGCCCAGACCAGTTCAGCCCAAGACCGGCCCTACCCGGCCCAATTCAGGCCTAGTTCGTGTTGACCATTGACCGATCAATGTTGACCGTTGATCGTGGGACCCACCTGTCAGCCGCTGACCGGGTCCACTTGTCAGTGATGACGTTATCATGACGTCATCATGATGTCACCCTTGCCTTCCAGCCGTCGGACCCACGTGTCAATGCTGACATCAGCATGACGTCATCCCCTTACGTCCTTGCTGTTGACCGCCGCGCCACGTGGACCAATCAGCGCATGCCACATGTCAAGCCCTGGTTTTATTAGCTCTTTTCTTTTTCAGAAATAGATTTAATCTTGTAAAATTCATAACTTCCTCATACTAACTCTAAAAATTATGAACCAAGCATCCAAATTTTCATAAAAATGACCTCTATGTCGTAGGATTATGTATGATTGCATTTGGAGTTACTAGATTTTATTTGGTTCTTTGTGTTAATCTATAGGGGTTGCTCCCACGACCATCATGTCTTGATTTTAGTTTTTGCGAAGGAGTTGATCGAGGAGAAGGACTAGGAGCACGCCAAGGACTTGACAGAGGGCTCGAGTGATAGTTATTCAGGTGCCACATCCCACCCAACCTCGTAGATCCTATTACGCATGCAACATTATAGAATGTTAGTGCTCTACTTTATGCAATGATGCTATGATATGCTATGTTAGGATTGCATGGTAGATTACTTGTATGCCTATTTCCTTGACGTAACCTTCACCCTGCTCACCCACTTATAGGATAGACATGGCATGCAATGCTTGTTACTTGCTACTTATACCCCACTTGCATTGTATTTGGAGATATGATGCAGATGGTGGACTTTGGGTGGATTCGGCTCGGGATGCCAAATTTGGTATGTATGCGTGTCTCTGGGTAATATAACATGGGAGGATTGTCTGGTGAGGGTTGAGTCAACTAGACAGGATCTACGATGAGCTTTGGGAGTGAGTCTTGCCGAGGGGGTGCGACCTGGGCACCCCTGTGATCTGAGTACTTGTGGCGGGTACATGGTGACTTGAGGAGATCCTGGGGTCGAGAGCCTTCATGGAACGAGGCCCCGGAGTGAGATGTTGTTGAGGCAGAGGGCACTAATGGCCCTGTTTTTGAGGAGATATCTTGTTTGGTTCCCCCTAGGACCTATTGTCTCTTGAGGACCAGAACCACGGACCCCTTCGTAAGCACCACTCGGCCCAGATGAACCGGGGACGGATGATTTCAGCTACCTAGGGCGGTGCCACTACTACTTGGAGTATGCAGTGTAGGGAGGTATGGGTGGAACCCCACACCCTTCTGAGACAATCATGTGTCCTCTTCTAAGCATCGGCCCCTCAGAGAGCAGGAACATGACCACATTCTCAGCCACTCCAGGTAGGACTTAGGTTGTCCCAGGGTTGAGAGGTAGGGTGGAACCGCCATAGTTAGATGGTCATTTTGCTATCATCCTAGGCATTCATGAGAGTTAATGATGTTTATCTTGTGGATGGTTGACATTAGCCAGTTATAGGTGTGCACACTCTGCAGAGTTGATTCGAATCTATATATAGTCTGCAGCCTCGGTATGGCTATTCCGTGGCCCACGATTCTCGTGAGTAGTGAGATGAGTCCCTTCTACCTCCCCCTGAGTGATGTTGTTGTTGTTACCCTAAGGCATGATGGCTGATTAGGCATGGATGAGAGGGAGTTGTCCATTGCCGCCATGTGTGAGCGTGGTTGTTGAGAGAGCTGAGAGGATGATGGTTGGTGTTATGGTGTTGTGAGATGGGAATTGATTAAAACTTGATGAACTGTTATTATATTATACTGATGATACTTGCATAGGAAAACTACAGCCATATATAGACCCCTCTTGATATATCCTATGCATCCACTTTCCACAAAGCATAAGCGAAGCATAGGGTGGGTGCCGGTGACCAGTACAAATCGTACTAAAACTTATTTGGCAAGTGAGCCTGACTACGCCTACGGCGATGTGAGGCTCAAGGATTAGATGGTCTCATGTCTATGCTCAAGCTGGTGCAAGACAATGCTTCTGCAATATCCCTCTACTTCCTAGCTATTCTGGATGCGAGATACTCTGATGATTCCGCCATGTGGCAATGTAATAATTTATGTAAACCCCTCTATTGTATTCTTCTATTTGATATATGGCTTTGTAATCAACTATTATCAGATAATTGATGATTTGACCTCCTAGGCTATCATTATATCCTTCATTCTGTATATTTTCCCTTCGTGGAAAATTGAGGATGTTTCAGTTGGTACTAGAGCCATGCTTGACCCTAGGACGAGACCCATAGGATTGGATGATAGAATAGGAGATCTTGAACCACTTTCGGTTATATACCGACCTTACATAACGCTTTTATACTTGGCTCATCTCCTCTCTTACTCACCTTCTAACTTCTTTCCTGGCTCTGTATGTAGATGGAGAGCTTTGTGGAGATCCCCTTCTACGAGAAGTACCAGCAAGACTATGCCAAGGTCCTACGTGAGACGCTCCAGCACCTTGGTGTCCCCCAAGTCAAACTGTCACTGGATCTTCCATCGCAAGATGGGACCCAATGGACCAGAGGATTGCTTCATGGTGTCGATCTAGATCATTGAGTGCAATGAGGTACCTGCACTGAAGCCCTTCGTCGTCCGTGAGATGGACAGGTTTATCACAAACGCTGCACAGCTTGCTGCACGCTTCACCCTCCGGATTGTGATGAGAGACACCTATGAACTCCTCAAGACAGGACCGTTCTACCTGCTACCCCAAGCCCTTGATCTCTCCAGAGGTGACATAGATCATTGGGCCGAGACCAAGAGCATCTGGGG
Source organism: Bothriochloa decipiens (assembly GCA_023333625.1). NCBI lineage: Eukaryota > Viridiplantae > Streptophyta > Magnoliopsida > Poales > Poaceae > Bothriochloa > Bothriochloa decipiens. Next base: position 26,293,065 of record CM041639.1, on the reverse strand, counting down.
GAGAGAGCATGATCGCACGCTCAGAATCGTAGGGAAACACATGGTTGCCCAGGACAAGCTCATCCTAGTGCTGGAAGGTGACAAGCGCTACTACAAGCATCAGGTCACAGAGCTAGAAGCAAAGGGGAAGGCCCAAGAAGAAGAGTTGGCCAAGCTAAAGAAGTGGAGCTGGTCCAATACGGCACACCTTGCTAGGTACATGAAAGGTTGTGTGTATCTGTGTGATGTTGTGAGGACAACGCTGGAGAAGTGGAAGCAGTCTAATGCCCGTCATATCCAGCAGTACGAGCAGGTATAGATGCAACTGCCTGCCCACTGTCGAAAGGTGCCTCTCGCCGAGAAGTTCTAGGTAGGGTCCACCAGCCACAACAAGGATGCCTGCCCTGTGCTCGAGTCAGAACCTACTCCAGAGTGGGAAGAAGCCGGCAAGTATGTGTAGAGAATGCTTAAGACTGATGCACAACTCCAGGAGATGGCTGCTAGTACCTTCCCCCTTGCGCCACTAGGTTTGACTCTTGAGCAGTGATCCGCAGCTGACGCAGAGTAACCCAGCTGAAGACGGCCCCGTAATTGCTAAGCAGACATGACTCACTCCTGAAGTAGAGTAGATTGTTCCCCTTTTGAGGCCTACCTACGCGTAGTGCAGAAATTCCTGCGAGTCTCTTAGTGTAGCCGCTAGAGACATCGCTGTGTAACCAACTTGATGTAATGGATACTCGAATTTTAATCGCATCTTATGGATTTTCATTGCTTCTTTGAATGAGTGTTGGATAGGTAAAAATGTTTCAAATTAATTGAATTAGTTTTAATTACTTAGCGAAGTTGATAATAACTTGTATCACTTGCACCTATTCCTAAGTCTGGTGATCTTGAAGCAGGATGTCTGCCCGCCATTCAGCACATCTGAGCCACCATGCACCACTCCCAGGGCCCGCCATGGGCCATGGATGCGGTGGTAGTCATAGCAACATGGGACATAGGACCCCCATTGGATTCGACCCAGAGAAGGAAGAACATTGGATCATAACTTCGCCAACTGTCAGGACCCATGTTGAGGAGCACTCTCCACCACCCCCACCACTTTTGGCTAGGGTGATGGCTTAGCAGACTCGCCTCCTAGGAAACTTGACTGAAGAATTCCAGCAGAAGTTGGCTAACTTCGGATGGAGCTTTCTACCTTCAATGATCTCATCAATGACCATATCACCACCATGCATGGGCTATATGACATGACTGAATGGCTGAGATTAACCATCTACACTAAGGAGGATCAGGTCAAGATCATAGCCCACCACTTCAGGGGTAACACCGAAGCATGGTGGAATGGATTCAGCACTGCTCACCAAGACCCCACCAATATCTCATGGGAAGAGTTCATTAAGGCCTTCTATGAGCACCATGTGCCAGCAGGAGCAGAAGAGACTCTAGCAGAAGAGTTCTGAGGCAACAAGCAAGGAACAGATACAGTCCACTGGTATGCTACTCGCTTCTTTCGCCTGATGCGGTATGTGCACCCTGAAAGTGTGGCCACCAGGAAGGATAAGGTGTATTACTTTACCCAGGGATTGAAGATTCGCCACCGCCTTGCTATCGCAAGGAGGGCTTGCCACACCCTTGAAGAAGCCATTAACGAGGCAATGAAGTCAGAGAAGACCCATCTAGAGTCAGACATGCTCGTCCGTAGGAAGCATCACCTTGAGGAACCATATCACAACCTGATCCAGCAACGACCATGAATGCATGATCTCCCTACAAGCAGCACCTTCCAGAGCCACTCCCTTCAGCATTCTGACACATGGGAGGTTACTGCAACCACTCCTACAATCGAGGTGCCCTTCTTCTGCTATGGATGTGGCCATCCTGGTCATGAGATTCTGGTCTGTCCAAGAGAGAGAGTTGCCGCACCCACACCCCTAGGTGGCATTCCTCTCATTTTCTTTGTATGCAGACAACTAGGCCACGGAGTTATCAACTGTACCAGAGTTCACATTGCATCATTAGCCATGATTCCTATAAAGAAGACCCAGGGTTCAGCAAAGAAGGTTTACATTGATGCGCGAGCTGCCCGCTGGCAACTTACGCATAATTGTGCTGAAGACGTCCCTAACAATGTAGATCAGAGAGCAAGAGTCACCACCACCCTCGAGGGAGTAACTATTTCAAATGTGGCCAAAAGGGCCATAAGGCTATTGACTGTCCAGAAAGAAAGCCCGTCACACCCGCATCTGCAAGTGATATGGCTACCGCTTGTTACAAATGTGACCAACAGGGCCACAGAGTTGCTGACTGCCCAGAGATTAACTAAGCCCCACCAGCTATGAATCCCTACAAGGAAGAGGCCACCAGGAGTGCCACGAACCACAGTGCTCGAAGAACCGCCCGTTGGCGTCTCGCCAAGCAAGCTGCTAAGGACACCCCGACATAAAACAAGGTATGTGCTTATAATTGGAGTTAATGCTTCAATTTTTGTTTTAAATCTAATATTGCAACTTTTTATGCACTTACTACCAAGTCCACATAAGATTTTCACCTGCACACTGCCATATGAGGATCCCCTCAGTTCTAGTCCTTTTTGATGCCTCCACCCATGGAGAAGTACGGCATAAGAACCGCTACTCTAGGATACCCCAGTAGCTAAGCTCATCCGGCTACCCTAGAATGCATGAGCAATACTTTATTGTTTGGAAAGGATCTTTGCAAGCAAACACATGGATCAATGCAACCCTCTACGCCAAAAGGGAAACAAGGAGACAAGATGTCGTGCTATTAGGAACAAGTACCCCTGCCAAGGATAGAGACCTTTTAGATCGGCTGCATAATGCCAAGTACTTCACCAAGTTTGACCTTAGATTAGGCTATTATCAGATGAAGCAATGAAGAAGACATACCAGAGGAAAACTTATGCTACCAGATGTAAGCAGCGTCTAAGGAAATATTGGAGAAGATACAGAAGCATCAGCTCTACGCCAAGTTCGGCAAGTATGAGTCTAGCTTGAATAGGTCAATTTCTCCTAGGCCATATACTCAACGCTATCAATATAAACTGTTGACCTGTCCAACATGAAGACAATGAAAAAGTGGGAGCAACTGCAAAATGCAACCATTGTGAGGGGTTTCGTGTAAACAGTCGGTCACCACCACTGATTCATTAAAAACTTCTTCAAGACGGCTCGCCCCAGGATCAACTTTCCAAGGGAGACCAAAGAGATTGAAAGCATGCATCGGAGAACAAATAAGTTTTTCCTGACCCAGAAGAGGAGGGATGAGCCCATGGGACACAACAAGTATTCCCTTTCAAATGCGTTGCAACATGCTCTACCTCTTTTTCAAACAAGATTTTGAAATTGACCATCTTGAAAACTTTGGGCACTTTTAAGTTATCTTCATCAAAATGTTTTGGAAACTTCATGACTCGCTATTTCAAAATCATCTTACTTAAAAACCTACTTGAAAAAGTTTAAATAAAAGGATTTGGGTTGTATAAAAATGATCTTCTCTCATTCTCAAAAATATCCTTTTCTCCCTTGCTTGGAATATCAAGTCGATGCTAGAATCTAAAAGGGGTAGAGTTGTAATCATGACCCATGGTGTTGCTATGAAACCTAGGGCCCCATGTGCAATGCATCCATGTGGCTTGCTGCAGGGCGTATGCAGGTATCATGGTTGTGACCATGACCACTCCAAAAGGTTTTGGGAACGACTGAAATTCCACGTTTGGCTCTATTTATATATATATCAAAAAAAGAGGGGGTTTCTCGAAAACCAAATTTGATTACAAAATATTTACATTTCAAAAAAATATGCAACTTGTTTGTGAGATGAAAATTATTCAAAAGATTTTGTTTCAAGAAATTCAGATTTATTTCGGTCCTCTTCAAAATCTATCGTATATTCAAAAGCTTTACAAAATCACCTCCTCATTTATCCAAAGGGAATTTCATGGCAATTTCAAAGTCCTTCTCCATAGCTCTTTTTGGGAATAAGACATTTTGCAAAGAAGGTTTAGCCCATGCTAAGCTCTCCTTCAACAATATGTACCAAGTCAGTCTCTAGATGTCATCGCTCAAGGACTCGCATGGAGAACTACTCAGAAATCACCCCTAGAGTGTGGTCAAAGGGAGGAAAGAGATCAACCCCTGGACCCGCCACCATCAGTGAGGCCAAAGGAGGAATCGCCCAAGTTCAAAAGGACTTAAAAGCTTTCATAGAAACCGCCAGAAGAGTTGACCTGACAATGGGCATAAAGACCTTGAGATGTAGTCAGGGACTATGCCTGCCTTAAAGTCTCCTCGCTTTATGGGACCCCAGTTTTCCATGAGGGGAGAAGGCTAACTCCAGAATAAGAGAAACCACACAAGATCGGTAGGCAAGCTGCCTACAGGATAGAGTTGCCTGGGCAACTCCCTAGAGTACACCAGTGACTTCTTATATCACAGCAACGCAAGCCTCTAGGACTGCAAAAGCAACCAACCCCTACAGAGGCACCAGTCACTTAGGATACTGAGAGTACCCCGCTGCAATTTGGACAGAACTACCAAAGAAATCAGAAGCACCGTCATGCCAATGTGCAAGTTCAGTGGAGCAATCACTCGAGAAGAAAAGCAACTCGCAAGAAAGAGTCAGAGCTCTACCCCCACCAGTTGGATGAGGTTACACCTTAATCTCGAGGACGAGATTCTCATAAGGGGGTAGGACTATAACAACCCTAAAAATCCAAACACCAAAAATGCAAACTATCAAAAATTTTTTCTAAAGTAACCAATGTTTGGTGAGTGTCATATAGGAAAACATCCCATCGTTGCAAAAGTAGCACCAATGCTAGTTGAAGCATTTACATTAATTTACAAGAGCTTGATTTGCTTATTATTTGATTTTATGTGATGCTCAATAAAATCAAATAACTTATTATCACATGTATATATGTACGTCGACTAACCTTGGAAATGGATCAATCATGACCATGAGACTCTATGGGACCCATCAAGCCCTTGTGCCATGACACTAACTCATTAGCACTAACCCTTTTGCTAACTAATCATGGCATGGCTTGGAAACAAATAGAAAAGGGGAAGGAAAAGCAAATGGGAAAAGATGAAGGCAAAGCCAGCCCAGGCAGCTTGCAGCCCGCTACGCCCGCCAGGCCTCGCTTGTGTTGCAGCTCGCCTCGGCCCAGCATGGCCTGCCCCGTGCCTAGCCTCCCAAGCCCGGCCTGCTTCGCCCACGGCCCAGCAAGCCGGCCTGCCCTGCTCGCCTCGCGTAGCCAGCCCAGCTGGCCGAAGTGGCCAAGCAACGGCCTGCCAAGGCTCCCCGCGTGCCCATGCCGTCGCTGTGCCGTTGAAGCCCGGGACCCGCCTGCCAGCGTCGCAGCACCGTGCGCCCACCCTCTATCTCTGCCCGCACTGGCTCATCCCCACAAAGGCTGGCCCAACTGGCCTAACAGCCCAGCATGGTCCTGCTCTTGCCCACGCGCCGTGTTCTTGCCCGCGCTGCTGCCTTCACGGCCCGTCTGGCCTCGCGGCCCAGCAAGGCCGTTGCTGCCCGCTGCCGCACGCCGTGCCTCGCCTGTAGCCACTGACCGATGGGGCCAGCTTGTCAGCCCCCACCTCTTGCTACTTCTGGGTGCCCGCACGTCCCATCCCCAGTTCCAAAAATGTCCATGGCATCGCCCAGCTGTCTGCCTGTGTACGACTGTGCTCTCCACCATCCGCGTGCCTCGCCGCACCTGGGGAAACCCTAACCCTAGCCACGGGCTCATCCCCGCCGCCCGCGTGCCCTCTTTCCACCAAGGCCGCCATGGCCATGGCCGCCTATAAAAGGGCCCAAGCCGGTGCCTTAGGGTTCTCCATCATCGCGCTGCCTTCGATAAGTACTTTGCCTCACTCGCCCGAGTCAGAGAGGAAGAAGGGAGGGTGAGAAGCGAAGCAGGGAGCATGAGCAGAGGAATAGCTGAAGCTCCGTCGCTTGTCGTTGGAGCATGGAGCACCACCACCTCGTGTCGCTGACCACCACTGTTCCACATCCTCGCACCAAGCTGCTGCCCTGCTTCCTTATCGTCACACCGTACCGTGAGCTGCCACTGTGCCGAACCCCGGTCGTCTGCTGCACCAAGGTGAGCCCCGAGCTCCATGGTCATCGCCAGTACACCACTCGCAATCTCTATCTCCTTTCGTCGATTCACTTCATTAGCTTCACCGGCGTGTTCGCAGTAGTCTAGAACATCGTTCCGGCAACATCTCGGGAGCCGGCACGGACCACAGTGAGGGCACGCCGCTTTGCCGCCCTCAGTCTCCCCGGACTCCGGCCACTGGAGCACCGCTGTGGCTTCCTTCCCTGCGCGCGCTCCCCATGCCCCATTTAGCCGCGTTAGGTAGCTCATGGAGCTCCCAGCTACTCCAATTGAAAGAAGACGAAGAAGATGGTGCCCAAGGAAGAGCCTTGGCCGGTGTTTTGCCGTTGCTATCGAACTTCGCCGCCACCGGGTCGCTGCTGCCGTCCGCCTCGCTAGTATAACATCCCAAAATTTATATTTTGGGTTGTTATTAGAAAACACAAAAAATGTGCTTTTCTAGAAAAATATTGAATGGGTTTGTGCTTGGTGCTTTGCTTGGTTTTGATGGTGTGAAAAAGAATTTCTAAACCTCGAGCAAGTCACATCTAGGTTTTCTTAGAATTTGAAAATAAAGCTTCAAAAACCCATGTTTGCCTCAAGAAGGTTTTCGAAAAACGTTTTCAGAAAAATCCTTTCTCTTGCTTAGAGAGAGAGAGTTTTCTTTTTCCTATATAGTGTTGGCCATCGCTCTAGCTAGACACCATCCCCTACCTTGCTCCAGTCAACCCAGGCTTGCCCCCGCCTATCCTGTCCTGACCTAGCTTGCTCTGGCCTCTCCTAGCCTTAACTGGCCAGCTCTGGCCAGTCATGGCTAGCCCTAGCCGGCCATGGCCACCCCAGCCAGGCCAACAGTAGCAGCAGCTAGCCATCAGTGGCCAAACTTGGCCATTAGAAGCATTCCAGTCTAGCAACCCTTTGCCATTCTCTTAAGACATCTTAACATGTTTTGACCAGCTCCTACTTCGTGTGGGCCACCCCTGGCCTCAACCCACTCCATCTGGCCAACTTTGCCTAGCTTTGGCCACCCAAGGCTAGGCATAGCCACCTGTGGCCACTCTCAGCCAATCATGGCTAACTTCGGCCGGCCATAGCCAACACTAGCTTGGCCACAGCGGCCACAAGCAACCATAGCTTCCCTCGACCACCTTGAGCCCTCTCTGGTCATCCCTAGCCAACTCTGGCCACTCCCAGCCGGAACCATGGCCAGACACGTCCAGCGGCAGCCGGCCAGAAGTGGCCATACCTGGCCACCAGCAGCAGCAGCCGGCCCAACGGGCCAAGCCCAGTGCCTTCAGCCCCATCGGTTCCCCGCCGGCCTATAAATAGCTTGCCCCAGCGCACCGCAAACCCTAGCCACGCACAGCCAGCCGCAGCCGGCCACAGCCAGCCATCACCGGTTACAGTCGGCCACTGCCGGCTAGCTAAGTCTCGGCCGAGGGCCATGGTCCTCCCCCGCCAGCCGCTGCCGGCCGCACCAGGCCGCAGCTGGCCGCTGCCGGCCGCACCAGGCCGCAGCTGGCCGCCGTGACGGCCGCAGCAGCCGCTGCTGGCCTCCGCCAGCCGTAGCGGGCTGCATTCGGTCGTAGTAGGCCGTAGCAGGCCGCCGCCAGCCCACCAGTAGGCAAGGGCCGAGGCCCCTTCCCTGAGGTATTTACGACTTTGCCATCAAGCGATTTATTTATAGTTTTGCCACTTATCGTATAATCTCCGCCGTTTCACCGTTTTAACTCTGATTGGAACGATTCCAGTTACGTTAGTTTCATGTCATCGCGCTCTACGCAGTAGCAGTGAATTTCATCATGTCTCTCAATTGTGAATTTATTTATTTAAAACAACTTGTTTACTAATTATTTAATGACTTTTATAAATAAAAGCAACATAGGGTTATGTTTCCGTTGTCCTTGTGTTGCGATCTTGTTGATGTATGTTACTTGTTATCAATAATGTCTATCACATCATGTGTTTATGTAATTAATCTTGTTAGGTTAATTAATTTTCACTCAGTGCTCTCTTATATAAAAGTAATTTACGTTTATACCTTAGTTTTCATAAATGCATGTTGATATGACTAGTACCAACTTATGATGCTCCTTATAGTTGTTCTCACATGTTTACAAGTTACATCTTGTTATTGTTTAACTTAGTCTAGGTACATCGTCTTTTCATGCTAATATGTTTAATATCAATTTATCTTTATAATTTGACTTGTTTAGATCCACCTTGAGAATGTATCATATTTCTTTAGTTGTTCTCATATTTTCCAAGCTTTATAATTTAAGAATGTTTAATTGGCTTAAATAATATAATTGCTTATAAATAGAGTATGACTAAGGTTTAACCCTGCTTTACATTTCAACATCATCCAACTGATTTGACTTTATGTCTTTCTTATATGTTCTGCATCTTGCTTTATTAAATAAAATGAATCAATCTTATAGTTTGTCTCTCTGCTTTGTTGCATTTACCTCGATAGTTGTGTTCTTTCAAACGATAGCTTCGTTTGTTGTTCCTACGCTCTTGCGATCGTAGCACCGAGTTTGGCCATTTAGACCGTTCTATTTTTAGTTTCCCTTTTGATTGGTGTATTGTTCTTAATCTTGTCTTTTTTTTGTGTGTTGTTTGTGTTGTTTGGTTGCTGCAACTAGACGAAGAGCGGTTTGTTAACGCTGAAGACCAAGCTGAGGACCGACAAGTGCAGCTAAAGCTAGATACCAGAAGAGCAGCTAATCTTTAGATTTAAGGCAAGTGCAAGCACCTTTGATCATATTGCGCCTATTCACTTTTAATTAAATACATTGCATGTGTCTTAAATCGGCAAACCATAGGAATGACTAGCTACTCTATCCATATATCACCTATGGGGGTTTTTAGTTGATAGGTTATTAGGATGCTAGTGCTCTACCTCACCTTTCACCTGCCTAATGAAGATAAAACTTGCTTCTTAAAATATGTTGGAGCTGTGGGCTCTTGGCTTTGGCAATTGGAGAAGTTGATGCTGATCCGCATCATTGATTGGCGGTGAAAGATGGGGGAAACAGATGCTAGTGGGACTCATGTTGATGAGAGTATCCGTATCTCCCCCCTTGTGGACCCTATCATGGAGCGGCAACCTGGGACTTCTGTACATCTCCAGGCTAATGGGCTCTGGCTTGGTCTGTTAGCAGGATCATCATAGGCAGGAGGGTGGCTTACCGATGGGTAGCATAGCTATGGCGTGAAGGGTGTTACAAGTTCTAGCATGGGAGTTCTGGTTGATCCGTAGACCGAGGCGATGGCTACGAGTACGTCTCTCATGTGCTTAGGACATCATGGATCGTGTTACCACTGCCTATGACCCTGTGAAGGACCTCATTGTGACCTCTGCCAGCCTATCTTGGAAATGGGCTAAGAGAGTTGCAACCTCGGGGTTAAAGAGTAATCATAATCTGGAGTGAAAGTGTACACCTCTACGTAGAGTTAAAATTGATATATCGTCCATGCTCGCAGTCACGAGCGGCCCAGATCCTCACATGACTTAGCCCAATGGAATAAATTGTTAAATCTTGGTGATGGTGTTTAAGGAGGCGGCTACCTCTGTTGTTGAACGGGATGGCAATCCTGTGTTGCTTGAGATGGCAATCTCAAGGTTAATGATATTAATGATATATGCTTATATCTGTGATGATAAATGATTCATTAAATACTACTTGAACCTTAATAAAGGGTTCCGTGTTTTCACCAAGATGATTAGAGAATAGGTTGCAACTTGTTTAATCTTAATTGCTATGTTTAAAATGCTACCACAATTTACCTTTCAGCCTTACCTTGTTTTAGCCTTCCATATCATTACTTTCCACCTGTACTTGCTGAGTTTTGACATGGAACTCACTCTTGCTATAGTTTGTAGTAAAGTGTTTCTCAAAGGAAGGATAAAGAAATTGGGTATTGCAAGTGTTTGGCATACGGAGCCCCAGTCAACAGTCCCTGAGGAGAATGAAGACTGAAGAGCAGTCTTAGCCAATGTTCCGCATTACTCTGATAAGTGTAAGTGTTAAATATATATGTTTCCACTATATAATACATTATTTTCTGATATTACCATTTTCTGTTGTATGTGTGGACTTCCTGGGCACACATATGACAACTTCTGGTCTTCTTTGGAAACCAGGGTGCGACAGCTAGGAGCCCCATGGCCAAATTAGTGTGGTCTGCCACCTTCGCCTTGACCTCGTGGATCCGTTGCGCAAGTCAAAGCCGCCTCTCTGCCGCTGCTGCGCCCCGCCGCCGCGTCTGTGCCATCCGCCACCACCTCTATGCACGCGCCGGTGAGACCGTGCCCCGTGAGATCGCTCGGACCGTGCCGCTGCATCGCACCGCATGCGCCTTGGTCTCGTGAACCCAAGAAGCTAGTCAAAGTTGCTCCGCATGCGTTGCTGCGCCCCATAGCCGTGCCTCGCCGCTGGCCGCCGCCGAAGCACGTACGCCGGCAAGCCCAGCCCTGCCAGCACCACCGTGACCCCTCCAGTAACTTCGCCCTGCCTGCGCACAGCCTCAGCCATTGACTTAGCCCACCGGTAGCTCGGAGCCGCAGCACTGCCCGCCGCCGGTGAGGGTTGCCGTGCCTAGCTGCGCGCACACGAGGAGGGGAAGGGGAAATTTCCACTGTGCCCATGTGGACCGAGTCCACCAGGCCCCATGGCCACGCTGGGCCAACCAGCTGGGTCCACATGGCCCCTTTGTCCATGGCCCACTGTGGACTGAGTCCACACAGCACCAACCGGACCAGGCCATAGACCTTGCCCACTAGAAGCCCAAGTCCGCCACGTGGCCTACCTATCCAGATGACACGTGTCGGCACGGCCCGACCCAGTTCAGCCCAAGACCGGCCCTACCCGGCCCATCCAGGCCCAGTTTGGGCCCGGTCCGCGTTGACCATTGACCGGTCAACATTGACCGTTGACCATGGGACCCACCTGTCAGCCGCTGACCAGGTCCACCTGTCAGTGATGATGTCATCATGACATCACCCTTGCCTTCCAGCCGCCGGACATACGCGTGAGTGCTGACGTCAGCATGACATCATTCCCTGCATCCTTGCTGTTGACTGCCGCGCCACGTGGACCAATCAGCACATGCCACATGTCAAGCCCTATTTTTTTTAGCCCTTTTCTTTTTCAGAAATAGATTTAATCTTCTAAAATTCATAACTTCCTCATACTAACTCCGAATATTATGAACCAAGCATCCAAATTTTCATAAAATGAGCTCTACATCATAGGATTATGTCTAATTGCAATTGGAGTTATTGGATTTTATTTGGTTCTTTATCTTAATCTATAGGGGTCGCTCTCGCGACCATTATGTCTCGATTTCAGTTTCTGCGAAGGAGAGGAGGACTAGGAGCACGCCAAGGACTTGATGGAGGACTCGAGTGATAGTTATTCAGGTGCCACGTCCCACCCAACCTCCTATATCCTATTACACATGCAACATAATAGAATGCTAGTGCTCTACTTTATGCAATGATGCTATGATATGCTATGTTAGGATTGCATGGTAGATTACTTGTATCCCTATTTCCTTGACGTAACCTTCACCCTGCTCACCCATTTATAGGATAGACACGCCATGCAATGCTTGTTACTTGCTACTTATACCCCTCTTGCATTATATTTGGAGATATGATGCGGATGGTGGACTTTGGGTGGATTCGGCTCGGGATGCCAGATTTGGTGTATGGATGGGTGTCTCTGGGTAATATAACATGGGAGGATTGTCTGGTGAGGGTTGAGTCAACTAGACAGGATCTACGAAAAGCTTTTGGAGCGAGTCTTGCCGAGGGGGTGCGACCTGGGCACCCCTGTGATCTGAGTACTTGTGGCGGTTACATGGTGACTTGAGGAGATCTCGGGGTCGAGAGCCTTTGTGGAATGAGGCCCCGTAGCGAGATGCCATTGAGGCAGAGGGCACTAATGGCCCTATTTTTGAGGAGATATCCTATCTGGTTCCCCCTAGGACCTGTTGTCTCTTGAGGACCGAAACCACGGACCCCTTCGTACGCACCACTCACCCCAGATGAACCGGGGACGGATGATTTCAGCTACCTAGGGTGGTGCCACTACTACTCGGAGTATGCAGTGCAGGGAGGTACGGGTGCAACCCCACACTCTTCGAGACAATCATGTGTCCTCTTCCGAGCATTAGCCCCTCGGAGAGCAGGAACATGACTTCACATTCTCAGCCACTCCAGGCAGGACTTGGGGTGTCCCAGGGTTGAAAGGTAGGATGGAACCGCCATAGTTAGATGGTCATTTTGCTATCAGCCTAGGCGTTCATGAGCACTAATGATGGTTATCTTGTGGATGGTCCGCATTAGCTAGTTACAGGTGTACACACTCTGCAATGTTGATTTGAATCTATATATAGTCTGTAGCCTCGGTATGGCTATTCCGTGACCCATGCTTCTCTTGAGTTGTGAGATGAGTCCCTTCTACCTTCCCCTGAGTGATGTTGTTGTTGTTACCCTACGGCATGATGGCTGATTAGGCATGGATGAGAGGGAGTTGTCCATTGCTGCCACGTGTGAGTGTGGTTGTTGAGATAGCTGAGAGGATGATGGTTGGTGATCTGGTGTTGTGAGATGGGAATTGATTAAAACTTGATGAACTTTTATTATATTATACTGATGATACTTGCATAGGAAAACTACAGCCATATATAGGCCCTCTTGATATATCCCTATGCATCCATTTTCCACAAAGCATAAGCAAAGCATAGGGTGGGAGCCGGTGGCTAGTACAAATCATATGGAAACTTATTTGGTAGGTGAGCCCGACTACGCCTACGGCGACGTGAGGCTCAAGGATTAGATGGTCTCATGTCTACGCTCAAGCTGGTGTAAGATGATGCTTCTGCAATATCCCTCTACTTCCATAGCTATTTTGGATGCTAGATACTCTGATGATTCCGCCATGTGGTGATGTAATAATTTATGTAAACCCGTCGATTGTATTCTTTTATTTGATATATGGCTTTGTAATCAACTGTTATCGAATAATTGATGAGTTGACCTCCTAGGCTATCATTATATCCTTCATTCTGTGTATTTTCCCTTCGTGGAAAATTGAGGATGTTTCATCCCCCTTCTCATATGAGTCTGTGGCTGGTGTTCTAATGTCCCAAAGTGTTATTGTGTGTGATCGCTATGTTTAACCCATGCTGGTTCATAGCTAAAGTTGTGCTTGCTTAGAAGTAACTGAAGACTCCAATGTAGCTCTTTCGCTTAGCTACTCTATTATTATCTTATTCATGAGTAGGAAACTCTTGGGTGTCAACCTATCCTCTTATCATATATCACTTACCTTTACTTTAGTTTAGTCGGCATATTAGTTAGTAGACACATGATAGTAAACTATCACTATCTTTAACCTTGCTTCCCTGTGGATAAATACGATACCTTGGAATACTCTTGGGTGAAAGCTACAACGGTATCCATGCACTTGCGGATTTATCTGTTTGCATTAACAAATACCAACAAGCTTTCTGGTGCTATTGCTGGGGACTAATGAACCTGGTAGTGATGCTAAGAATTGCCAATAAAGTGCAGTGGTGGGTATAATTGAAGTGGACTTTCGGTATATTTTGAAATGGCCTCATGTACCCAAAAAATACTGGAAATCAATATAATGTTGTCAAACTATGTTTATGTGCTTTTTATTATTTTGGGAATGCTTTTTGAAGGGGCAAATCGTACATGGCAGGAGGGAGTGCAGTCAGACATAACCACAGTTTCAAATCTTTCTTTGGTGTGCTTCATTGCATTTTATGTCATAGACGTCATTACTCTTTTCTATAGAGTTAGTGATGCAAACTACTAAATGACACAGTAACAAGCATCATAGGAAAAAGAGGATAAACTATGGAGAATACTTTCAGACGCGGTCGACTTTATAGGGGCTGGACTTTCTTATGCACAATAGCATGACTGTCGTTCACAATAAAGTCAACAGCTACATCCCATCATTGATGCACTCGATCAACATTCAATACAGAACACCCTTCACAATTTGTCCTACGAGATCAAATATTCAATGGCCGAACATTCTTGTATCTGCAGCCACGTCTCAAACATGATGCTCTAGATCGAGGCAAAACTTGTTTAGATAACTCCTGGCTGCCAATGGTTCACAACAAACAGGTGAAACAAACTGTTGCCTTTGATAAGTCTTGCTGAACTTGCTCTTTGAAATAAGTACACCAAAAATGCCTATCACAACCGCACTAGGCATTACTGGGCTCGTAAGAAGGTCCTACATTGGGCACATTTGCTTCGTCAGACAATTAGCAGTACAGAACTCTCCTTATTTTTGAGTCGGTCACAACATTTGTATCAGTACTAGTGATGAGTGGCTTTGATCTGTTTGTAACCCAACTATTCTTATTTTTATGTACTCGCAAGAACTTGAATCAAGGATTACTTTATTTAGAAATTTAAACTTTACTGGATCACAAAAGGTCCGGCAGTCTCAAATCTTATCTACCCAGAAGACGTCCTCCTGCAGTTTCTCACACTGGTTTATTTCACTCTAGTTATGTCATATTTTTCATATCAGCATGTGAGGTGCTTTATGAAAAAGTAAAAACACAAACAATCAGTTAGATGTGGATAGTGGAGACACAAGGAGGAGACACGGCCCATGCAAACATCTCGGTCATGGGCTGGTCAATTACTTGATGGCCTCTCTTGTAAATAAAGAAAAAGAAAAACACCTAATCGATGGCCTCCAATCTATAAGAGCATAAACAAGGGGCACAAGGAAGGTTATACTTGCTACCTTCTCTCTCCAGAGCTCCTCATTCCATCCCAAGGCTATTGCCTTCCACCCTACTACACCTCCGACCAAGACAATGGCTGAGCCAATGAGCTTGAGTGTCAATGGGGAGGCCTCAGAGGCTGTCCACGCCGACAATCCTGCACCTATGGAGGGAACTCTGGTTTGACCCGCCAGATCTCACTTTGAAGGTGTATCATCAATGTACCGCTTGTACATGTTTCTTCATTTTACCAGAGTATGCTAGAAATGCTCACACTTGTATTTGGATCATGTCTACTCTCAATAGGTGGACATGGACATGGACATGATTGCATCCCAAGGACCATTGCCAGTGGAGCCGGATTCTCCATTCACGGTTGCACCCGAAAAGCGGTCCTGCGAGGCATCCCCCGATGAAGGCAGCCGCCCATGACTCCGTGCCATGCTGCGCTGGTCGGTTTGCTAAAAGTCATTTCCCTTCTCAATCAAATGGCTCTCTCTATGGGCTTGAACGTGGCAAGCATTGTGCAGCGCTTCCTCCACGGCGGCGTCATCCCCAGATGAGTGCCTCCCTGCCCTGCTTGCCTGCCGTCTTCGAGCAGTAGTGTCCAAAGCCATTCGTCAGGGTGCAGCCGCAGCGCTGGCTACTGCCCAGCTTCAGATTGGCATGGTGGCGAACCTCAGAGTGGTGGAGTAGGGTTTTCCACTAAGTTCCAAGGATGATGACATCGCATATCTGATGGTCAAATTCAAGCCAACAGCCAACGCCATCTTACCGAAGGTTGAAGTGGACGAGATCCTACGTGCCCATCTCGACCCTTGATTTGTGGGACATATCAGTATTATTAGTTGTCATGATTAGGTTTGATCCGTGGGGCACCCTTGATATGTGAACTCTTATTTGCATGCGTGTCTTTGTGCACTTGTGCTGCACTTTGTAATAGGTGCATTAAACTCTATTGAGTGTGGTGGCTCACGTCATTTTATACCTGGTTTTTAGCCCCTGTGGTTTGCTTCTCGCTGCAGATCTCTTTTAGGTTGTCTTTGCTCTAATCGATAATATGCTAGACATTCATGAGTTCCTTTGATCTCTGTTGATGAATCGTGTCTTTGTTAAAATCTGTATCCATTAGTGATTCAACAAAAGTTATGGTGATTTGTGTCTGGCCTGGTCCGAATCATGATCCTCTGAAATTCTTGCGTGCACAGTAATTTTGAATAGCTATGTGAATCCTCCATTACTATTTCAGCTAATCAATTCTAACCATCATACTTGCAATCAAATTACAAACGACAATAGGATCTGAGGTTTGATTGCACTTCTTACTCCATGTATTAGTAGTCATCTTTAGCTATGCTGCCTCTTGGCTGCTACGAGCATGGGACTGCTGGCGTTGGGGTGCACTGTTTACTCCACCGAGAAGGTCCGGCCATCTAATAAATTCACTACTCGGATAATGATGAACATTGTGCGGTCATGTCAATAGACCATTCCAGCCTTGCCATCACTGTGATGTGCAAAAGCCTGGCCTCACCTTGTATAGCCAACTCTAGCTAGCTGACTAGCTCTGCTCCTGACAATTACTACTACTACCGCTGCTACTACAACTACCGCTGATAATACAAATGCATTGCTACACCCTTGTTCATCCGGTAGATATATAACATCGGGTTCCCTTCGAAGCATCCTCTACATCTAATCGCTCCTACTCTAAAATCATAGCTATAGACTATGCCACTAGCTCCATAGAGTTGCCATCACCATGAGCTCCACCGCTAATCCTCCGCCCTAGTTTTCCACTTTCTGTCACTTCATCCGGTCGAACACGATGTGGACAAAATCCTTGACTATGGATGGTGCTAGTGAAGCAGCTTTGTCAGTGACCCTAGAATGCGAGGTCTCCAGGATCCTCAAAGCCAGCGGTCACTGGAAGTTGGTGAAGGTGCTGTACCCAGGACACGACACCAATAGGACCTTCACCGCGAATCAAGCTGTGGCCATCCCTATCGACGAGGATGGTGTCCGTGAAGTCCTTTGTGCATTGTTGAGGTCAGCCCCGCCATTGTAGAATCTGACCCTTAGTGATCGGCAGTGGGATAGACTTCCTGAGTCGGTGGTTCCTTTGTTCACTGCCTTGTCGCACGAGGCCTACAAGGATTGCTGCTTCACCCAAGCGAAGATTGGGCTTGCGGTCGACCAAGTAATGGAGTTCATTGCATCCTTGGCGCTCTTGATGCTCTGCACGGAAGTGGCGCCGCCAGGGCATTGGGAATGCAGTAGCAGCCTGGGGATTTCAGATCTAGTGATGTAGCCGGTCTTGATGTGCTTATGCCATGCTGTAGCCAAGCATTCCACCGCGATTGCATAATAGATTGGTTCAATGGGAACACTACCTCCCGTGGTGCAGGAAAGATTTGTCTACGAGTCTTCACCCGTTCTTGCAGGCAATCCTCAAGTTCCTCGCCATGCCAAATCACTCCATCTCGCTCATTGGAAGACGACGACAGGGATGACATGACACAGACAACTTCGAGGTTTGAGGTATTGATCGGTAGGTGTACTTAGTATGGTAGTAGAAGATCTAGTAGTACTAGTACAATGGCGGGTGCATATAGTTCACTTTTGTTCTATTTTTGAATGGGCTTATCACTAGTAGAGATATGACCTACCATGATGAACCATTTTTGTCATAGTAGGTGCGAATTTTGTCACTATTTTAGTTCCATGATGAATCTATGACCAAAACACCACCATAGCAGAACTCACGTCACACGTGTTTATGAATGACACTTTGAAGAAACCGTCGCCGAAGATTGGGTTTCCATGACTAAACTGTGGTCATCACCAGAGTGTTTCGTATGCGTACAAGATGGCTACGTATGCGTACATCACGGCCCAGACGGCCGTTAGGCACCCTTGGCATCCATTAAAGTGACATGGCGTGGGCTGCTCCTTCCATGTTTTGGGTTCCTACAGGACCACGTGTTAGGTCAGAATAGTACCACATGTCAGGTTCATTGGGACACATTTCGTGCTGTCCTTTTCTCATCTGTCTGTATTTTACTTGCCCATGTGGCCGTTTTTAATTTGACCATGTGTCACTGTGGCGAGCGTCCAAGCGATGTTTCAAAATTCGGCCACGTGGCTAGATGGCTCATTCAATGTTTTAGGTAATCAGAAGCCCACATGTTGTGTGCACAGAGTTCCACGCGTAATGCATTCGGCCCGTCCATGTGCCCATCTTTTATTAGACCACATGGGCTGCCCTGGTTACTCCATGGGAGGGAATTATTTCATCATAGAAAACATTTCACAAGTGTCACTGAACCTGATTCAGAAGCATCACATAAACCATTAGAAACGACAACAGTAACCAATTTGCAATCATCGCATACAATAGTTTACAATTCCATGCATGTCCACAATCTACTACCATTGTTTCACAACAAACCAGCCCACAAGTCCACACATCAAACTGGCACACAGGCCCACACATCAACCATCACATGGTCCTGCTAACAAGGCCACAGGTGGGGACATAGAGTTACCAGAAGACTGGATGCACCGAAATTCCTCATGGAAGTTCATGTCCGAGGCGGCTTGCAATTTCTAGAACCCCGCAATCTCCATTGCATTCTTCTCTGTCATCCTCTTTAGATCTTCCAGTTGATAGATGAGGGTAGCGGAACTTCGCTGTTCCTCAAATAGCCGTTGACAAAGGGCCCTCTCTTTCGATGTCTCTTTTCTCGTGGAGCTTGTCAGGATACCAGCATTCCTTAGAAAAAGGGTGCTGCCACTGACCTCGAACTCACTCTTGCCCTGGGAGAGGCAGATGATCTTGCAAACAACATCAGCACTACTCATTGGTTCCTGCCCTTTAGGAACATGGGTTGCCTGCATCCTTTCCATAGCTTCCTGTGAAACTTTCAAGCATTAAACATTAGGTTACAGATAGTGGAAGAGGACCAAATCGAAAAATCCATGAGAATAATACATAATAGGTAATGCATAGGTCTTCATCAGCATACTGGCAATAGAGAATACATAAGAATAAGAACAATGCCTAGGTAGTCTCATCCTAGAGCAGACAGATATTACATAACACAATGTACAGGGACCATATGATTGCTCTCTAATTGCAAATTCAAAATTGAATGATGATGCAACATTTGCTCCTGGGAATTTTTCTTCTTTTATGCAGAATGGCGGAGAAGGATTTAAGGAAAGATACTGAAGGTACTTACAAAAGCTTCTCTTGCTACATCGCTAAGGCCTTTGTTATTCTTTTTACTGGTATGGAACTCCTTGAAGACTTCCACAGCATTAACATCTTCATCAGGTTGACCCTGTTGTTCATGAAGTCCTTGATCATCATGTTGTCCATCAAGTCCTTGAAAATGTCCTACAGCCGTCCTCTTCTTCTCCTTCTGTTCACATTGCACATGATTCAGTTTATATCTATATAAAGTCCCGATAACAACAAAACATAACCAAAACTTACAAATTTATGGAGCTAGACAACATAGGATTGAGAGCCTATAGTTTGGTGGTACTTCACTTTTGCACGGTTTTGCTTGTTCTTTCAAGATACTTCCTGTAACAACATTTGTGTTAGAAATCAGCACAAGTAGACCATATCAAGACTAGACAGGAAATCGATGAGTTCACACACACACACGTGCACATACACGCACGCACGCACATAGACACACCTTGTTCTTAGCACTAGACCAAGAGTTGGTCAGGTCCTCCCATTGTGTGTCGCTCATGGAATTGAGAGGAGAGCTCGTAAGGATCTCAGCAACAGGGACTTGAGTGAAGTACTTTTGCTTCAACCTGTAGCATTCTTGCTTCACAGCACACTTAAACACATTCCAACAAGCTGCTCTAGTTGGAAGATCCTTCTGGTTAATGGCCACCTTCACCTGCAGTAGTGTGAATGCAAAATAAATCAACTGCGTAGCTGTTCAAGGCATAGTGCAATATAACGAAGCTACCGATACATACAGCTAACCCATCCAAAAAATTTGGGAAATAGACCAAGCCATCATGTCTCTTGTAAAGTTTGAAATGTGGCAAAATTGGTATCTCTTTCACGACTACTATAGTGGCTGGTGAGGCAAACTTTGCAGCTTGTACTAGATCAAGTGGCCTTCTGTTCCCCTCGGCAACAGAGATGCATAACATCTGTCCTCCCAATGAGATGTTCAATTTCTCAAGCAAAAGTCCTTTAGTTTTCCCCCTCTTTCCATTCCTTGTTGATAGCTCTTGCTCTGCATAGTTTTTAACCATTCAGATGGTTACAAAAGCAGCATGGATATCCATTAGGTTGTGCAAACTGAATGATATACATTTGAAAGTAGATACCAACCCTGGCAACTTCCATTATCGGTCTGCAGGTGTTGGGATACAGAAGGTTGCCCAGAGAGATCGTCTCCTCCAGTATGGGTATCATCATCTAACATACACTTAGATTGTTAGAAAAGAAACATGGATATCAAATTGCTAGTGTGAATTGTTTCATAGAGATTTGTATGTTGATACTAACCTTGACAACTTTCATTACCATTCTATAGATGGGGGGATACAAGAGATTG
This sequence comes from Bothriochloa decipiens, assembly GCA_023333625.1. Classification (NCBI taxonomy): domain Eukaryota; kingdom Viridiplantae; phylum Streptophyta; class Magnoliopsida; order Poales; family Poaceae; genus Bothriochloa; species Bothriochloa decipiens. Next base: position 26,272,566 of record CM041639.1, on the reverse strand, counting down.
CCCAGAGAGATCGTCTCCTTCTATGGCATGGGTATCATCAACTAGGATACATTCAGATTGTTGGAAAACAAGCATGGATATCAAATCATTAGTATGGATTGTTTCATGGAGATTTGTAAGTTGATACCAGCCTTGCTGACTTTCATTACTGTTCTGCAGGTGGGGAGATACAGAAGGTTTCCCACAGAGATCATTTCCTTCTCCGGCATGGGTATTGTCAACTAGCAAACTTTCAGATTGTCTAGTGAGATCGTCTCCTTCTACGTCATGGGTATCTGTAGGTTTATGAGGGTGCTACGCTAGCCAGAAAACAAAACTTTTCTACCTCATAAACCAGGATCTACTGCTGGTTACAGGTTATGGGATTACCACTAGACGCGCAGGTGTAGCGGAAGATGACTCGATGTAGTCATACGTGTCGCAGCAGGCAGTGCAGTTGCGTGGTCGTCCGTCACATCAATCCCCTCGCGTGGTCCATCCTAGTGCTTCAGATGCAGCACCTCTGAGGTATCCACACGTGCGGGGAAGAAGCGTCACACCTTGGACTGCTAGGTCCGTGAGAGCAACAGAGAGACATCGGCGTGAAGTGGGTGGCGGCTCAATTAGGGTAAACCTTGGGCGCCCCCACCCCTTCTGGTTATATAGCCCTGTTAATGGGATTTTCCTAGAAAAGGCCCTTTAGCATCCCACCTTTGGGGTTTCCACTAACGCCCAACGATTGGGCCCGTTAGCAGTCTCTAGGGCATATCTCCAACAATCTCCCACTTGCACTAGAGACAATCTCTAAGCCAAATTTCAATGCTTTATCCCGTTAAGTGTGTGACCCTATGGGTTCAAGTACACATTGACATGGGCCGAGTACTCCTACTCGCCCAATAGTTGATAGCGACGTCTAGTAAGGCGTGACAACTCCTATGCATACGGAAAGATCATATTAGATGAACAACTACGACCACATACAAGTTATTCCCTTTGCCACTTGATATATGGTTCAACTCGTGGATTAACACTTAACCCAAGAACGGCCATACATTTGTTGATACAATCACTTGAGTGGTCCAGTGATATCTCTCTCGTGTAGAGAGGGGCAAATTCCATCTTGATTGTCTATGTCTCAGCATGCTTCCCGACCACCCGAAGACCATCTTTATAACTACCCAGTTACGGAGTAGCGTTTGATAGTCCCTAAGTAGGCCGTTTCACATCTTGAGTACATACCACAATCTCAGGTCTAAGGACATAATGTACATGACATGAATAGAGACTTTCTCATGTCGGGTCAGTCCAGCCTACATGTCTCACATGTGCCCACATTATTAGTTTGACATCTCCATGTCTATGACTTGTGAAACATAGCCATCAACTAATACATGTGCTGGTCTAATATTCTAGTGTGTTCTCACAAGAACACTGACCAGGGACAACTTTAGAATAACCATTCAAGTAATTGAGTTCCATAAACAATTCACATAATTGCCAATCAATACAAGTTGTCTATAATGGATATTCAATGAACACTTTATTAATCATGGATACAATCGGAATATCATCATCTACATGATTAGCTCTAGGGCATATTCCCAACAGTCTCCCACTTGCACTAGAGTTAATCTCTTAGATGTCTAATCCCCATAGACCTCATGTGTGCCTCATGCTTAGGCTATGGGAGAGCCCGTATGTATTTTGCATAGTTTGATCTCTTCTCTTTCACAAACTCTCAAATGAGATGAAACTTCTAGAGTACGTGTTTGTTCTTCTGGTGATCCCTAGGCTGCTTAGCCTGTGCAATCGCCCCATTGTTATCACAATGTAAATTCAATGGGCCCGATGCATTCGGAAACTCACCAAGATCAATAAGGAACCTCCTCAACCAAACACCTTCCTTTGCCACACCAAAAGCTGCAATGTACTCGGCTTCTGCTGTAGAATCATACACCGTCTCCTGCTTGGAACTTTTCCAGCTAACTGCACCACCATTTATTGTGAACACAAAACCTGATTGAGATAGTGAATCATCCCCGTTGGTTTGGAAGCTAGCATCGGTGTAACCGTTTACAACGAGCTCCTCCTCACCTCCATAGATTAGGAACACATCCTTAGTCCTTCGCAAGTACTTAAGAATGTTTTTAACCAACGTACAGTGACTCTCATCAGGATTGGCTTGATACCTGCTCGCAACACTTAGAGCATAGGCTACATCTGGATGAGTACATATCATGGCGTACATGATGGAACAAACTGCCAAAGCGTATGGAACCTTACTCATGTGATTGCGCTCAGCATCAGTGGAAGGACACTGCTTATCACTATAGAGCACACCATGTGACACAGGCAAGAACCCTTTCTTGGACTGTACCATGTTGAACCTCTTCAACATCTTGTCAATGTAAGTATCCTAACTTAATCCTATTAGCCTTCTCGACCTATCTCTATAGATCTTAATGCCCAAGTTGTATGTTGCTTCTCCTAAATCCTTCATAGAAAAACTATTATTCAGTGAAGTCTTTACAGATTGCAACATAGGAATATCATTCCTAATCAATAGTATGTCATCCACATACAAGATCAGAAACACAACAACGCTCCCACTTTCCTTCTTATAAACACAAGGTTCTTTTTCATTCTAACGAAAGCCAAACCCTTTGACTACCTCATCAAAATGAATATTCCAACTCCGAGATGTTTGCTTTAACCCATAAATAGATTTCTTAAGCTTGCATATCTTTCTAGCATTATTAGGATCAACAAAACCTTCAGGCTGTATCATATACACATCCTCTTGTAAATACCCATTTAGAAAGGCTCTTTTAACATCCATTTGCCATATCTCATAATCAAAATATGCAACAATTGCTAGAATGATCCGAATAGATTTAAGCATCGCTACCGACGAGAATGTCTCGTCGTAGTCAACCCCTTGAACTTGCCAAAAACCCTTTGCGACAAGCCAAGCTTTATAGATGTGAACATTTCCATCCATATCCTTCTTCTTCTTGAAGATCCATTTTCACTCAATGGGTCTAACCCCATCAGGCGGGTCAACCAAGTTCCAAACTTGATTGTCTCCCATGGAATCTATCTCGGATCTCAGGGCACTTTGCCATTTCTCAGAATTTGGATCCATCATAGCTTCTGCATAATCCACAGGTTCATCATCGTCTAACTATAACAAATCCCCACATAATGCGTGAAGTCTTGCTGATCTTCGTGGTTGTGGTGGTGTCTCCATTGCCACGGGTGTCTCAACTTGCTCTGCTATATTAGCATCACTCGTAGAGTCAGTCCCTACCGGCTCATCTTGAACTTCTTCAAGATACAGCTTTTGTCCATTTTTTTCTCTTTTGAGAAACTCTTTCTCTAAGAAAACACCGTTTTAAGTAACAAACACTTTGCCCTCTGACCAGTCATAGACATAATACACTAAGTTTCCTTCAGATATCCCACGAAAAAGCACTTGTCCGATTTGGGTGTTAGTTTATCTGATATAAGTCGTTTGACATAAACTTCACAACCCTAAATTTTAGAAAAGACAAACTGGGACTCTTACCAGTCCACATCTCATATGGTGTCTTAACTACGGACTTAGATGGTACCTTATTCAATGTGAAAGTGGCTGTTTCTAGAGCGTATCCCCAAAGTGATAAAGGTAGGTCCGACTGGCTCATCATAGACCAAACCATGTCCAACAAGGTCCGATTACGTTGCTCAGACACGCCGTTTCTCTGAGGCATTCTGGGTGGCGTAAGCTGTGGAATAATTCCACAACTCTTAAGATGATTGCTAAACTCGTGACTTAGATATTCGCCTCCACGATCAGATCGCAAGGCCTTGATCTTCTTGCCATGTTGATTCTCTACTTCATTCTGAAATTCTTTGAACTTTTCAAATATTTTAGACTTATTCTTCATTAGGTAGACATACCCATATCTACTAAAGTCATCAGTAAAAGTTATGAAGTATTGAAATCCGCCTCTAGCTGTCATGCTCATTGGTCCACATACATCAGTATGTACAAGTTCCAACAAGTCACATGCCCCCTCAGGAAATCCTTTGAATGGCGCCTTGGTCATCTTGCCTAGCAAGCAAGCCTCACATGTCTTGTATGATTCAAAATCAAATGAAGTTAGAAGACCAGCATCATGGAGCCTCTTCATGCCATTCTCACTTATATGACCCAAACGACAATGCCACATATAGGTAGGACTTAACTCATTAAGCGAAGGCCGTTTAGCACTAACATTACAGACAAGTGCGTCATCAAGATTTAAAATAAATAACCCATTCACAATGGATGCAAAAGCCACAAACATGTCATTCTTGGAGATCACACAACCTTTGTCTTTACTCGCAAAAGAATAACCATCCTTCATCAAACATGAAGGTGAAACAATGTTTTGACTTAAGCTAGGAACAAAATAACAATTATTCAATTCCATTATAAATCCTGATGGCAGGTGAAGTTGCATCGTCCCGACATTCAACACAGCAACTCTTGTATTGTTGCCCATGCGGAAGTCAACCTCTCCTCTTTCCACACTTCTACTTCTTATCATTCCCTGCATCGTATTGCAAATATGAGCAACCGATCCGGTATCAAATACCCAGGAATTGATATAGGAGTTAGCGAGAAAAATGTTCGTAACATGAACAACAAGGGTACAAGTAGCAGTAATACCTTTACCGCTGCCCTCCTTCTCTAAGGACGCCAAGTACTCCTTGTAGTTCCCTTTCCAGTGACCTTTTCCCTTACAATAAAAGCAATCTGAATTTGCAGATGGTCCAGCCCTAGCAGCAGATGCGTTTGGCTTAGAGATCTCATCTTTAGCCTTGCCCTTCTTCTTCCTCCAAGAATTGCCATTCCTCTTAAAATGAGGTCGGTTCTGGATCACCAACACTTGGCTACTACCGGTACCTTTCTTGATGTCGGCTTCTGCTGTTTTTAGCATACCACATAGTTCACTCAAGCCTCTCTCCGCCCCATGCATATGGTAGTTTGAGATGAAGTTTCCATAGCTAGGCGGAAGAGACAAGAGGATAAAATCAGTAGCCATCTCTTGGCTGATTGGGAAGCCTAGCTTCTCCAACCTCTGAGTGTAACCAACCATCATGATTACATGTGGTCCTACTGCTGCGCCCTCTGCAAGCTTGGTTTCCACAAGCGCCTTAGAGACATTGAACCTTTCAGTCCTGGCCTATGTGCGGAACATCTCCTCAAGCACCACGATCATATCGTTTGCTGAGTGATTGTTATTGAAATGCATCTGCAGATCTGGTTTGATACAAGCAAGCATGAGGCAACTCACTTCAAGATCTGCATCACATGGTTTCTTGTAAGCGGTTTTCTCAGCAGCAGGTGCATTTTCTTTAGGCTCATCTGGTAATGGGGTGTCTAGAATATCTTCCTTTTTCTCAGCCCTGAGAACAATTCTCAGGTTGCGGATCCAATCTGCGTAATTTGTTCTATTCAACTTATCTTTCTCAAGAATTGTACGCAAAGAAAATGGTTGATTGCGAACGGCCATCTACAATAAAAGTAATGCAAAATGCTAAGACAATGTATCCATGAAGGAGTAAATTATATCAAATAGAATATACTCCCACTAAAATCAATATCCCTTAATTGATACTTAGTGATTCAAGACCCACAACTAACATCCCGACCAGTGAGCTTTAGCATCACCGCTGGTCGGTATGGTAGATCGGTAAGCAACACCTTGCTAATCATATCTCATATGACTCTTGTTGTTGGGCTAGCATCCCTATGCCAAGCACTCAACCTTTCCATGCTTCAAGATCCCTAACCGTTAGGATGACCTTGTTCAAGTAACCAAACCTTCTTGCAGTAAGTATCCGATACGAACATGCCTAGTCGAGGAAAACCAGTGGCACCCTAATTTCATAGACCCACCACCGATTGTACAAGATTTATGACAGTGCAAGGTTTGGAGAAGCATTTAACTTAAACATTGCTGAAGGATCATTCTACTTCATTACCGCACTCATGTAGACAAAAACATAATAACATATGAAAGTAGAACAAATAATGAGAATCACATTCACACATTGTGACATGGTATAGCCCTTTAATGAATGGTGATCTCCATCTCCATCATCTAGCCCATCATGTTGATTTCCATCTCCATGATCCATGTGTGCCATCCTTCTTGTGATAAGTCCTCTAAGAACTATCTTATCGCAAGCTATACTAATTACATAGTCGCAAGATCCCAAGACGGCACACAGGCCGATACATCAAATGGCAACACATATGGCTCCAACCGTGTTGCTTACATGACACGCAGGCCATGAATGAATTACATACATATACATGGGCCATACCAATCACATCATACCCTGCAAAAACAAGTTAGGCATAGAACGATTCTATGCGCTACAACAGGTAGCAACGGCGGTCCCATTGATCTATGAAATCACTATGAAAATCTCATCAGATTGATCTCATCAACTTGAATCCAAACCATTCGGAGTCCCTCTATTTTCATCTAGATCAATCTCATTAATCTATGCCTAGCATATATGGTCTTACGTGTATCACTTAACTCAGGTGGCGGATTAAACCGACCGGTATGAGTACATCGTCACACGGCCACGCATCAAAAGCATGAAAATAGATTGAGTTTCCATCTACCACCCTGTTTCACAGATTGATCTAATCAAAGCGTGCAACCAAGACTAGCAGATCACATCTACTATCTCTGCATATCATCTATATGCCATAATCCAAACCTATAACAAACAGCTACGGCTCTAATACCACTTGTAGGGTTATGAGGGTGCTACGCTAGCCAGAAAACAAAATTTTCTACCTCATAAACCAGGATCTACTGCTAGTTACAGGTTACAGGATTACCACTAGATGTAGTCATATGCGTCGTAGCAGGTAGTGCAGTTGCATGGTCGTCCGTCATGTCAATCCCCTTGCACGGTTCATCCCAGTGCTTCAGATGCAGCACCTCCGAGGTATCCACCGTGCAGGGAAGAAGCATCACGCCTTGGACTGCTAGGTCTGTGAGAGCAATAGAGAGACATCGGCGTGAAGTGGGCGGCGGCTCAATTACGGTAAACCTTGGGCACCCCCACCGCTTCTGGTTATATAGCCCTGCTAAAGGGCTTTTCCTAGAAAAGGCCCATTAGCATCCCACCTATGGGGTTTCCACTAACGCCCAACGATTGGGCCCATTAGCGGTCTCTAGGGCATATCTCCAATAGTATCATCAACTAGCATACATTCAGATTGTTAATAAACAAGCATGGATATCAGATCGCTAGTGTGAATTGCTTCATAGACATTTGTAAGTTAATACCAACCTTCGCAACTTGGACAAATGTTCTATGTGTGTGGGTGATGGTAGTATGCCCCAAGAGATCACCTTAGGTAGTAGGATGAGCAGAGAGACCATCTAGAGCATGGGCACCAGCATCTAGCATACATCAACAAAATCCCCTCACCATGATCCTCAGCTATGGCCCTTGGCAAAACTCGGGCCTGGATACTCAAGGGTAAAGTCCCGCTGTTAAGTCGCCCTAGGCCGGCCTATGAAAGGGTCTCAACGGCCTAGGGTGACGCATGTTCGATGGACCCCCTCGAGCGACGGGCCCGACCGAGGACCCCCTCGAGTGATGGAAGTCCGCACGGGCGAGTGACCCCCTGTCGACTACCATACACTCTCTCAATCCACCTACCTCTGTACAGGAATTAGGGCATTTAATGCGTCTCACCTGCACCTACGAACCCCCATGGCTACAGTGACGTTAATGATGGACAAGTACAGAGGTTGCGTCCACCTTTTACCACCCATCCCTAGGAAAATGCTGATTTGTACAAGACACTATTCCTCGTACTAAACACCGTGCCCCAACGAGCAACCCTCAAAACGCAAATGTGAACATCCGTACCTGGATTTTCGGGGTTCGCCCTTATCCACACGGCCTCGGGGCCCGGTGGGCACCCCTCAATATAGGCTCTCGATGGCCCTGGTCAGTGATTCAACCACTCCCCGTACGCTCTACTGCAAGCCGTACGTCCTTAATAGGATGTCACGTCTTTCACCATGCCACTGAGGCACGCCACCATCATCATCAGGACCAGTCAATCACCAACTTTGCCGTGACATCTCAGGAAGGCGAATCTCATCATCACGCACACTGCTATAGGGCTTGACTTCACTTCCGTGCACATCCCTATAGTGTCCATGACATGATCGATCCTTGATGTCATTGCTTACGATAGCCCTCGCCGCACCGCTAGGGTTTCTTGTACCCCTATGCCCCTCCTTGGACTATAAAAGGAGGTGCAAGGTTAGCTAGAAAGGGATCCAGACTCATACGGACTCACTCAAACTCTGCACTCACATAGCAAGGCTTAGGACTAGTGCTTCTAGACTTAGGCCCTGCTCCACATATGCTTTCTTGTATCTCCCCTATACAAGCACTTCGGTGCAAGATAATTCAATCTCTCCCCGCACTGGACATAGGGCCTTCTTTGCCCAAACAATGATAAATCGTGTGTTCTTCTTGCATCACCATTCGGATTAGGGAGCACACAGCTCATAGTTACTGGTTGCTGTTAGGCCTGTGGGGCCATGACACCGACAGTTGGCATGCTAGGTATGGGACTCTGCGTGTCACCAGTGTTTCTCGCTTTTTTCTGGATTGCAGACTCTGCACCATCACTTTCGTTCGCCACAGTGATCTGGTTCGGGAGTTTGGAGTTCACGTCGCTCAGCCATAGCCATGACATGGTCCTGTTCTCGGACGAAGATTCGAGCGGGGGCAATCTTGGGTCCCCGCAAGGGGCCTCTCGTCGGCCTCGTCACCACGCTTCTGCACCTTGAAGGAGGCACGGTCGGCACCACCATCATCGCCACTCCGCGAGTGAGTTGACATCCGCCTCGGCTTCCTCTCTCCCAGTTGATGTTGGGTACCTAAACAAGGGGTACCCTTAACCCTCGACTAAGCAACTCAATCCCTGCATTAACAAACCCAAAACCACCATTATTATCCCGGAGCCCAAAGGTACATATGATATCCGATCCAAGTATCAAACTACGCTAGGTCGGCCCACGAACGGGTCTCAACAAACCAGGCTACTGTTCACTTGATGGGACCCTCTCGAGTCGAGGGTGTCCACTCGAGGGACGGTCACCCCCTCGAGTGATGGAACTCCCCTGGGTGAACGATCACCCGTCGAAATACCGCGCACCCCCTCGACCCGCCTACTTCTCATACGATTCCCTAGACATTTAATGCATTTCACCTGCTCCCGCCTAACCTCGTGGCTACAGCCGTGGTAACAGTGGATAGTACACCGGTCAAATCCTCTCTTTACTGCCCATACCCAGAAAACCAGCGGATCATACCGTACTGTATCACCATACCGCGCACTGTGCCCCGTTCGGCACCCCCTCGAGATGCGTTCGTCAACACAAATGCCATATTTCCTGGGGCTTGGTCTTATCCATTTGGGTCTTGACCTCCTCGACTGCATTCAACCCCCTCGACTCCATTCAACCCGCTCAACTACCCCATCGAGCAAGACTTCAACACCATCGGTCAGTACTCCAACCACTCCTGACGCGATAGTTACAGGGATCTGCACGCCAGTGCATGGGCACTGGTCTTAAACGGACATCTATGATGTCATCACATGCACGGAAGGACGGCCGTTTCCTCTAAACACGTCGCTATAGGGTGAGTCACACCCGAGGCACGCCTCTACAGCAACGGCGAGCTGATTGGCATCTCCTTTGATGTCATAACCTACGCCAGCCCTACAAGCATCGATTCAAGGGTTATACTGTACACCTGTGCCCCTCCTTGGCCTATAAAAGGAGGCACCAAGCTAGCATAAGAAGGGCAACAAAAACCAAAAAACAGAGGAAAGCCAGAGCCCATAGCGCTCTAGTCCTAGTCGACCACACTCACTCACTTGTATTCACCCCTGTACAAGCACTTTTGTGCAAGATAATACAAACTTCCCCCACTGGACATAGGGCCTTCTATTGCCTGAACCAGGATAAACCTCGTGTGTTCTTCTCGCATCACCATCTGGATTAGGGAGCACATAGTACATATTCACTCATTGGTGCTTGCCCCCGGGGTCGAAACACAGACAGGATGCGTGCCAGGTAAGGGATCTGCGTGTCACCAATGACTTCCCGCCGTTTCTCCGGATGGCAGACTTAGCTTCACCGCTTCCACGAACAACGGTGATCTGGTTCGGGAGTGTAACAACCCAGAAATCTGGTCACCAAAAATACGGGCTTTCAAAAATTTTTCTAAAGTTTACCAGTGCATGATGGATGTCATGTAGGAAAACCCGCCAACAGATGCACAAATAACACCTGACGATAGCCCGAGCATTGCATATAATTTACCAACGCTTGATTCGCCTCTTATTCGATTTTATGTGATGTTAATAAAATTGAATAACCTTTTATCGCATGTATATATATGTGCCCGCTAACTCCGGAAATGGATCCATCACGACCTAGAGACCCTAATGGACCCACCATGGTGTATACATCATGGTCACTAACCTCACTAACCTAGGATTGGGGCTAAATGAGTTGCTTTGCAAGAAATAGAAATAGAAAAAGTTTTGAAAATAAAAAGAAAAAGGAAAAAAGAGAAACCAGCCCGACCAGCCCAGCAACAGCCCGGCCTGTCCGGCCTGCTCGCGCACCGCCCGGCCCGCTGCTCACGTGCACGTGCATGCACGCCGGCCTGCCTACCCGCGCTCACGGCCTAGCTCGGCCTGCTCCCGCGCGCTGCCGTGTTCCACCGCGCGCCGCTCGCCCGGCCTGCATTGCGGCCCAGCAAGGCCAGCCCGCTCGCCCGCGCGTCGCTCGCCCGCTCGCCGACCGCCGGCCCAACAAGGCGGCCCATCAAGGGCCTGCCACCGTTCGCGCCCGCGCCTCTCCCTTTTCTCTCGCTGACATGCAGGCCCGCCTTGTCATAAGTTTCCTTTTTCCACTTTAAGGAGCCCACGCGTCGTGTCCGATTTCCAGAAAAAGCAAAGGCCGCTCCACGCCGTTCGCCCGCATCCGGTCGCACGTCGAACCGTCCATCTCGCCCGCCCGCTTGCACCGCACCTCAGCCAAACCCTAAACCTAGACGCTCGCGGGCTCGGCTGCCCGATGGGCATCTTCCATCCGCGCCGTCCGCCGCCGTCGCCATGGCTATAAGAGGGGGTCGTCTCGGCCTCTAGGGTTTCCCGTGCCAGCCGTCGCGAGGAGAACACCCCACCACGCTACCTCACGCCTGTCCAGCTAGAGAAAGAAGTAAGGGGGGCGAGAGGGGGAGCAGCGGAGCGAGCCAGAGCGTCGCCGCCACTTGCACCCGTAGGGGAGCCCCGTCCACCTCGACTCGACCCGCGGACGGAGCCGCTCTACCTCACCTTCGTCAAGGCGCCACCAAGCCCTCGCCACCTCGCCTCGGCTGTTGCCGCGCAGGTGAGCTCTCCTGCCATCGTCCCTGCCCTATCATGGCCGCCACCCAGAGCGCCATTGCGTTCCCGCACAGCCACCCTCTCTCTCTCCACATCAACTTGACTGGTGAGTCTACGCTAGTCTAAGGCGCCGTTTTGGCAACTTTTCGTGGGCCGGCAAGAACCACAGAGGGGCCTGGCACCTTTGCCGGCTATGGCTCGCCCGGACCCCCGGCCGCCGGAGCGCCGTCGTGTCGCCCGTCGTCACGCGCGCCCGCCAGGCCCTGTTGCCGCGTATTTGAGCAATTCGAGCTCCGAGCTGCTCGAGACGGGAGAAGATGGAGGAGAGGATGACGCGCCACCGGCAAATTTGACCGGAGAACCACCATCGTCGCCGCCGGGTCGCCGTTGTCGTCCGCCCTGCCAGAAGCGCCAAGGCCAAATTAATATGGTCTGTTAGCTTCGCCTTGACCTCACGAATTCCTTGCACAAGTCAAAGCAGCCCCTTAGACTTTGCTACGCCCGACTGTCGTGGCCTCGCCGTCGGCCACTGCCGAAGCTCGTGCGCCGGCAAGGCCAAACCCTGTGGGACCGTATGAACCCCACCACTACGCTAGTCTAGCCTTCATGCCTGCTTAGCCGTGCCATAGCCTGACCGACCCCGCTCGCAGCCGCTGCCCGCCCGGACGCCATCGGCGAGCTCAACCGCACCGGCCACGCGCGCGGGAGACAAAGGAAAGGGGAAGGGTTTCCCATGCCCATGTGGACCAGGTACACCACGTGGACCCAGCCAGCCAATCGCGCAGCGCCATCTGGCCACCCAGTCTCCGGCGCACCGTGAACCGGGTCCGTGAGCCAGAGCATCGTGGACTCGGCCCGATGGAAGTCCAACCCGCCATGTGGCCAAGCTTATGAGACGACACGTGTCCGGGCCGGGCTGGCCCAACCCGGCCCAAATCCAGCCCTACCCAGGCCTGCCTAGGCCTGGTGGAGGCCCGGTCGGTGTTGACCGTTGACCGGTCAACATTGACCGTTGACCTGGCCGCACCTGTCAGTGACCAGACCCGTGGGCCCCACCTGTCAGCCATTGACTGGGTCCCCAGTCAGTGCTGACGTCAGCATGACGTCATCCAGCCCCAGACCCGCGTCAGTGCTGACGTCAGCATGACGTCAGCACAACCCCCGGCTGCACTGTTCCCGCACACCACGTGGCCCAATCAGGAGCTGCCACGTGTCAGCACCAGGTTAATCTGCCCTTTTTCTTTTTCAGAAAATAGAATAAACTTCGAAAATTCATAACTTCTTCATACGAGCTCCGAAAAATACGAACCAAGTGTCCAAATTTTCATAAAAAATGAGCTCTACGTCATAGGCTTGTGTATGAGTGCATTTGGAGTTATTGAATTTTATTGCTTCTTTGTGTTGACTCTATAAGAGCCGCTAACGTGGCTATTATGTCTCGTTCCAGAGGAGGAGCAGCTTGAGGAGGACGACTACGAGTACGAGGAGGAGCTCAGTGACGACTTTGTAGGTGCCACACCCCACCCAACCTCGTAGATCCTATTACGCATGGCATAATATCTAGTTGCTAGTGCTTTAAATTATGAATATCACCAGATGATTGGTTGCATGGTAGCGCAGCTTGATGAGCCTTTACCTTGTTGCAACCTTACTCCTGCACACCTGCTGATAGGCTAGACGCTTGCTTATTTTACTTATGATGCTTTACTTCTACAATGCTTATATCTGTGTGATGATGATGTGTGGTGGAGAGTATGGTCATATGGTTAAGGCACGTGGTGCCACTTTACTTGGGGAGAGTGTTGCGTGCGTTTTGGGTGTGTGGTGAGGGTTGAGTCGATTGGACAGGATTCTACGACGAGCCATGTGGGCGAGTCTTGCCTGGGAATGTGTTCTGGGCATTCCCGTGTGAGGTGCTTGTGGCGGGCACATTGTGAGGTATAAGGAGATCCCGAGGGTGAGACCCTTCGTGGAGCGAAGCCCCGGTTAGGAGGTGCTGTTGTAGCACGAACTGTTGTAGTCCATAAGGGAAGATAATCCTGTCTGATCCCCCTAGGACCTGATATCTCTTGAGGACCGGAACCTTGGGACTTACGTGCTCACCACTCGCTCTTGTATGGGCGGGGGACGGATGTCTGACTAGCTAGGACGGTGCCACTACTAGTAGGTGGTTAGCAGATAGTGTCGGGAGGTACGAGCGGGGAGACCCACACCCTCCTTAGACAACATAGTGACCTCGGAGGCCCGGTACTATGTCTCACAGTCTCAGTGTGCCGGTGGTACCTATCCAGGATGTCCCAGTACTGAGTGGTAGGGTGGCATCACACCGGTTAGAAAGCAGCCGGAATCAGCTTAGGTGGGGCACCACCGATGATAGTGATCTTGTGGTTACGGGAGTACACGCTCTGCAGAGTTTATGAATCTATATATATAGTCCGCGAGCCACTGGTATGGCTTTTTCCTAAGACCCATGCTTCTCGGGAGTAGTGAGAGGAGTCCTTCTATTTCTCCCCCTGGTGTTACCCTTCCAACTGTGAGCCGCTGAGACAGGCTCCGAGAGGGAGTTGGACCTATCGACTGAGTGCTAGAGGGTGAGATGTGTGTGATGGAGATGGGTTAAAACTTGATGAATTATATTATATAATATTAGTCCCTGTTGCATAGGAAACTACAGCCACATATTAGGTCAAATTGATTACATCCTTTGCGTCCCACCAAATAATACATAGCAAAAGCAAAGCATAGGGTGGGAGATGTGGCCAGTACAAACCGTACTGAAAATTATTTAGCAGGTGAGCCCGACTACGACTATGACGATGAGGAGGAGTAGACGTCTCGTTCCTACGCTCAGGCTTCTTTTGGAGATTTATGTACTTCCGCCTTCCGCAGCTGTTCCAGACGCTGCAGCTACTCTGATGATCCGCCAGTGTGGCGATGAACTATTTATGTAATCCCTTCTAAATGTATTCTTTTGTTCGAAGTATGGATTACTGTATCAACTAACGCCGGATGATATGATGGTTTGAGCTTCAAACTATTGAATTATTCGCCATTCTATGTATTTTCCCTTCGTGGAAAATTGAGGATGTTTCAGTTGGTACCAGAGCCATGCTTGACCCTAGGACGAGACCCATAGGATTGGACCATAGAATTAGGAAAATCTTGAAATATCTTGGTTATACACCGACCACTGCATACGCTTTTATGCATGGCTTACCTCTCTCTGCAACTTTTCTAACTTCTTTCTCGTGTCACCTGCAGATGGACCCCAACTTGCCGCTTGGTCCATTACCACCAATGGATGTCATTGAGTTCAGACTCGACGGAATGGAGCATGGAGGCTATGCTCACGTGCTTTGCGAGGTTCTCACCGAGCTGGGTGTTCCCGTGGAGAACATCGAGTATCTTTGCCGCGGCAAGCCCACCCTTAGAGGAGGCATCGAGGACTACAAGGCGGTCCACATCAATGTGCCTGCAAGCATGAACCTACCCGAAGTTACTACCTTCACTGACTTCTCCTTTGACAATGACACCGGCATGTGTGTTCAGACCGTTTCGCGCCAGGCACTCCGTACTGTGCTGCGCAACGGAGCTGACTATCTGAAGGAAAGTCACTTTCGTCTGCTTCCTCGTGCCCATGATGATCAGCAGGGTACTTGGGGAGAGGTCATCTACATCGATTAGAATACCAGAGTCAACCGCAACCCCTGCCACCGCGCCTCTATGATGTACATGCAGTGCCAGGAAATGTACATTCCTGAGTTGGAGCGGAAGGGACGCCGTGATCGTCGCTACCTGATGGAAGTTGATGAGAGGATTAGCAAGTCAGAGGCTAAGGAAGCGGCATGGAAGCACAAGATTACAGATCTAGAGCGTGAGATAGCACGCAAAGAGCACACTCACCAGGATCAGATCACTAGTCTGATGAGCGAGATGGATAAGCTTCAAATACACAACAGCCGTCTCAACAAGAATATCTGGGAGCTTGAGGCCACTATGGCTGAGAAGAATGAAGACATTGCTAAGAGATTCCAGGAAAAGAGTCAAGATGCTTCCTACAGGGACAAACTCCACGAGCAGTGCAAGGCTCAACGTGAGAAGCTGCTGTAGGAGTACACCCTTGCTAGCTACAACCAGGGACACCTGATCAACTATGTCCATAAGACGGCATACCTCATGGATAAGCTCAAACGCACTATGGAAGCTTGGAAGAGGTCAGATCGCAAGAGGGTCAGGGAGTACGAGGAGTTGCAGGATGAGCTTCCCTTACGTGCCCGTAAGAGGGTCAGGGTTGAGACATTTGAGCTGGGGCAATCTCGCCTCAACTTGAGTGGATGTCCCACCACTAGACTTAGTGGACAGGCAGTGTCCACCCCTCAGCTCGAGGAGGCCCGTCGCTACGTCTCTCGCCTTCAGATGACTGACGAGCAGATCCAGGCTTCTAGCATCGGTATACCTGCCATAGCTTACAGTTTAGATCAGCCACTAGAAATGGTCTAGAGTAATATCAGGTCAGGAGGTGATGAGCCCTGTATGGCCAAGTGACCAGACTCACCATGATGCTGAGTAGTTGTCCACCCCTTTTTGCTAGACTACCTGCGTGTAGTACGTTTCTCGCGAGTCTCCAAGCATAGCCGCTAAAGACATCGCCATGTACCCCCCTGATGTAATGAATGATTTGGTTTTTATCGCATCTTATTGGATATTCATGCTTCTTCGTCTGAGTGTTGGATAAATTAGTAATGTTTTAAAATTATTTTGAAATAAGTATGTCTTTAATATCAAAGTTATATTAAGCACGTATACCCTAATCTGAGGTTTATGTTAAGTAGGATGTCCACTTGTCATGCTAGCCGCCTGAGAAACCACTCTCCTTCACCCGTGCCCGCCAGGGGCCACGGACGCAGAAGTGGTCGTGCACGCGTTGGTCGCATATCCCTCGACCTTGAGGAGCCACCCCGCGCTGCCACCCCACGGCCTGCACACCCACCGCCACCGCCGGTTGTTGAGCCAGAACCAGCTGCCGGTGGCGCGGCTGGAGGACAGCCATAGCCTACTGCTGAGCCTGAGCCCGAGCTTGCTGCAGGAGGAGATGCAGCTCCACCACCACCTCTCGTGCCACTCTTGGTAGATGTGATGGCCCAGCAGACCGAGCTTCTTCGAGTCTTAGCTGAGAGCGTGCTGCACCCCCAGCACCGGGAGCCCCGTGATGATTTCTACAAGAAGCTGGAATTCTTTCTCAAGCTGAGGCCCCCGACGTTCGATGGCACCAGCATCGACCCTATCGCTGCTGATGATTGGCGTAAGGAGATTGAGAAGAAGCTGGACTTGACCACTTGCACTGACAAGGAGTGCGTTGGCTTGGCAGCTCACCAGCTTGTGGGTGCTGGAAGATCTTGGTGGGACGCCTCTGCAAAACCCACCGAGACCCTGCCAACATCTCCTAGGATGAGTTTGTGGACGAGTTTCGCGCATTCTTCATCTGTGAGGGTGCGCTGGAGAAGAAGGAGAACGAGTTCCGCAGCATCTCCATGGGAGTTGACAAGGTGCATGAGTACACCACCCGCTTCACTAACTGCTGCGCTATGCACCTGTCTCGGTGGTGAACTCTGAGAAGGAGAAGATGTACTACTACTACAAGGGCTTGTCTAGCCGTATCAGGCTCTCTCTTAGGCACCAAGAGCCACACCCTGCGTGACCTGATTGACAGGTGCATGGAGATTGAGAAGGACCGCGATGAGGTTTTCGCGGAGAGGGAGGCGCTTGGCAAGAACAAGAAGCGCCGTACTGAGGGCACCTCCCGCACACCTGCTCCACGGAGGTCGCGTGGTGAGACCTCTTAGCCTCCCGGCTCATGCTTCGCCCAGGGAGCGGCTCACGGTTCGAGCCGGGGCGGTGGTACCCACACCAGCAACTACCCCCGCCCTGCTCAGGACCGCCAAGCATACGCTCATGCCGCACCTAGAGGTAGCACGTGGAAGTCCGCCGTGCCAACCCCCACAGGCGGCGTGACCTACACTTGCTTCGCTTGTGGCCAGCCAGGTCACAAGGCCGCCGAGTGCCCAAACAAGGCTGCGCCTACTACACTAGCGCCCGCCAGGCAGAACCAGGGCACCCCGCACAAGCAGGTGCCATCCGAAGCACCCCATGGCCGCCTCACCCACATCTCAGCAGAGGCTGCCCAGAGTGCCCCCGATGTGGTGTATGGTATGTTTTTAGTGCATGGAGTTAAGGCATCCATGCTGTTTGATTCAGGTGCTACATGTTCATATATATCCTCCAAGTTTGCACAAGAGCACCTTATACCTGTCACTCCACGAAAAGAAGCCTTATACACCAGTTCACCTCTGGGCAACATTTGTTGTACCAAAATATGTAAGGGAGTGAGTATCACCATCGAGGGTCTTACCTTTCTTGCTGATCTTACCTTACTACCCTTCGAAGGCCTAGACGTCATTCTAGGGATGGATTGGTTAACCCAGAACAAAGGAGTGATATCTTGCTCACCCAGATTTGTGGATATAACCCATCCAAGTGGCCGTCAGATCAGATGTGAGCCAAACAAAGGGACAGATATATCCATGTTGTGTGCCTTGGAACAGAAGTCACTTGAGGAAGTGCCTGTAGTTTATGAGTACTCGGATGTCTTTTCAGAAGAGCTACCAGGAATGCCACCGGACAGAGATGTTGAGTTCGTGATCAACCTGATGCCTGGTACAAGTCCAATTTCCAAGCGACCTTACCGTATGGCAGTTGACGACCTTAAGGAGCTTAAGAAACAGCTTGAGGAGCTATCCGAGAAAGGGTTCATTAGGCCTAGTGCCTCGCCCTGGGGATCCCCTGTTCTGTTTGTTAAGAAGAAGGATGGAATGCAGAGGATGTGCATTGATTACCGAAACCTGAATGCCGTAACTATAAAGAACAAGTACCCTTTGTCGAGGATAGATGACCTGCTTGATCAGCTTCGCAATGCCAAGTACTTCTCCAAGATCGACCTCAGATCAGGCTACCATCAGATGAAAATCAGAGAGGAGGACATTCCTAAGACAACATTTGTCACCAGATATGGGTAGTATGAGTACACCGTCGTGTCCTTCGGTCTTACAAACACGCCGGCTTATTTTATGAACATGATGAATAAAGTGTTCATGCAGGTCATCTAGATAAGTTCATGGTGGTCTTCATTGATGACATTCTTGTCTATTCTGCCACCGTCGAAGCGCATGAGCAGCATCTGAAGATGGTGTTAGAGAAACTGAGCAAACATCAGCTCTATGCCAAGTTCAACAAGTGTGAGTTCTGGCTTGAGGAGGTCGCTTTCCTAGGTCATGTGCTCAATGCTGACGGAGTAGCTGTTGATCTGTTTAAGATTGAGACAGTGAAGGGATGGGAGCAGCCATAGAATGTGACTGATGTGAGAAGTTTCTTGGGATTGGCTGGTTACTATCATCGATTCATCGAGAACTTTTCCAAGATAGCTCGCCCCATGACCAACCTCCTGAAGAAGACCAAGGAGTTTGAATGGACGTCCCAATGTGAACAAAGCTTCCAGACGCTGAAGGAGAAGCTCACCACAACGCCTATTCTAGCCTTGCCTGATATCCACCAGGACTTTGTGGTCTATTGCGATGCATCTCGCCTCGGGCTTGGTTGTGTTCTAATGCAGAATGGGAAAGTCATTGCCTATGCTTCCCGCCAGCTTAAGGAGCATGAACAGCGTTACCCCACCCATGATCTCGAGCTTGCAGCTGTGATCCATGCCTTGAAGATTTGGAGGCACTACCTGATAGGGAACAAGTGCGAGATCTACACCGATCACAAGAGCTTGAAGTACTTTTTCACCTAGGAAAATCTGAACATGAGACAGCGTTGTTGGCTCGAGCTGCTTAACGACTATGACATGGAGATTCTCTATCACCCTGGGAAGGCCAACATGGTCGCTGACACTCTTAGCCGCAAAAGTCATTATCATGCCTTGTTCACCACCGCCTTGCCCAAGGAGTTGCAAGAGGGCATTGATGAGTTACAGATGGAGGTGATACCTCATGGCCTGTTGAATGAGCTTCATGTACACTACACCCTCATGGATAGGATCCGTGAAGCCCAATGCCATTGCCCAGAAATTTGGGAGATACATGAGCTCCTGACACAAGGCAAGTGCCCAGAGTTCAGTGAGGATGAGCTAGGCACTTACTGGTACAAGGACAGAATTTGTGTGCCTGCCGACCCAGCTATCCGTAATGAAATCCTATCAGAAGGTCATGACTCCAAGTATTGTATCCACCTAGGCAGTACTAAAATGTATGCTGATTTGAAGAAGAAATTCTGGTGGAAGAACATGAAATCAGACATTGCAGAGCATGTTGCTAGATGTGACATTTGCAAACGCGTCAAGGCCGAGCATAAGAGACCTGCAGGGCTGTTAAAGCCACTAGATATACCTGAATGGAAGTGGGATAGCATTTCTATGGACTTCATTGTGGGTTTGCCTCGAACCCCAAAAGGCCATGATGCCATATGGGTGATAGTCGATCGCTTGACTAAGGTAGCTCACTTCTTAGCCATCAAGACTGATGCCCGAATCAGCCAGCTAGCAGATCTGTATGTTGAGAACATTCTCAAGCTACATGGAGCTCCTAAGAGCATAATATCCGATCATGGGCCACAGTATACGTCCAAGTTCTGGAAAGCCCTGAACAAGTCAATCGGTAGCAAGCTAGATTACAGTACCGTGTACCACCCTCAGACAGATGGGCAGACAAAAAGAGTGAACCAGATACTTGAGGATATGCTTCGAGCTTGTGTTCTAAAATATGGGACTGATTGGGAAAAGAGCTTACCCTTTGCAGAGTTCTCCTACAACAACAGTTACCAGGCTAGCCTCAAGATGTCACCCTTCGAGGCTATGTACGGAAGACCATGCAGAACACCCTTGATGTGGTCTGAAACAGGTGAAAGATCATTCTTTGGCCCGGCCACCATTAAGGAGGCCGAGGAAGGAGTTGCCCAGGTGCGAGAGAATCTGAAAATTGCCCAGAGCCGTCAAAAGAGTTATGTGGACAAGAGGCGCAGAGACCTCGAGTTTGAGGTAGGAGACTATGTCTACCTCAAGGTCTCCCCGCTTTGAGGGACTGTCAGGTTCCAGGTAAAGGGAAAGCTAGCGCCAAGGTATGTGGGGCCGTACAGAATCAGTGAAAGGATTGGCAAGCTTGCCTACAGAATAGAGTTGCCCCCACAACTGGTAGGAGTACACCCAGTGTTCCATGTGTTGCAACTGCGCAAGTGTTTGCAACCGCCGGAGCATCCGATACCCGTAGAGGCACTCGATATCCAGGACACTTTGGAATACAGAGAGCACCCCATCCGCATTATGGACAGAACCACCAAGGAAACTGGAAACTCTAGCACGCCATATCTGAAGATTCAGTGGAGCAATCACACAGAACGGGAAGCAACATGGGAGAAAGAGTCAGAAGTGAGGAAGCTCTACCCCTACCTTTTTGAAGAGTAAGTTACACTCTTGAATCTCAAGGACAAGATTCTCATAAGGGGGTAGGACTGTAACAACCCTAGAAATTCGGTCACCAAAAATACGGGCTTTCAAAAATTTTTCTAAAGTTTACCAGTGCATGATGGATGTCATGTAGGAAAACCCGCCAACAGATGCACAAATAACACCTGACGATAGCCCGAGCATTGCATATAATTTACCAACGCTTGATTCGCCTCTTATTCGATTTTATGTGATGCTAATAAAATCGAATAACCTTTTATCGCATGTATATATATGTGCCCGCTAACTCCGAAAATGGATCCATCACGACCTAGAGACCCGAGTGGACCACCATGGTGTATACATCATGGTCACTAACCTCACTAACCTAGGATTGTGGCTAAATGAGTTGCTTTGCAAGAAATAGAAATAGAAAAAGTTTTGAAATAAAAAGAAAAAGGAAAAAAGAGAAACCAGCCCGACCAGCCCAGCAACAGCCCGGCCTGCTCGCGCGCCGCCCGGCCCGCTGCTCACGCGCACGCGCATGCACTCCGGCCTGCCTGCCCGCGCTCGCAGCCCAGCTCGACCTGCTCCCACGCACTGCCGTGTTCCACCGCGCGCCGCTCGCCCGGCCTGCGTTGCGACCCAGCAAGGCCTGCCCGTTCGCCCGCGCGTCACTCGCCCGCTCGCCGACCGTCGGCCCAACAAGGCGGCCCATCAAGGGCCTGCCGCCATTCGCGCCCGCGCCTCTCCCTTTTCTCTTGCTGACATGTGGGCCTGCCTTGTCATAAGTTTCCTTTTTCCACTTCAAGGAGCCCGCGCGTCATGTCTGATTTCCAAAAAAAGCAAAGGCCGCTCCGCGCCGTTCGCCCGCATCCGATCGCACGTCGAGCCATCCATCTCGCCCGCCCACTTGCACCGCGCCTCAGCCAAACCCTAAACCTAGCCGCTCGTGCGCTCGGCCGCCCGATGGGCATCTTCCATCCGTGCCGTCCGCCGCCATCGCCATGGCTATAAGAGGGTCCGTCCCGGCCTCTAGGGTTTCCCGTGCCAGCCGTCGCAAGGAGAACACCCCACCGCGCTGCCTCATGCCTGTCCAGCTAGAGAAAGAAGTAAGGGGGGCGAGAGGGGGAGCAGTGGAGCGAGCCGGAGCGCCGCCGCCACTCGCACCCGCAGGGGAGCCCCGGCCACCTCGATTCGACCCGCGGATGGAGCCGCTCTGCCTCACCTTCGTTAAGGCGCCACCAAGCCCTCGCCGCCTCGCCTCGGCTGTTGCCGTGTAGGTGAGCTCTCCTGCCATCGTTCCTGCCCTGTCATGGCCGCCGCCCAGAGCGCCATCGCGTTCCTGCACACCCGCCCTCTCTCTCCCCAAATCAACTTGACTGGTGAGTTTGCGCTAGTCTAAGGCGCCGTTTTGGCAACTTTTCGTGGGTCGGCAAGAACCACAGAGGGGCCTGGCACCTTTGCCGGCTCTGGTTCACCCGGACCCCCGGCCGTCGGAGCGCCGTCATGTCACCCGTTGTCACACGCGCCCGCCAGGCCCTGTTGCTGCGTATTTGAGCAATTCGAGCTCCGAGCTGCTTGAGACGGGAGAAGATGGAGGAGAGGATGACGCGTCACCGGCGAATTTGACCGGAGAACCGCCGTCGTCGCCGCCAGGTCGCCGTTGTCGTCCGCCCTGCCAGAAGCACCTAGGCCAAATTAATACTGTCTGTTAGCTTCGTCTTGACCTCGCGAATTCCTTTTAGAAGTCGAAGCAGCCCCTTAGACTCTGCTACGCCCGGCAGCCATGGCCTCGCCGCCGGCCACCGCCAAAGCTCGTGCGCCGGCAAGGCCAAACCCCGTGGGACCGCATGAACCCCGCCGCTGCGCCAGTCTAGCCTTCGTGCCCGCTTAGGCGTGCCACAGCCTGGCCGACCCCGCTCGCAGCCGCTGCCCGCCCGCACGCCACCGGCGAGTTCAACCGCACCGGCCGCGCGCGCGGGAGACGAAAGAAAGGGGAAGGGTTTCCCATGCCCATGTGGACCAGGTCCACCACGTGGACCCAGCCAGCCAACCGCGAAGCGCCATCTGGCCACCTAGTCTCCGGCGCACCATGAACTGGGTCCGTGAGCCAGAGCATCGTGGACTCGGCCCGATGGAAGTCCAACCCGCCACGTGGCCAAGCTTATGAGACGACACGTGTCCGGGCCAGGCCGGCCCAACCCGGCCTAGATCCAGCCCTACCTAGGCCTGCCTAGGCCCGGTCGAGGCCCGGTCGGCGTTGACCGTTGACCGATCAAGGTTGACCATTGACCGATCAACGTTGACCGTTGACCTGGCCCCACCTGTCAGTGACCAGACCCGTGGGCCCCACCTGTCAGCCATTGACTGGGTCCCCCGTCAGTGCTGACGTCAGCATGACGTCAGCATGACGTCATCCAGCCCCAGACCCACGTGAGTGCTGACGTCAGCATGACGTCAGCACAACCCCGGCTGCACTGTTCCCGCACACCACGTGGCCCAATCAGGAGCTGCCATGTGTCAGCACCAGGTTAATCTACCCTTTTTCTTTTTTAGAAAATAGAATAAACTTCAGAAATTCATAACTTCTTCGTATGAGCTCCGAAAAATATGAACCAAGTGTCCAAATTTTCATAAAAATGAGCTCTACGTCATAGGCTTGTGTATGAGTGCATTTGGAGTTATTGAACTTTATTGCTTCTTTGTGTTGACTCTATAAGAGCCGCTAATGCGGCTATTATGTCTCATTCCAGAGGAGGAGGAGCTTGAGGAGGACGACTACGAGTACGAGGAGGAGCTCGGTGATGACTTCGCAGGTGCCACACCCCACCCAACCTCATAGATCCTATTATGCATGGCATAATATCTAGTTGCTAGTGCTTTAAATTATGAATATCACCAGATGATAGGTTGCATGGTAGCGCAGCTTGATGAGCCTTTACCTTGTCGCAACCTTACTCTTGCACACCTGCTGATAGGCTAGACGCTTGCTTATTTTACTTATGATGCTTTACTTCTACTATGCTTATATCTGTGTGATGATGATGCGTGGTGGAGAGTATGGTCATATGGTTAA
>CM041639.1:26188538-26243524 GCA_023333625.1 Bothriochloa decipiens | reverse complement strand
AAGCCTCGGGTAGGAGGTGCTGTTGTAGCACGGACTGTTGTAGTCCATAAGGGAAGATAATCCTGTCTGATCCCCCTAGGACCTGATATCTCTTGAGGACCGGAACCTTGGGACTTACGTGCTAACCACTCGCTCTTGTGTGGGAGGGGACGGATGTCTGACTACCTAGGACGGTGCCACTACTACTAGGTGGTTAGCAGATAGTGTCGGGAGGTACGGGCGGGGAGACCCACACCCTCCTTAGACAACATAGTGACCTCGGAGGCCCGGTACTATGTCTCACAGTCTCAGTGTGCCGGTGATACCTATCCGGGATGTCCTAGTACTGAGTGGTAGGGTGGCATCGCACCGGTTAGAAAGCAGCCGAAATCAGCTTAGGCGGGGCACCGCCGATGATAGTGATCTTGAGGTTACGGGAGTATACGCTCTACAGAGTTTATGAATCTATATATAGTCAGCGAGCCACTGGTATGGCTTTTTCCTAAGACCCACGCTTCTCGGGAGTAGTGAGAGGAGTCCTATTTCTCCCCCTGGTGTTACCCTTTCGGCTGTGAGCCACTGAGACAGGCTCCGAGAGGGAGTTGGACCTGTCGACTGAGTGCTAGAGGGTGAGATGTGTGTGATGGAGATGGAATGGGTTTGAATGTGTGGATGAGATGGGTTAAAACTTGATGAATTATATTATATAGTATTGGTCCCTGTTGCATAGGAAACTACAACCACATATTAGGTCGAATTGATTACATCCTTTGCATCCCACCAAATAATACATAGCAAAAGCAAAGCATAGGGTGGGAGATGTGGCCAGTACAAACCATACTGAAAATTATTTGGTAGGTGAGCCCGACTACGACTATGATGATGAGGAGGAGTAGACGTCTCGTTCCTACGCTCAGGCTTCTTTTGGAGATTTATGTACTTCTGCCTTCCGCAGCTGTTCCAGACGCTGCAGCTACTCTGATGATCTGCCAGTGTGGCGATGAACTATTTATGTAATCCCTTCTAAATGTATTCTTTTGTTCAAAGTATGGATTACGGTATCAACTAACGCTGGATGATATGATGGTTTGAGCTTCAAATTATTGAATTATTCACCATTCCGTGTATTTTCCCTTTGTGGAAAATTGAGGATGTTTCAGGGAGCCTGGAGTTCATGTCACTCAATCGCGGCTACGACATGACCCTGCTCTCGGCCAGAGATCTGAGTGGAGGCTGCAGCGAGCCACCACGCTCAGGAGGGGCTGCACGTCGGACTCGCCACCATGCATCCGTGTCTAGGAGGAGGCACAACCGGCGCTGCCATCATCATCAACCCGTGTTTGGGTCAACTTCTTTCATGTTTCTTCTGTCCCTGGCAGACAGCGCAGGCCCCCTAGTTGGAGACCTGTTTGACCCACGCCAGGGAACAAAAAATGAGCCGGCAGGACTCTATGGAGACCCCGACTTCACCTTTGCAATGTGTTGATCAAGGGAGCTCAGTGAGGTTCCCCCGATGGGCATGGCTCCATCAATGCCCAATCTGCTACTGCATGGACTATTTGGGGCTCGTAGCCAATCCCCATTCGGTCTGGACAACGCCGCTAAGACATACACCACGCGATACACTCCAGTATGGGCATGCATGAGGACCACCCGAGGGCTCCCTTGCATGCTACCATGGACCTAGCAATGGTCCTGCCAGCCTCCAAGGACCTTGGCTTCTCATGAGCACCTGGCCCAAGGCAGTACACCCTCGGCACGATACAACATCGGCTGTAGAAGGAGCAGCGCGGGTAGTTCCCCATCTTCTACTCCGGCAAGCCTGACTCTAACTCCGACCACTATGACCCCACCTACAAGTGTTTTCACATCGAGGGTGGAGTCACGTCAAGCGATGACACCATTCACCCAACAGCCATGGCAGCAGCCGCGTCCACGGTAGGAGGGGCCCTTGTCATGGCGGACCTGGAGGAGTGCCCAAGATGAATGCTCGCATCTTGACCAGGACGCTCAGCTCGCGTAGGTCTGGGAGATGTGAGCCAAGCTCAATGAGGAGCGAGAGTGCCTGTGTCAGCTCGAGCAAACCCTCAAGCAGGAGCGCTGACCCCGGCCTGACGGAAGGGCCCGAGCTAGAGCCTGAGGGGTCAACTGATAGATCATTGAAGATAGGGGACCCAAGCACCCTGTCGTCAACCATTTTCCCAAGCTAGTCAGAACATCATCACGGCCACCATGCTTCTTTGTAACATGCCCGTGCCGTTGAACCCTCAAGCTCGGCGAATACGGGATGAGGTCGAGGGCCTCCTCAAAGTTGCGGCCACACAGCAGGCCAAGAGCTCAGCCTCGAGATGTCGAGGGGTGGCCTTGGAGCAACCTATCGAGGCCCCATGATGTGAGGGAGGTCTTTGTTCACCAGGAAGCGACCCCTGCCTGAGACCGCATCGTCGACAATCGTGAAGCCCAAGACGCGTGCTATGACATCACTGAGAACCAACGGCGCAAGAGAGGGGACGCTGAAGATCGAGGCTATAGCGCCCATCGAGGGGACGCTATGAAAGCGATGAGAATCGTCGGGCCCCCAAGCCTTGGGCCCTTGAGTCTTCAGCAGGGCAATCCACAACACGCCACTGCCAAACCCTTTCTGACCCCCCACGAGTGTTGTCAAGTACAATGGCGAGACCAAGCCTGAACTCTTTGGCCGATTTCTGATTGGCCTTCTAGCTGGGCGGGGCATGCTATGACTGCTCTATCATCCACCAACTCCCCCTGTTCCTTTTTGACACTGCTCGAAGGTGGCTCGAGGAGCTCCCCCAGTCGGATCCATAACTGGGCCGGCCTGGTACGGGTCTTCGAGGGAAACATCAAGGGGACCTACGTGCACCCTGGCAACTCCTGGGATCTCCACAACTGCAAGCAGCAACCTGGGAAGCCCCTCTGTGACTTTGCCCGACGCTTTTCCAAGCAATGCACTGAGCTCCTGCTCACCCTAGCATTTGTCTTGGGTACCACCTACAAGGATTTGGTACGGGAGCAAGGAGGTAATCATCCCAGGACCATCGATGAGCTGATGGATGTCGTCACCAACTACGCAGCTAGCAAGGAAGCGGTCGGAGCCTTTTTTGGCAATGAGAAGGACAAAGAGAAGGCGCAGGCGATCGACGGTGAGGGCACGAGCAAGGGCCCCAAAAAGGGCAAGAAGAAGAAGAAGATCCAGCAGGGTAAGCACAAGGCTGCGGACGATGATCTCATCGCTGTGGTCGAGCATAAGAAGCCTCGAGATCCCCCTGAGAGGGTTGTCTTCGACAGGATGCTGAAGGAGCCCTGCCCTTACCACAAGGGAGGAGCTAATCATAACCTTGAGGACTGCCGCATGCTCAGGAACTACTACAAGAGTCTGGGCAATGAGAAGGATGACCAGAAGAAGGACAAAGGCGGTGACAAGGGCGGTGACAAGGAGGACGATAAGTTCCCTGAGGTCTTTGACTGCTACATGATCTATAGCGGCCCCTCGACCCAGCTCACGCCTTGATAACACAAGAGAGAGCGTCGAGAGGTCTTCTCTGTCTGAGTCGCTACACCCTAGTACCTCAACTGGTCTGATGCTCCCATCACGTTTGACCGTGATGACCATCTGAATCACGTTGTCAACCCAGGAGTCTACCCTCTCATCGTTGACCCCATCATCATCAACACCCGCCTATCCAAGGTGCTCATGGACGGGGGCAGCAGCCTCAACATCATCTACATCAAGACCCTCGACCTCCTAGGTGTCGAAAGGTCATAGCTTCAGCCCAGCACCGGGGGCTTCCATGGAGTTGGGCTGAGGAAGAAGGCCCTGCACGTCGGTCGTGTCGACCTCCCCATTTCATTTGGCACACCCTTGAATATTAAGAAGGAAATTCTCACCTTCAAAGTAGTAGGGTTCCATGACACATACCATGCCATCATTGGTTGACCTGGCTATGTGCAGTTCATGGTGATCCCCAACTACACGTATCTCAAGCTCAAGATGTCAGGACCCAAGGGCGTCATCACCATCGGCTCCTCCTACGAGCACGCATATGACTACGATGTTGAGTGCGTTGAGAATGGAGAGGCCATCAAGGAATCCACTAGGCTAGCCTTGACCCTCGAAGCATCACGCGGGTAGCTTTGAGCTAGCAGAAGATACCAAGAAGATCCTCATCGACCTAAGCACCTCTGATGGAAAGGCACTAACGATCAGTGCCACCCTCGACAATAAATAGGAAGCAGTGCTCATCAACTTTCTCCATGCAAACACCGACATGTTTGCATGGAGTCCCTCAGATCTGCCAGGCATACCAAGGGAAGTCGCTGAGCATGCCTTGGAGATCCGGACCGGGTCTAGACCGGTGAAGCAACGCCTGCATTGCTTTAATGAGGAGAAGCGAATGATCATCGACGAGGAGGTGCACAAGCTTTTGGCGGCCAAGTTCATCAAGGAGGCTCATCATCCCGAATGGTTTCCTAACCCTGTATTAGTTAAGAAAAAGAATGGAAAAATAAGGATGTGTGTCGATTATACTAGTTTAAATAAAGCATGTCCTAAAGTTCCATTTCCTTTACCACGTATTGATCAAATTGTTGATTCAACTATGGGATGTGAGACCCTTTCATTCCTTGATGCTTATTTCAGTTACCATCAAATCAAGATGAAGGAGTCCGACCTGCTCGCGACCTCCTTTATCACCCCTTTTAGCATGTATTATTATGTTACCATGCCCTTCAGCCTTCGAAATGCTGGGGCAATGTACCAGCCATGGATGCTCCATGTTTTTGGTGAACATATAGGGATGACGATCGAGGCCTACATTGATGACATTGTAGTCAAATCTAAGAAGGTCGACAACCTCATCAATGACCTCAAGATCGCATTCGGGTGCCTTCGAGCCAAGAATATCAAGCTCAACCCCAAGAACTATGTCTTTGGTGTGCCTCGAGGCATGCTCTTAGGATACATCGTCTCTCAGTGTGGTATCAAGGCCAACCCTGATGATGTTGTGGCGATCACCAAGACAGGGCCCATTCAGGACCTGAAGGGCGTACAAAAGGTCACGGGCTGCCTCGCGGCTCTCAGCTGCTTCATCTCACACCTGGGAGAAAAGGCCCTACCACTGTATCATCTTCTGAATAAATCCGAGCACTTCGCATGGACCACCAAGGCCAAGGAGGCCCTCACTAAACTCAAAAGTATGCTGACCTCCCCTCCGATTCTTGTGACACCAAATCCAGCCAAGCCTCTTCTCCTCTATATCGCCACAACCACCAGGTGGTCCGCGCGGCCATAGTGGTCGAGAGGAAGGAGGAAGGACACTCCCTGCCTGTCCAATGGCCGGTTTACTTCATCAGCGAGGTACTCTCAAAAACAAAGGTTCGCTACCCACAAATCCAGAAGCTACTCTACGCCATCATGCTCACGCGCCGCAAGCTCCAGCATTACTGCCTCAGTCACCCGATCGCCGTGGTTTCATCTTTTCCCCTTGGGGAAATTATCCAAAACCGGGAGGCCACGGGAAGGATTGCTAAGTGGTCGGTCGAGCTCATGGGTGAGACCCTCACTTATGCATCACGAAAGGCCATCAAGTCTCAGGTGCTAGCAGACTTCATTGCTGAATGGACCGACACCCAACTTTCGCCAGCATAGATTCAAGCCGAGCTATGGACGATGTACTTCGACGGGTCACTCATGACAACAGGAGCAGGAGTGGGCTTGCTCTTTGTCTCGCCCCTCGGAGTCCATATGCGCTACATCATCTGCATCCACTTCGCCACCTCCAACAATGTCATGGAGTATGAGGCCCTCATCAATGGTCTGCGCATCGCAATCAAGCTTGGGGTTTGACGCCTCGTAACTCATCATCGACCAAGCAATGAAAGCCTCAAGCTGCCACGACCCTAAGATGGAAGCCTACTACAATAAGGTACGTGAATTGGAGAACAATTTCCACGGCCTTGAGCTCAACCATGTCGCTCGACGGTACAACAAAGCTGCAGATGAGCTTGCCAAAATCACATTTACTTGTGGCACCGTCGTGCCCAATGTGTTTTCGAGGGACCTCTTCGAGCCCGCTGTCAACTTAGGCTCGGGGGCTAGCATCACATCATCAACACTCAATCCCCTGCCCTTGAATGAGGCCACCTTGAACAGGACTGAGGTCATGGAGATCGAGGGGTCACCTCCACCGTCCAGCCCACCACCAAACTGGCGCGTTCCCTTCCTCAACTTCCTTATTCAAGGGGAGCTCCCAGAAGACTGCACCGAGGCTTGACAGATAGCTCGACAGGCCAAGACCTATGTCATCTATGATGATAACAAGGAACTCTACCAACGAAGCCTGTCAGGGATCCTCCAGCATT
Source organism: Bothriochloa decipiens (assembly GCA_023333625.1). Lineage (NCBI taxonomy): Eukaryota > Viridiplantae > Streptophyta > Magnoliopsida > Poales > Poaceae > Bothriochloa > Bothriochloa decipiens. The sequence continues at coordinate 26,237,167 of CM041639.1, read as the reverse complement.
GTATCAGCATCGAGGAAGGCAGGAGGCTCCTCAAGGACATACACTAGGGGGCTTGCAACCATCACGCCGCCCTAAGGACCCTCGTCAGCAACACCTTTCGGTAAGGTTTCTACTGGCCGACCACCATCTCTGATGCCATCAACCTTGTTCACTCATGTGAGGGGTGCCAATTCTACGCCAAACAAACGCTCCTACCCGCCAACGCTCTGCAGATGATCCCCATCAAGTGGCCTTTCGCCGTTTGGGGGCTCGACCTCGTCAGGCCTCTGAAGAAGACAACTGGGGGCTTTGCGCACTTGCTGGTAGTAATTGACAAGTTCACCAAGTGCATCGAGGCTCAGCCCGCTACCAACATCCACTCCGAGCAAGCAGTCTTGTTCTTCATCGACATCATCCACTGCTTTGGGGTCCCCAATGTCATCGTCACCGACAACGGCATGCAATTCACTGGCAAGAAGTTCTTGGACTTCTGTGATCACAATCACATTCATGTGAATTGGTCTATAGTCGCTCATCCTCAAACCAATGGCTAGGTCAAATGCGCCAATGGCATGATCCTTCAGGGCCTCATGCCAAGAATCTACAACCGGTTGAAGATGTATGGCAAGAAGTGGGCTGCCTAGCTATCTTGTGTCCTATGGAGCCTAAGGATGATGCCCAGTTGAGCCACAGGATTTACCCCGTTCTTCCTAGTCTATGGTTCTGAGGCCATCCTCCCCACCGATCTCAAGTTTGGGTCCCCTCGACTAAAGGCCTACAACGAGCAAACGAATGAGGAGGCCCTCACAAATGCCATTGACTAGCTCAAAGAAACTCAAGATATGGCCCTCCACTCTGCGAGGTACCATCAAAAGCTTCGACGCTACCATGACAAACATGTGCGCAAGAGGGATCTCCAAGTTGGCGATCTTGTCCTCCGTTGATGACAAAACAACAAGGGATGGCACAAGTTGACTCCACCATGGGAAGGCCCATATACCATGGCTGAGGTGCTAAAGCCTGGAACATACAAGCTGGTGAACAACAAAGGCAAAACCTTCACCAATGCTTGGAACATCGAACAGGTACGTCGCTTTTACCCCTAGGGCCTCGAGGCCTTGTACATTTCTTGTATTTTGTAACTCTATGGCATCATGAATGAATAAATAAAAAATGGCTTCAATTCAGCATATTTTCTTATTTGTTCATATAAGGTAGTCTCAACTTTGCTCCCTCAGAGTCAAGCCTCCCTCGGGGGCTACAAGGGGGAACCCCCCGAAGTCCTCAAAGAACTTGCACGTTTTTTAGAAACTCAACGTCTATTCTCTCTTACGCGCCTCGATACGTGTCTTTACTTAGCCAAAAACACCATGAGTTCCTGACGGTCGAGGGCTGTTGAGCCAGGAGCTCGCCTACACCTCTGCACTATGGTAACTCCACTCATTTCCCCCTTTAGGGGGCATGACCGTGCATTGAATTCACTAAGTACAAACACAATCAGGGCATGCAAGAAAGAAAAGGACTTAAGGCATGCGAAATATACACATGCATAAATGTTTTAAGGCCCTCAGGTCCATGACATCACAATGTCACAAAAAAATCTAGTACATGGGCCTCTTCGCCCAGATTTGGTTCACAGGCTTTGGCTTTCATCGCCGCCATCGCCACCACCCTCATCGCCGGCGCCTTCTTCACCTTCGAAAGGAAGGACCTCAGGCTCGAATAGCTTCGCTAGCTTCTCACCCAACTCTTTAGTGTCTTTGATCAAGCCCCGACACCTCTCCTCATTCTCGATGTCCATTTTGGTGAGGTTGGAGATGAAGCCGTGCAGGACGACATTCATGTCGTATGTATAGCCAGAGTAGATGATAGCCATCGCCCACTTCACGCCGATGTGGAGGGCATCCTGGACACGATCTTTCATGGTGGCCCCGAGGTAGTACAGCCAGTCGATGAGAGCAGTCCCGCTCACTTCTTCCTCAACCTCCTCCGCGAGCTCGACCCCCAGGTGTTGCAGAGCCTATTGATCGCGGCCCAGAGCCTGTTGGTCAAAGCCGCCTTGGCCAGAAGGCCCTCTTGTAGTGTCTTGAAGGCAGTCCAAACAGAGAGCAGGTTGGCCTCGAGACCTAGAAGGCAGAACGAAGTCAGTTGCAGCGCAAAGAGATGAGAAAATTGGGGTCAAGAAAGAAGACTCACTAGTGCAGTGGATGTCAAGGACCTCACGTGCATCCACTGCTTCATCGCACTCTTTTTGGGCCTCCTTGAAAGTGCGTACCACCTCTGTCCTCTCGAGCCACAGATCCTCGATCGTCCTTCCAACCAAGGCGATGGCCCCCTCCTTTTCTAGAAGGTTCTACTTCAGCGCAGCAACCTCAATAGCAAGGGCGTCGGCGCGATGTTTCTCCGCCTCGGTCGAGACGTGGAGGGTGTCATGGGCCTCCGAGGCCTGTGTGATGCCATCTTGAGTACCTTGACGTGCTCCACGGACTCTTCAAGCTCTCCCTTGAGAATCTTAAGATGCCCCTCCGAGGAAGAGAGGGCCTCAAGGGCATTTTGTGCCTCCGTGCTGGCTCAGCTAGCCTCCTCCTTGGCCTGAGACGCTTCCCCACGAGCTGCCTCGACCTCTTCATTGGCCCTAGCAGTCTCCTCCTTCGCCTTCCTTGCCTCCTCTTTAGCATGTGCCACCCTATCCCGGGAAGACCGACCAGCCTCGAGTTGGCGCTGCACCTCCTCCCGCCCTTCCTGCATCACGTGAAGGAATTCAGACTTCATGTAGGAGCACCTCCTCAGGTCCTAAAGACAAAGAGCAAGAAATTAGGCATCAAATTAGGAAGTTATCCAAGCTCGACACACCCGAGGAAACACTTATCAAAAAAACCCAGCCCAGATCCTCGGCAGCGACATCAACGGCCAGCTTCAGAGCATGGGCCATCCATGCCCGATACTCCTCCGCATCCTCCCAGTGGTTTACCTCCATCGTGTCATCCATCCCTATGCCAAGAAGGAAGCGCCACCTCGACCCTCTCCCGCACCGTCGACCTCATGCGGTCCACCACATCAGGCGAACCACCGTAACGGGTCACCCGATCGGCCAAGGTGGGGAACGGCAACTCGGCCTCCGCCCTGGCCGCCAACGACCCGCCCTCACCGCTCACCTGCCTTGCCAGGGCAAAAGAGCCAGGGTTGGACTAACTAGGGCTATGAGGGCCCCCCGAGCGACTACCGCTCTGGCAAGAGGAAGGGCGTCTCCCTCCTCCTCACGCTGAGGCGACGACCGTGGTTTCTTGATAGCTACCTCCTCAGGCCACTCCTATAATGCCAACAGAACCACTGACACCTCCTGTGCCATGTTCTGCTGCTATGGCAGCTGACCTGAAGTAGACACAGCCTCCCCCTACGGCTGTGGGAGACTCGAGGATATCGGCTCCTCCAGCGACTCATCCTATCGCCGAGGTAGCAAGGCTGAGGGCACCGCACCCTCCGGTGTTAGCTGCCACCGCTGCTGCTATAGTTGCTGTTGTTGCTATTGCTGGTGCAACTCCGGCAGGCTCGGTTCCAACCCCTCCACCTCTCATTGCTGTTCAGGCCAGCTCAGCTCCAGCCCCTCTTCCTCCTGCCACCCTTGCAGCTGCTCCTCCTGCTGCTTCTGCAACCAGTCTTCCTCTTTCTCTTTCTGCGGGCTTTCCTGCTCCTGCTTTCGCTACACCTCCACCTTGTGCATGCCCTTTGGCCATGGCTCCCGCCCCTCTCACTGGGAAGGTGGTGCTCCTGCTTCCTAGGGGTGCTCCACCATCTCCTTGATGAAGATAGGAGGAACCATGACCTCTTCGTCCCCAAGGACGATTGGGGCACTTTCCGACCTAGGCTCGTGACTGTCGAGGGCTCCCCCGTTGGTTGTGGGGGCCTCAACCTGACCAGGTGTAGGGGCCATGATCATCGAGATCGGGGCACCAACCCCGCTCTCTGGCATCCGCCCCCAGTCAGAGCTACCACTCGCCATGACCCCATCACCGCTCGAGCCTGCAACAAGACCAGAGCCCATCATCCTGCCCCAAATAATTGCCGCCTAGGCTTGTGATAGCCAGGCCGCCTTTGACATTGACAGGGGTCTCAAGATCACACCTGCCCCTCCTGCTACCATCCTCGCGGCTGCATCCACATTGAGTCGCTTGGCCGGTGAAGGGTTCACCTCCTCCACTTGACGCTTGAGCCTGGGCAACGTAGGGAAGGGCAGGAACATCAAGCAAATTCTACGAATCGTAGAAAAAGGAAAGAAAATTTCGGACGGCAAAACTTACCCTAGAGAGATGACGACCGATCCAGGCCCCCTCGAATTACCTGGGTGCCTCGATGGCCCCTCCGAACCATATCCTGTCTGGAGCTAGAGCTACGCGGGGCGATCGGCTCGGACCTCGGCAGCTTGAGCTCCACTGGAGCCACCTCCTATGAGTCATGCGCCGAGGGTGGTGTCCCTGCTCCTCTGAGCCCGTCCGACCCCGGGTCCTCACCTCAAGCGTCGAGGACCTGGTTTGGCATGGCGGACCCCTGGATGAGGCTGGCAGAGTGCTACCGTGCTGGCGACGAGATGAGGACCCAGGTGGGTCGAGGAACCCCCTTGCCTTCTTTCCTGCGGGCCCTCCAAGATGTCCTCCTGCGTAGGAGGTGCGTCAGCTCGAGGAAAGCTAGAAATATGGGGCTCGAGACGCCCCGCCACTCCCTTGACATCATCATCATCATCATCCATGTCCGTCTCCTCAGGGGGGACTCCTCGATAGGAAGCCCGTCTCGCCTTTGTTTAGACCAGCGCATTTTGAGTGCTTGGCGTGCGAGGTTCTTCCTCTTCCTCTCCTTCTTCTCTGGATCTTTCCTCTTCTTTTCCTATTGAGTGTCAAAGCGCCTCACCTGGCGATGGGGTCATCTTCTCAAAACAGAGGCACAGAGGACCTGTAGTCGACGTTACCCTGTGCTCGAAACCACAGCCAGAATGTCAAGACAAGCCAAAAAACAGGGGAGAAACTTGTGGATTTGAAACTGAAGAACTTACCAAATTGATGGTCCTTAACTACCAATTTTGACCATCATTATTGCATAAAAATGAGGACAACCAACAATACAAGTAGTGATTTATGTTTATAATTCACCTAGTTCCACTTGTACTTGGAGTTTATATTTGTATAAAGGAAAAGTACCAAAAATAAGTGCAAATGGACCAAATGGAGGCAATGGAACATGGCAAGGCCAGCAACCCAGCCAGGGCCAGGGCGCCCACCCTAGACTCAGGGTGCCCACCCTGGCCAGGGCACCCACCCTAGCCAGGGAGCCAACCCTAACTTAGGGCGCCCACCGTGTCCATGCCAACAAACCAACCCAGCCACGTCACCGATCCACAACAAAATCTTCCCACATCTCCCAACCATCGGAACCAAGTCATTTTGATCCAAGGGTGTGCGATGGATGTCACTTGGATTCATGGGCCCATTGTCATACACTTGGAGTACCAAAGTTGGTTGGAACCGACTCCAAACTGACTTACCATGCATGCAACCAACTTGGGGGAGTGATCCATCTCCGTTGGATGCAAAGACTGTGCGAATGGATGGTATGGCCAGGGCGGCCATCCTGGCCAGGGCGCCCACCCTGGCCTGGGCACCAACCCTAGACCCAGCGTGCCTACCCCCAAGATCACAGCTATCGACCTCCAGGGCTTTTAAATAGGTCCCCCATCCTTCATTTGTAAAACACACAAAGTGAAGCTCTCTCTACTCTTCAATATGTAGCTCTATTAATAGTCTTAGTGGGAGCTCTACTCGGAGTCTGGAGAAGTCTTCAGGAGTCTGGTATAGCTTTGTACCTCTCTTGTAATACTTTGCTTATTTCATTAAAGAATTACTTTCTTTGCAACTACTTTTCCAAGTCTTTACTTAAGTAATAGTCTTGTCCTTTAGCTATGTTCCAATATCCATGTTGGCCATGTTTAGTGTGGTTTATCCTATGCGGGTTCTATGCTACTAGTCGGTGCTCTAGTCTTGGCCAGATTAGAGTAGTAGCTTGTAGTGTAAGCATGGTGCTTAGACTATATGTTGCCTTAGAATGGGGGATAGTCCTCCGGAGGTGGTAGCAACAGGTGGTGACATCTCTATTTGCCTATGTAGTCCACCATGCTTGGATTAGTTTATTAAAACACTAGGGCTCCAGGTGCATTGTGTCTGGTTAAATCAGGAGTGCGTGCACTCCAAAGTGCATGATAAATCCCTCTATATCTTGGTACATCTACATAATCCATAGCTAGGGTTATGCTTGTTTAGAAGTAATGTGAGACTCCCTCTTAACTACTTGGTCATTTGCTTATCTATGAGTAGACCCTCATGGGTGTCATCTTATCTTGAATATCGCTTAACTCGCTTTTGTCTAGCTAGTATACTAGACAGTAGATACAGGATGGTTCACTATCACTATCCTTATCCATTGCTTCCCTGTGGATAAATACAATACCTTGGGATACTCCTAGGTAAATTGCTATAATGATATTCTGTGCGCTTGCGGAATCTTCTACATGAGCATAAGAAATATCCACAGGCATTTCTGGCATCGTTGCCAAGAACTAATAAACCTGGTAGTGATGTTAAGAAATGTCAACAAACAGCATGAGCCAGGGCTCGAGAAGTCCACCAGCAGATCATCAGAGGGGGCCCAGTCGAACATCCCATCTTCAACCGCGCCTACCAGAATGTCATCACGACGACCATACTCCTCCGCAAGATGCCACCCCCTCGAACCCGGATGCATAACGCATTAGGGAAGAGCTTTAGGCCTCCTCGAGTTAGCCGCTGCATAACAGGCTGAGAGCTCAGTCTTGAGGCATCGAGGGGCAGCCTCGGAGTGACCTATCAACCCCTCCCAACACGAGAGGGAGGGCTATGTCCACCAGGAGGCTGCTCCCCAATAGAAGAGGGCAGTACCCATCTGGGAATGCCTCCTTGACAATCACATGCCTTGAGATGCGAGCCATGACATAAACAAGAACAGCAGATGCAAGAGCAGAGATGTCGAGGCGCGAGGCTATAACACGCATAGGGGCGGACGGTACGACAGCGACGAGGACCGGCATCGATCTCCCAAGCCACCGGGCCCTCAATTCTTCAGCAGGATGATTCAGAGTACATCGCTACCATCATCGTTCCGCCCTTCCTTGAGCCTCGCCAAGTACAACGATGAAACCAAGCCCGAGCTGTGGATGGTCAATTTTTAGCTAGCATGTTAGCTGGGTGGAGCACATGACAACAATGCCATCATCCACCAGCTCCCTCTGTTCCTATCCGACACCGCTCGAAGGTGGCTCGAGGAGCTACCCCCCAATCAGATTTGCAACTAGGCCAACCTGGTCTGGGTGTTCGAGGGGAACTTCAAAGGAACCTACGTGTGCCTTGGGAACTCCTGGGACCTCCACAACTGCAAGCAGAAGCCTGGGGAGTCCCTCCATGACTTCACCCGGTGCTTCTCCAAGCAGCGCACCGAGCTCCTCCACATCTCTGATAAGGATGTCATTCTCGCATTCGTCTTGGGCATGACTTGCAAGGAGCTGGTCCGAGAGCTGGGGTGCATTCCCCCCAAGACCATCGATGAAGTGATGGACATCGTCGCCAAATATGCAGCAGGCGAGGAGGTGGTCGGCGCCTTCTTTGGCAACGACAATGATAAGGGGAAGGCGCAAGTAGCCGACCCTAAGAGCTTTGCCAAGGGTGCCAAGAAGAACAATGCCAAGAAGAAGAAGAGGGAACAATAGTGCAAGCACGAGGCCCCCGTCGATGACCTCATCGCTGTGGCTGAGCGCAAGAAGCCTCAGGGCCCCCCGAGGGAGCCATCTTTGACAAGATGCTAAAAGGGCCCTGCCCTTATCACAAGGGAGAGGCGAACCACAACCTCGAGAACTACTGGATGCTCAAGAAGTACTTTGAGAGCCTGGGTCTCAGGAAGGACGATAAGAAGGATGAGCCCAAGGGTTAAGGTGACGACAAGGAGGATGGCTGCCCCGAGGCCCATGACTGTTACATGATCTACGGGGGGCTGTCGACTCATCTCACGTCATGCCAGCATAAGAAGGAGTGTCAAGAAGTCTTCTCCGTGTGAGTGGCAACCCCTCACTACCTTGACTGGTCTAGTATGGCCATCACATTCGACCATGATGACCATCCGGACTATGTCCCGAGGCCTGTAGTATACCCACTCATCGTCGACCCCATCATTGTCAACAGCCGCCTCACCAAGGTGATCATGGATGGAGGCAACAGCCTCAACATCATCTACACGGAAACCCTCAACCTTCTGGGAGTCCCGAGGGAAAGGCTCAGTCCCAGCACTAGGGCCTTCCACGGCATCGTGCTGGGGAAGAAGGCCTACCCTATCGGCCGCATCGACCTCCCCATCTGCTTCGGCACCTCCGCTAACTTTCAGAAGGAGATCCTCACCTTCGACGTCATCGGCTTCCACGGCACCTACCACGTGATCATCAGCTGGCCCGGCTATGCCAAGTTCATGAAGGGTTATGAGGGTGCTACGCTAGCCAGAAAACAAAACTTTTCAACCTCATAAACCAGGATCTACTCTAGTGCAAGTTGGCAACTAAAATAGAAGCATGGAATACGATGCAGGGAATGATATGATGCGTGGAATACGCTTAAAAGAAAGCATATGATGCAGATCTTGAAGTGAGTTGCCTCATGCTTGCTTGTATGGAACCTGATCTGCAGATGCAGTTCGACAACAATCATTCAGTGAATGATATGATCGTGGCGCTTGAAGATATGTTCCAAACTCAAGCGTGGACTGAAAGGTTCAATGTCTGTAAGGAGCTTGCAGAGACCAAGCAAGCAGAGAGTGCAGCTATTGGTCCACATATAATCAAGATGGTTGGTTACACTCAGAGGTTAGAGAACCCATAGGGTCGCACACTTAAGGGGCAGGAAGCCTAATTCGGGTTGAACCCGAATTAGACAAGACTTAGGGTTACTAATGGGCCTCCAACTCATGAGCTCATTGGAGATGCCTATATAAGCAAGGGGTAGGGGTGCGGCCAGGGAGTTACACGCCTTTGACAGCCGTCATCACCCTTCCCATGCTCGCGCCTTCTACTCCTCATAGACCTAGCAGTCCGGAGGTGCATCGCTTCTTCCCTGCATGTGTGGGATTCCTCGGAGGTTCTGCATCTGGTGCACTGGGATGAACCGCATGAGTAGATTGAGGTGACAGACGACCACGCAACTGCACTGCCTGCTGCAACGCGTATGACTACATCGAGTCGTCTTCCACTGCACCTGCGTGTCTAGTGGTAATCACCTAACCTTAACTAGCAGTAGATCCTGGTTTATGAGGTCAAAAAGTTTTGTTTTTTGGCTAGCGTAGCACCCTCATAACCCTTAAGTGGTATCAAAGCCGTAGCTATTCGTTGTAGGTTCGGATTGTTGCATATGGATGATATGCAGAGATAGTAGATGTGATCTACTACAAGGTTTGGCTACACGGGTTGATGAGATCAATCTGTCATAAGGGGTTGTAGATAAAATCCCAATCTGTTTTGTACTCCTGTGTTGCAAGGGCCGTGTAATGATCTACTCATACCAGTCAGTTCATCCGCCATCTGAGTTAAGTGATGCACATAAGTCCCATCATGACAAACCTAGATCAATGAGATTGATCGAATCGAAACAAGATTGGAGAGCCTGGTGCATTTGATGCATGACGGTAGTCGATTGGATCTACTACCAGTTCGGGAAGATGAAAATAGAGGCATTTTGAATGGCTCAGATTCAAGTTGATTTAATCAATCCGATGAAATTTTCAAAGAGATCTCATAGATGCGATCTATGTAATCCCGTTTGGTTTTCCGGGACCGCCGTTGCTACCTATTGTATGCACATAGAATCGTTCTATGCCTAACTTGTTTTTGCAGGGTATGATGTGATTGGTATGGCCCATGTGTATGTATGCAATTCTTTCATGGCCTGCGTGTCAAGTAAGCAACACGGCTAGAGCCATATGTGTTGCCATTTGATGTATTGGCCTGCGCGCCATCTTGTGATCTTGCGACTATGTAATTAGAATAGCTTGCGGTAAGATAGTTCTTGGAGGACTTATCACAAGAAGGATGGCACACATGGATCGTGGAGATGGAGATCACCATGATGGGCAAGATGATGGAGATGGAGATCACCATTCATTAAAGTGCCATACCATGTCACAATGTGTGAATGTGATTCTCATTATTTGTTCTACTTTTATTGATTGCTATTATGTTTTGTCTACAAGAGTGCGATAGTGAAGTAGAATGATCCCTTAGCAATGTTTAAGTTGAATGCTTCCCCAAATCTTGCACTGTCATAAGTCTTGTACAATTGATGGTGGGTCTATGAAATTAGGGTGCCACTGGTTTTCCTCGACTAGGCAGGTTCGTATCGGATACTTACTGTAAGAAGGTTTGGTTACTTGAACAAGGTCATCCTAACGGTTAGGGATCTTGAAGCATGGAAAGGTTGAGTGCTTGGCATAGGGATGCTAGCCCAACAATAAGAGTCATATGAGATATGATTAGCAAGGTGTTGCTTACCGATCTACCATACCAACTAGCGGTGATGCTAAAACTCACTGGTCGAGATGTTAGTTGTGGGTCTTGAATCACTAAGTATCAATTGAGGGATATTGATTTTAGTGGGAGTATATTCTATTTGATGACAAGAAAGCATGTGATGCGGATCTTGAAGTGAGTTGCCTTATGCTTGCTTGTATGGAACCTGATCTGCAAATGCAGTTCGACAGCAATCATTCAGTGAATGATATGATCGTGGCGCTTGAAGATATGTTCCAAACTCAAGCGTGGACTGAAAGATTCAATGTCTCTAAGGCATTTGCAGAGACCAAGCTAGCAGAGAGCACAGCTATTGGTCCACATGTAATCAAGATGGTTGGTTACACTCAGAGGTTAGAGAAGCTAGGCTTCCCAATTGGCCAAGAGTTGGCAACTGAAGTAGAAGCTAGGCTTCTGGATCGATTGCTCATATTTGCAATACGATGGAGGGAATGATAAGAAGTAGAAGCGTGAAGAAAGGAGAAGTTGATTTCCGCATGGGCAATAATGCAAGAGTTGCTGCATTGAACGTCAGGACGATGCAACTTCCCTTGCCATCAAGATTTATTTTGGAATTGAATAATTTTTATTTTGTTCCTAGTTTAAGTCAAAACATTGTGTCACCTTCATGCTTGATGAAGGATGGTTATTCATTTGTGAGTAAAGACAATGGTTGTGTGATCTCAAAGAATGATGTGTTTGTGGCTTTTGCATCCATTATGAATGGATTATTTATTTTAAATCTTGATGATGCACCTGTCTATAATGTTAGTGCTAAACGGCCTCGGCTTAATAAGTTAAGTCCTACCTATATGTGGCATTGTCGTTTGGGTCATAAGTGAGAATTGCATGAAGAGGCTCTGTGATGATGGTCTTCTAACGTCGTTTGATTTTGAATCATACGAGACATGTGAGGCTTGCCTGCTAGGCAAGATGACCAAGGCGCCATTCAAAGGATTTCCTGAGAGGGCGTCTGACTTGTTGGAACTTGTACATACTGATGTATGTGGACCAATGAGCACGACAGCTAGAGGCGGATTTCAATACTTCATAACTTTTACTGATGACTTTAGTAGATATGGATATGTTTACCTAATAAAGCATAAGTCTGAAACATTTGAAAAGTTCAAAGAATTTCAGAATGAAGTAGAGAATCAACATGGCAAGAAGATCAAGGCCTTGTGATTCGATTGTGGAGGTGAATATCTGAGTCACGAGTTTAGCAATCATTTTAAGAGTTGTGGAATTGTTCCACAGCTTACGGCACCTAGAACACCTCCAAGAAATGGCGTGTCTGAGCGACGTAATCAGACCTTGTTGGACATGGTTCGGTCTATGATAAGCCAGTCGGACCTACCTTTATTGTTTTTGGGATACACTCTAGAAACAGCCGCTTCCACATTGAATAGGGTACCATCTAAGTCCGTAGTTAAGACACCATATGAGATGTGGACTGGTAAGAGTCCTAGTTTATCTTTTCTAAAAATTTGGGGTTGTGAAGTTTATGTTAAATGACTTATATCAGATAAACTAACACCCAAATCAGACAAGTGCTTTTTCATGGGATATCCGAAGGAAACTTTTGGGTATTATGTCTATAACTGGTCAGAGGGCAAAGTGTTTGTTACTCCAAATGGTGTTCTCTTAGAGAAAGAGTTTCTCAAAAGAGAAAATAATGGATAAAAGGTGTATCTTGAATAAGTTCAAGATGAGCCAGTAGGGACTGACTCTACGAGTGATGCTAATGTAGCAGAACAAGTTGAGACACCCGTGGCAGTGCAGACACCACCACAACCATGAAGATTTGTTATTATTAGATGATGATGAACTTGCAGATTATGCGGAAGCTATGATGGATCCAGATTCTGATAAATGGCAAAGTGCCATGAGATCTGAGATAGATTCCATGGGAGACAATCAAGTTTAGAACTTGGTTGACCCGCCTGATAGGGTTAGACCCATAGAGAGCAAATGGGTCTTTAAGAAGAAGAAGGATATGACAGAAATGTTCACATCTATAAAGCTTGGCTTGTCACAAAGGGTTTTTGGCAAGTTCAAGGGGTTGACTACAACAAGACATTCTTGCCGGTAGCGATGTTTAAATCTATCCGGATCATTCTAGCAATTGCTACGTATTTCGATTATGAGATATGGCAGATGGATGTTAAAACAGCCTTTCTAAATGGGTATTTAGAAGAGGACATGTATATGATACAGCCTGAAGGTTTTGTTGATCCTAATAATGCTGGAAAGATATGCAAGCTTAAGAAATCTATTTATGGGTTAAAGCAAGCATCTTGGAGTTGGAATCTTCATTTTGATGAGGTCATCAAAGGGTTTGGCTTCCATTAGAATTAAGAAGAACCTTGTGTATACAAGAAGGTAAATGGGAGCGCTGTTGTGTTTCTGATCTTGTATGTGGATCACATATTATTGTTTGGGAATGATATTCCTATGTTGCAATCTATAAAGACTTCATTGAATAATAGTTTTTCTATGAAGGATTTAGGTGAAGCAGCATACATCTTGGGATTTAAGATCTATAGGTATAGGTCGAGAAGGCTAATAGGATTAAGCCAAGACACGTACATTGATAAGGTGTTGAAACGGTTCAACATGGAACAGTCCAAGAAAGGGTTCTTGCCTATGTCACATCCTATGCGCTTTAGTGATAAGCAGTGTCCTTCATCAGATGAAGAGCGCAACCACATGAGTAAGGTTCCATATGCTTCGACAGTTGGTTCCATCATGTACGCCATGGTATGTACTCATCCAGATGTAGCCTATGCTCTAAGTGTTGCGAGGAGGTATCAAGCCAATCCTGGTGAGAGTCACTGGACATTGGTTAAAAACATTCTTAAGTACTTACGAAGGACTAAGGATGTTTTCCTAATCTATGGAGGTGAGGAGGAGCTCGTTGTTAATGGTTACACTGATGCTAGCTTCCAAACCGACAGGGATGATTCACTATCTCAATCAGGTTTTGTGTTCACAATAAATGGTGGTGCAGTTAGCTAGAAAAGTTCCAAGCAGGAGACGGTGTCGGATTCTACAGTAGAAGCCGAGTACATTGTAGCTTCTGGCGCTGCAAAGGAAGGTGTTTGGATGAGGAGGTTCCTCATTGAGCTTGGTGTGTTTCCAAATGCGTCGGACCCATTGAATTTACATTGTGATAACAATGGGGAGATTGCACAGGCTAAGCAGCCTAGGGATCACCAGAAGAACAAACATGTACTCCGGAAGTTTCATCTCATTCAAGAGTTTGTGAAACGAGAAGAGATCAAGTTGTGCAAAATACATACAGATTTGAATGTAGCAGATCCTTTGACAAAGGCTCTTCCACAGCCTAAGCATGAGGCGCACATGAGGTCTATGGGTTCACGCACACATTGACATGGGCCGAGTACTCCTACTCACCCAATAGTTGACAGCGGCCTCTAGCAAGGCGTGACAACTCCTGTGTGCACGCAAAGATCATATCAGACGAACCACTATGACCACATACAAGAAATTCCCTTTGCCGCTCGATATATGGTTCAACTCATGGGTTAACACTTAACCCAAGCACAACCATGCTTTTGTTGATCCAATCACTTGAGTGATCCAGTGATATCTCTCGCGTAGAGAGGGACAAATCCCTTCTTGATTGTCTATGTCTCATAGCATGCTTTCTGACCACCCAAAGACCACCTTTATAACTACCTAGTTATGGAGCAGCGTTTGATAGTCCCTAAGTAGGTCGTTTCACATCTTGAGTACATACCAAAATCTTAGGTCTAAGGACATAACATACATGACATGAATACAGACTTTCTCATGTTGGGTCAGTCCAGCCTACATGTCTCACATGTGCCCACATTATTAGTTTGACATCTCCATGTCCATGACTTGTGAAACATAGCCATCAACTAATACATGTGCTGGTCTAATATTCAAGTGTGTTCTCACAAGAACATCGACCAGGGACAACTTTAGAATAACCATTCAAGTACTTGAGTTCCACAAACAATTCACATAATTGCCAATCAATACAAGTTGTCTATAATGGATACTCAATGAACACTTTATTAATCATGGATACAATTGGAATATCATCATCTATATGATTAGCTCTAGGGCATATTCCCAACAGTTCATGGCCATCCCCAACTACACCTACCTCAAGCTCAAGATGCTAAGGCCCAAAGGTGTCATCACTGTTGGCCCCTCCCTTGAGCATACCTACAACTGCGATGTCGAGTGCGTCGAGAATGGGGAGGCCATCAAGGAGTCAATAACGATCGCGGGAACCCTTGAAAGGTTGGCCATCGATGCCCCCAGCTCCAAGCACCATGCCAGCAACTTTGAGCCCGACGAGGATACCAAGAAGGTCCCCCTTGACCCAAGCTATTCTAGTGAGAAGGCGCTGATGATTAGCGCCACCCTTAGTGACAAATAGGAAGTAGTGCTCGTCGACTTTCTCCGCGTGAACACTAACATGTTTGCATGGAGTCCTTCGGATATGCTGGGCATACCGAGGGAAGTCACCAAGCATGCCTTGGAGATCCGTGTCGGGTCCAAGCCGGTGAAGCAACACTTGCGCCGCTTTGACGAGGAGAAGCACAAGATCATCAGGGAGGAGGTCAACAAGCTTTTGGTGGCCGGGTTCATCAAGGAGGTTCATCATCCCGAGTGGTTAGCTAATCATGTACCAGTTAAGAAGAAGAATGGGAAATTTAGGATGTGTGTAGATTATACTAGTTTGAATAAAGCATATCCTAAGTTTCCTTTTCCTTTATCATGTATTGATCAATTTATCGATTCAATTGCGGGATGTGAATCTCTTTCATTTCTTGATGCTTACTCTGATTACCACCAAATCAAGATGAAGGAGTTCGAATAGCTCATGACTTCCTTCATCACCCCTTTTGGCATGTATTGTTCTGTGACCATGCCCTTTGGCCTTTGAAACACCAAGGCAATATATCAATGGTGCATGCTTCATGTTTTTGATAAGCACATATGTACAACAGTCGAGGCGTACGTCGATGACATCATGGTCAAATCCAAAAAGGCCAACAACCACATCAGGGGCCTCAAGATTGTGTTCAGGTGCCTCAGGGCCAAGAACATCAAGCTTAACCCCAAGAAGTGCATCTTTGGCATCCCCTGAGGCATGCTTTTGGGGTACATCGTTTCTCAGCGTGGCATCGAGGCCAACCCCAAGAAGGTCTCGGTTATCACCATGATGGGCCCGATTCGGGACCTCAAGGGCATCCAGAAGGTCACAGGCTGCCTCACGGCTCTCAGCCATTTCATCTTGCGCCTCGAGGAAAAGCGTTGCCTCTATACTGACTCTTGAAGAAGGCAGATTTTGTCACTGAATGGACTGATACCCAACTCCCACTGGCGTAGATCCAGGAAGAATTGTGGACCATGTACTTTGATGGCTCGCTGATGAAGACAGGAGCGGGCGCGAACCTGCTCTTCATTTCTCTGCAAGGCATCTACATCATCCAGCTCCACTTCCTCACCTCCAACAATGTCACCGAGTACGAGGCCCTCGTCAACGGCCTATGCATCTCCATCAAGCTTGGGGTCCGATGCCTCGATGTTCATGGTGATTCACAACTTGTGATCTACCAGGTCATGAAGGCCTCGAGCTACCATGATCCCAAGATGGAGGCCTACTGCAGTGAGGTTCGCAAGCTGGAGGACAAGTTCTATGGCCTCGAGCTCAACCACATCGCACAAAGGTATAACGAAGCTGATGATGATCTCATGAGGATTGCATCCACTCGAGGCACCGTCCCACCCAATGTCTTCTCAAGAGATCTGTCTGAGCCCTCCGTCAACTGTATGTGGGGGCTGAGACTAGTCTACAAGCCATTGAGGCCCCCTCCTTGACTGAGGCCCCCGCATCTAGGGCCGAGGTCATAGAGATTGAGGGGTCAACCCCAACTCCGAGCCCCGAGCTTGTCTGGCGTGCACCCTTCCTCGACTGCCTTATTCGAGGGGAGCTCCTAGAAGACCAAACCGAGGCTCGATGGATCGCTCAAAGGGTCAAAACCTGTGTTCTCTTTAGCAACAACAAAGAGCTATACCAACACAGTCCCATGGGCATCCTCCAGCGCTGCATCACCATCGATGAAAGCAGGAAACTGCTTAAAGATCTGCACTCGGGGGCTTGTGGACACCACATCGCACCAAGGACCCTCATCAGAAATGCTTTCCTACAGGGCTTCTACTGGCCAACCGCTGCTCCGATGCCATCGAGCTTTTCTGCTCGTGCGAGGGGTGCCAATTCTATGCCAAACAAACACACCTTCCCGCCCATGCTCTATAGATGATCCCCATTACCTGGCCATTTGCCGTGTGGGGGCTTGACCTTGTGGGACCTATAAAGAAGACAACTGGAGGCTTCACACACCTACTGGTTGCCGTCAACAAGTTTGCCAAGTGGATTGAGGCTCGACCCATGGCCAGTATTTGGTCTAAGCAGGCGGTTTCATTCTTCATCGATATCATCCACCGCTTCAGGGTCCCAAATGTCATCATCACCGACAACGGGACGTAGTTCACTGGCAAGAAATTCTTGGACTTCTACAACCATCACCACATCCATGTGAATTGGTCCACGGTTGCCAACCCTAGAACTAACGGCCAGATTGAGCTTTGGCATGATTTTGTAGGGCCTCAAGCCAAGGATCTTCAAGCACCTCAACAAGTATGGGAAGAAGTGGGCCGTCGAGCTACCCTCGGTCCTATGGAGCTTAAGGATGACACCGAGCTGGGCCACAAGCTTCACCCCATTCTTCATGGTCTATGGGTCCAAGGCCATCCTCCCCACAGACCTTGAGTACGAGTCTCCTTGACTCAAGGCCTACAATGAGCAGATGAACGAGGAGGCCCTCGTGAACGCTGTCGACCCACTTGAGGAGGCTCGAGACATGGCCCCCTCAACTCAGCAAGGTACCAGTAGAAGCTACAATGCTACCATGACAAACATGTGCGCAAGAGGGACCTAAAAGTTGGCGACTTCGTCCTTCGACGATGACAGAGTAACAAGGGCCACCACAAGCTAACTCCACCATGGGAGGGTTCCTACATCATTGCCGAGGTATTGAAGCCAGGAGTATACAAGCTATCGAACAACAAGGGCGAGACCTTCACCAATGCGTGGAACATCGAATAGCTATGTCACTTTTACTCCTAGGGCCTCGAGGCCTTGTACATTTCTCGCATTTTGTACAGCTATGGCATCATGAATGAATAAATGAAAAATGGCTTTGACTTAGCATACTTTCTTATTCATTCACATAAGGTAGCCTCAACTCTGCTTCCTCAGAGTCAAGCCTCCCTCGGGGGCTACAAGGAGGGAACCCCCAAAGTCCTCAAAAAACTCGCATGTTTTTTGAAACTCGACGTTCCTCTTCTCCTCCTACGCTTTGATGTTCTACTTTTTCTTAGTTGAAAATGCCTCAAAATCCCTAAGGGTCATGGGTTGTCGAGCCGGGACCTCACCACGCCCTCGGGCTATGGTACCTCCACTCGCTTCGCCCTCGAGGGAATGGAGCATGCGTCAAAAACTTAGTAAAAGTAAGAACCAAGAAAAAAGAGATAAGAGACTCGAGATTAAAACATCCCAAAAGCATTTCAGACAATGCATAAGTGTTTTAAGGCCCCCAGGGCCATGATGTCACAAAAACTAATATATTATATGGGCCTTCTTGCCTAGTCTTGGCTCACAGGCCCTTGTCACCATCACCCTCGTCACTGTCACCCTCTCCACCATCAAAATGGAGGACCTCAAGCTCGAACAGCTTCGCCAACCGCTCCCCAGGCTCCTCGGCCATCTTGATCAAGGCCCGATGTACTTCCTCATTCTCGACGTCTATTTTGTCAGGGTCAGAGATGAAGCCATGGGAAACGATGGCCATGTCATACGTGAAGTCAAAATAGACAACCACCATCGCTCGCTTAAAGCCCATGTGGAGCGCATCTTAGATGTGATCCTTCATGGAGGCCCCTGAGGTAGTACAACCGGTCAATGAGAGTAGTCCTGCGCACCTCTTCCCTGACCTCTTCCATGGGCTCGACCCCCAGGATCACACAGTTCGTTGATCATGGTGTGGAGCCTGTCGGTCAACCCCACCTCAGCCAAAAGGCCCTCCTGGAGCACCTTGGAAGCTGTCCAAACAGCGAGCATATCGGCCTCGAGGTCTAGAAGGAAGAACAGGGGTCAATTACGGCAAGTGAGGATATAGAGATAGGAAACTTAGAACCAGAAAAGAAGACTTACCTGTGCAATGGGTGTTGAGGGCCGCACGCGTGTCCACTACCTCATCGCACTCCTTTTGGGCCACCTTGAAGGCATGGACCACCTCCTTCTTCTCAAACCACAGGTCTTCAATCGTCCTGCTAGCTAGGGTGATGGCCTCTTCCTTCTGCAGAAGGGTCTCCTTCAGCGTGACGACCTCGATAGAAAGGGCGTCAGCTCGATGCTTCTCCTTCCCGGCTGAGATGTTGAGGGCATTGTGAGCCTCGAAGACCTAACCAATGTTGGTCTCAGGCCCTTTGATGTGCTCTGCAGAGTCTCAAAGCTCCCCCACGAGTGACTTGACATGTCCCTCCGAGGAGGAGAGGGCCTCGAGAGTCTTTCGCGCCTCCTCGTCGACATGGCTGGCGTCGTTCTTGGCCTTCTTAGCCTCTTCCTTGACCAGGGCTGTTTCCTCTTTAGCCTTCCATGTCTCCTCCTTTACCACGGCAACATCCTCCCTGGCTTGGGCTGCCTCCCCTCGAGCTGCATTGGCGTCCTCCTTGGCCTTGACAGCCTCCTCCTTGGTCTTCTTCGCCTCCTCTCTGGCTCGGGCCACCTCGTCCTAGGCAAACCGGGTGGCCTCGACTTGGCACCGCACCTGCTCCTATATGTCCTGTGTCACATGGAGGAACTAAGACTTCACATAGGAGCACCTCTGCAAATCCTAGAAGCAAGAAGCAGGAAGTCAAATGTTAATTCAAAAAACTGCGCATACCAGGCACATTCAGAAAATCACATACCGAGAAGGCCCGGCCTAGGTCTTCGGTGATGACCTCGATGGCTAGCTTCAAAGTGTGAGCCATCCACGCCTGATACTCCTCGACCTGCTCCCAGCGCGCCACCTACGATGGGTGATCCATCTTAACCCCGGGGACATCAGGCTCCAACGGGTCTTGGAGCAAGAGGGGCTCCTTGCCCCAAGAGGGGAGGGCGCTCTCGATCCTCCCTTGCACCGATGATGTGATGTGGCTCACCAGGTCAGGCGAACTGCCATGACAAGCCACCCGCTCGACCAGGGTAGGGAACAGCGGCTCATCCTTCGCACTTGCCCCTGATGACTCGGCCTCGCTGCGTGCCTACCCTGCAATGGCAAAAGAGCTAGGAGCAGACCAGCTGGGGCTGCGAGGGACCCCCAAGCGACGGACACATCAACAAGCAGAAGGGCATCCTCCTCCTCTGACTGACGCAACAGCTCAGGGCTCACGGGCCATCTCCTCATGCTACTACTGCGATGCCCTCAAGACCACCAACACATCCTATGCCACACCTAGGGGTGTCAAGGCCCCCTCCGGGATGGGGCACCCAGTTCATTGGACGACCCTCTCCCACATCGACCGAAGCCTTTGGGTCCTGCGGGGATGGTGACATGGGCCGTTGGACATCCCCTTCTCCTGCATCCTGTAGGACCACCTCCTCCTCCAGCCACGGCAGCAAGGACGTGCTCACAGATGCTGCCTCCTCTTGTTGCCGATGCTGCGGGCTTGAGGCGGCCAATGTCTCCTGCTACCTATCTGGTCGATGCTCTGATGGGCTCGAGGGAGCCAAGGCTGCAGTTGCTGCTTCTGCTGCTATTGTTGCTATAGGTGCTACTGCTGCTGCTGCCGCTGTTGCTCCTGCTGCTGCTCGGGCTGACTCTGTGCTAGCACCTCTTCCTCTTGCTGCTTCTACAGCTGCTCCTCCTGCTCCCACTTTTGCAGGCTCTCCTGCTCCTGCTTGTGCTGCACCTCCACCTTGTGCAGTCCCTTCAGCCATGGCTCCCGTCCCTCCATGGAAGGAGATGGAACCATGGCCTCCTCATCCTCGAGGACGATCGGGGCATCCTCTGACCCTCAGTTCACGAATGTCAAGGGCTCCCCTCTCAAGCGAAGTGGCAGGGACCTTGATCTGGCCAGGAGTAGGGGTCACGGACGTCGGGACCAGGGCGGCACCCTCGCTCTTTGACATCTGCCCCCGGACAGAGCCACTGCTGGCCATGGCCCCCAAACCACTCAAGCTTGGAACAAGAGCGGAGCCCGTCAGTTTGCCACCGAATAATTGCTGCCTAGGCTTGTGATAGCCAGGTTGCAACAGGGGTCTTAGGATCACACTGCTGCTATGGCCGCCATCCTCACAGCCATGTCCACCTTAAGCTGCTTGGCCGATGAAGGGTTCGCCTCCTCCACCGGACGCTTGAGCCTGAGCAACACAACATAGGAGGAGAACATCAAACAATTCCACGAATCACAAGGACAAGAAAAAGAGCTTGGATAGCAAAACTCAGCCCACCGGGATGATGGGTGCCCTTTCAGGCCCCCTCGCACTGCTCAGGGGCCTCGAGGCCCCCCGTGAGCCAAACTCCTCCCAGACCCAGAGCTGTCCAGAGCTTCTGACAGCGTCCTCACGCCGCCCTACTTCGACGGGGCCGTTTGACCCCGAGTCTGCACCCCGTGCATTGAGGATAGCATCTCCTGATCCCGGGTCCACACACCGTACATCGAGGACCTAGACCGGGTCTCCCAGGACGAGGCCAATGGGGTCCCACCATGTGTATGCCAAGAGGATGACCCTCCCTCGTAGAAGGGTCGACCCACCACTTTTCAAAATGACGCCCCGAGGATGTCCTCAATGCCATAGGGGTAGGCTGCTCCAAGACGTCTTCCTGCATGAAGAGCTCATCAGCAAGAGGGGAATCAGGCAAGTAGGGTGCGAGACACGCTGCCACCCCCTCCTCATCATCACTATCATCCTCCTCTTCCTCCTCATCCTCCTCTGAGGGAGACTGTTCAATGGGGAGCTTGTCCCGCTTTTGTTTGGCCCGGCACTGTTCGAGTGCCTGGCACTTGAGGTTTCTCTCCTTTTTCTTCTTCTTTCCACTATCCCCTCTCTTCTTTGACTGTTGATCAGTAAATCACCTCACCTGACGGTTGGGGGCATCCTCCTTGACTGGGGGCTCCGACGCCCTGAAGCCGATATCGCCCTGCACATGAAAATGCAGAAAACACATGAGACGGAGCAAAACCAAGAAAGAGTTTGAGACCAGTGAATCAAAGCACTTACCAGAATGATGTGGCCATCGTGAGGCAGCATCGGGATGCTATTCACATCCTTTAGGCCAAAACCTCCAGCGATCGTCCTCCTCACCCGCCTGGCGGTCTCCTTGGGGGTAGATCCTCGGCCGACATCTGGGACTCCTCGAGCTGCTCGGGGGATGCTGCTGGTCCCATCTGGTCAAGGCGGAGTGGGTGCGCCATAAGAGGAAGGACCCTCCGGTGATGGAACACCGAGGTGATGAACCCCGCATCCAACCCCTGTTCATACAGGGTCCTCAGTGCGTCAAGGAGGGGATTCAGCCTCACGTGGAAGGGCTTGGCCACCCCGTACAGCCAGTGCTCCAGGCGCTCCATGATGATGCGCCCTGTCTAGGAAGGTAGCAGGCCGTCATCATTTCAGATGTAGAACCATTGCTCCTACCACCTATCGTTGTTGGAGGTCAACCCCGTCAGGATGTACAACTCCACCCTTTTCAAGGCTAGGTTGTAGCTCTTGGCGCAGACTAGGCCTCTCCTCCCCGGTGAGAGGAACTTGGTGAAATGCTCCCCCTTGAAGAGGTGGAGCCACAGCTCCCAGTGGAGCTCCATCCCCAGGTACCCCTCGCAGAGAGCGACGAAGATCTCCGCATTAGAGATGGTGTTGGCGGAAAGTGATGGAGCTCAACCCCATAGAAGTGGGGAAGAGCTCGCATGAATCAGCTTGGAGGTGACCCAAATCCTATCTTGTGGAATTTGACGAAGCTCACCACGTAGCCCTCCGGCGGATTTGGTTGTCGGTCTTCCCGCGGCGGCACCCTCCACTCTGGCCGATTGACCGAGGTGACAGGATGAAGAAGCCAGCTGTCGACCAACTCCTCCAACTCCCACCTTGTTACGACCGACAGGAGCCAATCTTCCAAGGAAGCGAATGTGGGCGCCATGGCGGAGGCGCAGATCTGCTCGACTAAGGGACGGGAAGGAAGGTTCCCAATTTCACTCTCTCTCTCCCTTCTTTCCCCCTTGTGCTAACGAACAGGGTGATTACTCTCTCTTGGCAGCGGCAGTGAGAAGGCAGGAAGGCAAAATGGGGAACGAATGAATCCCCACCTTCTCAATTTATAGCTGAGGTGAAGTGCAATGGGCGGATTTGGCCGAAGGGTAAGTGAATCGATGGCATTTATTGCGCTCACCTAACCGCTCTGTCGATTCCCGGAGCAGTCACACGCATCGCCCGCTTGGCCTCTAGCTGTTGCCTGGGTCCACCACGACCGCACCACTTTGGCTCTCACCTAAAAAGGCATGCCAAATAGATGGAAGGAGGAGTTATCCTCAGGTGATGCCTTCTACGAGAAGGAAAATGGGCCCTGGCCTCATATTAAGCCTCGAGAGAGCGAAGGCTGGCCCTCGGTCAGGGTTCAATAGCTGCCCTCGAGCACTCAAGTCAGGGGTGACCATGGGGGAGCCAACACGAGGTCCTGCTCAAGAATGAACTCTTAAGACCCCCTCAGACGTATCCAAGGCCAAACCAAAGAGACGCTCGTGGGATCCCCTCAAAGGGAGGCATCGAGTCACCGGCCTCTAGCAAATGGGGACGGCATCCACGCGTCAGATTGTTTGGCTTTCATGAGAATGCCTCCGCAGCCACTAGTCAACCCCTATCGAATGGGGCACGAGTCCTCACTTGGATTTCCCGATAACAGCTCACTGAGAAGGTCGGAACTCGCCCATCGAGGATAGTATGGCGCTTCTCCCCCCACATCCGATCGAAAGGACTCGTGGGGTATCTCACCAAAAGCTAGCAAAGCCTTGGCTATACGAGGCCCAGGGGCTCGACTAGACCTGACGCACCCCAATGAAAGAGGCTCGAATATTCTCAGGGGGCTCGAAGGTTAGAGATACCTCTCGACCATGATCTACGACTCCAATTCATGTTAATCTGACTTTTCAGGCACAATGACCACCTTTGATCAGACAAGCACCCCTCGACAAGGGATGAATAAAGCCCTCGGAGGAGTCCTTCCCACTCCCCCGAGGCCTCAGGGGCTACCCCTGAAGGGTACGCTCGCACGCACCCTTTAGAAGACAAAAAACATTACAATTCGTGAACCTTTGCGTGAGTGCCAGCACTCGCGCAGAGGCTCGGGGGCTACTGTCGGGTATCCGGATAAGGGGGTAACCTTAACCCTCAATCAAGCAAACTAATCCTAACATCATCAACGAAAGCCCCTCACCATGGTCCTCAGCTATGGCCCTTGGCAAAACTCGGGCCCGGATACTCAAGGGTAAAGTCCCGTTGCTAAGCCGCCCTGGGCCGGCCCATGAACGGGTCTCGAAGGCCTAGGGTGATGCATGCTCGATGGGCCCCCTCAAGTGACGGGGCCTGACCGAGGACCCCCTCGAGTGATGGAAGTCCCCATGGGAAAGCTTACAATAGCCCTCGCCGCTCCCCTAGGGTTTCTTGTACCCCTATGCCCCTCCTTGGACTATAAAATGAGGTGCAGGGCTAGCTAGAAAGGGATCCGGACTCATACAGACTCACTCAACCTCTCCACTCACACAGTAAGGCTTAGGACTAGCACTTCTAGACTTAGGCCTTGCTCCGCATACGCTTGCTTGTATCTTCCCTGTACAAGCACTTCGGTGTAAGATAATACAATCTCTCCCTCCCCGCTGGACGTAGGGCCTTCTTTGCTCGAACCAGGATAAATCGTGTGTTCTTCTTGCATCACCATCTAGATTAGGGAGCACACAACACATAGTTACTGGTTGGTGTTAGGCCCCCGAGGCCGTGACACCGACAACTAACGATTACATCAAATGCCAACACAGCAGAGCAGGGGTGTACAAATAAGCACCAAACTACAACTTATGCGAAGATCATTGATCCAATAAAAAAGCAAGTGTAGCTAAAATAATCTCAGGTTCAACCACCTCAGTGTAGTAGACATTATAAAAATGGATCTTGGTACTTGTTCATCCTCTTTGACTGGCTAGTGTTTGTTGCCGGCCCCGAGGTCTCATCGTCGTCGCGGAGCTAGTGCGACAGGCGTTGATGATGGGGTACCGGATCCAGATCCGGCTAGGGTTTGGTTGGATGGTGACGGGTGCCGAGGCCGGGGATCCAGATCTTGAGTCAAGCTGCTGCGGCGATGGCGCCTAACTCTCAAAGTGAGGTGGGCATTGCAGCGGGCGGCACTGCTTGAAAGTTTGAAAGTGGAGAGGGAGGCAGGAGGGGAAGAGAGACTAGTGTGGCGACGAGAATGGGACATGGGGGCAGAGAAAGCCCGTCCTTGCGCTTTTATGTGGCCAGCACAATACCACAAGTGCCCTTGTCTTAGGTGAACATATTTTTGACGTAGACGGGCAAAACAGACACATCAACGTGTTGGCGGGCGCAGAGCGAAAATTTTGCACAAAGTCAAACCTTCGGGCAGGGAGACCGCCCTGTATGCTCTCAAGCAGAGATCGCTACATATTTTGGGTTTTTTAATATGAAAATGTTTATGATCAGAGAAAGTCCCCATTTCCTTGAATTTAACGCGCCGGACAGCACATTGGTGGCCGGCGACGTTGTGGACTCTCTCGCTACTAGAGCAGGAAACGTGTCAACCCTCGACTACTTATTTTTGCGAAACAACATATGTTCACAAAAAATAAAAACAACATGTATTTCAACTACCAGTTACATACGCTTTCACCCCGATCGGAACCATTTTCATATCTCCACCACTATTTGGCTTATCAGATAAGCCATGCTTGTGTACCAACCTCTTATGTAATATTTTCTTCTCATGGTCATCTCTGTCAGAAGAAGCTTTAGCCAAAGCATGACTTTATGCATCATTCCACTTCCAGTTCCTCAACCCTGCACCGCGGATGCAAAGCGATGACTTTTGCGAACACAACAAAAAATTAATGTGAAAAACCAATGGCATACATAACTATACTAAATTATTGAAATGCTTCCCATAGTTCTAGATCGTCTCATGAGTACCTTGGCAAATTGGGCATCTAGAAATCCTCTTGGTTTGCTGGTCCTCCATAAAAAGAAATTGTACCTATTGACCTTCCTCGTCTTCCTGGCTATCCATTGAGTTGGCACAAAGAAGAGATCGTGTGACATGCAGATTACAGCCATACTGATCATGCAGCATGACCCCAATCATGTACAGCACGACAGCGTTAGTGCATGCATACCTGATCTGGTCGCAGCTTAGGAACTTGTCATCCTAGTCTTCAAAACGTATGTTGGTCTTTTTATTCACCATGACAACGCCCAGCAACATATCCATGAGCTCTACGAGGCTTGGCACTTTGTACCACTCCTTGTCATGGATCATGAACGGCACCATGGCCTGAAATTCCACTGTATTGGAAAGCTCGATTTGGTGGCCATCCTGTAGTCGATTGAAGTCATTGGTGAGATCGATGCCAATAAAAATGTGGCCTTCCTCCGCAAGGAACTTCTTGACATCGTCGAGAATGCTACCGGCGATGCCTATCTGGAAGAGAAGGCACCTATCACCGATGCACATCTGGATGAGTGTCAATGAAATATACTCGGCAGTCTACCACGGGATACCCTGAGGTAGTAGATTGCGATGAGGGTGCGCTAAGGGCAATGATCTAGATGCGAGATGCAAGACAAACAACCAGGACAACTAGGGTTTATCCAGGTTTAGGCAGCTCCAAAGCATAATACCCTACATCCTGCATCTCTGCTGCTATATTGATGAGTACCAGAGTACAAAGGAATGAGATCTGATCTATTCTAAGGGGTCCTTGTCCGCCTTATATAGCCGGGGGACAAGGTTACATATCTAGGGTTTTCCTATGGTCGGTTACATTGTGTCGCATCCTTGGAGGACATGAAGATCTAACCAACTAAGACTCCTTGCATGCCAAGCAGCCTTCAGCACCCGTGTGCCCCACTGACCTGGGTGGTAGCAGACCACAGGCTCTGTCTTGTCATCTAGCCCATCGATCAGGATGATGATGGACTAGCCTTCGTCATCTAGTCTGGGCCGTCTTTCCCTAGCAACCCAAAGTCTAGCCATGAGGGTATACGGTGTCTATACCCCACAACTAGTCCCCAAGCATCATGTATCTTGAGGGAGTCTCCATCTTGACCTGTACCGAATAGTGATGATGCAGACCATGTGATGCCGAGCAGTGAAGGTGCAGATCACGTGACGCCGAGCAGTGAAGATGTAGACCATGTAATGCTGAGTAGTGAAGATGCAGACCACGTGGTCTTGACCAACACTAATACTGACCATCGGCATTGTCAGGCTTCTCCCGAGCAGTTCGTATGTCTGCTCCTGACCATGGCTCCCATAAAGGAAGGTAATCTGTCAAAAGATGCATGGTGTTCTAAGAAAAAGAAAAATTCTTTTTGCGTCGTAAGACGTGGGCCCATGTTAACACGTGACACGAAGTATCACTAGAATGATAACATGGACCATCCGTAGAGGTAGGGGTATCAAACCAAGAATAGAAGATTAGCCCAAGTCACCGCAAGGTGACATGGGCCCACATAGTCCCCAAGCTCGATAGAAGATAGTATATGTTGTATTGAGCTTTTAAGAAAAAAACTCAAAAATAGCACCAATTGATCAAGGCCATGTATCGAAGGACTAAGCATGTGCCAACAGAATAGCAATCCCCAGGTGTGCTCGGAATAGCATATAGGCTCGACCAAGTCAGGGACATTGGGAACCTATGGTTCACAAGCACTACTGAGGTGGAAACTGCCCTGTAGTCCCCAGGTGTGCTTGGAACACTCTATGGGCTCGACCGGGTCAAGGACGCTAGGAACCCATGGTTCGCAAGTAACAATGGGGTGGAAACTGCCATGCAGTCCCCATGTGTACTCCAAAAAACCTATGGGCTCGATCGGGTCAACGACACCGGGACCCCATGGTTTGCATGTACCACTAGGGTGGAAAACAGCCAGGTAGTCCCCAGGAATGGGAAACAAAATATTTGACCCATAAAATCAGTCCCCAGATTTAAGGAGAAATGTGGAACAAATTTGGAAAGAAGTATATAATTAAAAGCGGATCTGCGATTAAATCCTGAAACTGTCGGACATGTGGGCAACAACCAGGGTTAGATACACAGTCAAGCACATGAGGGGGAATAAAGTATCTCAGGCCATGCTGCACTCGGGACCAGGACGGCCCACAAACCATGTCCACACGAGTCAAGCGGGTCCAACCCTAGAAGTCAAAGGGGCATCATCCGAATGGTATAAATAGTAGGCGCTGTCGGACGGGAGACGGTTCCCGCACTAGCAATCATTTCTACCAACCCACTCGCGCAGTCCTCAAGTGCTCCGTGCCTACATTCCTCCTCAACCGTCCCCGCCGACCAATCCACCGCCGCTGGTCCGCTGCACCAAATATACCCACCTCCACTAAGCAATTGAGTAGATCTAGTGCATCCGTGCCTTCTGTACACGCCGCTCTGCTCACCCCGCAATCCGCCGTCGTTGGAGGAGATGGCAAAGAAGGGAGCCAAGAAGGCAGGGAAGGCATCCGGATCTGGTGTGTCGGGGCTACACTGGCAGCAGTCGACCTCAACACGGGAGTCTCTACAAGCGCTCATCAACGAAGGACTGCTTTTACCATTTGAGATGGAGGCATGGTGTGAACTGCGAGGTGAGGACGCTCCTCTTCCTCGGGAGGGGAAATCATCATTTTTGAGGATATGTTGACTCGGGGTTTGGGGGCTCCAGTGAATGGGTTCCTCTAGGACCTCTACATCTATTGGATGGTGTCCATTTGCAATCTATACCCCAACTCCATCCTCTCTATCACCATTTTCATTAGATTCTGTGAGATGTTCCTAGGGATCGACCCCCATTTCAATCTGTTTCACCACTTCTATCTGCTGAGGAAGAAGGGGGTCGAGACCGGGGGATCCTAGGTTGTAGGATGGTGCTATGTGCGCCTCTGGGATGGCATGATGTCACACTGGCTGGGGAGCAAGCACTAGTCAGCCCTGAAGAGTTGGAACACTCACTGGTTCTACATGAGCCAGGATGTAGAAGGGCAGAGGGTGTCGTGCGATGTGATGCAGGTGCTGGAGTTTAACCACCGGTGGTTGGACCCTCCGTCCCCAGATGAAATGCACCTGGTGAATGAGCTACTGACACAGATTGACAACAAGGTTGTCAATGGAGCGCTGGTGGCAGGGACTTGGTTGACTCGTCGGATCCAGCCGTGCAAGGAACGAGTGAACCAGCTGTACAACTTCACCGGCCGTGACAACCCTTCGCGGGAGACCCTAGAGAGTTTAGATCTAGATGAAGTGAGCCAGTAGATGTCTTCGTGGTTTGAGAAGTTTGATCCGACCACCAGCATCTAGAAACACATGCACAACCTTACAACATTACTCGACCACCACCAGAGGTAAATTGAATAGTTTCTTGATTTAATTTGAACTACTATGCGATGATATGTGATGATGACGATCTTGATGGTCTGACTGTCAGACATTGCTTGGACAGGATCAAAAGACATTTTTTCTGCTATACCTGTAGAGCCGTGGCCTCAGGATGAGGGGCTGGCCAGCCAGCAAAGAACAACGGAGGCCCACTACCAGAGCCAAACTAGAGCAGGGCAGGGGACACTGGTCATCTCTGACTCCGACAACGGAGAAGTCCCTACTGCCTAGGAAAGACGTCGAGCTGCAAGCAAACGGCCCATGTCAGCTACTGCAAAGAAGAGGAAGCCCTCCTCTCTGCTGTCCGGGGGTAAGCTGAACCTAAACGGCAGAGCAGGAGGGAGCAAGAAGAGGGGTGCCCCCTGTTCCCCAGAGTCGTCAGATTCTTATGATACTGTGATGCTGAAGGAGCATGCACAAACGCGTCAGGCTCCGACGTCTCAGATGGGAGGGACACTGAGGCCCTCACCCACTACAACACCCAGAAGATCTGCGTGGCACGCGCCACCATCACCTCCTCCCCCACCTTAGGGGGACACTGCATCAACCACTCGGCCGAAGCAGGCCGGGGCAGCGACACCACCACCGCCATCACCACCACCAGTGCCGCGTCGTCGGCGCATCGGGAGGCGGCCAAGGGGCCAACCTCTCCAATGCACCCGATCGGGACAAGTAGGATAGGTGAGACATCAGACCGAGTCCCCAGGCATGGCAGCGGGGCTACAGGCGAGGCCCCAGGCGCTCCAAGTGGAGGAGCAGGCCGATTGTTCAAGGGAGGTTTCCGCTAACCAGCCAAGTAAGTGTTGTTGCATTGGGGTATCTTGCATCTTCTTGATTATTGAATGGGTCATATACAAGTTGCTCTTGTTGAATGATTTGCAGTCGAGCTCCTCCTCAACCAACATCGACCACGCCGCCTAGCCAGACCACCCGTAGCCGACCACCAAGCAGGCAGCAACCAGCCATGCGGCACAGTCTGTCGGGTAAGGGGAGGCAACTAGCAACACCGTGACACCCAGCAGGCCAACCCCAACACCAACCCATCAGCCAGAGAGGCCGGTGGTTCCATTCTAGGCCATCAAGGCTACGGTAAGCCGGGTGCCATGACGCGCGTCGAACCAGGCAGGCCCGAGTAGGCTGGTATCGCTGGAGGAGGTGGAGGAGGTGTCGAGGGTGCCAAAGATGCCACGCACAGACATCCCTATGCAGTGAGTGCATACCATGCACAAGAGTGGGAATGATGACTTTGTGACGTACGAGGAGATTCCTGACGATGACATTAACGCGGGCATCGCGGATGTGGTGGAGGTGCTGCTGGACAGGATTAAGGTAACCCTGATCACCATTGCTTTTGTGCTATGAGTATCATGTGTTTAGAGCAAACATGTTTAGGAACATGTGTTGTGCATAGTCGCTGTAGGAGACCAACGCTCAGCCGGGCAAGACCATCAACCGCTTTGCCACTACCTGGGAGGAGTGCAAGACTCTCAGGACGGCCAAGGTTGAATTAGAGGCACAGGCCAAGATCTACTAGGAGCGGGAGCTGGAGCGGGAGGAAGAGGTTGCTACCCTGCACCGAGAAAGTGGACTCCTTGAAGGAGGAGAGCGAGAGTAAGTGCTAACTCCCACTCGGTGCATGTTGTATTTCGCTGCACACTCTTATGCACACTTTTTGTAGAGCCGAGTGACCAGAATAAAGCCATGGTTGGAGAGCTTGCCAACCTGCAGGGCTAGAAAGAGGTTGCTGAGGAACAAGCAGTGGAGCATCAGAAGTAGATTGCCGAGCTCACTGGTACAAAGAACAACATAGAGTGGTTTCATGTAGTCTGCTGCATACTGGGCGGACCAGGGTATGCTAACCACCATGTATTGTTTTTGTAGATGTGAGGGATTGCCACATGGCCCAGTTCTAGGTGCTGGAGAACACCATCTCCGTCCTCTAAGAGAAGATACGAGCTATGCGTGAGCATATCAAGCCAGCCTTGAGGGCTATCTTCCAAGGAGAGGAGCATCCTGCCGACCCTGTGGGTAAGGCAGTGGTCATCGCAGACCAGTGCTGAAGGCTGTGGCCAGCACTTCCAGGGTTCATCGTAGAGGCTGGATGCTATGCGGTTGCCATCGTGCTTGCTGTGGTCTACTCCAGGTACCCAGATATGGAGCCTAAAGAAGTTGCGTAGGGGATCACGCCAGAGCTTGATGAGCGCAAAGCCGAGGACCTCCTGTTGGGAATATGCCCTAGAGCTAATCATATAGATGATGATATTCCGATTGTATCCATGATTAATAAAGTGTTCATTGAATATCCATTATAGACAACTTGTATTGATTGGCGATTATGTGAATGTTTGTGGAACTCAATTACTTGGATGGTTATTCTAAAGTTATCCTTGGTCGGCATTCTTGTGAGAACACACTTGAATATTAGACCAGCTCATGTATTAGTTGATGGCTATGTTTCATAAGTCATGGACATGGAGATGTCAAACTAATAATGTGGGCACATGTGAGACATGTAGGCTGGACTGACCCGACATGAGAAAGTCTCTATTCATGTCATGTACATTATATCCATAGAAGTAAGATTGTGGTATGTACTCAAGATGTGAAACAACCTACTTAGGGACTATCAAACGCTGCTCCGTAACTAGGTAGTTATAAAGGCGGTCTTCGGTTGGTCGGGAAGCATGCTATGAGACATAGACAATCAAGATGGAATTTGCCCCTCTCTATGCAAAAGAGATATCATTGGATCACTCAAGTGATTGGATCAACAAATGCATGGCCATGCTTGGGCTAAATGTTAACCCACGAGTTGAACCATATATCGAGTGGCAAAGGGAATAACTTGTATGTGGTCATAGTGGTTCGTCTGATATGATCTTTGCGTGCACATAGGAGTTGTCACGCTTTGCTCGAGGCCGCTATCAACTATTGGGCGAGTAGGAGTACTCGGCCCATGTCAATGTGTGCGTGAACCCATAGGGTCGCACGCTTAAGGGGCTAGAAGCCTAATTCAGGTTGGACCTGAATTAGACAAGGTTTAGGGTTACTAATGGGCCTCCAACTCGTGAGCTCATTGGGGATGCCTATATAAGCAAGGGGTAGGGGCACGGCCAGGAATATACACACCTTCGGCAGCTGTCATCGCCCTCCCCGCGCTCACGCCTTCTGCTCCTCGCGGACCTAGCAGTCTGGAGGCGCATCGCTTCTTCCCTACACATGTGGGACTCCTCGGAGGTGCTGCATCTGGAGCACTAGGATGAACCACGTGAGGGGATTGATGTGACGGATGACCACGCAACTGCACTGCCTACTGCGACATGTATGACTACATCGAGTCATCTTATGCTGCACCTGCATGTCTAGTGGTAATCTCGTAACCTGTAACTAGCAGTAGATCCTGGTTTACGAGGTCAAAAAGTTTTGTTTTCTGGCTAGCGTAGCTCCCTCATAACCCTTCAGTGGTATTAGAGCCATTACTGCCTCGTTATAGGTTCAGTTTTGTGCATATGGTGACATGCGTGGTTGTAGATGAGTCTCTAACCTTGGTTCGTCATCTTGTCATGTTGGTCTTGAAACGATCTACTTGTACCGGTCAGAATTCTGCCATCCATGTTAAGTGATTCATGTAAATCCAGTCATGGCAAGTTAGAGATCAGTCAAATTGATCGAATTGAACCCTAGGTCAAGTGCCAACCGCATATGATGCGCGGCGATGGTAGATGGAATTTACTGCCGGGCGCTGGTTTGCCGAGAAAAGTGTTGTTCGGTAAAACAGCCATAACTTTTGAACCGTAACTCGGATTGAGACTAACTCTAAACAAAAATCATAGAGAACAAAATTTTACATTTGATTCTCCATGAAAAAGCTGTGGTTTGGTGAAATTAGAATTGTGAAATAAGGCTTGGAAAATAGAGTTTTCTGTGTTGCAAGATTAGACGTCGGATTCGGATAACTCTGTTTTGCAGGTATTGATGACTGGTATAGCCCTTATGTGTATGAGATGCATGTATGCATTTAATTCATGGCTTGCATGTCATGAGGACAATATGGACAGGAGCCACATACATATTGTCAAAATTAATGTAATGGCCTGCATGCCAATCTATGATGATCTATCTGCAACTATGTAATTTCATTTTACTTGCGCTAGTAGTAGCTAGTCTTGGTGGAATCCTCACTGAAGGATGGCATGCTCGAATCATGGAGATGGAGATCACCATGATGCACAGATTGAAGGAGATGGAGATCCTAAAAGGAATAATGGGCTATACCAAGTCATGTCTGTGTTGTGTCGTTCTTACTATGTTCTACTTTCACATGCTATTATGTTTTTGTCTACATGCGTGCGGTAGTGAAGTAGAACGATCCCTCAGTAATGTTTAAGTTAAATGCTTCCCCGAACCTTGCACTATCATAAGTCTTGTACAATCGATGGTGGGTCTATGAAATTAGGATGCCACTGGTTTTCCTCGACTAGGCAGGTTCGTATCGGATACTTACTGCAAGAAGGTTTGGTTACTTAAACAAGGTCATCATAACGGTTAGGAACCTTAGAGCATGGGTAGGTTGAGCGTAGCATAGAGATACTGCCCAACAATGAGAGTCATATGTGATATGATTAGCAGAGTGTTGCTTACCAATCTATCATGTCTTCTAGCGGTGATGCTAAATCTCACTAGTTGACTTGTTAGTTGTGGGTCTTGAATCACTAAGTATCAATTGAGGGATATTGATTTTAGTGGGAGTAGATTTTATTTTGATATAAATTACTCTTTCATGGATACGTTGTCTTAGTATTTTGCATTACTTTTGTTGTAGATGGCCGCTCGCAATCAACCATTTTCTTTGTGTATAATTCTTGAGAAATATAAGTTGAATGGAACAAATTACACAGATTGGATCCACAACCTGAGAATTGTTCTCAGGACTGAGAAAAAGGAAGATATTCTAGATACCCCATTACGAGATGAGCCTAAGGAGAGTGCTCCTGCTGCTGAAAAAATGCTTACAAGAAAGCATGTGATGTGGATTTTGAAGTGAGTTGCCTCATGCTTGCTTGTATGGAACCTGAACTGCAGATGCAGTTTGACAACAATCATTCAACGAATGATATGATTGTGACGCTTGAAGATATGTTCCAAACTCAAGCATGGACTGAAAGGTTCAATGTCTCTAAGGCACTTGTAGAAACCAAGCTAGTAGAGGGCACAACTATTGGTCCATATGTAATCAAGATGGTTAGTTACACTCAGAGGTTAGAGAAGCTAGGCTTCCCAATTGGCCAAAAGTTGGCAACTAATTTCATTCTTTCGTCTCTTCCACCCAGTTATAGAAACTTCATCTCGAACTACCATACGCATGGGGCGGAGGAGGCATTGAATGAACTATGTGGCATGCTAAAAATAGTAGAGGCTGACATCAAGAAAGCAGGAGGTGGCCAAGTGTTGCCAGTTCAAAACAGGCCTAACTTTAAGAGAAAGAAGGGCAATTGGAAGAAGGGCAAGGCTAAAAATGAGATCTCTAAGCCAAACCAATCATTTTCCAAGGATGAACCACCTGCAAAGAATGATGAATGCTTTCATTATAAGGGAAAAGGTCACTGGAAGAGGAACTGCTAGGTGTACTTAGCATCCTTGAAGAAGGATGGCGGTAGTAAAGGTACTCCCGCTCATACACTTGTTGTTTATGTTACAGACATTTTCCTCGCTAACTCTTATATCAATTCTTGGGTATTTGATACCGGATCGGTTGCTCATATCTGCAATACGATGCATGGAATGATAAGAAGTAGAAGCATGAAGAAAGGAGAAGTTGATTTCCACGTGGGCAATAATGCCAGAGTTGTTGCATTAAATGTCGGGATGATGCAACTTCCCTTGTCGTTAGGATTTATTTTGGAATTGAATAATTGTTATTTTGTTCCTAGTTTAAGTCAAAATATTGTGTGACCTTCATGCTTGATGATGGATGGTTATTCATTTGCGAGTAAAGACAATGGTTGTGTGATCTTAAAGAATGATGTGTTTGTGGCTTTTGCATCCATTGTGAATGGGTTATTTATTTTAAATCTTGATGATACACCTGTCTATAATGTTAGTGCTAAACGTCCTTGGCTTAATGAGTTAAGTGCTACTTATATGTGGCATTTTTCTTTGGGTCATATAAGTGAGAATCGCATGAGGTGGCTCCATGATGATGGTCTTCTAACTTTGTTTGATTTTGAATCATATGAGACATGTGAGGCTTGCCTGCTAGGCATGATGACCAAGGCGCCATTCAAAGGATTTCCTGAGAGGGCGTCTGACTTGTTGGAACTTGTACATACTGATGTATGTGGACCAATGAGCATGACAGCTAGAGGTGGATTTTAATACTTCATAACTTTTACTGATGACTTTAGTAGATATGGATATGTCTATCTAATGAAGCATAAGTCTGAAACATTTGAAAAGTTCAAAGAATTTCAGAATGAAGTAGAGAATCAACGTGGCATGAAGATCAAGGCCTTGCAATCTGATCGTGGAGGCGAATATCTAAGTCATAAGTTTAGCAATCATCTTAAGAGTTGTGGAATTGTTCCACAGCTTACGTCACCCAGAACGCCTCAGAGAAATGACATGTCTGAACGACATAATCGGACCTTGCTGGACATGGTTCAGTCTATGATGAGCCAGTCGGACCTACCTTTATTGTTTTGGGGATACGCTCTAGAAACAACCGCTTTCACATTGAATAGGGTACCATCTAAGTCTGTAGTTAAGACACCATACGAGATGTGGACTGGTAAGAGTCCCAGTTTATCTTTTCTGAAAATTTGGGGTTGTGAAGTTTATGTCAAACGACTTATATCAGATAAACTAACATCCAAATTGGACAAGTGCTTTTTTGTGGGATATCCGAAGGAAACTTTAGGGTATTATGTCTATAACCGATCAGAGGGCAAAGTGTTTGTTACTTGAAACAGTGTTTTCTTAGAGAAAGAATTTCTCAAAAGAGAAAATAATGGACAAAAGGTGTATCTTGAAGAAGTTCAAGATGAGCCAGTAGGGACTGACTCTACGAGTGATGCTAATGTAGCAGAGCAAGTTGAGACACCCATGGTAGTGGAGACACTGCCAGAACCACGAAGATCAGCAAGACTTTGCGCATTGCATGGGGATTTGTTATTATTAGACGATGACGAACCTGCGGATTATGCAGAAGCTATGATGGATCCAGATTCTGAGAAATTGTAAAGTGCCATGAGATCTGAGATAGATTCCATGGGAGACAATCAAGTGCCATTTAAGAAGAAGAAGAAGGATATGGATAGAAATGTTCACATCTATAAAGCTTGACTTGTCATAAAAGGTTTTTGGCAAGTTCAAGGAATTGACTACGATGAGATATACTCGCCGGTAGCGATGCTTAAATTTATTCGGATCATTCTAGCAATTGCTGCATATTTTGATTATGAGATATGGCAGATGGATGTTAAAACAGCCTATCTAAATGGGTATTTAGAAGAGGACACGTATATGATATAGCCCAAAGGTTTTGTTGATCCTAATAATGCTGGAAAGATATGCAAGCTTAAGAAATCTATTTATGGGTTAAAGCAAGCATCTCAGAGTTGGAATATTCATTTTGATGAGGTAGTCAAAGGGTTTGGCTTCCGTCAGAATGAAGAAGAACCTTGTGTTTACCAGAAGGTAAGTGGGAGTGCTGTTGTGTTTCTGATCTTGTATGTGGATGACATACTATTGATTGGTAATGATATTCCTATGTTGCAATCTATAAAGACTTCACTGAATAATACTTTTTCTATAAAGGATTTAGGTGAAGCAGCATACATCTTGGGAATTAAGATCTATAGAGATAGGTCGAGAAGGCTAATAGGATTAAGCCAGGACACATACATTGATAAGGTGTTGAAACGATACAACATGGAACAGTCCAAGAAACAGTTCTTGCCTATGTCACATGGTATGCACTTTAGTGACAAGCAGTGTCCTTCATCAGATGAAGAGTGCAACCGCATGAGTAAGGTTCCATATGCTTCAGCCATTGGTTCCATCATGTATGCCACAATATGTACTCGCCCAGATGTCTCATATGCTCTAAGTGTTGCGAGCAGGTACCAAGCTAATCTAGGTGAACCTCACTGGACGCTTGTTAAGAACATCCTAAAGTACTTACGAAGGACTAAGGATGTGTTCCTAATCTATGGAGGTGAGGAGGAGCTCGTTGTAAATGGTTACACCGATGCTAGCTTCCAAACTGACGGGGATGATCACTATCTCAATCAGGTTTTGTGCTCACAATAAATGGTGGTGCAGTTAGCTGGAAAAGATACAAGCAGGAGACGATGTCCGATTCTTTAGCAGAAGCCGAGTACATTGTAGCTTTTGGCACTGCAAAAGGAAGGTGTTTGGTTGATGAGGTTCCTCATTGAGCTTGGTGTATTTCCGAATGCGTCTGCCCCATTGAATTTACATTGTGATAACAATGGGGCGATTGCATAGGCTAAGCAGCCTAGGGATCACTAGAAGAACAAACATGTACTCCGGAAGTTTCATCTCATTCGAGAGTTTGTGAAACGAGAAGAGATCAAATTATGCAAAATACATACGGATTTAAATGTAGCAGATCCTTTGACAAAGGCTCTTCCATAGCCTAAGCATGAGGCGCACATGAGGTCTATGGGGATTAGACATCTAAGAGATTAACTCTAGTGCATGTGGGAGACTGTTGGGAATATGCCCTAGAGCTAATCATGTAGATGATGATATTCTGATTGTATCCATGATTAATAAAGTGTTCATTGAATATCCATTATAGACAACTTGTATTGATTGGGGATTATGTGAATTGTTTGTGGAACTCAATTACTTGAATGGTTATCCTAAAGTTATCCCTGGTTGGTATTCTTGTGAGAACACACTTGAATATTAGACCAGCACATGTATTAGTTGATGGCTATGTTTCACAAGTCATGGACATGGAGATGTCAAACTAATAATGTGGGCACATGTGAGACATGTAGGCTGGACTGACCCGACATAAGAAAGTCTCTATTCATGTCATGTACGTTATGTCCTTAGACCTAAGATTGTGGTATGTACTCAAGATTTGAAATGGCCGCTGTCAACTATTGGGTGAGTAGGAGTACTCGGCCAATGTCAATGTGTGCATGAACCCATAGGGTCGCACACTTAAGGGGCTAGAAGCCTAATTCGGGTTGGACCCAAATTAGACAAGGCTTAGGGTTACTAATGGGCCTCCAACTGATGAGCTCATTGGCGACGCCTATATAAGCAAGGGGTAGGGGTGCAGTTAGGGTGATATGCCTTAGGCAGCCATCGTTGCCCTTCCCACGCTCACGCCTTCTGCTCCTCGTGGGCCTAGCAATCCGAAGGTGCATCACTTCTTCCCTGCACGTGTGGGATTCCTCAAAGGTGTTGCATCTGGAGCACTGGGATGAACCACATGAGGGGATTGAGGTGACGGCCGACCACACAACTGCACTGCCTGTTGCGACGCGTATGACTACATCAAGTCATCTTCCGCTGCACCTACGCGTCTAGTGGTAATCTCGTAACCTGTAACTAGCAGTAGATCCTGGTTTATGAGGTTGAAAAGTTTTATTTTCTGGCTAGCGTAGGTCCCTCATAACCCTTCACGCATATCACTGATCTTATTGGGCTCCTCCTGTGTCTCAATAAAGGTATGCATGCAATACTCATGGAGCTTAGCTAACTCCTCCTTATGCTTTACGATGAACTCCTCTAATTCCAGTTGAACATGTACCATCTCCCTTAATGTTTCCTTTAGTTGATTAGGGAGCACGGGAGAATATTTCTGTCCAGCTACCAGCTATTCGTGAAGCATTCTCTCCTACAAAATCCAAGCAGTAAACATCAGCTTATAGATAGTGGAAGGGGACTTCAATTAAAAATCCAAGAGATTATAGAGTGGACCTAGAAACAATGAGGCGGATGGCATCGAGATTGAGTTCTTTTAGTTCCAGGGTGCTGGTCATTGCAACCGTCTTATTGGTCAGTTGATTGGTGAGTGTGGAAGGAAATTCCCTTAGAGCTACAAGCGATCCGCAAAGCACTATCAGCTGTGAAATACAAGTAAACACCAGCTTATAGATAATGGACGAGTACTTCAATTGAATATCCAAGATGATGTAGAGGAGCTTAGAATCAGTGCGGCAGAAGCGTTCCAAAACATATCCTTCTACTTGTTGTAGGATGAATGATGCGTCTGCCCAGTTGGTGGGGGCCGCCTCCATTTCATCACTGTGCAATAACCCTGTGCTTATTAAGTAATGAGATCAATCAAAATAGAAAACAATCATTGGCACTGGTTGAGAGAACAGCATATAAGAATTTTCATGTTACAAGCTCATCCAAATTTAGAGTACCAGCACATAGACATAGACAACTCAAACTAGAATAGCAGTTACTGTGGCTGTAACCATTAGTCCAATATAATTTTGGCCAAATCAATTCTAACCATCACACCTACAATACCATTACCAATTCATAGAATCCAGTAGATAGGGAGCTTGTGGTACTGCTAAGCCATTGTTGGCTGCTTGAGAGCTTGGCCTAGCAGGTTTGTACTTTGGTTTCACTTCCTATTAATGAAAAATGGGTGAAGGCCTAACTATGAAAAAAACCATTACAAATTCAGTCCAACAGCCATGCGCTACAGGGACTACCAGAACCATTACTGTCCCGCATGTATCTAAAATTAAGGGATATGGCGGTATGCGTCAAAGGTGCTCATTCTAAGTGATATCCCCAAGTTCTGTACTAGATCCACGATGAGGCAAAACCCAAATGAAGACACAAACAGTAAAAAGGGGAGAAAGGAAACTTGCAGATCGGATCTGATGCCTCTGCCGCTGCCACGACACACAAGCAACGTGGATGCCAATGCCGCCGTGCCGCACCAGGAAAGCCCCGTCGCCTGCCTCCAAAAGGACGTCGGTGCCAGCACATCACACCGAGGATCTTCCACGGCCCCCTCTATAGCTCCGCCGCCCAGCCAGGGCAAGTCCAATGGGTAGATATTTTCCCATTTTCAGGGGATATATATCTCCGAACAGTCTGATATCCCAAGCCTTGGCTCCTGGCAGTTCATGTCTGCGAATGCAAAAAAGTCCAACCGCTACATAATTGAACAAGTCGGACAAAGCATAATAAGTTTATTGATTTTCATTGTCGTAGCAATTAGTATGCACAATACATTGAATCATTCGTCTACCTGCTGGCTCCCACCTTGCAGCGAGGAGCAAATCTTGCCACAAAGTAACGTAGAACTGATAGAGGAGCCATAGTGTTGAATAGCCAGGTAAACTTGATCACGTAGGATGCGGTAAAGACAAATGGCTGCTCAACCAGTCAGTGATGCGCTCATGGTGGAATGCATTACCGCGATAGGGCACGTTCACGCCATGGGCGACCGATATGTTTTTGCAGAGGTAGGTGCTGAGGTAGGAGAATACAACGGGTTGCTTGTGATTAGGGGCCAGTTACATGGTTTGCTGAAGCTAGTTCTCGTGTTGTTGTTTGGCAAGAACGCATTACCAAATTGAACTTGGAATAT
The DNA here is from genome assembly GCA_023333625.1 of Bothriochloa decipiens. Lineage (NCBI taxonomy): Eukaryota > Viridiplantae > Streptophyta > Magnoliopsida > Poales > Poaceae > Bothriochloa > Bothriochloa decipiens. The sequence goes on along the minus strand of CM041639.1, from coordinate 26,196,209 downwards.
CCTTTCAGCAATGAGAAAGATTCGCCTAAGCCATTTGGTGATGAAATGTTACAGCTTTGCAATGTCCCATCCCTAGTATATATGAACGCATCTGACACCGTAGTTTATCCTCGTTTTCCTGTGATGCTGGTTACTTTATATATAGCAAAGTGTAACAACATCTGTGACATAATAACAAAGTAATATACAAAAAGAAGAGTTAAAACATATGCAAGATACATCAAATGCAATGTGACATGCATCAAATGGAATTTTTTTAATCTACTCCTCTGCTAATGACTCCGAGAACAAAGGAACATATGGAAGATACCAAGGTCTGCTGACAAAGGACCAAACGTCTAACATAAGAAAAGTCATGTGCAGGGACGACATGAACTTTTCTGATGTCCATGTCATACGTAATAATTGTTCTTGCCTTCATAGCAAAGAAGTTCAAATTCCATTCTAGGTGAACTGTAATCGGTATGTACTCTTCATCCCATTCCTCATGACCAAATTGAATATTAGTCTTTCCAAATACATTAATAGTACTAACAGTATGCTTTAATATCCATTCAGTAGTATTATAGTCTTCAAGGACCCAGACTAAAAGTTGAGACTTAGTGCACCTATCAATAGTACACACACACAAGTGACCCTGAGCTTGATGTATGGAGGTAGCAATTCCATCAAGCCTAGGAATTTTTCTCCATCTGTTTCCCTTGACATCCATAGCAAGTATGTGACAGTACTCACCCTAATAGCCAACCATGTGCAGACAAATGTTAAGAAACACACTTGTTAATCTTACTAATGTCACATTAGTACCATTGCTCCCCCATCCACATTCCTTAGAGATCCATGTTGTTGTTTCAGATGAGTAGATGTCCACAACCACGCACTCACCCTCCTCTTCTATATATTCAATCACATGGAAGTGCGAGGAGGCTGTTGGATCGAATGCCAATCGAGCCTTACCAATAGAATGGTTACTAGGCGGCAGTTCCATGAACCACTGGGTTGCCGAATTGCAAACCACATAGCGGTATCCATCAGGTACATGGCACCAGCATAAGATGAGGCTGTTGCAGCAATCACTGATAGCTACATTGTCCATGGGCAAGAATTCGAAGGATAACTCTATACCAGTGATGCTGGTGAAGTGTTCTAGATGAAGCCAGCCATAGTTTAGGGTAGCAGCTTAAGGTACTTTGGGTCCGAGATGAGTCTTTTCCAGGATTTATAGACCATTTTGCAGCAGAATAAGGAGCGAGAGGGGAGGCGGCGGAGGATCTCGACAACAACATCGTCCACGAGGCTGGCAAATGAGTTTTTCCTCTTGTCAGGGGGCCTCCAACATTACTAGTTCAACTCAAAAGAAACATATGCACTCCATTCTAACACCCCCAACATCCATGCACCATCAGTTATCAATCCAAATGCAATCCCCTAGTACCATAGGCGATACATGATGAAGCAATCCCCAGATGAAGAAACGAACAGTAAAAGGTGAGAAAGAATACCCATGGATCGGATCTGACGCCTCTGCCGTGGCACACTACTAACGCGGACACCAATGGCACTATTCTCCACTGAGAAAGACCCACAGCCAGCTAAAAAATGGACTCATGAGCCACCACAGCACACGGATCCTGGCATTCAAAGGCTACTCGTATGTTCTGATTCTGAGTGGCTTGGTGTGCTTGTCAGAGTAGCTACAGGTCCCACAGGTAGACGTCGGAGGAGTGCAGATGGCTGCTAAAATTTACTTCGATGGCAATAAAGTCTGACGCCATTAAATTTGACCACGTCTGATAGTGTCTCCATATTTTATCCTCGTTTTCCTGTGATGCTTGTTACTGTGTCGGTAAGTAGTTTATGTGACTAACTGCATAGGAAAGATCAACGACGTCTACGTCATAGAATGCAAGGGAACACACCAAAGCAAGATTTGAAACTGCCAGACCATATTGTGCATCTCGGATGAGAAGTGCTATTGATTTGTACTGCAGATGATAATGTCCGACCACTACATATTTGATTTCGTAGGACGAACTGTGAAGGGTTGTTATGAATGGCGTAGCAATCAGTCTGCTAGGAAACCGGTAGCATTGCATCAACTGAATTCAGGCTTCACTTGCAGCGAGGATCTAGTCTTGATGGATCCTAATGCATCAACTGTGTGGTCCAAGGGCAAATGAGATCAACATGTTCCACACGATGAGTATGTATGACTCCCTTAGGAGCGGGGATGGCCCTGTTATCACACGACCCATGAGGACTGTCCTGTGGTATACAAATGAGATATGGCCGAACATTCCCATTGCTACACGAAAGAGACTAAAAGCTTTTTTTGAACTACCAGCTAAAGGCAACTCATGGGTGTAGGTTGGTGACCGTGTCCGCCTTGAATGTCATCTACCACATCCCCATCTACCATTTCCCTATCTACCATCCTCAGGGCACCTATTTAGGGGAGGATCCCTTAATGAGTGGTTTGAGGAAGAAGAGGAGGAGGCACCCCAGAGGTTGAAGACGAAAGGGAGAGCAACACCCATTGTTTAGGCCACCTAACCAGTGAGTTCTATTCTCTCTTTCCTTATCTTCCTTTGATGACAAGAGATTGGGGAGGAAAGAGGAGGAGGCACCCTAGAGATTGAAGACAAAAAATTAGAGGAGCCTGTTGGTTAGGACACCTCAACAGAAGAGACCCGTTGGTTAGGCCACCTCAACCAGCAGGTTCCTCTGATTTTCCTCTTCTTTATCTGATATTAGGACTATTGATGTTATCCACCGTTTTGCAAAAAAGTTGATGTTATCCATCGTCCCACCCTGTCAGTGCCCGCACTGCTACTATCGATTCCTCATCGCCAGCAGTTAGGCCACCTATTCCTATGGTTAAGGCATTGAGACTTGTTCGAATGATACGAAGGAAGCCGAGGCGAACAAGCCTCAACACGTTAACCCTCAGAATGGTGGCCTATTCTTCGCCCCTTTGACGTATTCCTCTGGTGTCTTCGAGAAGGCTGGGGAGGAGGGGATCTGGTGTATCCCCTTGTCTATAGTCCGAGGCTGATGAGTTTATTCCCTTGTCTGATGTCGACCTTGCTGACCTCCTTTTGTTTGAAGGACGCAACACTTACTGTGGGTTTTGTGGTTGATGGCCGGCTGGATCTGGTTCTTCTTCCCCTCATCGGCGAACTCAGATCCAGGGGCTGGTGAGGTTGGGGCACGGCCCTGGTCGATGGAGTTTCACTGTTGGCTTCTTCTACTATGACTACAACCAAAGCTTGTAAGCGATGTGGCTTCTCCAGCTCGTGGTTGGCGATGGAGTCTTCTTCGATGGCGGTGGTCAGCAAAGTCTACTGGAGTGTTTAGGAAACACAGGCTCTAATGGACCTTGTTATTTTCTTTTATGTTAGGGGCCTTTGTTATTTTTTTCATGTTAGGCTCTATGTTCATATGTGTATTTGTATGTTTTCCTTATCCAGTAATGCAGATACCACTTATCATATAAGTACATATATATATAAATATGTTGTGGTTAATGGTTCCTTCCTCATCTTCTTCTGATGTTAGGACTGTTGATGTCATCCACCATCCCACCTCATCAGTCTCCTCATCTCCGCTCCTCTCCGTCGCACCTACTCGCTACCCATCGGCGTGCAAGTCACCTCTCATCGCCGACAAGCAATGCCTCGGTATGCCCCACCGGCATGCCCCGCATGGATCCACCACCTGCCTCCAAATGGACGCCCTCACTCCCCTTAGTGCACCAGGGATCCTCTGCTGCCGCCTCTAGCTGTGCCACCCTGCCACCGCAAGAACAATGGGCATATATTCTTCCATTTTCATCAGGGGATATATATCCAATAATGTACTCCGGGCAACATGTTCCACACGAGGCGGATGACTGTCTGTTACAGGTGGGGAGTGCCCAACTAAGGACTGTCCCATGGTACACAAAAGAGATATGGCCGAACTTTCCCATGGTACACGAAATAGAAATGGCCAGACTATCCCAAGTCCCAAGTCTTGGCTAGTGGTAGTTCATATCTGTTAACGCAGAATGTCCGACCGCTATATATTTGACCTCGTAGGAAAAATAAATAATGAGTTTGTCAGTTTTGATTGTCGTGTCAATCAGTATGCACCGATACAAAACATGAATCGCCTACCTACTGGCTCCCACATTGCAGCGAGGAGGAAATCTCGCCGCATCGCAATGCAGAATGGATCGAGGAGCCATGGTGTTGGAATGCTGCTGCACACGTATATCTGATCTCGTAGGATGTGGTATTGCTGATGCACTCAAGGTGGAATGGATTGCCGCGATACGGCACATTCACACCATGGGCGGCCGATGTGTTTTGGCAGAGGTAGGTGTCATGGAAGGAGAATAGAACCGGTTGCTTGTGACTTGGCAGCCTAGTTACATGGTTTGAGCCATGCAATGCCACATCGCTGAAGCTAGTGTTCAGGCTGTTGTTGGGTAATAACACATTTCCAAAGTTTTTGAACTTGGACCAAACTGGTACTCATCTTCACTGTGACCACTCAAGGTCACCGCCGCAAGATCCACTGTATTTTGTTGTCTGGACATGCTCAATGAAGACAATTGTGAGCGATGGCTGTTGTAGAGCGGTGTGTGCGGGTGTACGACCCATTTATGAGTTGGCCCATTTCTGATTGACTGTTCACCACTGTAGAAACATGATACCGAAGGACTTTTCGGTGCTACACAAGTGAGGAACAGCTAGACAGTAAAGCAACAACAACAGTCTAGGGACAGACTTTCTGTGGTACACAAAAGAGATACGGCTGAACATTCCCATGGTACACAAAAGAGATACGTCCAGACTATACGTGTTCCACACGAGGTGGATGACTGTCCCTTACCAGCGGGGACAGCCCACTTATCACTCGGCCCATTTAAGGACTGTCTGATGGTACACAAAAGAGATAGCGCCAGACTTTCCAATTGTACACGAAAGAGAAATGGCCGAACTATCCCAAGTCCCAAGTGTTGTCTCCTAGCAGTTGATATCTGCTAACGTAGAAAGTCTGACCAGTACATAATTGACCTCGTAGGATAAATAATAATGGGTTTGTTAGTTTTGATTGTTGTATCAATCAGTATGCACCGTTACAAATTACAAACACCAAAAAATGCAACCAACAAAATTTTTCAAAACATGCCCATGTATGTTGTGTGTGTCATGTAGGAACCCTACCTGTGTGCACTTGACACATGAGTTTAGTGCTACGCAAGTAACATTGTCATCACATGTGACTCAATATAGACTTAAGCCACATGTGAAAAGCACCTCTTGACCTAGCACCTTATGTTTCAGGAGTGAAGTATTCATGTTGCATCCTTGAACTGGGGCCACCTAAAGCTAGACTCATGAGCTTCTCTCTTATCTAAATCACCTATCTTGCTCCACTAACTCTTCTCATTTTGCTCATGCCTTTAACATTAGAATCATGCACCCATTGTACCTCTGGTTTACTTCCTTGAATCATAGCTTTGTACCAATGGTGCACATGGGAATCACCCATGTGTTCTCCTATACTTTTGAATCATGAAACTAGCCCTAGAGCTTCTCTCTCATCTAGATTACCCAATATGTTCCTCTAACCCCCTCATCTTGCTCTAGATCTTTCATTGGAATTTTGTGACCAATGCATTCCTATGCTATCTGCTATAATTCACATGTTCTATCTCAATGTGTCACAAGATGTTGCTATATGTTGCACTAGTGGTAACTTCATTGTTGCATCTTAATTACAACTTGTGAGTTGGTTTTTATATGGATTTATGTGTGCTAAATAAATTAACCACTATTTATTTTTTGATAAATAAATATTGGGGGAATATTACCCCAACAAATACAAGGGACTTGTATGTCCACTATTTGTCCAATTATACAAATTATCGCACTATATATAAACATACATATATATACAAAGTCTTATTTGAAAAATAGAAATAAAAGGAAAAGAGGCTTCCTGGCCCAGCCTTACCGCACGGCCCGGCCCGGTCTCTCTCTCCCTTTCTCTTCTTTCCCTTCCCGCACCGGCCAACCCACGAAGCCAGGCCCAGCAAGTAGGCCCAGAAAGGGAGCCCACGTCCCACGTCCTGCGTCACGCCAAGGAGGCAGCTGCTGCCGCTGACTTGTGGGCCCATCCGAGCGACTCACTGAAGGGTTATGTGGGACCTACACTAGCAAGAAAACAAAATTTTTTGACCTCATAAACCAGGATCTACTGCTAGTTACAGGTTACGGGATTACCATTAGACGCACAGGTGCAGCAGAAGATGACTCGAGTCATACGTGTCACAGTAGGTAGTGCAGTTGCATGGTCATTCGTCACCTCAATCCCCTCGTGCGGTTCGTCCCAGTGCTCCAGATGCAGCACCTCCGAGGAATCCCACATGTGCAGGGAAGAAGCGATGCGCCTCCAGACTGCTAGGTCCTCGAGGAGCAGAAGGCGTGAGCATGAGGAGGGCAACGGTGGCTGCCTAAGGCATATCCCCTTGACCATGCCCCTACTCCTTGCTTATATAGGCATCCCCAATGAGCTCACGAGTTGGAGGCCCATTAGTAACCCTGAGCCTTGTCTAATTCGGGTCCAACACGAATTAGGCTTCCAGCCCTTTATGCGTGCGACCCTGTGGGTTCACACACACATTGACATGGGCCGAGTACTCCTACTCGCCCAATAGTTGACAGTGGCCTTTAGCAAAGCATGACATCTCCTATGTACATGCAAAGATCATATCAGACGAACCATTACGACCATATACAAGTTATTCCCTTTGCCACTCGATATATTGTTCAACTCGTGGGTTAACATGTAACCCAAGCACGGCCATGCATTTGTTGATCCAATCACTTGAGTGATCCAGTGATATCTCTCTCGCATAGAGAGGGGCAAATTCCATCTTGATTGTCTATGTCTCATAGCATGCTTCCCGACCACCCAAGACCACCTTTATAACTACCCAGTTACGGAGCAGCGTTTGATAGTCCCAAAGTAGGCCGTTTCACATCTTGAGTACATACCACAATCTTAGGTCTAAGGACATAACATACATGACATGAATAGAGACTTTCTCATATCGGGTCAGTCCAGCCTACATGTTAGACATGTGCCCACATTATTAGTTTGATATCTCCATGTCCATGACTTGTGAAACATAGCCATCAACTAATACATATGCTGGTCTAATATTCAAGTGTGTTCTCACAAGAATGCCGACCAGGGACAACTTTAGAATAATCATTCAAGTAATTGAGTTCCACAAACAATTCACATAATCGCCAATCAATACAAGTTGTCTATAATGGATATTCAATGAACACTTTATTAATCATGGATACAATCAGAATATCATCATCTACATGATTAGCTCTAGGGCATATTCCCAATAGTCTCCCACTTGCACTAGAGTTAATCTCTTAGATGTCTAATCCCCATAGACCTCATGTGCGCCTCATGCTTAGGCTGTGGAAGAGCCTTTGTCAAAGGATCTGCTACATTTAAATCGTATGTATTTTGCACAATTTGATCTCTTCTCATTTCATAAACTCTCGAATGAGATGAAACTTCCAGATTACATTTTTGCTCTTTTGGTGATCCCTAGTGAAACGACCTTGATTTCCACGAAGGGAAATCCACAGTGTC
>CM041639.1:26011661-26157605 GCA_023333625.1 Bothriochloa decipiens | reverse complement strand
CTTCGCTCCCTCGAGACTTCGAGGTGGGGTCGGGGCCTGCTCTTTTGGGGTGCTCAAGGGCGGTCGTTAAGCCCTCACACGAGGACCGGCCATCGCTCCCTCGAGACTTCGAGGTGGGGTCGGGGCCCGCTCTTTTGCGGTGCTCAAGGGCGGTCGTTAAGCCCTCACATGAGGGTCGGCCTTCGCTCCCTCGAGACTTCGAGGCGGGGTCGGAGCCCGCTCTTTTGCGGTGCTCAAGGGCGGTCGTTAAGCCCTCACACGAGGACCGGCCTTTGCTCCCTCGAGACTTCGAGGCGGGGTCGGAGCCCGCTCTTTTGCGGTGCTCAAGGGCGGTCGTTAAGCCCTCACACGAGGACCGGCCTTCGCTCCCTCGAGACTTCGAGGTGCGTTTTACCTTATGTAGAAAACTCTGTTAGCGAGTAACGGTCCTTTTTTGTTACCGTTGGGCACGCCTTTTGAGGAGAAGGGCTTACCAGAGCGATCGTGGTGGGCCCGAGCAACAGCTCTCTGCCAGAGATGTGACGCGTGCGTCCGGTCGAGGGTCGAGGGGGGAACGGTCGGGTAAACGCATTAATTGCGGGAAGTTACCTTTTCCCTGCCGCCGGGCTCCGCCCGTTGCTCTTCCCGAGTATAAAAACGGAGGGGACAGGCGTTCGCTCCCACCTTTGCCATTCTGCCGAGCTCCCGCTTTCCTGCGCGCATGAGGATAAAAACTTAGAGCGAGAAGTCGCGATTGGGAACCTTCCTGGTCGTCCGTCTGCCGAAGAGATTCGTGCTGCTGTTGCCGCCGCCGCGCCCACCGAGCAGATCTGCGCCGCCGCCGCCGCCATGGCCCCAGTTCTCCAGCCCGTCGAGCCCTGGCGCCCGTCGACCGTGACGCGGTAGAGGCTGACCGAGCTAGTGAGGGAAGGGCTTCTCCGCCCCATCATGGATTCGAATCAGCCGGAGTGGATCGCGCCGCCCAGGGACCACGAAGAGCCAAACCCGCCGGAGGGGTACGTGGTGAGCTTCCTGAAGTTCCATTGGCACGGGTTCGGCGTTCCCCCAAGCGAGTTCATGCGGGGGCTGACGAACTACTACGGCGTCGAGCTCCACCATTTCTCCCCCAACGCCATCTCCAACGCCGCCATCTTCGCAGCCGTCTGCGAGGGCTATCTCGGAATGGAGCCACATTGGGAGCTATGGCTCCACCTCTACAAGGGGGAGTGGTTCGCCTCCCCGGTGTCGGTCGGAGTAAGGCGAATCGTCAGAGCGGGATGCCTCAACTTCGCGTTGAAGACCAGGAGGTCGGAGGAGCCACGCGAGTACATCCCCACCGGGTTGGCGACTAACCACTCCCGGTGGGACGAGCAGTGGTTCTATCTGTGAAATGACGGCGGCTATCTTCTGCCGTACACCGGGCGGCTCATCGCCGAGCGTCCATACAATTGGCCGTTCGGTGTCGCGGGAGACCTTCAGCGTCGACTTCACCCCCTCGTCGTCGCGATGAGGACCCTTCGAGAAGCGGGCCTGACAGCGGGGATGGTCACCTCGGCCTTTCACAGTCGACGGGTGCTCCCTCTGATGGAGCGCCCGCTGCGGTTGGACGAGATGCTCCCCTCGGCGGCACCCGATCTTCTCAGGAGGCGCTGGATGTCCGGCGAGAGGCCGTCCGCCTCGGAAGTCGTTGCGCGGGTGAAGGGGATGGTATCTGGCTCGTTCAAGGTGGAAGACGTCAACCGTCTCCCCATGCGGCCGGAGGAGGGTTGCCTCGACTTGGTGAGTGCCCCGGCTCGTGCCCTTCGAGTTCTTCCCCCCCTCCTCCTCCCCTTTCTTATGTCCCTATGACTGAATGTCTTTGCGCAGGGGAGAATCGACTACCGGAGATCGCGGCCTCCACTGAGGGAGGACGCTACTGATCGTCAGGTAAGATGCTTCACCGCCCAGCAAGAGAAGCGGAGTAAGGACGAGGAGGACAAAAAGAAAGCCAAGAAGCTCCGGGAGCGCGAAAGGCTCACGAAGCGCCGCGCTGAGCAGAGGCGCGACGGGCTCCCGGAGGAGGAGTCTCCCTCGTCCGAGGGACATGAAGATGATGATGACAGTGATGATGTCGAGGGGGTGGAGGGGCACCTCGACCGCATCCTGCCGGAATCCACCCATGCTGACCGCCCCTTCGTGCAGGAGGAGGTGGCGGAGCAGCGTGCCCCTCAGCCGACGGCGTCGGCCTCGGAGCGCCGATGTGGAAAAAGGGGGGCCGAGGCCTCACCTCGAGGGGGATCACCCACCTCGCGTCGTACTCGAGGCGGGAGCCCACCCACTTCGATCCGGGAGACCCGATCCCGGTCGTCGACGCGCGTGGAGCAGAGGTGTGCCCAGGAGGCCTCGTCGAAGCAGGGAAGCGCGGCGACCCTATCGACAGCCCCGAGCAGCCCCAGCCCTGTGAAGAGCTTGGATTCGAGGGGGGTCTCGAAATCTGTGGGCAGTTCGAGGGGTGCCCGAAAGGCCTCTATACCCTTCGGGTAAGTGCCGTTGAATCGTTTTCTTTTTGTTGCGTCGTCTTTGTGCGCTTTAATGAACTTTTTTCTGTTCTGCTTTCCATTCAGGCCCAAGCGCCAGATCAAGGAGGCGTCTCTTGCGCCGGCCAAGCGGCTCAAGATGGATGCAGCCTCAAAGACGGAGGCCCCGGCTACAGGTGCGTCGTCGAGGCCCTTGGCCCCGTGGGAAGCCAAGTGGTTGTCCTCCGCCCTTGGTGCTATGGTACGTGGTAGGCTGACGGGTTCCACTCCTGCTGCAGGGTCGAGCGTCCCGGGGGCCGCGGTGGGTGGCGACTCCATGCCTGGGAGGACACACGAGGGAGGGAGCGCCTCCTTGACATCACCGCCTGCGGCCCTCGAGCTCGACCCGGCACCAGGAGGCGGCGCCCCGACGTCGGGGGCTTCCATTTCTAGTGGTCCGGAGGCTTCGATCCCCGCACCCGAGGCGGGAGCCCCCAAGGGCCATGAGCTGGGAGAGGGGGCCGTCGTCGTGGACCTCGAGGGTGAGGAGGCCTCGACCCTTCCCCCCTCGACGGGAGAGCGGCGGCCCTGGCCGGTGGGGCTACGCGAGCTCGAGGCCCGGAGGGAGCAGGTGCAGGGGGCCCTGCAAGAAGCGGAGCTGCCATGGCCGCAGCAGGAGGAGGAGGAAACTAGGGACCAGCCCCAGCATCAGCAGGCGCACCAGACACCGCCGAGGGATGCGGCGCTCCTGGACCCGTCGGCGCAGCAACCGCCCGAGACGTCTGAGGCGGAAGTGACTTCCGGACTGCCCAAACAATGGGTGTCCGTGATCACTTTGGACGAGATGCTGTCCGAACAAGAAACGGCGTCGAAGGCGTCGACGGTCCCACGGCCGCCGGGGGCGCAACCGGAGGATGCCTTGGTACCGAGCCCGGCAGAAGACGCGCCGGCGGTGGTCCCACCGGTGCCACAAGTCGTGGCGTTGGGTGAAGCTTCAGCCTCCACACCTTCGCTGCCTCCGACGGCGCTGGACGCAGCACCGGATCAGGCGCCGCAACCATCGACCGGATCATCAACTACGCCGAGAGGCCGGGGGGAGAGCTGGCGAAGTTATTCAAGGACGAAGTCCTCCCCCCGGCGGATGGAGGGTACCATGTCGAGGAGGGCGGCGACGGGGCAGGCCTGTAGGGCAAGACTAGGCGAGGGTGCCCATGTAATGAATTAGTTTTTTGTAACTTATATTCAATTGTGGCTTCGAAAGCCCTTTTTTGGACATTAATACATCTATCGTAATGTAACGTGATGCGTCCTTTTACTTTTGAACCTTTTCTGCTTTCTTCTCACCTAGACTTTGCTTTTTTGACTAAGTCTTCGACGTAAGCTCGTATCCCTCGAGGGGGGAGCGAGTGGAGGTACCATAGCCCGGAGGCGTAGGAGAGCTCCGGCTCGACAGCCCTCGACCCCAAGGGAGTTCGAGGCGCTTTCTACTTAGTCGTGAAGCGTATCGAGGTGTGAGAAAGAAGAAGCGCTCGAGTTCTGCTCGCCTCACTTTTGCTTTCCGACTGAGCGCTCGACGTGAACTCGTATCCCTCGAGGGGGAGCGAGTGGAGGTACCATAGCCCGGAGGCGTAGGAGAGCTCCGGCTCGACAGCCCTTGACCCCAAGGGAGTTCGAGGCGTTGTCAACTTAGTTGGGAAGCAAAAAGAGGGGAGCGTGCGAAAGAATCGTTCGTATTTTTAGGAACTTAGGGGTTCCCCCCCGTTAGCCCCCGAGGGAGGCTCGACTCTGGTGAGACAGGGTCGAGGCTACCTCTTGCATGTACAATAACGAGTTTGAACTTATAATCGAAAGTAGTCCTTATATTTGTCATGCAGAAATGTATAAGACATGCGAGAATGTACAAGGGCACTGGTGCCCTAAGGGTAGAAACGATGTAGCTGTTCGATGTTCCACGCGTTGGTAAGGATTTCGCCTTTGTCGTTAGCGAGCTTGTACATCACAGGCTTTAGCACCTCAGCTACGGCGAATGGACCTTCCCATGGCGGCGTCAGCTCGTGACGTCCTTTGTTGCTCTGTCGTCGACGTAGGACGAGGTCTCCAACTTGGAGGTCCCTCGGGCGCACGTGCTTGTCGTGGTAGCTTCGAAGTTTTTGCTGATACCTCACGGAGTGAAGTAGCGCCATGTCTCGAGCCTCCTCGACCTGGTCGATGGCATTTTTTAGGGCTTCTTCATTGGTTTGCTCGTTGTACACCTTTAGTCGAGGGGAACCATACTCAAGGTCAGTGGGGAGGACGGCCTCAGACCCATAGACCAAGAAGAATGGAGTGAACCCGGTGGCTCGACTAGGTGTTGTCCTTAAGCTCCATAGGACCGATGGCAACTCCGCGGCCCATTTTTTTCCGTGCTTGCCGAGGCGTTTGAGGATCCTTGGCTTGAGGCCCTGCAAAATCATGCCATTGGCGCGCTCAACCTGGCCGTTAGTTCGAGGATGTGCAACTGCGGACCAATTCACACGGATGTGATGGCGATCGCAAAAATCCAAGAACTTCTTGCCGGTGAATTGCGTGCCGTGGTCGGTGATGATGACGTACGGGACCCCGAAGCGATGGATGATGTCGGTGAAGAACTCGACCGCCCGTTCAGAGCGGATGTTGCTGATGGGCCAAGCCTCGATCCATTTGGTAAACTTGTCGACGGCAACGAGCAGGTGCATGTACCCTTTGGTTGTCCTTTTGAGAGGCCCCACAAGATCGAGCCCCCAGACCACAAACGGCCAGGTGATGGGGATCATTTGTAGGGCGTGAGCTGGGAGGTGCGTCTGCTTGGCGTAGAATTGACACCCTTTGCACGAGCGGACGATGTTCGTGGCGTCGAAAATGGCGGTCGGCCAGTAGAAACCCTGTCGAAAAGCATTGCCTATGAGGGTCCTTGGTGCTGTGTGGTGGCCACAGGCTCCTGAGTGTATGTCCTCGAGGAGCCTCCTGCCTTCCTCGATGGTAATGCAGCGCTGAAGAACGCCCGAAGGGCTTCGCCTGTAGAGTTCCTTGCCGTCACTGTAGATGACGTAGGATTTGGCCCATCGTGCGATCCGTCAAGCTTCGGTTCGGCCCTTCGGAAGTTCTCCCCGAATGAGGTAGTTGAGTAAAGGGGCTCGCCAATCCGGTGGCGGGTTCGACAGAGGGGATGTCTCCTGGATCTCCATAACCTGGGCCCCGGTCGAGGGGGCCCCGGTCGAGGTCATGGGGTGGGGCTTCGAGGGTGTAGAGCAAGCCCCCGAGCCCAAATCGACGGAGGGCTCGAAGAGGTCCCTCGAGAACACGTCCGGAGGGACTGTACCTCGGGTCGATGCGATTTTCACGAGCTCATCCGCGGCTTCGTTGTATCGTCGAGCGATATGACTAAGCTCGAGGCCGTGGAATTTGTCTTCAAACTTGCGCACTTCGTTGCAGTATGCTTCCATCTTGGCATCGTGGCAGCTCGAGGCCTTCATCACTTGGTCGATGATTAGCTACGAGTCGCCTCGAACGTCAAGGCGTCGGACCCCGAGTTCAAGAGCGATTCGTAATCCGGCGACAAGTGCCTCGTACTCCGCGATGTTGTTAGAAGCGGCAAAGTGGATGCGAATGACGTAGCGCATGTGGACTCCGAGGGGTGAAATGAAGAGCAAGCCCACGCCTGCTCCTGTCTTCATGAGGGACCCATCGAAGTACATCATCCACAGCTCGGCTTGAATTTAGACTGGTGGCAACTGAGTGTCGGTCCACTCGGCGACGAAATCCACCAGCACTTGAGACTTGATGGCCTTCCGTGGTGCGTAGGTGATGGTCTCGCCCATCAGCTCGACCGACCACTTGGCAATCCTTCCCGCGGCCTCCCGGTTATGGATGATCTCCCCCAAGGGGAACGAGGATACCACAGTAACCGGGTGGCCGAGGAAGTAATGTTGGAGCTTGCGACGCGTAAGGACGATGGCATAGAGCAGCTTCTGCATCTGTGGGTAGCGGATTTTCGTTTCCGAAAGCACCTCGCTGACGAAGTAAACCGGCCGCTGGACTGGCAAGGCGCGTCCTTCCTCTTGCCTCTCCACCACTATGGCCGCGCTGACCACCTGGGTGGTTGCGGCGACGTAGAGGAGGAGGGGCTCAGGTGGTTCAGTCGCCGTTGCAGGTCGAGGAGGGACGAGGATCGGAGTGGACATCAGCTTGGCTTTGAGTTCGTCGAGGGCCCCCTCGGCCTCTGCGGTCCACGTAAATCGCTCGGATTTTTTCAAGAGACGGTACAGAGGCATGGCCTTCTCCCCTAAACGTGAGATGAAGCGGCTGAGGGCCGCGAGACAACCCGTGACCCTCTGCACGCCCTTGAGATCCCGAATCGGCCCCATTCGCGTGATGGCCGCCACCTTTTCGGGGTTGGCCTCGATCCCACGTTGGGAGATGATGTATCCGAGGAGCATGCCCCGAGGCACTCCGAAAACACATTTCTCGGGATTGAGCTTTATGTTTTGGCTCGAAGGCACCCGAACGTGATTTCGAGGTCTCGGATGAGGTTGTCCGCTCTTTTGGACTTGACCACGATGTCATCAACGTAGGCTTCGACCGTGTCGCCTATGTGTTCACCGAAGACATGGAGCATACACCGCTGATACGTCGCCCTGGCGTTTCGAAGGCCGAAGGGCATTGTTACGTAGCAGTACATGCCAAAAGGTGTGATGAAGGAAGTTGCGAGCTGGCCGGACTCTTTCATCTTGATTTGGTGGTAGCCGGAGTAAGCATCGAGGAACGAGAGGGTTTGACACCCCGCGGTAGAGTCAACAATTTGATCAATGCGTGGTAAAGGAAACGGAACTTTGGGACATGCTTTGTTTAAACTAGTATAGTCAATACACATCCGCATCTTTCCATTCTTCTTCTTAACTAACACGGGATTAGCTAACCATTCGGGGTGATGAACCTCCTTGATGAATCCAGCCGCCAAAAGCTTGTGCACCTCCTCGCCGATGATCCTGCGCTTCTCCTCGTCGAAGCGGCGCAGGCGTTGCTTCACCGGTCTGGACCCGGCCCGGATTTCCAAGGTGTGCTCGGCAACTTCCCTCGGTATGCCCGGCATATCCGAGGGACTCCACGCAAACATATCGGCGTTTGCACAGAGAAAGTCAACGAGCACGACTTCCTATTTGTCGTCGAGGTCGGCGCTGATCGTTAGCACCTTCTCACATGGGCAGCTCGGGTCGAGGGGGACTTTCTTGGTGTCTTGTGCCGGCTCGAAGCTGCCGGTGTGTCGCTTGGGATCTGGCATCTCGTCGGCGAGGTGCTCGAGGGTCGCGGCTATCATGGCGTTTTGCTCAACGGCCTCCCCATATTCGACGCATTCGACATCGCAGTCGTACGCGTGCTCTAGGAGGAGGCGACAGTGATGACGCCTTTGGGTCCTGGCATCTTGAGCTTGAGGTAGGTGTAGTTTGGGATCGCCATGAACTGCGCGTAGCCCGGTTGGCCGATGATGGCGTGATACGTTTCGTGAAACCCGACCACCTCGAAGGTGAGGGTCTCTTTCCTGAAGTTGGCAGGGGTGCCAAAACAGACAGGGAGTTGGATACGGCCAACGGGGAAAGCCTTCTTCCCTGGCACGACGCCATGGAACCCTCCGGCACTGGGTCAGAGTTGGTGCCTCCTGACCCCCAGGAGGTCGAGGGTCTTGAGGTAGATGACATTTAGGCTGCTGCCGCCGTCCATGAGGACCTTCGAAAGGCGGGTGTTGATGATGATCGGGTCGACGACGAGCGGATAGGCCCCGGGGTTGGGGACTCGATCTGGATGGTCATCACGGTCGAACGTGATGGGCGCATTGGACCAGTCGAGGTAGTGAGGTGTTGCGATACGAGCTGAGAAGACCTCTCGACGCTCCCGCTTACGCTGTCGGGGCGTGAGCTGGGTCGAGGGCCCCCCGTAGATCATGTAGCAGTCATAGACTTCGGGGAATTTTCCGTCTTCCCTGTTGTCTCCCTCACCACCGCCTTGGTCTTTCTTGTCGTCACCTTTCTTGGCACCCACTTGTTCGAAGTGCCTTCGAAGCATGCGGCAGTCCTTAAGCTTGTGCCTTGCCCCGTCCTTATGGTAAGGACAGGGCTCCTCGAGCATCTTGTCGAAGATGGCGCCCTCGGGGGGCGCGGGGGGACCTCGAGGTCTTTTGCGTTCGGCTGCAGCGACGAGGTCATCTTTTGCAGCCTCCCGTTTGCCTTGTTGATTTTTCTTCTTGTTGTTATTTCTCTTTGACCCTTTGCCTGAGCCTCCTGTGTTGTCGGCTACCGGCGTTTTTCCCTTGTCCTTCCCGTCGCTGAAGAAGGCGCCGACGGCCTCCTCGCCGGCCGCGTAGTTGGCGACCACATCCATAAGCTCGTCGACGGTGTCAGGGTGGTTACGCCCTAACTCACGAACTAGGTCCTTGCAGGTTGTACCCGCAACAAACGCTAGGACGACATCGAGGTCGGAGATGTAGGGCAGCTCGGTGCGGAGCTTGGAGAACCGTCGAGCAAAGTCGCGGAGAGACTCCCCTGGCTTTTGCTTGCAGTTGCGCAGTTCCCAGGAGTTTCCGGGACGCACGTAGGTACCCTTGAAATTCCCCTCGAAGATGCGGACAAGGTTGGTCCATGTGCGAATCTGGTCGAGGGGAAGCTCCTCGAGCCACCTGCGCGCGGTGTCGGATAGGAACAGGGGAAGGTGACGTATGATGGCGTGATCGTCACGCGCCCCGCCCGCCTGACAAGCCAACCGGAAGTCGGCTAGCCAGAGCTCGGGATTGGTTTCGCCGTTATATTTGACGAGGCTCGTGGGGGGTCAAAACTTGTCGGCAGCTGGGCGTAGCGGATCCTCCTGCTGAAGACCCGGGGGCCCGGCGGCTCTGGGGCCTATTGGTCCTCTTCACTGTCGTAACGCCCTCCACGATGGGCGCTGTACCCTCGATCCTCGGCATCCCCGTGCTTGCGTCTGCGGTTCTCGACAATGTCGAGGTGTGCGTCGCGGGGAGCACGGTCATCGTTGATAGGCTCTCGGGCCGGGTTCTTCTTCTGTCGGGGGGCCGCCCCATGATCGACCGAGCCTTCCCTCTCTGGCCGGGAAAGCTTGACCTGAGGCTCGGAGGCAGCTCCTCGACGCCTCGAGGCTGAGCTCTCGGCTTGTTGAGCAGCAGCGACTTGGAGGAGGCCCTCGACCTCGCGTTGTATCCGCCGAGCTTGCGAGTTGGAAGGTGCGGGCATATTGCAGAGGAGCATAGCCACCGCCACAATGTTCTGGCTTGCTCGGGGATAACGGTGGACGGGTTGCTCGGGTACCCCTTCCTCGATGATCTGCCGGTTGACCTCTCGGGCCCTGGCTCGGGCTCTACCGCCGAGCGGTCGCCGCTCTTGTTCGAGGGTCAGCTCGAGTAAGCGCAAGCGTTCCTGCTCGTTGGCAAGCTTCGCCTGCAACTCCTGAATCTGTGCCATCTGCGCGTCCTGCTTGCCAGGACGAGGGCACGCTTCTCGAGGTGCGTCTGGTTGTTAGTCCTCTGCTATGGGGGGAGCGTCTCTCGCCACGGCGGTAGACGCCGCGGCCGCTGGATCGACGGTTTCCTGATTGGAGTCGACGCCACCATCGATGTGGAGGCACTCTCGGGTAGGATCCCAGTGATTAGAGTCAGAGTCAGGGTCGCCGCAGTAGAAGACGGGGAATTGCCCCCGTGCCTCCTCCTGCAGCCGCCGTCGGAGTGTGCCGACGGTGTACCTCCGGGGGCCGGGCGCTCTTGCGAAAGCCAAACCCTCGGGGACCGGTGTGACAGTCCCCACGTCCATCATCGCGCGGAGAAGGGTGTCTAGGCGGTCCTCCAATGCGCTCATGACGGAGTGGGTTGCTGTCGTAGCCGTCGTCGTGGGATTGTTGGAGTCGGTCGAAGACCACCGACGACGCTCGAACAGCCCGTGCGGAAGCGAGCTTGATCGAGCGGGGGTTTCGTTGCACTTCCCCGACGCGCGCACGGTGAGAGCGGAGTCAGGGTTGTGCCGGGATCCTGCCGGTTTGCCCTCTACCTCCAAACTCGGGTCAGATACGCCCTCAACAAGAGGTTTCTCATCTCCGGTCTGGGGCATGGAGAAAGCGGCGGGGACCCTTCTCGACTTGGGTTGATGGCGATGACGGCGTCGACCGTGCCTCCTTCTGGATGTGGAAGCGTGGTCATGAGACTGGCGAGCGGCACCCCATGAACGTGGGGGCGCACCGCGACCTCCATTCGGGTCACTGATCGAGAGCAGGGTCATGTCGTAGCCCTGGCCGAGGGTCATGAACTCCAGGCTCCCGAACCAGATCACCGTAGCGTGCGGAAGTGGTGAAACGAAATCGCCCATCCGAAAGAATGGCGGGAAATCGTTAGTGACACGCGGCTCCCCTACCTGGCGCGCCAACTGTCGGTGTTCTGACCCTCGAGGGGTTAACACCAACGAGTAATATCGTATCCGCGTGCTCCCTAATCCGGTGGGTGATGCAAGAAGAACACAGTGGTTTATCCTGGTTCGTGCAAAGAAGGCCCTACGTCCAGCGGGGGGAGGGTGATTCGTGTTATCTTGCACCGAAGTGCTAGTACAGGGGAAAATACAAGCTGGTGTGAGGTGTGAAAGATGGAGTTGGCACATGCGGACACCTTGCTCTCGACCTCGCACAGGCTCACGGTGTCGCTCTGTGATTTAGGGCCTTAATGTTCCTATGCTCTAGATCCTCTCCGTCTGAGTCCCCCTCTCTCTAACGCCCTGGCGCCTCCTTTTATAGACGAAGGAGGGGCACAGGTGTACATGTATTTTGAGTTCGCATGACGCTGATGACGTGCGACGTTGAGGCCGATCATGTCGGTGCCGCTGTAGTGATGTACGTCGGTATGGGAGGCCCTGCAGCCGTCGCATCGGGAGTTGTTGAAGTTCAGCTCGAGGGTTCGCTCGGTGAAGCCGAGGGGCGACGGTCGAGGGTCCTGGCCAGAGCCGAGGGGGTCGTGCCGAGGTGGTCGAGCTTCACTGGATAAGATCGAATCCCAAAAAACACGGTAAACAGGTTAGTTTATACGTTTCTAGGCGGTGCGGGTCGTGGCACAGCGCTCGGTATGGCGCAACAGCGTAATATGACTTGCGGGATTCCGGGGTATGGGCAGTAAAAGTAGATTTGACCGCCACGCCTGTGACTGTTACCGTAACTGTGGCCATGCGGTTATGCAGGGGTAGATAGATCGCATTAAATGCGCTCGGATCCGTACGGGGGAGTCGGTGGCTGAGGGGTGCACTGTCCTCGAGGGCCGCCCATTCGCCCAGGTGAAGTTCCGTCCTCAAGGGGAGGCTCGTTCGCTGGGCGAAGTTATGTCCTCGATGGCTAGCTCGTTCGGGGGAAGAAGTTCTGTCCTCGAGGGGTAGCTCGAATCGTACCCTCGCGTATATAGTACTTGTCCGTTCGGTATCCTCTCGGATTAACAGTACTGGTCCGTTCGGTAGCCTCTCGAGCAGGCTTCGGTTTTGGGCCGTCGTTGTTCGTTCGCAGGCCAGTCCGATACGTCTCAGCCTATGGGCCTTAATACATTAGCACGGGAGTTTATCAGAGGGGTCAAGATGCTGATTTTGCGGGGCTTTAGTTTGTTAAGCAAGGGGTCTGGGATACCTGTTTCCAGGGTATCGACACTAATAACCTATCAACTAATTCCCCCATAGGTGATATATGGATAAAGTGGCTAGTCATCCCTATGGTTTGCCGATTTAAGACACATGCAATGTATTAATCAAAAGTGAATATATGATCAAAGGGTGCCTGCACTTGCCTTAAATCCAAAGTCTAGCTGCTCAATAATCTTTAGTCATTCCATCTTGGTCTTCCAGCTTTGGCTGCACTTGTCGGTCCTCTGCTTAGTCTTCAGCATTAACAAACCACTCTTCGTCTAGTCGTAGCAACCAAACAAGACAAACAAACACACAAAAAGACAAGACTAAGAACAATACACCAATCAAAAGGGAAACTAAAAATAGAACGGTCTAAATGGCCAAACTCGATGCTACAGTCGCAAGAGCGCAAGAATGACAAATGAAGCAATCGTTCGAAAGAACACAAGTATCGAGGTAAATGCAATTGACATTTAATAGAAACATGAAGTTAAAGCAGCTAAATTAAATTAAATTATAAAGTAGAGTTAAACGTTAGTTATATTTTAACTATAAGCAATTATATTATCTAAGACAATTAAACATTCATAAGTTACAAAGCTTAGAACATGCGAGAGTATTAAAGAAACAACATATGCTTCAAGATTAATCTAAGCGAGTTGTAAATGAAAAGTCATGTTGATACAAAACAAAGAGCACTTAAGATACTAAGCAAAACATTATTAAAAAGGCATTATTGCTATTTTAACCATATTAGCATGAAAAGACAATGTACCTAGACTAAGTTAAACAATAACATGATGTAACTTGTGAACATGCGAGAACAACTATAAGGAGCATCATAAGTTGGTAATGGTCATATCAACATGCATTTTTGAAAATTAAGGTATAAACGTAAATTACTTTTATATAAGAGAGCACTGAGTGAAAATTAATTAACCTAATAAGATTAATTACATAAACACATGATGTGATAAACATTATTGATAACAAGCAACATACGTCGACAAGATCACAACACAAGGACAATGGAAACATAACCCTATGTTGCTCTTATTTATAAAAGCCATTAAATAATTAGTAAAAAAGTTGTTTTTAAATAAATAAATTCACAATTGAGAGACATTATGAAGTTCACTTCTACTACATAGAGCATGATGACATGAAACTAACACAACTGGAATCGCTCCAATCGGAGTAAAAACGGTGAAACGACAGAGATTATATGATCAGTGGCAAAACTATAAATAAATCGCTTGGTGGCAAAGTCGTAAATACCTCGGGGAAGGGGTCTTGGCCCTTGCCAGCTGGAGGGCCGGCGGCGGCCTACCACGGCCTGCTACAGCCGATTACAGCCTGCTACGGCCTGCTGCGGCCTGCTACGGCCGGCAGCGACTGCCAGCTGTGGCCTGGGGCGGCTGGCAGCGGCCAGCGGCGGCCTAGTGCGGCCGGCGGCGGCCAGCGACAGCGCACGGGGGAGGACCTCAGCCCTCGGCCGGGACATGGCTGGCCGACAGCGGCTGGCTGTGGACGGATGCGGCTGGCTATGGCCGGCTGCGCCTGGCTGTGCGTGGCTAGGGTTTGCGGTGCACTGGGGCTGGCTATTTATAGGCCAGCGGGGAACCGGTGGGGCTGAAGCCGCTGGGCTAGGCCTGTTGCGCTGGCTGCTATTGGTGGTGGCCAGGTTTGGCCACTTCTGGCCGGCTGCCTCTGGCCGGGGCCGGCTGCTGCTGGACTTGGCCAGCGGCGCTGGCTGTGCAGCCGCTGTTGGTGGCCAGATTTGGCCACTGCTGGCCATGTTGCCGCATGCTGCTGCTTGGCCATGGCTGGCCATGGCCGGCTGGGAATGGCCAGAGTTGTCGAAAGATGGCCAGAGAGGGCTCAAGGTGGCTGGGAAAGGCTGTGGTTGTTTGTGGCCGCAGTGGCCACGATAGTACTGGCTATGGCCGGCCAAAGTTGACCGTGGCCGGCTGTGAGTGGCCACCTGTGGCTGTAGCTGGCCGTCTTTGGACAAATGAGGCTGTGCCAGGCCCGGGGTGGCCCAAGCTAGGTAGAAGCTGGCCAAAACAAGCTAGGATGTCTTAGAGAATGGTAAAAGGGTTACTAGACTTGAATGCTGCTGATGGCCAACTTTGGCCGCTGGTGACCGGCTGCTGCTACTGCTGGCCTGGCTGGGGTGGCCATGGCCGTTTAGGTCTGGCCAGGACTAGCCAAAGCTGGCCAGTTGAGGCTAGAGAGGCCAGAGCAAGCTAGGTCAGGCCAGGATAGGCTGGGGCAAGCCAGGGTGGACTGGAGCTAGGTAGGGGATGGTGTCTAGCTAGAGCGATGGCCAACACTATATTGGAAAAAGAAAACTCTCTCTCTCACTCTAAGCCAGAGAAAGGATTTTTCTGAAAACGTTTTTCCAAAACTTTCTTAAGGCAAACTTGGGTTTCTGAAGCTTTATTTCCAAATTCAAAGAAAACCTTGATGTGACTTTCTCGAGGTTTAGAAATTCTTTTTCACACTAGCAAAACCAAGCAAAGCACCAAGCACAAACCCATTCAATTATTTTCTAAAAAAGAATATCAAAAAGCACATTTTATTTAGTGCTTTCTAATAACAACCCAAAATGTAAATTTTGGGGTGTTATAAATCTACCCCACTTAACATGAATCTCGTCCCGAGATTCAAAGAGACTTAAGAGAAAGAAGACAAAATAGGTTATAAAGTTGCTTTGGTACTCACGAGATAAAGATTCAAGGAGCACGAAAAGGGCTAACAAGGGAGTCACAGATTGACTTTTAATAATAACTTGAAGACTTTCAAGTGCCCATCGAGGCATGGTGAAAGATCGATGACCATATATAAAGAATAACCGACAAGAGAGGTAGAGGTTGATGCTGAGAGTCATTGACACAAAGCTTATAAATAGATCTCTTCTGAGATTTGGGTCTTTAGGTCACTCAATAGAAAAGTTGAGGTGTTATAAATCTACCCCACTTGACATGAATCTCGTCCTGAGATTCGAGGAGACTTGGGGTAGAGACAAAACAGATGATTAAGGTTGATTCGGGTTTGGGTTCTACTATCACATTATTTGAGCCTAAAAGTGGAACAGTGATAGAACTTCCCGATTTCAAAATCAAGGGACCCTGTTTTGGTCTTTCCTGAAAGAGTGCCCTCAAAGGTAAATGAACCAAGAGGAATGTGTCTGAGATGTCATAGATGTAAAAGTCTAGACGACACTCAAGACCATTTATGCACAAAGGAATAGTCCTTATGATCTCCTAGCTTTCATGAGTAACTCCCGTGGGAATTCCTAGGAGCTTGTGTGATGGGATAACACATCAGAGTAGCTTACATAATGGGTCATGATTAATAATCATGTTACCAACGCTTACCGAGCACAACCGTGTGTGTGCACCCACTGGAGACTCTCGGTTCAATCGTGGCACCGTCAGTTATTAATCAAGACATCATTACTAAGTTTACTACCAATTGATATCTCCCATGAGACAAGTATAGATCTTGCATGATTAGGCATAACACACAAGATAGAAAGATGATCATGGGATTTGGAGAAAAGAATAGTTTTCCATCTTCAAACTCCCTTCCATCCATGATGTAAAAGATCACTAGTCCAAGTAACAAAGATCCTGGGACCTATGGGTTACAGGACAACCACGCATCCGCTGTGCCACTTTGCTGATAACATCTAAGGAAACTATTACTTGAGGGTTGTTGATGGTGCATCCTCCTAGTGTCGATCCTCCATTGAGTTGTATTAAATAAGGAAGCATGAAAACCAATGACAAGAATCTATG
This sequence comes from Bothriochloa decipiens, assembly GCA_023333625.1. Classification (NCBI taxonomy): domain Eukaryota; kingdom Viridiplantae; phylum Streptophyta; class Magnoliopsida; order Poales; family Poaceae; genus Bothriochloa; species Bothriochloa decipiens. The sequence continues at coordinate 26,141,666 of CM041639.1, read as the reverse complement.
GTGTAAGACGATAAGAATCAGGATTGATCAGAATGATAGGCAGGATAAAAGACACTACCCCACTTAACAAAGATTGAACTACACCCTCTATGCCTTCGTTAAGAGAACACAGAAGACACACAACATTACAACAAGCATCATAAGCACACATCACAACATCGATGCTACACGTGCTTCTTCCACAATGGCGGTCTTCCTAAAGGGCAGATTGTAGATGATAAAGGGCCATCATAAATTTTGAATAAGACAAGGTCGAAAAACTTTTAGTAAACCAACAAAAATTAAAATCCAAGGGGATAAGAAATTAATAGCTCAAAGGAAGCTATTCAAGGAGGAGATCCAATACAAGAATGAAGAAAGTAGTCAGATTCAAGTACCAAGGGATAGTAAAATAGTTTTGTAGCAAAATAAGCTTTAGAAATCGACCAGTGCTATCATGGCATACGTCCTACAGTCAACATTGCTCTGATACCACTCTGTCACACCCTGGTTTCCAAAGAAGACCAAAGGTCGTCATATGTGTGCCCAGGAAGTCCACACATACAACAGAAAATGGTAATCTCAGAAAAATAATGTATTATATAGCAAAAACATATATATTTAATACTTATATAATCAGAGTAACGCGGAACGCTAGCTAAGACTTCTCTTCATTCTTCATTCTCCTCAGGGACTGTTGACTGGGGGCTCCGTATGCCAAACACTTCCAATACCCAACTTCTTTATCCTTCCTTTGAGAAACACTTTACTACAAACTATAGCAAGAGTGAGTTCCATGTCGAAACTCAGCAAGTACAGGTGGAAAGTAATGACATGCAAGGCTAAAACAAGGTGTAGCTGAAAGGTAGACTGCGATAGCATTTTAAATGTAGCAATTAAAATTTAACAAGTTGTAACCTATTGTCTAATCATCTTGGTTAAAACACCCAACCCTTTATTAAAGTTCAAGTGGCATTTAATGTGTCATTTAGCATCATAGATATAAACATATATCATTATCAACATTAAACATGAGATAGCCATCTCAAGGGAACATAGGATAGCCATCCCGATAAAACTCGAGGTAGCAACCTCAACAACATCACCATGATTTCACAGCTTAAACCATTTGGCTAATCATGCGAGGATCTGGGCCGCTCATGACCGTGAGCACGGATGATATATCGATTTTAACTCTACGCAGAGGTGTACACTTTCACTCCAGATTGTGATTACTCTTTATGCCGGAGGTTGCAAGTCTCTTAGCTCATTTTCAAGATAGGCTGGCAGAGGTCACAACGAGGTTTTTCACCAGGTCATAAGCAGTGACAACTCGCTAGCCTTGAGTCCAAGCGTATGGGGTGACTTCCCCGTGAGGCCCCCACATTGTAGCAAGGAACAAATCTTGCCGCATCGTTATGCAGAATGGATCGAGGAACCATGGGGTTGAAATGCTATTGCGCACGTATATCTAAAGAAAAGTAGCATTAATAGTCAATAACATTTTCCATGGTATGAGCTCGTCAAAATTTAGAATAGTAGCACATAGATATATATAACAAAAACTAGGATAATAGTTATTGGAGATATAACCATTATAATTTTAGCTAAATCGTGTCTAACCGTCACACTTACAATACCATTACAAATTTAGCTAAATCAAGTCTAACAATCACACTAACAGTCAGTACACAAGTGAAAACTTGCATTGATTGCGAGGACCATCAACAAGACATACACACAAGTGACCCTGAGTGTGATGCATGGTGTGCTCATCACTACTAGTGGGCGTAGAAATTTCCTTCCATGTGTTTCCCTCCATATCCACAGCAACTATCATAGATGTTCCCTCATCTCCAACATAGGCCATATGTTGAACTTGTTGATGATGAGTTCCCAGTGTCAACAGACCAATTTGCAGCGGAACAAGGAGGGTCCAGAGAGGCGGCGGAGGATATTGTGAAGGAGATCATCTGGGAGGATGGCAAATGTGTCCGTCCTTCTTTTGGGGGCCTGCTCAATTTTGTCAGTATGCAAGAGGCCTCCGTTACCTAAGTAATGATATCACTAAATGAGAAAGAAAATAATGAGATAACTTCCATTAGTGAAGTCTGGAACTTATACCAGAATGCAGCTATAACAGCCATTAACAATATCTATGTTACAAGCTCATCCAAATTTACAGTAGCAGCACATAGACATAGACAACTAAAACTAGAATAGCAGTTACTATGGTTGTAAACATTAGTCCAATACAATTTTTACTAAATCAAGTCTAACCATCACACTTACAATACCACTACAAATTCAGCTTACGGCTAAACAACACAACATAGCACGTATTGAGACCACTGAAGTAGAAAATAATGCAACAAAGATCCATCAGTGAAGTCTAACCATCACACTTACAATACCATTACAAATTCAGCTTACGGCTAAACAACGCAACATAGCACGTATTGAGACAATGCTTGCAATACCATTACAAATTCAGTCCAACAACAATGAGCTATAGGGACTACCAGAACCATTACCATCCCGCATCTATCTAAAATCAAGGGATATGGTGGTATGCATCAAAGGTGTTTATTCTAAGTGAAATCCCCAAGTCCTGTGGTAGATCCATGATGAGGAAAACCCAAATGAAGAAACAAACAGTAAAAAGGGGAGAAAGAAGACCTGCAGATCGGATCTGACACCTCTGCCACTGCAGCGGCACACAAGCGACACGGATGCTAATGCTGTCATGCCCCACTGGGAAAACCCCACCGCCTGCCTCTGAATGGACACCGGAGCCAGCACAGCACACCAGGTATCCTTCACCCACAGCCTCTAGCTCTACCGCCCAGCCAGCGCAAGTCCAATGGCAAATATTTTCCCTTTTTAGGGGATATATATCTAATATATCCACACCATTTGTCCCTTAGGAGCGGGGACGGCCCAATTATCACAAGGCCCATATAAGGACTATCCCGTGGTACACAAAAGAGGTATGGCCAGACTTCCCCATGATATGTAACATCCTAGATGTTAATACGTAATTAAAAAATTAATCATGTGCATTATCAAGAATAATCATTGAGCATCATGGCATAAATGCATTCATGTTTTAATAATGTCTTTTATGTGGTGCTTTGTTTTATACATGAAATGATGATGCTTAGGGTTATTTAAAGTTCCTTTATCATTTTATGTGTTCCTGCAAAAAGTTGAAACAAACTAAAATCTTGTTTTGTCTTCGGGTACTTTGCAATCTTGTGTATTAGGTAAACCATGATATGTCTCAACTAAAATAAGATTACATTTGTAGGTTGGTTGTGTTATAGAAATGTAGAGTTGGTTGATAATTCAAAAACTACTTTCAAAACCCTGTTTTACCCTCTTTCTATATTTCAAAATCTACAAAGGATTTTGGGTTAGTTTAAAAAGCACTTTTGTAGATCTTGTTGAGACTTACAATAGTGGTATTCAAAGTTTTCAAGTTTCAACAAAGAATTTCAAATGAATTTGAAAATACAGGTTTTCAACACTTGTCCCCTTTTGATTTTAAATCCATATTTCAAAATTTATGCATAATTTGGAAAAACTTTGTATAAGAAAAATATTTGGTTTGAAAAGTTGAGCATTCCCTATTTTGGAAGATTTTCAAGTTATTTAGCAAAATCAAAAGATTTTTAAAATGTTTTTTATAGGGTTTAATCCCTTTTTTGTCCCCTTTTCAAATTTTCTTTCAAAACTCAATTTTCCTCGATGATTGTGAAAAACTTCATTTTGAAAAAAGTGTAGAGCATGAAATTCTAAACATTTAATAGATTGGGTGTTTTTCAAGTTCTATTTAAAATTTGGGAGTAATTTATAAAATTGCGCTAGTGGCAATTATGTAATTTCTTCAAATCACGAAAGACAACTCCAGTTTCGCCACCGGCGAGCTTCGACATGTTTGGAAGATTTTCAAAATAGGGAATTCTCAACTTTTCAAACCAAATATTTTTCTTACACAAAGTTTTCCCAAATTATGCGTAAATTTTGAAATATGGATTTAAAATCAAAAGGGGACAAGTGTTGAAAACTTGTATTTTTAAATTCATTTGAAATTCTTTGTTGAAACTTGAAAACTTTGAATACCACTATTGTAAGTCTCAACAAGATCTGCAAAAGTGCTTTTTAAACCAACCCAAAATTCTTTGTAGATTTTGAAATATAGAAAGGGGGTAAAATAGCATTTTGAAAGTAGTTTTTGAATTATCAACCAACTCAACATTACAATAACACAACCAACCTACAAATGTAATCTTATTTTAGTTGAGACATATCATGGTTGACCTAATACACAAGATTGCAAAGTACCAGAAGACAAAACAAGATTTTAGTTTGTTTCAACTTTTTGCAGGAACACATAAAATGATAAAGGAACTTTAAATGACCCTAAGCATCATCATTTCATGTATAAAACAAAGCACCACATAAAAGATATTATTAAAATATGAATGCATTTATGCCATGATGCTCAATAATTATGCTTGATAATGCACATGATTAATTTTTAATTACGTATTAACATCGTACCAGCTGTGGCAGGACCTCCTAAATTATATGGCCCACACGCACCTGCCATTGTCCCGAAGACCTCTGACAGCCATGCATGTGTTCCATACAACCTAGAAAGCCCTGTCGAGTGTCCTCAAAGAACCCTGATTAAACCACATTTTGTACTCATACCAGGATCAACAAAGGAGTAGCTCCAACATTACAACATTTGTTACAAAAATATACATCAGAGTGTGGAAGAATAAAATAATTAAATTTACAAAATATATGAATAAGTTAACCTTTACAAACTTAACTTCAATTGCGAAAGCAGAGTACAACTACATAAGACAACTTATTTAGAGCACCTAAGTTGGGAGAGGGCAACCAGATCACGTCGAGCCCACCTACATAACCTTGCTTTGAACACCAATTAGAACCTGCAACAGGGGTTCAACAAACCCTGAGTACAAAAAGTACTCAACAAGACTGACCCGATAAAAAGAGGGGTGAAGACTCAGGAATGCAGGCCAGAGGGACAAGGTAATCTCACAAGAAAAGGATTTTTGTAGAAAAGCTCTTGTGGATCAAGTTTTAACTCATCATGAGTTATAACAGAAAATAAAGCTCTCTTGCTCTAGCTCAAGCTTACCAACCAACTCCATCATTAAACCTTAACCATCATTCAAGTTGTTACTATGATGTAGGTCAGGTGATAGAGTCTCCTTATCCGAGGAGCAACGACGATTCAAACCATGATATGTCTCAACTAAAACAAGTTTGGTCATTTGTAGGTTGGTTGTTTGTAGGTTGGTTGTAGGTTGGTTGTGCCATTGAAATGATGAGTTGGTTGATAATTTAAAAACTACTTTCAAAACCATACTCTCAAAATATGGTTTGTAGATCTTAACAAGAACTACAATAATGGTATTCAAAGTTTTTCAAGGTTCCAAAAAGAATTTCAAATGAATTTGAAAATACAGTTTTCCAGCATTTGTCCCCTTTTTATTTTAGACCCATAATTCAAAAATTATGCATAATTTGGGAAAACTTTGTATATGAAAAATGTTTGGTTTGAAAATTTGAGCATTCCATAGATTTGAAGTTTTCAAGTTTTATTGAAAAATCAAAAGTAATTTCAAATAATTATTTCTAGGGTTTTGTCCCCTTTTGATTTTTTGAATTCAATTTTACAATCTAGGTAGAATTTTAAAATGTTTGTTAAATGAAAAATGTAGCTCTTGAAAGTTGTACAAATGATATTTTGGGATATTTTGAAGTTCCTATATAATTGTTGGAGTAAATTGCAAAATTCAGTATGACATCGGTTGCTACAGTAACGATGATGTCATCACCATCCTTCTCCCTCTCTGTTCATGGCGTTGCCGTGGCCGCCAGCACCATACCGGCCTGCCGTGACCGCCAGCGCGCGTCTCTAGCTAGAGGCTTCGCCGTGGACGTGTCGGCCGCCCGTGCCTCGCCTTCGTGCTATAAATGGAGCAGGCCAGTCGCCGTTTTCTTCTTTTCCTCCCGTCCGCCATCGCCGCTGTTCTCCCTCCGCCATCGAAATTCACCATCGTTGCTCCACCGCTGCCTGCTTGCTCTTGCCCTTAGCTTCGCCTAGCTCTTGTGCTTCAGTTGAGCCTGCTTGCGTCAGCTCTTGCCGCCGAAGTCGCCCGTATGTTGTCATCTTCCTCGCGCACGGCAACCGCGCCGCCACGAGCCATTTTGTCGATGAACACCGCCACCGCTGGTTATATTCTTTCATCTTCTACACCATCATGCTCACCATCATTTCCACCGTCTCATGCGCTCATTGGTTGGCCCACTGGTGCACAGGAACCGCCATGACACCGTCCTCGCCGCTGTCATTCTTCTCCTTTTTGAAAACCTAGCTAATTAAGAAGGGCTAAGCATTACTACGCATTTTCCAAATAATAGGTAACAAGGAATATGGGAATAAGACAGGTAATGCAACTGGTAGGTTTTCACTCAACTCCTAATCCCTAATGCAGCATTTCATAACTAAAGTGATAAAAACTTTATAAAAACAAGGATAGGGTTTAAATGCATCCGGGGCTTGCCTTTGTTGCAGCGGTGGTTAGTTCTCGTCAAGATCACAGATGTTAGACTTGGCATCAACATCAGGGATGGGTGACACCACACCATGGATAAGGACTTCAACATCATTGATCAATGGCATCTTCTTGAACATTCTTGTCAGATGGCATCTTTTTGAATGTTGATCAACACGACCCGACTCACTCTCGAAACTACCGTAGTAATGTATATGTTTTAGGATGATGAGCTCGTGGCATGATGCATGATGATGCATTGATTAAAGCATAACAAGATTAATTAACTAATCATAAACTATTTAAAAAAGGCATTACACAAGATAAAACAATTATTAACAAAAGAAAACTTATAACTAACTCATACAACATCTAACATGCTGGAAAATTAAACTACAGCCTAAACATAGCATTAGTAGCACACCATCAAAATTTCAAGTCATATAGAGCTACATAGCAAGAGATATGAATTTTCCTCTTTTTAAACATTAAATATAAGGAATAAAACATAACTAATTATTTTTCTACTAAACATAGCATGTTTCATATTTTTAATAAAAACTAGGTATCACAAGGAACACAACAAAATTTGGTTCACCAAAGTTACCGAACTCCAGATATGAATTTCTAAAGATTCAAAAAAAGTATTCACAAATAGGTCCTTTAGGCACTATTCACCTGAGTCATGGACTTCTTAGAAAACACCCTGGCTTTAATTGAATTCCTGCACGAAGCCCTGGCACGAATTTGGAGCAGAGGATGTGACCGAGCCCGCCGTTCCCAGCCGACGAGGGCTCATCGGAGACCACAGTGGCGGGAAAGCTGCGCAGCGGCGAGGCGCACTCGCCAGTGCTCACCTTGCGCCCCACGGCGGTCCGTGGCGGCCTGGCCACGCGCGCCAGCAGCGTCCAATGTGCAGCCCCGGTGGCGTCCACCTGCAGCGGTGAACAAGGCCGGGAAAGGGGCGACAAGGAGGCAGCGGGTACTAGGAAAGGTGGTTCGGCGGCTGTCTTGGGCAGAGAGGGACTAGAGAGACAAGCTCATAACAGCCTATGTGCGGCATCCATGGTAACACAGCTGCAGCGGCAACCGGCACTGAGGCGATTGCGTTTGCGAAGGAAGAAGATAGCATGCCAGCGAGGTTCGCAAGGACGAGGCGAACGTGGTGGTATGGCCAATTTGGCCGAGGACGACCCGGTGGTGGCGCTGTGCGGTGGTGGTGTGAAGCGTGGTGGCAGCAAGCAGAGGAAGGAAGAAGGAGACAACGGCGGCGGTGCTGGCTATTTGAAGATGAAAGGGAGAGGGGAGAGGTGGCTAGGACCTTCACGAACACATCCAAGGATAAGAAGGCGTGTGGCCGAGCCATAGTGGACGCTGGCGACAGTGAGGTAGCAGGGCGATGATGATGTCATCATGCACTGTAGCACTAATGTCACTTTGGAATTTTGCAAATTACTCCAAAAATTACATAACAACTTGAAAATCTCCAAAAGTAAAGTTTGCATAACTTTTCAAGATAAATATATTTGAGCATGATAAACCAAGGAGAGCAGCTCAATAGAGGTGCGCAGAGCTGGCAAAATTGATAAGCGAGGCAAAACGGGCAAAGGTGGAGCATGGATGGTGGATTTTCGCCGGCAAACAAAGAGCTCGACGGCGACGGTGCAATCATAGAGAGAAAAGAGAGAGGGAGAAGGTCGGCTGCGGCTTAAATGAGACAGGAAATGAAACAATGATGTGGTAAGCGACTTCTCGAACATGGCCAGGTGCTCCATCGTGCGCGGTCGTGAGAAAACGCACAGCCGGGACACGGCGAACGCTGGTGACCAGTGAGGGAGGAGGACGATGATGACGTCATTGAGTACTGTAGCAGCTGATGTCACTCAGAATTTTACAAATTACTCTCAAAATTATATAACAACATGAAAATCTCTAAAAATAAAGTTTGCATAACTTTTAAAGATCTACACTTTTCATTGAACAAACATTTTCAAATTCTTCTTAGTTTTTGAAATATGACTTCAAATTAAAAAAGGGAGCAAAACCTTAGAAAAATACGATGATGAACAGAGATCGAGTCTTCTTCTCTGAGAAGTAATGGCGATTCGAATTGGTTTTACCCAGCTGGGACCTAGATCACCGATATACAGGAGACTCTAACTCCTAAGCATACCAGATCACATGATATACACGGGCTCCAACCCAAGAGTATATCAACCACATGATACACATGGGACCTCTGACCCATAGTGTATTGATATATGTGGGACTCAAAACCCATGGTATATCACACCATTGTATGTGGATTTTCTAGTCTCGATACACGCAATTCACCAATGAACAGGACCTAGGGCATCAACAGACGAAAACACTACAGAGGGACTCCTTTCCCAATGCAAATTACCCATCTGGACTCAATTTATTACCATCATCATGTTTGCACCAAAATTTGGACTGGCAGGCACGAAGGCAGAGCCTCTGGTACAAGATGCTGACAAAATCGGCAAAACGCTGATAACAGCCGAGAATTGGGGAATCGGCTAAATTAAGGAGAATTGGCTAACTTAGAATCGGCTATCTGGAGGTGCACGCGGGCCGCATCGACTCTGACCCGGCAAGACAGAGGACGGCTCTTCAATGACATGGGACTCTGCAGGATGGAATAGTAGGGCCCAAGTTATCTAGATTAGGCAGTTGTCGAGTCTTTTTCCTTATTTGCAGTTCGTATTAGGTTAGGACTCAGTCAAAGACCAGGGTATAAATATGTAAGACCCGACACCTTGTAAACTCTCTCAACAATCAATACAATCTTTCGGCTCCGGCCACCAACCCGTAGTTTTCCTAGGATCTCGGCGAGTTGCTTTGACAATCTAGGCTGCATTAGGTGTCCAACTCTGGTTTGCTGTAAGTTACTGTCATGGCTTTTACTTTTGTTAGATAGGGCTGGCTTGACCTTCTATCGACCATTAGTATGGCCAAAGGGCTTGTGTTGTGCTTGATTTGGTAGGCTCGACCTCTTATCGATGCATAGCACTTGCTGACAGTTTATGTTAGCGTTTGATAGGGCCGGCTCAACCTCCTATTATGTGCGTTAGCATAGGCTAGTTATCGGCTCTATTAGGTTTGACAGCCTGATAGATTCATTAAGTTACCTATGGCCAGTTATCGGCTCCGCTAGATTTGGCAAATCTAGCGGATTCATTAAGTTACCGGTGTTGTTAGATTTTTATTGTTTATTTATTACAATATCTTCTGCCTGATCAAGATTGGTAGATTTGGCTTAGATCTATTTAGATCCAATTGTCATCAATGCTTTCATGTTAGATCTTATTGCTTTGATAATCAATCTCATGCTTGCATTAGCTAGATTTTATCAATCTTGTTCGTGACATGTGCGCATTCTAGGGTATAGACGGTCTTAAGATAGATCTTTGTTTACTCCTGTTTAATTGATAGTGGCTGTAGCATCGTTGATCTCACTTGGGGTTGAAGAGGTTAAGTAAAGGTTTATGTTAAGGTTTGTTTATGCACCTAGTTCGTTCTCATGTCAGTACCGGCAAAGTTAGCCGATTTACCAGAAGCTACACTCATAACATTATATACATGTTTCTGTTTAGACTAGCTGGTTTGATAAGCTCGCTTGGTAGATCTATTAGTCGTAATCTAGTTTCTTGTATACATGTAGGATCTTTTATATCTGTTGTATCGAATAGATTGAATCAGTTAAGGGCTTTGTTCTGTTTATATGTATTCAAATAGCCGATTCAACGAGTTCTTTACTGTTTCAGCACATATCATGAATGGTTATGCTTTTCTCTTGTCTTATTCATCAGCACCATGCCATGAATGATTGCTTTGTTTACACATGCCTATTTATTCAATTTTATTTGTCAATGCCTGTTGGATGTCGACTCTCTAGTTAATGTCCTGATCAGATCGGCTATTTAGCCACATAGGCAGAACTGTCTAGAATCACGCCAGCAGGTTCCATAATTCGACTATTTTCCACCTCGTCAATTTCAAGGTCAAATTTATTGGCATGCCTTGGGCACGTTCGATCGGACCAGCTGCTAAAAAGGCCGCGGGGATCAGGGAGACGTTCACACCCTGGTCTGTCTAGCCTACGAGAGGACTCATTGGCGTGAGGCGGTCATGTTTTTGCACCAACACATCATGATTCCATCGAGTGAAGCTAATCTCATCTTTTTCACTCTTTTCCCTTTTGAAAACCTAGCTAATTAAGTAGGGCTAAGCATTGCTACACATTTTCCAAATAACAGGTAACAAGGAATATGATGTCGGGTACCTGAACAAGGGATACCCTTAACCCTCGACTAAGCAACTCAATCCCTGCATTAACAAACCCAAAACCACCATTATTATCCCCCAGCCCAAAAGGTACATATGATATCCAATCCAAGTATCAAACTACGCTGGGCTAGCCCACGAACGGGTCTCGACGAACCAGGCTACTGTTCACTCGACGGGACCCTCTCGACTCGAGGGTGTCCACTTGGTGGAACTGTCACCCCCTTGAGTGATAGAACTCCCCCAGCCGAACGATCACCCATCCAAATACCGCGCACCCCCTCGACCCGCCTACTTCCCATAAGATTCCTAAAACATTTAATGCTTTTCACCTGCTCTCGCCTAACCTCGTGGCTACAGCTGTTGTAACGATGGACAGTACACCAGTCAAATCATCTTTTACTGCCCATACCCAGGAAACCAGCGGATCGTATTGTAATGTATCGCCATACTGTGCACTGTGCCTCATTCGGCACCCCCTTGAGACGCGTTCGTCAACACAAACATTGTATTTCCCAGGGCTTGGTCTTATCCATTTGGGTCTCGACCTCCTCAACTGCATTCGACCCCCTCTACCACCCCCTCGAGCGAGAATTCAACGCCTTCGGTTAGTACTCCAACCACTCCCGACGTGACAGCTACAGGGATCTGCACGCCCGCGCATGGGCACTGGTCTTTCACCAGACATCTATGACGTCATCACACGCACGAGAAGGACGGCCGTCGCCTCCAAGCACATCGCTACAGGGAGAGTAAAAGGAGGCCCGAGGCACGCCTCTATAGCAACGACGACCTGATCAGCATCTCCTTCAACTTCATAACCTACGCCAGCCCTACAAGCTTCGATTCTAGGGTTACACTGTACACCCGTGCCCCTCATTGGCCTATAAAAGGAGGCGCCAGGCTAACATAAAGAGGGAAACAAAAAACAAAAAATAGAGGAAAGCCAGAGCCCGCAGTGCTCTAGTCATAGTCAATCACACTCGCTCACTTGTATTCACCCCTGCACAAGCACTTCGGTGCAAGATAATACAAACTCCCCCCACTGGATGTAGGGCCTTCTATTGCCCAAACCAGGATAAACCTCCTGTGTTCTTCTTGCATCACCATCCGGATTAGGGAGCACGCAGTCAAAATACCGACAGTTGGCATGGCAGGTAGGGGATCTACGTGTCACCAATGACTTCCTCCCATTTCTACGGATGGTAGACTCAGCTTCATCGCTTCCATGAACCACGGTGATCTGGTTCGGGAGCCTGGAGTTCATGTCACTCGGTCGTGGCTACGACATGACCTTGCTCTTGGTCGGAGATCCGAGTGGAGGCCGCAGCGAGCGCCCACGCTTAGGATGGGCCGCATGCCAGTCTCGCCACCATGCCTCCGTGTCTAGGAGGAGGCACAATCGACGTCGCCATCATCATCAGCCCGTGTCTGGGTCAATTTCTTTCGCATTTCCTCCGACCCTGGCGGACAGCGCAGGCCCCCTAGTTGGGGACCTGTCTGACCCACACTAGGATTGAAAAATGAGCCAGCAGGGCTCTATGGAGACCCCGACTTCACCTTCACAATGTGTTCATCAAGGAAGCTCAATGAGGTTCCCTCGATAGGCACGGCTCTGTCAACGCCCAATCTGCTGCCGCATGGACTGTTTGGGGCTCGCCACCAGTCCCCGTTCAGTCTGGACAATGCCGCCAAGACATACACCACCACGATACTCCAGTATGGGCATGCATGAGGACCGCCCGAGGGCTCTCTTGTGCACTACCATGGACCTGGCAGTGGTCCTGCCAGCCTCCGAGGACCTTGGCTTCTTGCGAGCACCTAGCCCCACGCTGCACACCCTCGGCACGATGCGACATCGGCTGGAGGAGGAGCGGCGCGGGCAGTTCCCCATCTTCTACTTCGGCAAACCTGACTTTGACTCTGACCACTACGACCCCACCAGCAAGTGTTTTCACATCGAGAGCGGAGTTGCGTCGATCGACGACACCATTGACCCAACGGCCACGGCAGCAGCCGCGGTCGCGGTAGGAGGGGCCCTTGTCGTGGTGGACACAGAGGAGCAGCTGTCGGCTACACCCCAAGAGGAACGCCCGCATCTTGATGACCAGGAAGCTCAGCTCGTGTAGGTCCGGGAGATGCGAGCCAAGCTCAACGAGGATTGGGAGCGCCTGTGTCAGCTCGAGCAAACCCTCGAGCAGGAGCACCGACCCTCGCTAGGCGGAAGGGCCCGAGCTAGAGCTCGAGAGGTCAACCGATAGATCATTAAAGACAGGGGACCCGAGCACCCTGTCATCAACTATTTTCCCCGAGCTAGTCAGAACATCATCGCGACTGCCATGCTTCTTCGTAACAGGCCCGCGCTGTCAAACCCTCAAGCTCAGCGGATACAGGACGAGGTCGAGGGCCTCCTCAAAGTTGCGACCGCATAGCAGGCCAAGATCTCGACCTCGATATGTCGAGGGGTGGCTTTGGAGCAACCTGTCGAACCCCCCGTGATGAGAGGGACGTCTTGGTTCACCAGGAAGCGGCCCCCCGAGCAAAGAAGGTGACCCTCGCCTAAGACCACATCATCGACAACCGTGAAGCCCAAGACACGTGCTATGACATCATCAAGAACTGACAGTGCAAGAGCGGGGACGCTAAAGATCGAGGCTACAGCACCCATCGAGGGGGATGCTATGACAGCGACAAGGACCGTCGGGCCCCTGAGCCACTCGGCCCTCGAGTCTTTAGCAGGGCGATCCACAACACGCCGCTGCTGAACCCTTTCTGACCCCTCATGAGTGTTGTCAAGTACAACGGAGAGACCAAGCCCAAACTCTTGTTGGCCAATTTCTGATTGGCATGCCAGTTGGGCGGGGCACGCGATGACCGTGCCATCATCCGCCAACTCCTCTGTTCCTTTCCAACACTGCTCGAAGGTGGTTCGAGGAGCTCCACCCCGGTCAGATCCATAACTGGGCCGACCTGGTATGGGTCTTCGAGGGAAACTTCAAGGGGACCTACATGCACCCTGGCAACTCTTGGGACCTCCGCAACTACAAGCAGCAACCCGGGAGTCCCTCCACGACTTTGCCTGACGCTTTTCCAAGCAACGCACCGAGCTCCCGCACATCCCCGACCACGACGTCATCCTGGCGTTTGTCTCGGGTACCACCTGCAAGGATTTGGTACGGGAGCTAGGACGTAATCGCCCCAGGACCATCGATGACCTGATGGACGTCGTTGCCAACTACACAGCCGGTGAGGAAGCGTTCGGAGCCTTTTTTGGCAACGAGAAGGACAAAGGGAAGGTGCAGGTGGCTGACGCGAGGGCACGAGAAAGGGCCCCAAAAAGGGTAAGAAGAAGAAGAAGAAGATCTAGCAGGGCAAGCGTGAGGCTGCGAACGATGATCTTGTCGCTGCGGTCGAGCACAAGAAGCCTCGAGGTCCCCCCGAGGGGGCCGTCTTCGACATGATGCTAAAGGAGCCCTGCCCTTACCACAAGGGAGGGGCTAATCATAACGTCGAGGACTACCGCATGCTCAGGGACTACTACAAGAGTCTGGGCATTGAGAAGGATGACCAGAAGAAGGACAAAGGCGGCGACAAGGAAGGCAACAAGGAGGATGATAAGTTCCCCGGGGTCTGACAGGTGGGACCAGGCGGTGCAGTCAATGACAGGTGGGACCAGGCGGTTCTGTCACTGACAGGTGGGACCCGTCAAAGGTCAATGTTGACCAGTCAATGGTCAACGCCGACCGGGCCTGGGCAGGGCCAGATCTGGGCCTGGTTGGGCCGGCCTGGCCCGGACATGTGTCGGCCCATGGTCGTGCCATGTGGTGAATCTGGGTCCAGTGGGCTTGGTCTAAGAGTGCTGGTCCCATGGGCTTGGTTCACCATGGACCATAGACAGAGGGGCTAGGTGGCATTGCATGGTTGGTTCGGCCAGTCCACGTGGGTTCAATAGACGCGGTCCACGCCCACAGGGAAAAATTTCCCCATCTCTTCACGCACGCGTGAGCGATGGTCGAGCTCGACCGGCGGCGAGCGGCGCTATGCTCCTGACCAGCTCAGGCGGTGATGGTGGCGGCTCGAGCTGTGCAGAGACGAGGCAAAGGCGCTAGTGGGGTACAAGCTGGCTCATGGGCCCTTGGCTCACCGGCGCACGTGCTTCAGCAGTGGCTGGCGGTAGGACGCTGCGGTGCGTGGAACACAGTGCGGGTGTGCGCTACAGCTCCCTAGACTCAAGACGAACGTGGTAGCGACTTCAATTTGGAAAAACAGGATTCTTAGGCCGACGGTGGATGGCAGCGGATGGCGGCGTCGGTGGAGCTCTGACACGGCTCGATTTGCCACCATCTTCCTCCCTTGCTTCTGATTCGAGCAGCTTGGAGCTCGAATACCTAGCTACCGAGCTTATCGGTGGAACGACAGAGGTGCGCGACGAAGAATGTCATGGCGGTGCTCCAGTGGCCAAGGTGCTATGGCGACCAGGGCTACAAAGTGGCATGGCCCTGCTGTGGTCTATGCCAGGCTCCCGGAGGTTGCCAAAGGGGCATTCCAGATTGATGCGAGTCCAACCGCGGAGTTAATGAAGGGGAAGGATGGCCGGAGGAGCGAGAACAAGCGCAGTGAGCTAGGCGGTGGCCATGGACGTGAGCAAGGTGAGCTCACCTGGGCAACGCGTCGATGGTGGCTTGAGGTCAGAGACGGTGCGCACGGCGAAGGAGAAACAGTGTCGGTACAGTGGCGTAGTGGAACGGTGGCTCCGGCTCCTTCCCTGGGCACGAACGGCGGCGGCGTGCTCATCTCCGACGGACAGCTCCTCTCCTTTCCCTGCCTCCTCTTCTCCCCAGTTCACCTCTCCTCCTTAGCAAACAAAAGGGTGCAGATGCGGCTAGGGTGACTGTGCAAGCAGGGGAAACCCTAGTGGCCCGGTGCTCCTCCCTTTATAGGCATGGCGGCCGGCGGCGGACGGTGGGGATGCAAGGTGTCGATCCTGCAGCTGGGGCGCGTTCTCAGTTAGGGTTAGTGTTTTGTGTAGCCGAGTGAGTGAATGAATGGCTGCTGCATGGCGGCGGGTCACGGGCGCCGGATGAACGGCGGAGGGCGCTGTTCCCATTTTTGGGATGACGGACGGGACGGGCGAGCACAAAAAAGGAAAAAGGAGAAGATGACAAGTGGGACCCGGTGGTCAGCAGCAGCACGGCGACGTGTGGTGTGGGCAGGCCCATGATGGGCCGCGGTGCTTGCTGGGTTGTGGTGCGTACGTGTGCAAGGGTACTTCATGGCGGGCCGGCTTGCTGGGATGCCTTGCTGGGCCACGAGGCAGCAGGGCGAGCACGAGGGAAACAGGCCAACTGGGCCGCGGCTGTGCGGCGCGTGCATGGGCAACCAGCTAGGCCACAACGGCTGGTTAGGCTGCTTGCTCCTTTCTTTTCCTTCTCCATTTCTATTTTCTTTTCTATTTCTTTCCAAGCCATGCCATGACTTGTTAGCAAAAGAGTTAGTGCTAGAGTTAGTGTCATGGCACAAGGGCTTGGTGGGTCCACTAAGGTCAAGTTGGCAGCCAAGCCAAGGTTAGTATACTTATATATATACATGTGATAAATATGTTGTTAATTTTATTGTTTAGTACATAAAATCAACAAGAAGTATACTTATATATATACATGTGATAAATATGTTGTTAATTTTATTGTTTAGTACATAAAATCAATAAGAAGCAAATCAAACTCTGGATTAAAATACAGATGCTTAACTACAAGTTGGTGCTACTTGTGCAACATCTAGGTAGTTTGCTACATGACACTCACCAACAATGGGATACTTTTGGAAACAAAATTTTGTTGGTTGTGATTTTTGGTGTTTGGATTTTTAGGGTTGTTACAGTCCTACCCCCTTATGAGAATCTCATCCTCGAGATTCAAAAGTGCAACTTACTCTTGAAACAAGTAGGGGTAGAGCCTCCTCATTTCTAATTCCTTCTCCCAAGTTGCCTCCCGTTCTGTGTGATTGCTCCACTGAATTTTTAATATTGGTGTGCTGGTGTTTCTGGTCTCTTTGGTGGCTCTGTCTAGAATGCGGATGGGGTGCTCTCTGTACTCCAAGGTGTCCTGAATATCAAGTGCCTCTGTGGGTATTGGTTGCTCTAGCAGCTTCAGACACTTGCGCAAATGTGACACATGGAAAACTGGGTGTACACCTGCTAGTTGCTTGGGCAACTCCACTTTGTCGGCAAGCTTGCCAACTCTGGCACAGATTCTGTACGGTCCCACATACCTTGGTGCTAGCTTCCCTTTCATATGAAATCTGATGGTCCCTCGAAGCGGGGAGACCTTGAGATAGACATAGTCCCCGACTTCAAACTCTAGGTCTCTACGTCTCTTGTCGGCATAGCTCTTCTAACGGCTCTGGGCAATCCTCAGATTCTCTCACACTTGGGCGACTCCTTTGGCCTCCTTGATGGTGGCAGGGCCAAAGAATGATCTTTCACCTGCTTCGGACCACATCAGGGGTGTTTTACACGGTCTTCCATACATAGCCTCGAATGGTGACATCTTGAGACTAGCCTGGTAACTGTTGTTGTAAGAGAACTCTGCAAAGGGCAAACTCTTCTCCCAATCAGTTCCATATTTTAGAACACAAGCTTCGAGCATATCTTCAAGGATCTGGTTCACTCTCTCTGTCTGACCATCGGTGTGAGGGTGGTAAGCGGTACTATAATCTAGCTTGCTCCCTATTGACTTGTTCAGGGCGTTCCAGAACTTGGACGTATACTACGGCCCACGATCGGATATTATGCTCTTAGGGGCTCCATGTAGCTTGAGAATATTCTCAACATACAAATCTGCTAGTTGGCCAACTTGGGCATCATTGTTGATGGCTAGGAAGTGAGCTACCTTAGTCAAGCGATTGACTATCACCTAAATAGCATCATGGCCCTTCAAGGTTTGAGGCAAACCCACAATGAAGTCCATAGAAATGCTATCCCATTTCTATTCAGGTATATCAAGTGGCTTTAGCAGCCCTGTAGGTCTCTTGTGCTCAGCTTTGATGCGTTTACAAATGTCGCATCTAGCAACATGACCTGCAATATTTGACTTCATGTTCTTCCACCAGAATTTCCTCTTCAAATTAGCATACATCTTAGTACTGCCCGGGTGGATATAATACTTGGAGTCATGTCCTTCTTATAGGATCTCATTGCGGATAGCTGGGTCTGCAGGCACACAAATTCTGTCCTTGTACCAATAGGTACCTTGCTCATCTTCACTGAACTCTGGGCACTTGCCTTGCGTTAGGAGCTCGTGTATCTCCCAAATCTCTGGGCAATGGCACTGGGCTTCATGGATCCTATCCATGAGGGTGTAGTGTACATGAAGCTCATTCAATGGGCCATCGGGTATCACCTCCATCTGTAACTCATCAATGCCCTCTTGTAGCTCCATGGGCAAGGTGGTGGTGAACAGAGCATGACAATGGCTTTTGCGGCAAAGAGCATCAGCGACCACATTGGCCTTCCCAGGGTGATAGAGGATCTCTACATGGTAGTCATTAATCAACTCAAGCCAACAACGTTGTCTCATGTTCAGATTTTCCTGGGTGAAAAAGTAGTTCAGGCTCTTGTGATCGGTGTAGATTTCACACTTGTTCCCAATCAGTTAGTGCCTCCAAATCTTCAAGGCATGGATCACAACTGCAAGCTCGAGATCATGGGTGGGGTAATGCTGTTCATGCTCTTTAAGTTGACGGGAAGCATAGGCAATGACTTTCCTATTCTGCATCAGAACACAACCGAGCCCGTGGTGAGATGCATCGTAATAGACCACAAAGTCCTGGTGGATATCAGGCAAGGCAAGAACAGGCATTATGGTGAGCTTCTCCTTCAGGGTCTGGAAACCCTGTTCGCATTGGGGCATCCATTCAAACTCATTGGTCTTCTTCAAGAGGTTGGTCATGGGGCGAGCTATCTTGGAAAAGTTTTTGATGAATCGGCGATAATAACTAGCCATCCCAAGAAACTTCTCACAACGATCACATTCTGTGGCTACTCCCATCCCTTCACTATCTCAGTCTTGGATGGATCAATAGCTACTCTGTCAGCATTGAGTACATGGCCTAGGAAAGCGACCTCTTCAAGCCAGAACTCACACTTGCTGAACTTGGTGTAGAGCTGATGCTTTCTCAACTTCTCTAACACTACCTTCAAATGTTGTTCATGCATCTCAGCAGTGGTAGAATAGACAAGAATGTCATCAATGAAGACCACCATGAACTTATCCAGCTCCAGCATGAACACTTTATTCATCATGTTCATAAAATAAGCCGGTGTGTTCGTAAGTCCAAAGGACACGATGGTGTACTCATACTACCCATATCTGATGACAAATGCTGTCTTGGGAATGTCCTCTTCTTTAATCTTTAGCTGATGGTAGCCTGATCTGAGGTCAATCTTCAAGAAGTACTTGGCATTGCGCAGCTAATCTAGTAGGTCATCTATCCTCAGCAGGGGGTACATGTTCTTTATGGTCACGGCATTTAGGTACCTGTAATCAATGCACATCCTTTGCGTACCATCCTTCTTCTTAACAATAGAATAGGAGATCCCTAGGGCAAGGCACTGGGCCAAATGAACCCATTCTCGGAAAGCTCCTCAAGCTGTTTCTTAAGCTCCTTAAGCTCGTCAACTGCCATATGGTAGGGTCGCTTGGAAATAGGACTCATACCAGGCAATAGGTTGATCACGAACTCAACATCCCTATCCAGTGGCATCCCTAGTAGCTCTTCAGGAAAGACATCGGGGTACTCATGAACTACAGGCACTTTCTCAAGTGACTTCTCTTCAAGGGCACATAGCATGGAAACATATGTCCCTTTTTTCGGCTCACATCTGATTCGGCGACTACTTGGATGGGTTATATCCACAAATCTAGGTGAGCAAGATATCTCTCCCTTGTTCTGGGTTAACCAATCCATCCCTAGAATGATGTCTAGGCCTTCGAAGTGTAGCAAGGTAAGATCAGCAAGAAAGGTAAGACCCTTGATCGTGATACTCACTCCCTTACATCTTTTGGTACAACAAACATTTCCCAAAGGTGAAACATGTAGCACCTGAATCAAACAGCATGGATGCCTTAACTCCATGCACTAAAAACATACCGTACACCACATCGGGGGCAGCCTGGGTAGCCGCTGCTGTGATATAGGCGAGGCGGCCATGGGGTGCTCTAGATGGCACCTGCTTGTATGGGGTGCCCTGGTTCTGCCTAGCGGGCGCTGGTGTAGCCGGTGCAGCCATGTTCGGGCACTCGGCTGCCTTGTTACCCGACTAGCCACAAGCGAACCAAGTGTAGGTCACGCCACCTGTGGGGGTTGGCACGGCAGCCCTCCAGGTGCTACCTCCTGGTGCGGCACGAGCGTACGCTTGGCGGTCCAGAGTAGGGTGGGGGTAGTTGTTGGTGTGGGTACCACCGCCGTGGCTCAAACTGTGTGCAGGTCCCTGGGCGAAGCTAGAGCGGGGAGGCTGAGACACCTCAGCATGCAACCTCCGTGGGGCAGGTGCACCGGAGGTGCCCTTTGCATGGTTCTTCTTGGTCTTGCCAAGCGCCTCCTTCTTTGCGAAAACCTCATCGCGGTCCTTCTCAATCTCCATGCGCCTGTCGATCAAGTCACGTAGGGTGTGGCTCTTGGTTCCTAAGAGGGAGAGCCTGATGCAGCTAGACAAACCCTTGTGGTAGTAGTACTTCTTCTCCTTCTCATAATTCACCACTGAGGAAGGTCCATAGCGCAGTAGGTTAGTGAAGCGGGTGGTGTACTCATGCACCTTGTCAGTTCCCATGGAGATGTTGCAGAACTCATTCCCCTTCTTCTCCAGCGCGCCCTTACGGATGAAGAACGCGCAGAACTCCTCCACAAACTCATCCCAGGAGATATTAGCAGGGTCCTAGTGGGTCTCATAGAGGCTGTCCCACCAGGATTGCCCAGCACCCACAAGCTAGTGAGTTGCCAAGCCAACACACTCCTCATAGTGCAAGTGGTCAAGTCTAGCTTCTTCTCAATCTCCCTCAGCTAGTCATCAGTAGTGACGGGGTCAATGTTGGAGCCATCGAACGTCGGGGCCTCAACTTGAGAAAGAACTCTAGCTTCTTGTACAAGTCATCGTGTGGCTCCTTGTTGTGGGGGTGCAGCACGTTCTCAGCTAAGACCCAAAGAAGCTCGGTCTGGTGAGCCATCACATCCGCCAAAAGTGGCACGGGTGGTGGTGGCGGAGCTGCATCTCCTCCAGCGGCAGGCTTAGGCTCAGGCTCAGCAACAGGTGGTGGCGGTCCTCCAGCCATGCCTCTAGCAGCTAGTTCTGGCTCAACAACTGGCGGTGGTGGTGGGCGAGCAGACTATGGGGTGGCAGCGCGGGGTGGCTCCTCAAGGTTGAGGGGTATGTGACCAATGCATCCACAACCACGACCCTGACCATGACCGCGTCCATGGCCCCTGGTGGGCATAGGTGAAGAGGAGCAGTTGTTCAGGTGGCTGGTACGACGAGTGGACATCCTGCTTAACATAAATCTCAGATTAGGGCACATGTGCATGTGATATATCTTGATACTAATGATGTAATAATTTAGATAGCTTAATGATTAAAAGCATTTAAATCTATCCAACACTCATACAGAGAAGCATGAAGATCCACAAAGATGTGATAAAATCCAAATCATCCATTACATCAAGTGGGTACATGGCGATACCTCTAGTAGCTATGCTAGGAGACTCACGAGAAACGTACTACATGCAGGTAGTTCTAGCAAGGGGTGGACAATCTACTCAACAATATGGTGAGTCTGGTCATTTGGCCACACAGGGCCCATCCTCTCCTGATCCCACACTACGCTAAATCATCCCTAGGGACTGGTCCAAACTATAAGCTATGGGCAGAATACCGATGCCAGAAGCTTGGATCTGCTCGTCAGTCATCCAAAGGCGAGAGACGTAACGACGAGCCTCCTCGAGCTGAGGGGTGGACACTGACTGTCCGCTGAGTCCAGTGGTGGGGCACCCACTCAAATTGAGGCAAGATTGCCCCAGCTCGAACATCTCAACTCTAACCTTCTTACAGGCTTGTAAGGGAGCTTGTCCTGCAATTCCTCATACTCTCTAACTCTCTTGTGATCTGACCTCTTCGAAGCCTCCATGGTGAGTTTGAGCTTGTCCATGAGGTATGATGTCTTGTGGACATAGTTGATTAGGTGTCCCTGGTTGTAGCTAGCAAGAGTGTATTCCTGCAGCAACTTCTCGCGTTGAGCCTTACACTGCTCATGGAGTTTGTCCCTGTAGGTGGCATCTTGACTCTTCTTCTGGAAACTCTTTGCAATGTCTTCATTCTTCTTAGCTATAGTGGTCTCAAGCTCACTAATCTTCTTGATGAGACGGCTGTCATGGATCCGAAGCTTATCCATCTCATTCATTAGACTGGTGATCTAGTCTCGGTGAGTGTGCTCCTTGCATGCCAACTCATGCTCTAGGTCTGCAATCTTCTGCTTATAGGCTGCCTCTTTATCCTCTGACTTGCGGATCCTCTCGTCAACCTCCATAAGGTAGCGACAATCATAGAATCCCTTTCACTCTAGCTCAGCGATCTACTTCTCTTGATACTTCAGGTACATCTCAGCAGTGCGGAGGCAAGGGTTGTGCTCGGTATAGGTGATCTCCTCCCAGGTACCCTGCTGTGCGTTGAGGGCACGAGAAAGCAGACAAAAGCAACTCCCCTTCAGGTAGTCAGCACTGTTGCGCAGCACAATGCGAAGTGCCTGGCATGAAATGGTCTAAACACACATGCTGGTGTTGTTGTTGAAGGAGAAGTCGGTGAAGGCATCAACTCCAGGCAGGTTCATGCTTGCAAGCACGTTGATGCAGACTACCTTGTAGCCATCGATACCTCCTCCAATGGCGGGCTTGCCGCAGCAAAGGTACTTGACGTTCTCCACGGGAACACCAAGCTCGGTGAGAACCTCATGAAGCACGTGAGCGTAGCCTCCATACTCCATCCCGTCGTGTCTGTACTCAATGACATCCATCGACGGCAACGGACCAAGCAGCAAGTTGGGGTCCATCTGTAGGTTGACACGAGAATGGAATTAGAAAAGTTGCAGAGAGAGGTAAGCCACGCATAAAAGCGTATGCAGTGGTCGGTGTATAATCAAGAGATATTAGGGTTCTCCTAGTTCTATCATCCAATCCTATGGGTCTCGTCCTAGGGTCAAGCATGGCTCTAGTACCGACTGAAACATCCTCTATTTTCTACGAAGGAAAAATACATAGAATGATGAATAATATAATAGTTCAAAGCTCAAACCATCATATTATCCAGTAGCAGTTGATACAGGATCTATACAATGAATAAAAAGAGTACAATTAGGGGGAATTACATAAATAGTCCTTCGTCACACTGGCGAAAAACATCAGATTGGCATCATCTAAAATAACAACGGTAGGCGGAAGCATCATCTCTCCAAAAGAAGCCTGAGCGTAGGCACGAGACTCCTACTCCTCATCGTCAAAGTCATAGTCGGGCTCACCTGCCAAATAATTTTTAGTACAGTTTGCACTGGCCATATCTCCCACCCTATGCTTTGCTTTTGCTATGTAGTATTTGGTGGGATGCAAAGGATATAATCAAAGCGACCTAATATATGGCTGTGGTTTTCTATGCAAGTAGTGACTAATATTATATAATATAATTCATCAAGTTTTAACCCATCTCATCCACATATCCAACCCATTCCATCACCATCACACGCATCTCACCCTCTCGCACTCAGTCGATAGGTCCAACTCCCTCTCGGAGCTTGTCTCAGCGTGTCACAGCAGGAAAGGGGTAACACCAGGGGGAGAATAGATTCAAAACTCTGCAAAGCGTGTACTCCCGTAACCACAAGATCACCATCATCGGCGGTGCCCCGCCTAAGCTGATTCCGGCTGCTCTCTAACCGGTGCTATGCCACCCTAGCACTGTAACATCCTAAAATTTGCATAATTTTGAAATAGTCAAATTGATTTAATTTTGCATTTTTGGTGAGCATTTAACCTAGGGAAAATAATAATTATAATAAAATTAAAATCAATCCTAGGTCAAGAAGCATGTTTGTGCATTCATGCCGGTGCATAATTTATTTTGTAATGTTTGGATTTTGTTAGTTTTGAATTGGAATTTAAATTCCTTTTGAAGTAGGTTTGAAAAGTAGTTCAAATAAATGAAAGGCCATTTCTTTCCCTCCCTTTTCTCCTTCCTTCCTTTTGGCCTGGTCAGCCGAGCAGCCAAACGGCGGCCCATCTCTTCCCCACGCTCTGCCCGTCTGCTCCCTCCTTCGTGCGCGGCCCGCTCCCTTTCTCCTTAAGCCCAACAGACTAGAAGCCCATAGGCCTTCGCCCGCGCGTGCCTTCCTTTCCCTCCTGGGTCGCCAGCTGATGGCCCATCAAGCCAACCACCGCATCGCGTGCCCACGCATTCGTGTCCTCTCTATCGCTGGCAAGCAGGACCTGCACCCTCGTCTTCCACCTTGAGTCTGACCGGGATTCTACCGGAGTCCGCGTCCGCCCCAACTCCCCTCGCCCCGTCGTGCTTTCCAAGCTAGACCGGCCCATAAATAGCGGGCGCCGCCGCAACCTCGACCCGCACCCTGAACCCTAGCACGAGCATCGCCTTCGCCCGAGCTCCACAGCCACCGTGAACCCTAACCCGCCGCCGCCGCCACCCGAGCTTCAAATTCGTCGTCGTCGTCATTGCTCTATCGTTGTAAGAAGAAGTGCAAGCCTTCTCTTGACCCCGCGAGCACGTCTGAGCCCCGAATTTTGATCTGTGAAGCTTATTTCATGTTAATTTCCAACAAAGCTCCCTCACTGAGCGAGCATTCGGCATTCCTAGTATGCTCCTCACAGGGCGCCGCCGTCCACCGTCGATCACCATTAACTCGACCTCGCCTACGTCGAGCTTCATCTTCACCTCTGGTAAGCTCGCCTTGAGCTCCCATGTTGATTGGCATCGGTTCCAAGTAGTGTAGTGGCCCGTATCGCTCGGCCTGTGTACATCAATGAGCTCATCGCCGCCATCGTTGGTCACTGGCTTTCTTTAGCTCGATCGGGTCCTCATCTTTGTGCTAGAAGTGATCGCGTGAAGCTCCGCATTCGATTGGTCCAGGTCTCAAGTCCACCCGAGGTTCGTACGTTTAGTTTCACCTACGTCGGTGAGCTATCTCACCGCCGACCATGTCGTCCACCGCATCGGTCGTCGTCCCCGGTGAGGCCGACTCCCCAATCCAACCCGAGCCATCCATCTCAAATCCAACGGGTCTGGTTCACCCCCTGCCTTTTGGTCTATTCTTTTAAGATCCCTTAGCGGTTTTCACCGATTACGCTTTGTCCACTAGAAGGTGTATTTTCCCTTTAACAGAGCCCAAAATACGTTTTCTCAACCGGAACATGTATTTTTCCTTTTCAGATTCAAAAATACGTTTTCAATATATTTACAGTTTTGCCACTATTTTCTAACGTTTATAACTTCTCCATTTTAACTCCGTTTTTGTCCGTTCAAGTTGCGTTGGGTTCATAATTTCATGATCTACATGTTACTATCATTATTATATTTATTCCCAACTTTTGAAAATTGAGTTTTATTTTAAACTAATTATTTTAAATAGGAAATCTTGTAAAATCCATAACTTTCACGTTATAGCTCCGATTTCAGTGATCTTTACGTCTGTGTGATCGTAGCAGCGAGTAGAATAGTTTTATCAACTCTTTTTCATCTATTTTATGATATGGTGTTCTGCAATAATTTAAGTCTATTGTTTGCTCGTGTATGATTGCTCGATGCTTGTATGTTGTTGATTGTTGATCGATCTAGAGAGTGATCCGTTCGTTGGAGATCAAGAGTTCTTCAACAACCAGGATCAGCAAGTTCATCAGGAAAGCTTTGAACAAGGCAAGTATAGTTGGGACTATTGTTTTTACCTATTCACTATACACACTAAAATCATGTGTTTGAGTCTTTTTGCTACCCTGTTAGGATTACCTAGCTTTGAACACCTGTTTACCTTGATAACTGGGGATGTTGCATATGGTAGTTATTGCTAGTGCTTTATAACCATGATCTTGTAACTTGATTAAAGACTATGCTCCTAATGAAAAGATGGTTTTCAATAAGATCCAAACTATAAGTGATCATCCGGGACTTAATGTACAGCTATGGGGGCTATATGGCTCTGGCTCTAGTTGTTCATAGGACCTTTTCTAGCGAGTTAGAGGATCTATGAGTTGGGTATAGGATGGCTTCTTCAGTATGTGTATAACTGGGATGTGCCATATTAGAAGGGGGAATTTCCTACATCCGATGACCCTGTGGCCCTACTTGTTAGATGAACCTATGAGTGGCTTTATGTGTTTTTTAAGTGTTTAGGAGTAATTAACCCATGCGTTTAGAAATCATGACCTGTAGTGAAAGTGTACACCTCTACGCAGAGTTAAACCGATATATCATCCATGCTCATGGAAAAGAGCGGCCTTGGAGACTTTTATGGAATTGGATCATCAACATGAATTATGATACTTGTTAATGTTATTATTTTTATCATATTCTTAATCATGTTCTACCTGATCATGTGGTTATGGGTTTGTTACTACCTTGATGCTAATTACTAAAATGTGACATACACTAAAAGCTACTCGTAGTTAAACAGTGTCAACCTTCTTTGAGCCTCATGAACCCCTGCTATGCTTGCTAAGTATGTAAGTACTTACACTTGTTTACTTCATTATTTTGGAAAATCCCGGATGGATAACAGATCAAGATTGGAGTGAGAGTTATCGACACGACTACTAGCTTGTGTCAACCAGTTGACTTGTCCCTGTGGTGGAGCCATCTTCTAGAGTTATCTTAGTTATGTCTTGTTTTTGTTAAGGACAAAGTCATGCTATCCATGCGCTATGTAATAAACTCAGATTTGGTACTATTTATAATTTGTCATCTTATGTGTGCGATATCCTGGGGCGCATGTAAGGCTTTTATGTATCTTATTTTAGTCCTTTAAAATGAGATATGACAGATTGGTATCGGAGCATGGTTGACTGTAGGATGCAAGCCTAGTAGAAACTAGTCGTCTTAAGGTTTAGAAGATTCTAAAGAAAAACCTTATTCTATAAACCTTGGTATTTTCTTCTCTACTGTATCCTACCTTTATACTTACCTCCTCCTTGATGCTTATTTTGAAAAATCATTGTTCTCATCTACTCCTTACTTTGATATTCTTTTAGAATCTTTTCTTACCCCTTCTCGTGTTATTTAGAAAGGAAGCTTTAGGATCTCTGCCCTTAATATGAAGGAAACTATAGTATCGCAAGTTCGGTCAATGTTTGCTTTGTGCATCTTTAGTGCCTTGTTGTGTTTATTTTTATGATTGATTTGGATCTTTGTAATGAGTGATGGAGCTTTATGGGCATGTGTCCACAATGTTCCTTAGTTGGACATATTAGAGTTTGAGGTCTTTAATAAAGGGTAGTTGGGTCAATCTCGAATCTTTTCTATGCTGAAATTCTAAAGCAGTCTATAATATTTCCTTTATACCATAAGTTTGGCTGCTACAAATATAGTGAAATTTTGATGGAAACAACTAGACTTCAGTACCTTTCCAACCCCATAAGAATCATCCTTAGATCATTTCTGGTCTGCGAGTTACAATTTTTCAAAGTCAATGTTTCTGCACAGCCCTGATGTCTAACATAGTTTCTGTAGTTTGTTGTTTTTGACCAATTTAACGATGAAATATGGTAATACGATCTAAAAGAAAGTTGTAGATAACTTCCTAAGCTTTCTAACCATATAAAGTTTGTCTAAATTGGATATCTAGAACTCTAGTTATGATTGTTTTACTAGACTACTAGAACTATAACTCGCTAGAAAATTTTCAGAATCATTATAGAGCTGACAGTATTGAAATCTTGGGTGTTCTAAGGGTTCTCTTGTATCAATTGGTGCAGATGTCTAGGAGAGGTAACCAAAACGTGGCTGGAAACAATCCCCCACTGGTCACCCATGAGGAGTTCATGGCTTCACAAGCTCAGATGATGCAAGCTTTGACCCAGTTGGCACAGACTATGCAAGCTGGAGGGTTACCATATGCGCCACCACTGTGGGATAAGCGCAGAGAGTTCATGCATGGTAATCCTTCCATGTTTTCTCACTCCATAGAACCACTAGAAGCTAATGACTGGATCCGTGCTGTGGAGAAGCAATTGAACCTCGCTCAGTGCAATGATGGAGAGAAAGTTCTCTATGCGTCTGGACAATTGCAAGGTGTTGCGCAAACATGGTGGATGTCTTATCAAGCTGCTCATCCCATCAATGCTCCTGCTATCACGTGGGCAGATTTTGTTAGGGATTTCAAGGTGCACCACATCCCAGGAGGTATTGTTGAGAAAAAGCAAGGGGAATTCAGATCTCTCAGGATGGGCAACATGACTATGAGTGAGTATCACAACAAGTTTAATGAGCTTGCCCGCTATGCTCCAAATGAGGTGCGTGAAGAAGATGACAAGTGGCGTCATTTCCTCAATGGGATTGTTGACACCGTTTTTCGGCACGTGTCAGTAAGAATCAGAAACTGAGCTAATCGGCAAGGGATTGGTTATTATTTTGTCTTCAACATTGCTTTTGATGTTGCCGATGAAGGGTGGATTGGTCTGAGTCATTGCCGATAAGGCTGAAGAGCTGTTACCGATGAGACTGGCAGGGAGCTAGAGGATTGCTGCTGAT
The DNA here is from genome assembly GCA_023333625.1 of Bothriochloa decipiens. Classification (NCBI taxonomy): domain Eukaryota; kingdom Viridiplantae; phylum Streptophyta; class Magnoliopsida; order Poales; family Poaceae; genus Bothriochloa; species Bothriochloa decipiens. The sequence goes on along the minus strand of CM041639.1, from coordinate 26,112,992 downwards.
GAAGCTGAAGAGTTATTGCCGATGAGACAGGCCAGAGGCTAGAAGATTGTTGCCGATACCAGAGAGTATGCCGATGGAAAGATAACTTCATCGTGACGGAAACAAACAGAGGATCGGCATCATGTGAGCTTATGAATTTCATAGTGTAGTCTGAGTCCAGTTCCTATACGAGTTCTATTTCTTTCCTTTAGAGATAGAGTTCGTATAAGGAATAAGTTTATTTTTCTATATTTAAGCTTTTCGTATTCAGTTAGGGTTCTTCGAATAGCAGAGTATAAATATGTGTTGAAGGGCATTATAATGAGGATCCAAGCATCAATAAACAAATCTACTTTTTATCACAATTTACTTCTACCAGCACTTTACTTTTCGATGACTTCGTCAAGTATTTTCTCTTTTTCAACGAGTTCTTTCAAGATTTGACGAGCTGCATCAACTTGATCTCCGATGACCTTGCAGGTTCCGCGTATACCAAGCACGATTCAGGCTTTGACTTCTGGGCGTATCACTGTCGTCTTGTCTGATCTATTCAAGAGTTATCGAATATATTCTGAGCTTTGACATCCGGGCATATCGCTGTCGTCTCGTTCGGTTTTTATTCAAGTTATCATCCTTGTCGATTAATAGGTCAAATCGACTGGCACATTTCGGATATCGAATTTGGGTATTAGCCCGGTGTGTTTGTAGATAGAACTTTGCATCAACACATCTTTTGGCACGCCCGGTGGGACCAAGTCAACAGATTTATCATGAAGAACCCTGCTGATTTCAATCTAGAGAACATCATCGAGATATCAGAGTCAGATCTCAAGGAAGACAGAAGCTAGCCATGGAAAAAGCTATGGAGGATTACAGGCAGCTCTGCTTAAAATCTTTTAGCAAGAATAGGGGCAGAGAAGTAATCTAGAAGCAATATCTGTCGTTGCCTCGGCAGGTAACTTTTGACTCCAACCCTGGTAAATTACAGGAGATGGTTAATTCTGCATTGAATCATGCTTTAATCAACCTCTCCACCGTGCTGTCCAATACTATTTATAATGCTGTTGTGGAAACATTAAGAGAAGGACAAGCACCAGGTTATGTCAGGCCGGCATATCATCAGCCGGGATCGGCATCTATCAGTACTCCATCGGCAATTCCAGCCATTGAGAGTATGGAAGCTCCTACACCTCTAGTTTTATCAAGATCACCTAACATTGAAGCCACACCAATAAGATTAGATCTAACATCTCAAGAAAGGCAGATCACTCAATTGGGTATAGATCTATCGGCAACGGCAATGCCAAGTCCTTCAGGTCAACACAGCTAGGTTGCTGCTAATTGGTGGGGATATGGGATGCCTCCAGGACCATCTACCGCCAATTCTGGATTGCCTCAAGTGCATGATGTAGCAGAAAAGAGTCCTATGGTATCGGCTACTCTGGTCCGACCGATGGCCTAGGTATCACATTATTCTTCTACACCTCCTATTATACGACCATTGTCAATGGGATTCCACATGCCTCCGCTGCAGACATCTTATGCGAATCCATTCTTGCCAATGCAACAGAAGGTTTGTACTACAGAAAAACCCATAGTGCCGTTTGTATCTCAATCTCGGTTACCTACAAATCAAGCTGGTTATCATCCAATCATACAAGAGCATCAATTATCAGCGAGCTATCAGCCATCGGCAAGTCAGGTGCCGATGAGTTATAATCACAATTGATCAGGGAAAGTGCCAGCTCAGCAACATGCTATTCAGCCAAGCTACCAGGTGATGGGGACTCAGCAGTATTGTCCACAGGCAGCTTTCCAGGATCAAACATCGGCAAGACAGCCGATGAGCTTTGCTCCACTGACTAGTGTTGTGAATATGCCGATTCCTCCAAACCAAGTACCACAAGGATACGTAGAAGCATATCAGCCAGCACCTCTAGCAGAGATTCAGCCAGTGCATCAGCAAGATCAAGATGCATTTTGGACCGATAAGATTGTGGAAGTGATGAAAGAGCAATTTGGGATTCAGCCCGAGATTAATACTTACTCTTATCGGACTTCGTACCCTCCAGCATATGACTCAATTCCTTTTCCAAATTGGTACAAGGTACCAGATTTTACTAAGTTCTCTAGACAGGATGATACATCAATAATGGAGCATATCAATCGTTTCATCATCCAGTGCAGAGAAGCAGCTAACAGGGATGAATTGAGAGTTCGATTATTCTCATCTTCATTGTCTGGATCGGCATTCACATGGTTTATCTCATTGCCATCGAATTCTATTCATACTTGGGCAGATTTAGAGAGACAGTTCCACAAGTACTTCTTTGCTGGTGTCCATGAGAAGAAGCTTACTGATTTAGTGAAATTGAGACAATGAAGTGATGAATCGGTGAAGAGCTTTGTGCAAAGGGTACGAGATATGAAAAAAGATGCTACAGCTTGGTGCTTGATGATCGCCAGTTGGCTGGTTTAGCTTTTCAGGGTCTGTTGCCACACCTTAGAGACAAATACGATTCTTATGAGTTTGAAAGTTTAAGCCATATTATGTAGAGGATTTCTGACCAAGGTGCTTGAGCTCCAGAACCTAGAAAGACTTGGAGTAAAAAGGTGTCCTTTGTAGAAGAAGCAGATGAATCAGACTCAGATGAAGAACCCACTATCGGCCTGGCTGAGTGGGTGAAAGGTAAGAAGCCAATATCTTGTCCTTTTGGTCAAAAGGAGCCAGAGAAGTTCACATTTGACATCACGAAGGCCGATAGAATATTTGATCTGCTGCTTCAAGAGGGACAAATCAAGCAATCACCTAATCATGTGATCCCATCGGCAGAAGAGCTGAAGAAAATGAGATACTGCAAATTTCATAATGCAACTTCACACAGTACCAATGATTGTAAAGTATTCAGGCAGCAATTGCAATCGGCTATTGAGTCCAGGAGAATTAAGTTTGATAACTCTAAAGCTCGAAGTCCGATGAAGATTGATCAGCACCCTTTCCTAGCAAACATGGTGAATGCCGTGAGCAAGACCAGAGTATTAACATCGGCAAATGCTAAGAGGAACACATCGGTGGATCCTAGAAATCAAGTAACCACCGATGACTTAAGAGGAAAAAGAGCAGTTGAAGAAAGCAGCAGTTCCAGAAGACCTCCTAGACCTGCTCCCTATAGAGTTTTAGGTGATTGCTATCGGCAGCGATAGGAAGAGTTGCGTCAGGAAGAATGGTGTCGGCATGAAGATCATTGGAGATGCTCGTTCTTCATTTATCGTTGGGAAGAAAGCATTAAATTGCCTACTATTGATAGCTGCCCTGAGTGCAATGGTTACGATCGAGCCGATCGGACAAAAAGAAGATTGTATTTTGGTGATCGAAGATGGTGCGTCAATGAGCCGATCAGAGGAAGGGCATCAGTGCATGATCGGCTGGGGGCAAAACCAGTGTACATGAAAGGCTGGGTAGGCATGATGACTGCTTTCCGATGGATCAGGAAGAACTCGAGGTGATGGCCAATGTAAAAGTTCCTGATGAAGTAATACTCTGCAGAGATCCCAACATAAACTGCCCAGATTCGAATAAGAAATGTTATCAGCCTGTCTGGAAGACAAAGCTTCCTCAATGGTGCCCTGAAGGTCTGACAAAAACTCAGAAGAGGAAGATGCAATGTGAGCACAAAGAAGAAAACTCCCGTGGGGTGAAGTGCCAAGTGTGGCAACCAAAGCACAAAGATGAAAGCCCATCGGCAGACATCAACATGGTTTTCATGTTGCCGATGGAATTCCTAGCACTTACCGATGACGAAGAGGAAGTTGTTCCTTCCGAACAAGTAGCTCAGTTGACCTTGGATCTAATGATGGCTATTTTTGAGAAGCCTACCAATGATGAGAGACAACATCTCAAAGCTTTATTTGTCAAAGGCAGAGTTGATGGGCAGCCAGTATCCAAGATACTCATAGATGGGGGAGCTGCAATTAATATCATGCCATATGTCATGTTTTGAAGGCTTGGGAAAGGAGATCAAGATCTGGTCAAGACTGATATGAAGCTTAAAGACTTTGAAGGTAATATATCACCAGTTAAGGGAGCGCTTTGCACTGAGTTAACCATCGGCAGCAAAACATTGCCGACCACGTTCTTTGTCATCGGTGGTAAAGGTGCTTATAATCTGCTATTAGGAAGGGATTGGATTCATGCCAATTGCTGCATTCTTTCTACAATGCACCAGTGCCTCGTATAGTGGGTGGAAGATAAGATTGAAGTAGTCCCTGGTGATTCATCTTATATAATTGCATCGGCAGAGTCAGAAACTTGCCGATATAAGTGTATATCGTGGGAAGCATGGGATTCGGAGTTTCTCAGAATTGCCAATTATGAGCTGCCACCGATCCAAGCAGTCGGATCCGAAGATGAGTTATAATGGATAGGTTTGCCGATGATGGAAAATTGGGCCATGGATTTACATCGGCTGATGACTTAGTAGAAGTAGACATTGGTGATGGCGGTAAGCCGAGGCCAACTTTTGTTAGTGCTAAGTTAAATCTCCAGAGCAGGGAATAATTGATTGCTTTATTGAAAGAATATAAAGATTGTTTTGCTTGGGATTACACAGAGATGCCCGGGTTAGATCGATCAATTGTTGAACATCGGCTACCTATCAAACAAGGATTTTGACCACATCAGCAGCCAGCACGCCGATGCAATCCTAAAGTGCTGCCTGATATTAAGGCTAAAATAACAAGATTGATTGAAGCAAAGTTCATTCGACAATGCTGATATGCTGAATGGATTTCTAATGTGGTTCCTGTCTACAAGAAGAATGGGAAACTTCATGTCTGTATTGATTTCAGGAATCTTAACAAAGCTACACCGATGGATGGCTACTCAATGCCTGTTGCTGATTTATTAATTGATGCTGCTGCTGGACATCAGATTATTAGCTTCATGGATGGGAACACCGGATATAATCAGATCTTTATGGTCGAAGAAGATATCTCCAAGACTGCCTTCAGATGTCCAGGTCATGTGGGGTTATTTGAATGGATAGTCATGACTTTTGGTTTGAAGAATGCCAGTGCTACTTATTAGAGAGCTATGAATTACATTTTTCATGAGTACATCGGTACATTGGTTGAAATTTATATAGATGATGTGGTGGTTAAGTCTAAAGACTTCAGAAATCATCTGGTTGACTTGCAGAAGATATTGGAGTGCACAAGGAAACATGGGTTGAAAATGAATCCCAATAAGTGTGCATTTGGTGTATCAGCAGGACAATTCTTAGGCTTCATGGTGCATCAGAGGGGTATTGAAATTAGCAGGAAGTCCATTGATGCCAACAATAAAGTGATTGCTCCTACCGATAAGACCGAACTACAGTCTTTGATCGGCAAGATTAATTTTATTTGAAGATTCATATCTAATTTATCAGGAAGAATCAAAGCTTTCAGTCCATTGTTGAAGCTAAAGGCCGATCAGGAATTTGTGTGGGGAGAAGAACAACAATTGGCTTTAAAAGAAATTAAAAAGTATTTGGTGAATCCTCCAGTGCTAGTTCCACCTCAACACGGAGAACCCTTCAAGTTGTATTTGTCGAGTGATGATGAAGTCATTGGGTCAGCTTTAATCCAAGAGTTTGAAGGGAAAGAACGTATAATCTATTACCTGAGCAGAAGGTTGGTAGATGCTGAGACCAGGTATTCAGCCATTGAAAAGTTATGATTATGCTTATATTTTTCCTATGTTAAATTAAGGCATTATCTATTAACGGCCGAATGCACTGTTATATGCAAAGACGATGTGGTCAAATATATGCTGTCAATGCCAATTCTAAGTGGAAGAATCGACAAGTGGATTTTAGCATTATCAGAGTTCGATCTGCGGTATGAATCGGCTAAAGTAGTCAAGGGGCAAGTGATGGCCAATTTTATTACTCAGCATTTAGAGATTGCTCCATGGACACTTTTCTTTGATGGTTCTATATGTGGAGAAGGAGCAGGCATCGGCATTATGTTGATATCACCTCAAGGGAAGAAATACGAATTCTCATTGCCGATTGCTACCACATCGACAAACAATCAGGCTGTGTTGAAAGGATTAGAGTTACTCAGGGAAGTTCGTGCTGATGCTGTTGAAATCTTTGGTGATTCAATGCTAGTTATTAATCAGCTAGCTGGAATGTATGAGTGTCAAAGTGAAGTTTTAATCTCGTATTATGAAAGATGTCAACAATTATTGAAGGAGTTTAAATATTTCCGCCTTGGACATATCTCCAGATTGCATAATGAAGAGGCTAATCGGCTAGCACAGCATGCTTCGGGGTACCAACAGATCCAGGAAGTTCTAACATCGGCAACTGACTCCGATGATTGGAGAAAGGAGATTGCCCATTACTTGAAGGCTCCATCTAAGAAGGTCGAAAGGCATATAAGGTTTCAGGCTACTAAGTACGTGCTCCTAGATAATGAGTTATATTATCGAACAATGGATGGAGTTTTGCTCAAGTGTCTTGGTGAAGAAGAATCAAAGAGTTTAATGGGCAAAATTCATGAAGGAGTATGCGGGGCACATCAGTCGGCTTTCAAGATGAAGTGGATGATTAGACGAAATGGATTTTACTGGCCAACAATATTCGAAGATTGTTTCAAGTATTTTAAAGGGCATCAAGAGTGTCAGAAGTCCGGTAACATCCAAAGGGCACCCGCGTCGGCAATGAATCCCATAATTAAGCCGTGGCCGTTTTGAGGATGGGTTATTGATATCATCGGTCAAGTTTATCTACCATCAAGCAAAGGGCATAAATTCATCCTCGTTGCCACCGATTACTTTACAAAATGGGTTGAGGCAGTTCCTTTGAAAAATGTGACGTTGGCCAACATGATTGATTTTGTGAAGGAGCATATTGTGTATCGGTTCGGTATTCCTCAGACCATTACGACCGATCAAGGAACCATGTTCACTTCAGGAGAGTTTGATGAATTTGCCGATGAGATGGGAATTAAGGTTTTAAATTCTTCTCCTTGTTATGCTCAAGCGAATGGTCAGGCCGAAGCATCTAATAAAAGGATTATTAAACTCATTAAGCGCAAGATTAAGGAAAATCCCAGGAGGTGGCACACAGTTTTGAACAAGGCCTTGTGGTCGTATCGAATGGCCTGTCATGGTGCTACTAAGGTGTCGCCTTATCAGTTGGTATATGGACATGACGCAGTTTTGCCTTGGGAAATAAAGACCGGTTCGAGGCGGATATTTCATCAAGATCAACTATCGACCGATGATTACAATACACTCATGAAAGATGAGTTGGAAGATTTGGCGGGTCATCAACTAAAGGCTTGACTCAGCATTGAAGAGAATAAGAAAAGAGTTGCTAGGTGCTATGATAAGAAAGTAAAGGTGAAGGAATTTGTTAATGGCGATCTAGTCTGGAAACTGATTTTACCGATTGGGACTAAGAGCGCAAAGTTCAGCAAGTGGTCTCCTAATTGGGAAGGTCCTTATCGAGTAAATTGGTCCGTTCCTGGTAATGCTTATATCCTAGAAACTCTTGAAGGAGAAAGATTTCCAAGAGCGTTGAATGGTAAATATCTGAAGAAATATTATCCTAGTATTTGTGTGGATGCGTGAAGAAACAGATATAATACTTGTTCAATAAGAACGTATCGGCGCTACGTTAATATGAAGTTTTACAAGTTGCCAATGCACTACTTTGCCGATGGAAAAGAAGTTTACAAGTTTAGCAGTGAGTGAATAGCCGATATCGCACGCAGGCGAATCTGGTTGGCTTCCTCTATTGTCCTTACATCTTCATCGACATTACCTTCTACTCGCTTGATTCTCTTCTTAAGAGCCAGTGTCTTGAGGGCTTGGTTGTCCCTTTCCTGCTGAAGAATCTAGATAGCGTCAGGCATTTGGGCTTTCTCTTGAGTGGCTATATCCAGGCCTTCTTCAACCTTTTTGAGCTCCACTAATAAAGCTTCTCTTTTTACCGATAGTTGGGAAATCTTCTCTTCCAGCTCTACACAGGAGGCTTCTAGTTTGCCGATGTCTTTGTGTTTCTCATCGGCAGATTGTTTATGCTTCATCATCTCCTCCTGGAGTCATGCCTGGGTAGCTCTATCGACAATGCATTTAGCAGCTTTCTGATACTGAAGTTGCCGACTCTCTAGGTGTGCGGCTTGAAAGAGTGTCTCTTCAACATCGGCAGGGATCTGGCCTCGGATTGCCTTGAAAGTTGCCCTGGTGGAGTCAAAGTCCTTGATTAGCTGAGATGTTTCCTTTTGCAGCAGGGATAGCAATGTCTCCAGCCTAGACTTGATTTCGGATGATAAGGCTTCGAAGGCTGGAGCAGAGCTTTCTTCGTTCTCTTCATCGTTAGGAATATCTCCAATAATTGAGAAGGTAAATAGGCTATCGGGGGAATCTTGTTTTTGGAAGGGAAAAGTTGTTAGCTAAAGGATATAAGTGTCAAAAAATTGACTAAGGGAGTTAACTTACTTGTTTTAAGGCAATTTCTCGCCTTTGGCTAGAAGAAGCAACCTGAGGTATGATTACCGATGGCGTCTCCTGCATTGGTACCTCGGTTGGTTGCTGCTGCAATGCCAGTGCCGATAAAGGTTCTTGTACAGGTACAACTGCCGATTGGAGAATAGTTGCCAATGGGGAAGTCTGTGCGGGAACATCGGGCAATGTCTGGCAGGGCGAGGATGCCGATGATGCAAGTGGAGCTAGTATGAGCCTCGCTCGCTTTGATTGGGATTCTTCATCCGATGAAACCTTGCGCTTGTGATGAGAAACGTCAGCGCTGGATGGCTGGGGGCATCGGCAATGGGTGGATGAGATGTTTGTGCACTTGGGCAGTTGCCGATGCGACTACTTGATGCTGTGAGAGAAGTAGATGAGTAAAAGTGTCGACACGATGGTCAGAGTTTAATTTGAGGGGTACCTCTGGAGAATCATCAAGGACGACGAAGTGTGGCGATGAAGGTGTAGCAGGTGGACATGAAGGGTGAGTTGTCGATGAGGATTCAATAAATGTAGAACTTGCACCCTAAAATATGAGATCAGTATATCACGGCAATCGGCACGCACAGAAGAAAATAAGACAGTTACCTGGGATGTCCGTGCTGAGGGTGCAGCCGTGTCCGATGGAGCAGCCATACTTCTGGTCGATTTTGATTTGGAGGAGCTCTTCTTGGAACGACCGCGGCACATCAGTGCATCTAATGAGGGAGCTCTGTGGCCGATTATGGATATTGGGGATATCGGCCGCAGCCTTATGACTTTGTCGCTTTTACACAATGTTAGGATCAGGTCATCAACCTGTTGAGAAGGAGTTAGTTGCCGATAGACTGAAAAAGAGAATTGGAAGAAGTGCAAATGGTCAAACTTACTGCATCGGCAGGTATGGCATGATCAGGGTCGATGAGATTCCAATAGAAGTGAGGAGATGCAAAGAATAGTTGCTCTTTCCACTCTTGCCACCATAATTTGAAAGATTCGGTGACGAAGGAAGCCGGTGCCCAATCTGTCAGGTCAACATTAGAGGTATCGACATTAGGAGGAAGAGTGACTATCTTGCACCAATCCATGCTACTAGTGATAGTTTCTCTCAGCTTAATCACATCGGCATAGCAGAGTTTGATGGGCAGTTGTCTGAAAGCTAGTTGTCTTGCTACTACCGATGGATTGTAGAACTCATATGTAGTATTGATGTTCTTCCCACTTCCAAACATGTTGACCGGGATGGCACGGGGGGTGATCATTGCATTGAGGATCTCAGCGTCTTTATTCAAGGCATCATCGGTAAAGTTGAAGAGGAGATGGAACCTTGCTTCTTCATCAATGTAAGGGACCTAGGCCCGGAGCTCAGGAGGAATGCCGATGTAGAGCCTTTGGAAGAAGTTGCCAATTTGGGCTCTGCTTGCCTCTGCCCCTGGAAGTACTGCTAATGCTTCTCCAAAATTGAGGGGGGGCGTGTTGCCAATTCATCTTCCCCAAGTTGGTAATCTTCAGGGAGATCTCGAGGGAACTGCTGGGTGAATAAATCAAAGTGAAGGTACTTGTGCATATGTGCATTCAGCCACATGTTGATGAACCACCAAGGACCTCCTAGATTGCCGATGGGCTTGTCTTGTCATAGCCTTTGTGAAACTTGGTGGAAGAGATGATAGACTGAACCGAGAAGGTATTGGACAAGAGGAAGTTTGACGCCATTAGCTAACATCTTTGCTGCAGATAGATACATATTGGTTGGTCTAACTGTTCTACCGCAGAAGATGAACTTTTTTAGCCAGATATTCAGGAAAGCTGAATGCTCCATCTGACTGACCGATCCGGATTTTTGATATTCCTTGATGTACCCAGTCCAGCTACTGATGTTTCGGGTAGTCAGTCGATATTCAGGCTTCCTTTGTAACAGAGTGTTGTCATTGGCAGTTGATATGTCCAGGCCAGTGAGCATAGACACATCAGCAAGAGTTGGAGAGATTGGTCCATGTTTGAATATGAAGGCATTCATGGTGTCAGACCAGAAGTAAGAGGCAGCAATCAACATTGATTCATTCCTCTCCATATTGGCAATGGACAATCTAATGCATTGATCTAATCCGTGTTTTGCCCAATAGACCTCCATCGGCCTGGCAACCCTCAAGTACCAGTCTTTCCATCCTTTGGTGATCTTTGGCCAAGATCAAAAAGTATCGATCCAAAGTTCTAAATTAAAATTTTGAGCTCTGAAGGGGATGTGGTTGGTTCCTGCGTTGATGATATCGGTCGAATCTGGATTCCCCATTGGGCCTAGGCAAATTATTTGGCCTCGGTGTATGGGGATGATGAGCTTAGTGCGAAGTTCCTAGATTAAAGGTCAAGGAGGAAGATAAGGAGTCATGGGCTATGCAGAAAGGGAGAGAAGAAATACCAAAAGATGAATGAAGAAGAAAATTAACCTTGGGAACGTCAAAATTGACAGCCATGGCCACGGATGAAGCCGAGAAGAGCGAGGAATGCTAATGAAGATTGAAGACTGCCACTGAGAATGTCACCAGTCGAGTTCACCGGAAGACTGCTTGCTGATGTCGCCGCCGATGAGAGAAAATGCTAGGGTTGAATCGAGAGTGAAGGATAGGCCTCGGCGGAGGAAGTGTTTTATGGGCCCATTGATACAGGGTTTTTACTGCGGCGCGTGCAATATTCGAGGGGACATTTAGGCGGCTCGGCGGTGGGTAATCACGACTTGGAGGAAATTTTGGTGCATAAAGTATTTTATACTCCAAAATTGGGGGCATGTGTTGACACCGTTTTTCGGCACGTGTCAGTAAGAATCGAAAACTGAGCTAATCGGCAAGGGATTGGTTATTATTTTGTCTTCGACATTGCTTTTGATGTTGCCGATGAAGGGTGGATTGGTCTGAGTCATTGTCGATAAGGCTGAAGAGCTGTTACCGATGAGACTGGCAGGGAGCTAGAGGATTGCTGCCGATGAAGCTGAAGAGCTATTGCCGATGAGACAGGCCGGAGGCTAGAAGATTGTTGTCGATACCCGATAGTATGCCAATGGAAAGATAACTTCATCATGACGGAAACGAACAGAGGATTGGCATCATGTGAGCTTATGATTTTCGTAGTGTAGTCTGAGTCCAGTTCCTATATGAGTTTTATTTCTTTCCTTTAGAGATAGAGTTCGTATAAGGAATAAGTTTATTTTTCTATATTTAAGCTTTTCGTATTCGGTTAGGATTCTTCAAATAGCAGAGTATAAATATGTGCTGAAGGGCATTGTAATGAGGATCCAAGCATCAATAAACAAATCTACTTATTATCTCAATTTACTTCTACGAGCACTTTACTTTTTGACGACTTCGTCAAATATTTTCTCTTTTTCAACGAGTTCTTTCAAGATTCGACGGGCTGCATCAACTTGATCTCTGGCAACCTTGCAGGTTCTGTGTATACCGAGCATGATTTAGGCTTTGACTTCTGGGTGTATCGCTATCGTCTCGTCTGATCTGTTCAAGAGTTATCGAATATATTCTGAACTTTGACGTCCGGGCGTATCGCTGTCGTCTCGTTCGGTTTTTATTCAAGTTATCATCCTTGTCGATTAATAGGTCAAATCGACTGGCATGCTTCGGATATCGAATTTGGGTATTAGCCCGGTGTGTTTGCAGATAGAACTTTGCATCAACAGGGATCTACTATGAACTTAGGCTGCAATTGGCTGGACAAAAGTATGACAATTTTCAGGAGTTGGTGAATAGCGCTATTGTGCTTGACAATATGCGTAGGGATAGGGATAGGAAAAGGAGGATGGAAGGACAGGGGTCTGGAAGCAACAATTGTTTTCATCCAAACTCTCATGGTTATCATCAGAGATACCAAGGATCAATTAGCCAGGATAGTCAGTTCCAGAATCACTCACAGAACCAACAGCGGGATTAGAATTCATGAACACCGCAACAGCAGGGTAATCAGGCTCCACATCTCAGTACACCTAACAATATTCCTCTGAAGAATAGTGCCCCTAGTATTCCCATTAGGTGTTTCAGTTGTGGTGAAGTGGGGCATTATGCTAACAATTGTCCATGGAAGAATCAACAGACTCCACGGAAGCAGAGTGGTAACGGGAAATCTTATGCTATCTATGGAAGAGTGAACCACATGTCCACCGAAACTACACAGGAAGCTACTACTCAGCAGGCGCTAGAAATTATGCTGGGTACATTTAGTATCAACTCTATATCCACTACTTTTCTTTTTGATTTTGGAGCTTCGCATTCTTTTATATCACAAGCATTTGTTAGAACATATAGCATACCCCTAATTGCCTTGAAAGAATCCATGCTAGTAAACTCACCGGGAGGAGGAATACCAGCTTCTTACTATTGCCCCTCGGTTAGTATCTCTTTAAGGGGGTAGAGTTCATTGCTAGTTCGATTGTGTTGAGTGCGTCTAGCATTGATGTGATTTTGGGTTTGGATTGGATGAAGCAACACCATGCGGTAATTTAGTGTAAGGAGAAAGTGGTAGTTCTAACAACACCAAAGGGGGATCGAATCAGTGTCGAAGTAGCAGTGCAAGCACCACCGATGGCCATAGTGAACCAGTTACATGAGACTCAATGGTGTGTCGTGGGTAAGTTTTCAGAAGTTTTTCCAAGTGGTTTCCTAGTATGCCAGGCTTGCTGCAGTTGTTGAGGGAAGTACCAGCTCAATCTTGAGGACGAGATTATTTTTAAGGGGGGTAGAATTGTAACACCCTAAAATTTGCATAATTTTGAAATAGTCAAATTGATTTAATTTCGCATTTTTGGTGAGCATTTAACCTAGGGAAAATAATAATTTTTATAAAATTAAAATCAATCCTAGGTCAAGAAGCATGATTGTGCATTCATGTTGGTGCATAATTTATTTTGTAATGTTTGGATTTGGTTGGTTTTGAACTAGAATTCAAATTCCTTTTGAAATAGGTTTGAAAAATAGTTCAAATAAATGAAAGGCCATTTCTTTCCCTCCCTTTTCTCCTTTCTTCCTTTTGGCCTAGTCAGCCAAGCAGCCTAACCGATGGCCCATCTCTTCCCCGCGCTCCGCCCGTCTGCTCCCTTCTTCGCGCGCCCGCTCCCTTTCTCCTTAAGCCCAACAGACCAGAAGCCCGTAGGCCTTTGCCCGCGCGCGCCTTCCTTTCCCTCTTGGGCCACCAACTTCCAGCCCATCAAGCCAACCGCCGCATCGCACGCCCGTGCGTTCGTGTCCTCTCTGTCACTGGCAAGCAGGACCTGCTCCCTTGTCTTCCACCTTGAGTCCGACTAGGATTCTACCGGAGTCCGCGTCCGCCCCGACTCCGCTTGCCCCGTCGTGCTTTCCAAGCTAGACCGACCGATAAATAGCGGGTACCGCCGCAACCTCGACCCGCACCTGAACCCTAGCACCAGTATCGGCTTCGCCTGAGCTCCACAGCCGCCATAAACCCTAACCTGCCGCCGCTGCCGCCCGAGCTTCAAATTCGTCATCGCCGTCATTGCTCCGTCGTCGTAAGAAGAAGTGCAAGCTTTCTCTTGACCCCGTGAGCACGTCTGAGCACTGAATTTTGATCTATGAAGCTTATTTCGTGATAATTTCAATCTGCAGGGCACCGCCGTCCACTGTCGATCACCATTAACTTGACCTCGCCTGCGTCGAGCTTCATCTTCACCTCTGGTAAGCTCGCCTTGAGCTCCTGTGTCGATTGGCATCGGTTCCAGGTAGTGTAGTGGCCTGTATCGCTCGGCCTGTGTATGCCAGTGAGCTCGTCGCCACCGTCGTTGGTCCTCGGCTTTCTTTAGCTCGATCGGGTCCTCATCTTTGTGCTAGAAGTGATCGTGTGAAGCTCCGCATTCGATTGGTACAGGTCTCAGGTCCAGCCGAGGTCCGTAGGGTTAGTTTCACCTACGCCGGCGAGCTTTCTCACCCCCGACCATGTCGTCCACCGCGTCGGTCGTCGTCCCTGGCGAGGCTGACTCCCCAATCCAATCCGAGCCGTCCATCTCAAATCCAACGGGTCTGGTTCGCCCGTACCCCTTTGTTTGGCAAGTTTGCAGATAACCCCCTGCCTTTTTGTCTATTCTTTTAAGAGCCCTTAGCGGTTTTCACCAATTACGCTTTGTCCACTAGAAGGCGTATTTTCCCTTTAACAGAGCCCAAAATACGTTTTCTCAACCGGCACATGTATTTTTCCTTTTCAGATTCAAAAATACGTTTTCAATATATTTACAGTTTTGCCACTATTTTCTAACGTTTATAACTTCTCTGTTTTAACTCCGTTTTCGTCCGTTCAAGTTGCGTTGGGTTCATAATTTTATGATCTCCATGTTAGTATCATTATTATATTTATTCCCAACTTTTGAAAATTGAGTTTTATTTTAAACTAATTATTTTACAATTGGAAATCTTGTAAAATCTATAACTTTCACGTTATAGCTCCGATTTCAGCGATCTTTACGTCTGTGTGATCGTAGCAACGAGTATAATAGTTTTATCAACTATTTTTCATCTATTTTATGATATGGTGTTCCCGGATGGGTAACAGATCAAGATTGGAGTGAGAGTTATCGACACGACTACTAGCTTGTGTCAACCAATTAACTTGTCCCTGTGGTGGAGCCATCTTCTAGAGTTATCTTAGTTGTGTCTTGTTTTTGCTAAGGACAAAGTCATGCTATCTGTGTGCTATGTAATAAACTCTAATTTGGTACTATTTATAATTTGTCATCTTATGTGTGCGACATCCTAGGGCGCATGTAAGGCTTTTATATATCTTATTTTAGTCCTTTAAAATGAGATATGACTCAGTACTGGGACATCCCAGATAGGTACCACCGGCACACTAAGACTGTGAGACATAGTATCGGGCCCCTGAGGTCACTATGTTGTCTAAGGAGGGTGTGGGTCCCAATGCCTGTACCTCCCGACACTATCTGCTAACAACCTAGTAGTAGTGGCACCGTCCTAGCTAATCAGACATCTGCCCCCCGCCCATACAGGGGTGAGCGGTGAGCACGTAGGTCCCAAGGTTCCGATTCTTTAGAGATATCAGGTCCTAGGGGGATTAGACAGGATTATCTTCTCATTGGGACTTCAACAGTCCATGCTACAATAGCACCTCCTACCCGGGGCCTCGCTCCACAAAGGCTCTCGTCCCCGGGATCACCATATACGTCACAATGTGCCCGCCACAAGCACCTCATACAAGAATGCCCAGAACTCATCCCCCGGCAAGACTCACCCACAAGGCTCATCGTAGAATCCTGCCCGATCGACTCAACCCTCACCACTCACCCAAGACACATGCAGCACTCTCCCCAAGTAAAGTGGCACCACGTGCCTTAACCATATAACCATACTCTCCACCACGCATCACATCACGCAGATATAAGCATAGTAGAAGTAAAGCATCATAAGTAAATAAGCATGGGTCTAGCCTATCAGCAGGTGTGCAGGAGTAAGGTTGCGACAAGGTAAAGGCTCATCAAGCATTTCTACCATGCAACCTATCATCAGGTGATATTCATAAATGAAGCACTAGCAAACTAGATATTATGCCATGCGTAATAGGATCTACAAGGTTGGGTGGGGTGTGGCACCTGCGAAGTCATCACCGAGCTCCTCCTTGTACTTGTAGTCATCCTCCTCAAACTACTCTGAAACAAGACATGAATAGTCACGTTAGCGACTCCTATAGAGTATCACAAAGAACCAAATGAAATTCAGTAACTTCAAATGCAATCATACATAAGCCTATGACATAGAGCTCATTTTTATGAAAATTTGGACACTTGGTTCATAATTTTTGGAGTTCATATGAGGGAGATATGAATTTTAGAAGATTAAATCATATTTTGAAAAAAGAAAAAGGGGCAGTTAATTCACAGCGTGACACGTGGCAGCTGCTGATTGGCCAGGGGCGGTGCAGTCAATGACAGGTGGGACTGGTCAACGGTCAATGTTGACCAGTCAATGGTCAACGTTCATCGTGGACCATAGACAGAGGGGCTAGGTGGCATTGTGTGGTTGGTTCGGCCAGTCCATGCCCATAGGGGAAATTTCCCCATCTCTTCACGCACGCGCGAGCGGTGGCCGGGCTCGATCGGCGGAGAGCGGTGCTGTGCTCCCAGCCAGCTCAGGCGGCGTCGGTGGCAGCTCGAGCTGTGCAGAGATGAGGCGAAGGCGCTAGTGGGGTACAAGCTGACTCATGGGCCCTTGGCTCACCGGCGCATGTGCTTTGGTGACAGCCGGTGACAAGGCCACGGCGGTGGGGCGCTGCGGTGCGCGAAACACAGCGCGGGTGTGCACTATAGCTCCCTGGACTCAAGACGAACGTGGTAGCGAGTTCAATTTGGGAAAATAGGATTCCTAGGCCGGCGGTCGATGACTGCAGACGGCGGCATCGGCGGAGCTCCATCACAACTCAATTTGCCTCCATCTTCCGTCCTTGCTTCTGATTCAAGCAGCTTGGAGCTTGAATACCTAGCTACCGAGCCTATAGGTGGCATGACGGAGGCGCGCGATGAAGAATGTCACGACGGCGCTCCGGCAGCCAAGGTGCCATGGCGATGAGGGCAGCAAAGTGGCACGGCCCCGCTGTGGTCTGTGCCAGGCTCTCGGAGGTTGCCAAAGGGGCGTTCTAGATTGATGCGAGTCCAACCATGGAGTTAATGAAGGGGAAGGATGGCCGGAGGAGTGGGAACAGGCGTGGTGAGCTAGGCGGTGGCCATGGACACGAGCAAGGTGAGCTCACCTGGGCGGCACGTCGATGGTAGCTTGAGGTCAGAGAGGGTGCATGCGGCGAAGGACAAACAGCGCCGATGCAGTGGCGTAGTGGAACGGCGGCTCCGGCTCCTTCCCTGGGCACAAACGGCAGCGGTGTGCTCTGCTCCAATGGACGGCTCCTCTCCTTTCCCCACCTCCTCTTCTCCCCACATCACCTCTCCTCCTCCGCAAATGAAAGGGTGCAGACACGGCCGGGGCGACTGCGCAAGCATAGGAAACCCTAGTGGCCCGGTGCTCCGCCCTTTATAGGCATGGCGGCCGACGGCGGATGGTGGGGATGCAAGGTGCTGATCCTGCAACTGGGGTGCGCGCTCAGTTAGGTTTAGGGTTTCATGCAGCCGGGTGAGCGGACGAATGGCTGTGGCATGGCGGTGGGTCACGGGCGCCGGATGAACGGCAGAGGCCGCTATTCCCATTTTTGGGATGACGGACGGGACGGGCGAGCACAGAAAAGGAAAAAGGAGAAGATGACATGCAGGACCCGATGGTCAGTAGCAGCAGGGTGATGTGCGGCGTGGGCAGGCCCATGATGTGCCGTGGTGCTTGCTAGGCCACGGTGCGTACGTGTGCGAGCGGCGCACGGGGTACGGCATGGCGGCCCGGCTTGCTGGGCTGCCTTGCTAGGCCACGAGGCAGCAGCACGGGTGCGAGGGAAATAGGCCGACTAGGTTGCCGCTGTGCGGCGTGTGCATGGGCAAGCGGTGGGGCACGACTGATGCCTTGCTGGGCCGAGCGGCTTTGGCTGGCAGGCCGAGCTGGGCCACAGCGGCTGGTTGGGCTGCTTGCTCCATTCTTTTCCTTCATTTCTATTTGCTTTTCTATTTCTTTCCAAGCCATGCCATGATTTGTTTGCAAAAGGGTTAGTGCTAAATGAGTTAGTGTCATGGCATAAGGGCTTGGTGGGTCCACTAAGGTCAAGTTGGCAGCCAAGCCAAGGTTAGTATACTTATATATATATACATATGATAAATATGTTGTTGATTTTATTATTCAATACATAAAATCAACAAGAACCAAATCAACTCTGGATTAAAATGCAAATGCTCAATGACAAGTAGGTGCTACTTGTGCAATATCTAGGTAGTTTCCTACATGACACTCACCAACAATGGGATACTTTTGGAAAAAAATTTTGTTGGTTGTGATTTTTGGTGTTTGGATTTTTAGGGTTGTTACAGTCCTACCCCCTTATGAGAATCCCGTCCTCGAGATTCAAAAGTGCAACTTACTCTTGAAACAAGTAGGGGTAGAGCCTCCTCATTTCTGATTCCTTCTCCCAAGTTGCCTCCCATTCTGTGTGATTGCTCCACTAAATTTTTAATATTGGTGTGCTGGTGTTTCTGGTCTCTTTGGTGGCTCTGTCTAGAATGTGGATGGGGTGCTCTCTATACTCCAAGGTGTCCTGAATATTAAATGCCTCTGTGGGTATTGGTTGCTCTGGCAGCTTCAAACACTTGCGCAACTGTGACACATGGAAAACTGGGTGTACACCTGCTAGTTGCTCGAGCAACTCCACTTTGTTGGCAAGCTTGCCAACTCTGGCACAGATTCTGTACGGTCCCAATACCTTGGTGCTAGCTTCCCTTTCACATGGAATCTGATGGTCCCTCAAAGCAGGGAGACCTTGAGATAGACATAGTCTCCGACTTCAAACTCGAGGTCTCTACGTCTCTTGTCAGCATAGCTCTTCTGACGGCTCTAGGCAATCCTCAGATTCTCTCGCACTTGGGCGACTCCTTCTTTGGCCTCCTTGATGGTGGCAGGGCCAAAGAATGATTTTCACCTGCTTCAGACCACATCAGGGGTGTTCTGCATAGTCTTCCATACATAGCCTTGAATGGTGACATCTTGAGACTAGCCTGGTAACTATTGTTGTAGGAGAACTCTGCAAAGGGCAAACTCTTCTCATAATCAGTTCCATATTTCAGAACACAAGCTCTGAGCATATCTTCAAGGATCTGGTTCACTCTCTCTGTCTGACCATCCGTTTGAGGGTGGTAAGTGGTACTGTAATCTAGCTTGCTCCCCATTGACTTGTTCAGGGCCTTCCAGAACTTGGACATATACTGCGGCCCATGATCAGATATTATGCTCTTAGGGGCTCCATGCAGCTTGAGAATGTTCTCAACATACAAATCTGCTAGTTGGCCAACTCAAGCATCATTCTTGATGGCTAGGAAGTGAGCTACCTTAGTCAAGCGATCAACTATCACCATATAGCATCATGGCCCTTCAAGGTTCGAGGCAAACCCACAATGAAGTCCATAGAAATGCTATCCCATTTCCATTCAGGTATATTAAGTGGCTTTAGCAGTCCTGCAGGTCTCTTGTGCTCAGCTTTGACGCATTTACAAATGTCGCATCTAGCAACATGACCTGTGATATCTGACTTCATGTTCTTCCCCCAGAATTTCCTCTTCAAATCAGCATACATCTTAGTACTGCCTGGGTGGATACAATACTTGGAGTCATGTCCTTCTGATAGTATCTCATTGCGGATAGCTGGCTCTGCAGGCACACAAATTCTGTCCTTGTACCAATAGTTACCTCACTCATCTTCACTAAACTCTGGGCACTTGCCTTGCGTTAGGAGCTCGTGTATCTCCCAAATCTTTGGGCAATGGCGCTGGGCTTCACGGATCCTATCCATGAGGGTGTAGTGTACACATTCAACAGGCCATGGGGTATCACCTCCATCTGTAACTCATCAATGCCCTCTTGTAGCTCCTTGGGCAAGGTGGTGGTGAACAGAGCATGACAATGGCTTTTGCGGCTAAGAGCGTCAGCAACCACATTGGCCTTCCCAGGGCAATAGAGGATCTCTATGTCATAGTCATTAATCAACTCAAGCAACCGACACTGTCTCATGTTCAGATTTTCTAGGGTGAAAAAATACTTCAGGCTCTTGTGATTGGTGTAGATTTCACACTTGTTCCCAATCAGTTAGTGCCTCCAAATCTTCAAGGCATGGATCATAGCTGCAAGCTTGAGATCATGGGTGGGGTAACCCTGTTTGTGCTCTTTAAGCTGATGGGAAGCATAGGCAATGACTTTCCCATTCTGCATCAGAACACAACTAAGCCCATGGCGAGATGCATCGCAATAGACCACAAAGTCCTGGTGGATATCAGGCAAGGCAAGAATAGGCATTGTGGTGAGCTTCTCTTTCAGGATCTAGAAACTCTGTTCACATTGGGGCGTCCATTCAAAATCATTGGTCTTCTTCAGGAGGTTGGTCATGGGGCGAGCTATCTTGGAAAAGTTTTCGATGAATCAGCGAGAATAACCAGCCAATCCCAAGAAACTTCTCACATCGGTCACATTCTATGGCTGCTCCCATCCCTTCATTGTCTCAATCTTGGATGGATCAATAGCTACTCCGTCAGCATTGAGTACATGGCCTAGGAAAGTGACCTCTTCAAGCCAGAACTCACACTTGCTGAACTTGGCGTAGAGACGATGCTTTCTCAACTTCTCCAACACTATCTTTAGATGCTGTTCATGTGCCTCAGCGGTGGCAGAATAGACAAGAATGTCATCAATGAAGACCACCATGAACTTATCCAGCTCTGGCATGAACACGTTATTCATCGTGTTCGTAAAATAAGCCGGTGCATTTGTAAGTCCGAAGGACATGACAGTGTACTCATAGTGCCCATATCTGGTGACAAATGTTGTCTTGGGAATGTCCTCTTCTCTGATATTCAGCTGATGGTAGCCTGATCTAAAGTCAATCTTGGAGAAGTACTTGGCATTGTGAGGCTAATCTAGCAGGTCATCTGTCCTCGGCAGGGGGTACTTGTTCTTTATGGTCACGACATTCAGGCTCCTGTAATCAATGCACATCCTTTGCGTACCATCCTTCTTCTTAACAAACAGAATAGGAGATCCCCAGGATGAGGCACTTAGCCTAATGAACTCTTTCTCGGATAGCTCCTTAAGCTATTTCTTAAGCTCCTTAAGCTCGTCAACTGCCATACGATAGGGTCGCTTGGAAACAGGACTCATACCAGGCAACAGGTTGATCATGAACTCAACATCCCTATTCAATGGCATCCCTGGTAGCTCTTCAGGAAAGACATCGGGGTACTCATGAACTACAAGCGCTTTCTCAAGTGACTTCTCTTGAAGGGCACATATCATGGAAACATCTGTCCCTTTGTTCGACTCACATCTGATCTGGCGACCACTTGGATGGGTTATATCCACAAATCTAGGCGAGCAAGATATCACTCCCTTGTTCTGGGTTAACCAATCCATCCCTAGAATGACGTCTAGGCCTTCGAAGGGTAGCAAGGTAAGATCAGCAAGAAAGGTAAGACCCTCGATCATGATACTCACTCCCTTACATCTTTTGGTACAGCAAACGTTGCCTAAAGGTGAACTGGTGTATAAGGCTTCTTTTCATGGAGTGACAGGTATATGGTGCTCTCGTGCAAACTTGGTGGATATATAAGAACATGTAGCACCTGAATCAAACAGCACGGATGCCTTAACTCCATGCACTAAAAACATACCATACACCACTTCGGGGCAGCCTGGGCAGCCTCTGCTATGATGTGGGCGAGATAGCCATGGGTGCTCTAGATGGCACCTACTTATACGGGGTGCCCTGATTCTGCCTAGCGGGCACTAGTGTAGCCGGTGTAGCCTTGTTCGGGCACTCGGCTACCTTGTGACCCGGCTGGCCACAAGCGAAGCAAGTGTAGGTCACGCCGCCTGTGGGGGTTGGCGCAGTGGCCCTCCACATGCTACCTCCTAGTGTGGCACGAGCGTACGCTTGGTGGTCCTGAGTAGGGCGGGGGTAGTTGTTGGTGTGGGTACCACCGCCCCGGCTCGAACCGTGGGTAGCTCCCTAGGCGAAGCGAGAGCGGGGAGGCTAAGACGCCTCACCACGTGACCTCCGTGGGGCAGGTGCACGGGAGGTGCCCTTAGCACGGTGCTTCTTGTTCTTGCCAAGTGCCTCCTTCTCTACGAAAACCTCATGACAGTCCTACTCAATCTCCATGCACCTGTCGATCAAGTCACATAGGGTGTGGCTCTTGGTGCCTGAGAGGGAGAGCTTGATGCGGCTAGACAAACCCTTGTGGTAGTAGTACATCTTCTCCTTCTCAGAATTCACCACTAAGGCAGGTGCATAGCGCAGCAGGTTAGTGAAGCGGGTGGTGTAGTCATGCACCTTGTCAGTTCCCATGGAGATGTTGCAAAACTCGTTCTCCTTCTTCTCCAGTGCACCCTTGCGGATGAAGAACTCATGGAACTCCTCCACAAACTCTCCGAGGAGATGTTAGCAGGGTCTTGGTGGGTCTCACAGAGGCTGTCCCACCAAGATTTCCCAGCACCCACAAACTGGTGAGTTGCCAAGCCAACACACTCCTCGTCAGTGCAAGTGGTCAAGTCCAGCTTCTTCTCAATCTCCCTCTGCCAGTCATTAGTAGAGATGGGGTCGATGTTGGTGCCATCGAACATCAGGGGCCTCAGCTTGAGAAAGAACTCTAGCTTCTTGTAGAAGTCATCACGTGGCTCCCTGTGGTAGGGGTGCAGCACGTTCTCAGCTAAGACCCAAAAAAGCTCGGTCTGCTGAGCCATCACATCTACCAAATGTGGCACGGGTGGTGGTGGTGGAGCTGCATCTCCTCCAGTGGCAGGCTTAGGCTCAGCAACAGGTAGTGGCAGTCCTCCAGCCGCGCCTCCAGCAGCTGGTTCCGGCTCAACAACCGATGGCGGTGGTGGTGGGTGAGCAAACTGTGGGGTGGCAGCGCAGGGTGGCTCCTCAAGGTTGAGGGGTATGTGACCAATGTGTCCACGACCATGACCCTGACCACGACCATGTCCACAATCCCTGGCGGGCACAGGTGAAGGGGAGCGGTTATTCAGGCGGCTGGTACGATGAGTGGACATCCTTCTTAACATAAATCTCAGATTAAGGCACATGTGCATGTGATATACCTTGATACTAATGATGTAATAATTTAGATAGCTTAATGATTTAAAAGCATTTATATCTATCCAACACTCATACAGAGAAGCATGAAGATCCACAAAGATGTGATAAAATCGGAATCATCCATTACATCAAGTGGGTACATGGCGATACCTCTAGCAGCTATGCTAGGAGACTCGCAAGAAACGTACTACACGTAGGTAGTACAGGCAAGGGGTGGACAATCTACTCAACAACATGGTGAGTCTGGTCATTTGGCCACACAGGGCCCATCCTCTCCTGATCCCACACTACACTAAATCATCCCCAGGGACTGGTCCAAACTGTGGGGGGAATACCGATGCCAGAAGCTTGGATCTGCTCGTCAGTCATCCGAAGGCAAGAGACGTAACGACGGGCCTCCTCGAGCTGAGGGGTGGACACTAACTGTCCACTGAGTCCAGTGGTGGGGCACCCACTCAAATTGAGGCAAGATTGCCCTAGCTCGAATGTCTCAACTTTGACCTTATTACAAGCTCGTAAGGGAAGCTCTTCCTGCAATTCCTCATACTCTCTAACTCTCTTGCAATCTGACCTCTTCCAAGCCTCCATGGTGAGTTTGAGCTTGTCCATGAGGTATGCTGTCTTGTGGATGTAGTTGATCAGGTGTCCCTGGTTGTAGCTAGCAAGAGTGTATTCCTGCAGCAACTTCTCATGTTGAGCCCTACACTGCTCACGGAGTTTGTCCTTGTAGGCGGCATCTTGACTCTTCTTCTGGAAACTCTTTGCAATGTCTTCATTCTTCTCAGCTATAGTGGTCTCAAGCTCACCAATCTTCCTAATGAGATGACTGTCATGGATCTGAAGCTTATCCATCTCGTTCATCAGACTGGTGATCTAGACCTGGTGAGTGTGCTCCTTGCACGCCAACTCATGCTCTAGGTCTGCAATCTTCTGCTTATAAGCTGCCTCTTTATCCTCTGACTTGTGGATCCTCTCATCAACTTCCATCAGGTAGCGACGATCATAGCGTCCCTTTCGCTCCAGCTTAGCGATGTACTTCTCCTAATACTTCAGGTACATCTCAGTAGCGCGGAGGCAAGGGTTGCGCTCGGTATAGGTGATCTCCTCCCAAGTACCCTGCTATGCGTCGAGGGCACGAGGAAGCAGACGAAAGCAACTCCCCTTCAGGTAGTCAGCCCCATTGTATAGCACAGTGCGAAGTGCCTGGCGTGAAATGGTCTGAATACACATGCTAGTGTTGTTGTCAAAGGCAAAGTTGGTGAAGGCATCAACTCCAGGCAGGTTCATGCTTGCAAGCACGTTGATGCGGACTACCTTTGTGGCAGAACCTCCTAAATCATATGGCCCACATGCATGATTATTGTCTAAATAGACTCCAAATAACCATGAATGTGTTCCGTACGACTTAGAAATTCTGTCGGGTAAATCCCGAATCATCCACAATTCTACGAGCAGGATCAATCGTTATAAAGAGGCATTACAGTATTACAACAGTTTGATATAAATAATATACATCGAAATAAAATAGTGGAAGACTTACAATAACATAAGTTTACAAACCTTTGAGTTTCAAATATTTACAACCATAAGTTTAAATTGTAAAACCATAATAGTAGTGGAGCAGCAATAAATAGCTTTATTACAAGACCAAATGATAAGCTCTGCCCAAGAGCTAAACATCTTACTCGTTGTCGCTTTCCTCGACGATTGTCATGCAGCAGGACGCAAAGCACTCCTGCCCATGAGGCTCACCTGCAACAAGGGTTCAACAAACCCTGAGTACAAAAGTACTCAACAAGACTAACCCGACGAAAAAGAGGGGTGAAGACTCAGGAAATGCAGGCTAGAAGGACGAGGTAAGGCTTGTAAGAGATAAGAAATTTTTTTTGCGAAAAAGCTTAACAGAAAGTAAAGTTTGCTTGGATCTAGCTCCAATTACCAACCAACTTCATTATTAAACCTTAATCATTGTTCAAGTTGCTACTATGATGACGAACACCGATTGAGTCTTCTTCTCCGAGAAGCAATGGCGATTCGAATCTATTTTCTTACCCAGCTGGGACCTAGGTCACTGGGATACCGGAGACTTTAACTCTGATGCACCCCAGATGAACCGATATACCGGGATAACAACCACAGCCATATATCACCACATGATACACCTGAGCTCTTTTGCCTCGTGTACCGAAATACATGGGAACTTAAACCCACAGTATAACACACTATGACATATGTGGGGACTCTGGCCCACTATATGTCACTCCATGATATGCGTGGGGACTTTGGCCCACTGGATACCACTTCATGCATGTGGATTTCTAATTTCTCGGTATCACCAGTTCACCAACGGATGGGACCTAGGGCATCAACAGACGAAAACACTACGGAGGGACTCCATTCCCAGTGCAAGTTAGCCGTTCGGACTCGATTTATTAACTATTATCAAGATTCCAACAAGAAAAACCAATCTCATCTTTTTCATTCTTTTACTTTTGAACACTTAACTAATTAAACAGGGCTAAGCGTTACTACTTATCTTCCAAAGCAGGTAACAAGGAATAAGGAAATAAGACAGGTAATGCAATTGGTGGGTTTTCACTCAACTCCTATTACTTAATGCAACATATCATAGCTGAAGCGATAAAACTTTTATAAATAGAATAGGGTTTGAATGCATCCAAGGCTTGCCTTGGTATTCGGGGTAGACGGTCTTGAACTCAGGATCAACTCTCGATTCCTGAATCTGCTCGTCCTTGGGATCTGGTGTGACAACGTTAACTCTTCGTTAACAGAAACTATTCGATAATTGATATGCTTCAACATGATGGAATAGTAAACATGATGCTTGATGGATGCATGATCATATTAAGGACTTGAGTACAACTTTTCTTCATGATAAAGTTGCAAGCCAACAAAACTTCGCGTATTAAGCTCATTAGGGTTCACTACGCCATTTAAGAAATTAATTAAACACAAGAAATAACATTGATTAAGCCCTAATGACATGATTAAGATAAGCGCAAATAATTAATTAAAGTGCCAAAGGTCATTAGGGTTAATGACCCAAGGTCATCAATCAATCGCAAAGTCAAACAAATCCTATAATGATTAAACTCAATTAAAGAGATTAATTACTTATTTATAGGCATTAAATAAAGGCATAAAATTAAATTTATCAAATTAAGCCCATAATTTTATTTTGAAAAGCCCTTGGCCTAATTAGATGGCAAAAAGAATTTTAGAATTAAAAGCCTATTATTTTATTTATTAAAAATCATAGAAGGTCCATTTTTCAATTAAAAGGGCTAATTTTAACATCTGCAAAAATACTCAAATTTGTCATTTCATATTTTTGCTAGGTAGATGACATCATAAAGAACACACACAAAAATTTTTAGAATTTTTGGAGCTATATATGAATTACTATGATTTTTCAAAAAATATAGCATTTAAATCATTTTCTAAAAATAAAAAAAGAAAAATCGGCAGAGTACTCCCGCGCTGACTGACGGCCCGCCGGCGGTTGACCGGCGATTACTCGCCGACGGCGAGGTCTCCGACGACCAGGTTTGTCCCTACAGGCTTATCTCGACACGGCGAGTCGATTGAGGTAGCTAACGGCGCGGCGGGGCGATGGCGGCACCCACGCCGGTGGCCATGGCGGCGCGGCGGAGCTCGGGCGCGGCGGCGACACTCACCGGAGCGGTTTCTGGCGACGGCGAGCACTCAGGCATATGCAGGGCACTCAGGCGAACCCGTTCGGCAACAAGATGACACCGTCCCCGGTCCCTAGCCAAAGTGGCAATGCTCGCGACGGAGCGGCACGGCCATGCCGACGGCGAGCTTCGGTGCCCGGCATCTATGACTCGATAAAGATGAAATTGATAGCGCATACAGCTGTAGTTTCTCACCACGGTGCTGATGCGCACATTGATGAAGGCCCGGAGTGCTTGAATCGAGCTACGGGCGACGGCAGTGATGGCGGCGGCGCTCCGATGGCAAGGACGGTGCTCCGACGTGTCCTGCCCACCAGAGAGTGAACCAAGGTGCGCGTGAAGAGCAGGATAGTATGGAGAACATGATAGCAGGGGTGATGAAGATATATAACGAACCACGGCGGCGGTCACGGCGGAAAAGCCCACGGCGGCTCGGCGACCGGCCGCGAGGAAGATGACGACGCGAGGGCAGCTCGGGCGGTGAGAGCAAACACGAACTGACTCACAAGAAGCACAAGTTCGAGGCGGAGCTGCTGGCTAGAGCAATTGGACTGCGGTGGATCGACGGCGACAAATTCGAGCGGTGGATCGAAGTCATCGGCGGTGGCGGTAGGAAGAATAAGAAGGAGAACGGCGGCGGCCGACCGGTATTTATAGGCCATCGGCGACGCATGGATGGGCGACACGACGACGGCGAAGGTTCAAGTGTCCGGAGTAAGCTGGCGACTGAGATATTCGCGGCGGTGGACGGCGGCGCGGATTGAGAAGCCGGCGATGGCGGCCGACGAAAGGTTTCGGCGCTGTTCCAGATAATTATAGAATTGCCATTTGTTTAAAAATACAAATTACTCCAAAATTTATATAAGAACTTGAAAATCTCCAAAAATATCATTTGCATAACTTTTCAAGAGCTCCACTTTTCCCTTAACTGGCATCCTCAAATTCTGTCTGGATTTTGAAATTTGAATTCAAATTCAAAAAGGGGATAAAACCCTAGAAACAAACATTTGAAATTACTTTTGATTTTTTAATAAAACTTGAAAATATTCAAAACCATGAAATGTTTAAATTTCCAAACCAAACCTTTTTAATATACAAAATTTTCCAAAATTATGCATAATTTTTGAATTATGGTTTTAAAATCAAAAGGGGACAAATGCTAGAAAATTGTATTTTCAAATTCATTTGAACTTTCTTTTGGAAACTTGAAAACTTTATATACCAACTTTGTAGCTCTTGTCAAGATCTACAAACTATCTTTTTAGAGTATCTCCAAGTTCTTTATAGATTTTGAATTAGAGAAAAGGGGGTAAAACTAGGTTTTAGAGTAAAGGGTTTTTGAAATAGAATCAAACTCGATTTGGTTTCTAACTTAATTGGTTGGTCATAGTGATCACAAACATCATCCAAGGACATTTTTAGGTCATTGACCCAATGACACCCTTGGTTGACCAAATTGACTTTCGAAAAACACTTTATAGCTTTCTAATTTGAATTGCAAGGCTTGGGAATAAGCTTTGAAATCCAAATTCAACTTAAATATGGAAACAAATTTTTAGGGTTGGACTTAGGTTTATACACTATGCTTGACACTAGTGTAAACATGGTTTACACCTCAAGTACATAGAATATAACCCAAGTATTTGCGATGACATTCAAAAGTAGGGTTTTATTATTTCATGTGACAAAACATTCCAGAAACACAATCAACCTAGGAAATATAAACTTGTTTTAGTTAATGCACATTAAGGTTGACTTAAACATGAATGCTTTGCAATGCATATGATGACATGGCATGTTTTATTTAATATAACACCAGAGGTGTTACAGCCCTTCCCCCTTAAAGAAATCTCGTCCCGAGATTTAAGGCCTTGAGTGAAGTAATGGAAAAGGAAATGTGTCAGGAAAACACACTTCAACTAAATTTATAGGGGAAAGGAATTGTACCACTCACACTAGAGGAGTTACAACTCATAAAAGGTATTATCACTTAGATAGAAGCATAAAATTCTGAGAAATTCTCCAACAGGTAATCTTCTGATTCCCAAGTAGCTTCTTCTTCTGAATGTTGATCCCAACGTATCTTGTACCACCTGATTGTCCTGCTTTGAGTAACACGGTCTTTCTGATCCAAAACTCGAATTGGATACTCAGAGTAAGTCAAGTCAGGTTCAAGTTCAATACCTTCAACATTGACAACTTTATCTGGTACACGGAGACACTTCTTGAGTTGGGACACATGGAACACATTATGTACAGCCGACAATTGTTCAGGTAATTGCAGATGATATGCTGATTGTCCACATCTTTCTATAATTTGAAATGGTCTAATATATCGAGGTGCTAATTTACCCTTGACTCCAAATCGAGTAACTCCTTTCATGGGTGACACCTTTAGATACACGTAATCTCCATTATTGGACCACAATGGTCGACGCCTTTGATCCGCATAACTTTTCTAACGAGATTGTGCCACCTTTATATTTTGTTGTATCTGCTTAACTTTTGTTTTAGTTTCTTTTACAAGATCAACTCCGAAGAACCTTCTTTCTCCCGGTTCGAACCAACTTAACGGAGTTCTACATCTGCGAGCATATAATGCTTCAAATGGTGCTATATTTATGCTTTCTTGATAACTATTGTTGTAAGAGAACTCTGCTAAAGGCAAACACTCATCCCATTTCTCTGGAAAATTAAGAACACAAGCCCTCAACATATCTTCAAGTATTTGATTTACTCTTTCAGTCTGACCTCCTGTTTGTGGATGGTAGGTTGTACTATGCAAAAGATCAGTACCTAAAGAATTGTGTAAATGCTTCCAAAACTGGGAGACGAACTGCGTGCCTCTATCAGAAACAATGGTCTTTGGCACCCCATGAAGACTTATGATGCGCTCAAAATACAATTTGGCATATTGTGAAGCTGAATTTGTACTTTGAACCGGAAGGAAATGTGCCGTTTTTGTGAGTCGATCCACTATAACCCAAATTGAATCAAAACCTCTTGTTGTCCTGGGTAGACCCACTATAAAATCCATACTGATATCTTCCCATTTCTAAGCTGGAATGGGTAATGGTTGAAGTTCTCCTGCTGACTTCAAATGTACAGCTTTGACTTTCTGACAAGTATCACACTGAGCCACATACTTAGCAATTTCTATCTTCATCTTGGTCCACCAAAATTTCTGTTTCGAATCATGATACATCTTATTACTTCCTGGATGAATAGAAAACAATGAAAGATGTGCTTCATCAAGGATCTTTTGTTGCAACTCAGGATCTTTTGGTATGACCAGATGATTCTTATACCATAAGACATCTGCTTCATCAATTGTGAAACAAGAAACCTTTTCTCTTCTAACTTTCTTTTTAATATGTTTAATGCCTTTATTACTTCTCTGTGCAGCAATAATTTGATCTCTGAGGGTTGTCTCAACAGCAATGTTAGACAAACTTCCTTGTTGTACCATCTCTATACCCAACTTTTCTATGTCATGACATATAGAGATATCCAAAGGCTTCACTGTTAAACAATGACAATGACTTTTTTGAATAAGTGCATCAGCAACTACATTTGCTTTACCAGAATGGTAATATATTTCCAAGTCATAATCATTGATTAATTCTAACCACCTTCTTTGCCTCATATTCAACTCATCTTGAGTAAATATGTATTTCAAACTCTTGTGATCACTATAAATATTACATTTATTACCCCACAGATAATGTCGCCATATTTTTAATGCATGGACAACAGCTGCTAACTCTAAATCATGTGTTGGATAATGCTCCTCATATTTCTTCAACTGTCGAGAAGCATAAGCAATAACTCTCCCCTCTTGCATCAACACACATCCAATACCAATACCAGAAGCATCACAATAAACATCAAACGGCTTCTCAATGTTTGGCTGTGCTAGGATAGGGGCAGTAGTCATCAATTTCTTTAATTTCTGAAATGCCTCTTCACAGGCGGGTGACCAAACAAACTTAACACATTTTTCAACAACTCAGTTATGGGCTTTGATATCTTTGAGAAATCAGGTATGAAACGACGATAATAACCCGCCATTCCCAGAAAACTTCAAACTTGATGAACAGCTTTGGTGGTTCCCAATCAAGTATATCTTTTACTTTACTAGGATCAACAGCTAAACCCTTGTCTGATAAAACATGTCCAAGAAACTTCACTTCTGTCAGTCAAAACTCACACTTACTAAACTTAGCATATAATTGATGGTCTCTCAGACGCTGCAAAACAATTTGGAGGTTTTTAGCATGTTCTTCTTCATTTTTGGAATATATCAATATGTCATCAATAAAGACAACCACAAACTTATCAAGTTCTAGCATGAACACTGAGTTCATCAAATAGATGAAATAGGCCGGTGCATTGGTAAGTCCAAAAGACATGACCAAATATTCATACAGACCATACCGAGTGGTAAAAGCAGTCTTTGGAATATCTTCCGAGTAAATCTTGATTTGATGATACCCAAATCGAAGATCAATCTTAGAGAACACCTTTGCCTCTGCTAGTTGATCAAAAAGCAGATCAATGTGGGGTAGAGGATACTTATTCTTGATTGTTACCTCATTTAAGGGACGATAATCCACACATAACCTCAAACTTTGATCTTTCTTTTTCATAAAAAGAGCAGGGCATCCCTAAGCTGATGAGCTAGGTTGAATAAAACCTTTATCTTGTAACTCTTGTCATTGAGTTTTGAGCTCTGCTAACTCAGGTGGTGCCATCCGATAAGCTCTTCTGGATATTAGAGCAGTACCAGGTTTCAAGTCAATTCTAAACTCCACCATTCTATCAGGAGGTAAACCCGGTAACTCATTGAGAAATACATCAGGAAACTCACAAACCACTGGTATATCCTCAATCTCTTTTACCGAAGTTGCGCATACCTTTTGAACAGTCCTATTAAGTGTCGGAAGTTGGATAAGAAGTGGAGATTTGCAATTGGGTATGTTCACTCTCACAGTTCTATTCAGGATGTCTATCACAGCACCATGCCGTTTCATCCAATTCATACCTAGGATCACATCTATATCTTGATCCTTTAATATTATCATATCAGTGGGAAAAATGTACCCACCCAAACTTACTGGCACATCATGTACCATTTTTTAGTACACATACGCCCCCCAGGCAATTGTATAAAGAACTGTTCTTTCGTCCCCATTATTGGAATTTCATGTGTCTTAACAAATGTACCATTAATGAATGTATGAGATGCACCAGAATCAAAAAGAAGAATTGCAGGATGATCAGCAACAGGAAACGTACCCATCATGATGGGCTCTCCTTCTGGAATTTCCCCAACTTGAGTGTAGAACAATCTACCAGACTTTTTCTCATTCTTACTATTTAGCACCTTCTGATTTCCTGCTTTATGCTGATTCTGTGGTTGTTGTTGTGGTGCAAAAGTCCTGGGGACATAAGATTTATACTGCCTCGGATGCGGGCAGTTCCTTGAAAAATGACCAGGCTTACCACAGTTGTAACATGGAAAGATTGGTGGCTGGAAATTGGGGTTACGAATACCAGGGGCATTCGGCTGTCGTGGATATGAAAGATTAGCAGTAGGACGAACGAATGTCTATTGCTGGGCTTGGTATTGTGGTGGACGATAAGACGGACAGAAATGATTCTGAGGATGATAGATTATTTTCTGGCGCTTTGGGTTGCCACCGGAAAATCCAGAGGTTACACTTTTCTTCTTCTTAGTTTCCAGATGCTGGCGATTCTTATCTTCATAAGATATAGCAATATTCACCGCCTCATGAAAAGTGGCATTTGGATTCCCAGTCATCATTCTCTAAATTTTACTATTTAGACCTCTGAGAAAACACTTTCTTTTTACGGTCAGTACTAACATAGTCTGACGCATATTGAGACAAGTGATTGAATTTGCCAAACTATTGCATCACCGACATATCACCTTGCCACAGAGAAAGAAATTCTTCAAGCTTTATGGTCATGATTCCCTCAGGAATAAAATGTGCTCGAAATGCTTCACAAAACTCAGCCCAAGTAATACGATGACCTTCAGGCTGAGCAGCGACAAAATTTACCCACCAGGCCCCTGCAGTACCTCTCAACTGCTGGGCTACAAACATGGGCTTTTGATACTCTGTGCACTCAATCAGCCCAAACTTCTGCTCCATAGTGCGGAGCCAATCATCGGCCTCCATTGGTTCATCTACTCTGGTGAAAACCGGAGGACGGGTATCTGTGAAATCCACATATGTGGTTTCATTTCTATTGTTCTAACCATGATTTCCCTGCCTTGCATTCTGATTCTGATTTTGAGCCATCATTGTTGTTGCAGTGACTAATGCTGCAACTGCATCAGCTAGAGTGGGTGAAACTGGTGGAGGATTTGGGATATCACCTCCATCATGAGATGGGCCAGCAGCATCACGAGAACGAGTGTGAGCAGGCATCTGTTGATAAACAAACTATACTTTATTCATAAGACCTTATTGGTTTTCATAAGGAGATATTACAAAGGTGCAACACACTTATGATACATTATTTTTTGTTACAACAGTCTGCACTCCGGCAAGACTTCCCACACCTACTAGGCTTTAGAAAGCAGGGAAAAGATATATTACACATCTTACTTTCCAATCTCCTTATTCATCCTCCTCAGGATCCTCTTCCTCTTCAAGATCTTCTGCCTCTTCAGGCTCTTCCTCTACTATCTCTGGATCTTCTTCTTCCATAACATCTTCTTCATTTTCATTCTCTACATTCATTTGGTTTTCTTCTTCTTCATCGATGACATCATCATCGATAGACTCTATTTCTTCAGGGTCTTCCTCTTCTTCGTCCTGACCCATTACAAGACCAAGATCATCTTGGACTACCTGTCTTTGATATTTAGGATCCAATAAATTATTCAACCTCACACACTCATCATCAGCTTCCTCTGCATACTCTTCCAAATCTTCCACATAATCCTCAAGTTCTTGGATACGATTATTTGCTGCATCTTCTCATGCCCAAGCATCATTTCTTTGGTGCTTCATATACTTCCGGGATCACCTCAACTGAGTAATTTCGGAGGCCTCTTCAATCCTGTCGGCTTCAGCCCTCTCCAACTCGGACCTAAGCCTTGCTATTTTAGCTTGGGGATCCGGATGCAGATTGCTACTACTTTTGCCAATCTCATATCTGGGGGCTAGCTGATGTCGAGGTACCCCTTTCGGTGCAGTGCTCTTACGAGGAGTTTGCTTAGTAAGGGCCATCCTGAAGAAAGATAGGTAACAAGAGATAAGGATAGATAGGGAGAAATCTAAAGGTTAGCACGAAAAGGATTGACACTACTTAACCCAAACCACCTTAAAGGGAAAGGTAATTAAATAGATTAATTAATCATGATGCATGAACAAACTTACGATCTAAATGTAAAAGAGTTGTAAAGCAACACTTACATATAAATAACCTTTATAACATAGGGCAATATAATATGCTATTCCACCACCACACTTTGTAAATTCAGAATAAAGGTCGATAGAAAAAAATCATAGATAAGGAATAAGCAATTTGGACCCAAAATAGTTAAATTAAATTTATTTGACTCCAAACTTTTGAAGTTTTTGCAAAGAATACTACAACAACTCTTTTTAACCATGATCCGACTCCGATACCAGCTGTGGCAGAACCTCCTAAATCATATGGCCCACACGCATGATTATTGTCTAAACAGACTCCAAATAACCATGAATGTGTTCCGTATGACTTAGAAAGTCTGTCGGGTAAATCCTGAATCATCCATAATTCTTCGAGCAGGATCAATCGTTATAAAGAGGCATTGCAGTATTACAACAGTTTGATATAAATAATATACATCAGAACAAAATAGCAGAAGACTTACAATAACATAAGTTTACAAACCTTTGAGTTTCAAATATTTACAACCATAAGTTCAAATTATATAAACCATAATAGTAGTGGAGCAGCAGTAAATAGCTTTATTACAAGACCAAACGATAAGCTCTGCCCAAGAGCTAAACATCTTACTCGTCGTCGCTTTCCTCGACGATTGTCATGCAGCAGGACGCAAAGCACTCCTGCCCATGAGGCTCACCTGCAACAAGGGTTCAACAAACCCTGAGTACAAAGTACTCAACAAGACTAACCAGACGAAAAAGAGGGGTGAAGACTCAGGAAATGCAGGCTAGAAGGACGAGGTAAGGCTTGTAAGAGATAAGAAATTTTTTTTGTGGAAAAGCTTAACAGAAAGTAAAGTTTGCTTGGATCTAGCTCCAATTACCAACCAACTTCATTATTATACCTTAATCATTGTTCAAGTTGTTACTACGATGACGAACACCGATCGAGTCTTCTTCTCCGAGAAGCAATGGCGATTCGAATCTATTTTCATACCCAGCTGGGACCTAGGTCACTGGGATACCGGAGACTTTAACTCCGATGCACCCCAGATGAACCGATATACCGGGATAACAACCGCAGCCATATATCACCACATGATACACCTGAGCTCTTTGGCCCCGTGTACCGAAATACATGGGAACTTAAACCCACAGTATAACACACTATGATATATGTGGGGACTCTGGCCCACTATATGTCACTCCATGATATGCGTGGGGACTTTGGCCCACTGGATACCACTTCGTGCATGTGGATTTCTAATTTCTCGATATCACCAGTTCACCAACGGACGGGACATAGGGCATCAACAGACGAAAATACTACAGAGGGACTCCATTCCCAGTGCAAGTTAGCCGTTCGGACTCGATTTATTAACTATTATCAAGATTCCAACAAGAAAAACCAATCTCATCTTTTCATTCTTTTACTTTTGAACACTTAACTAATTAAACAGGGCTAAGCGTTACTACTTATCTTCCAAAGCAGGTAACAAGGAATAAGGAAATAAGACAAGTAATGCAATTGGTGGGTTTTCACTCAACTCCTATTACTTAATGCAACATATCATAGCTGAAGCGATAAAACTTTTATAAATAGAATAAGGTTTGAATGCATCTGAGGCTTGCCTTGGTATTCGGGGTAGACGGTCTCAAACTCCGGATCAACTCCCAATTCCTGAATCTGCTCGTCCTTGGGATCTGGTGTGACAACGTTAACTCTCCGTTAACAGAAACTATTCGATAATTGATATGCTTCAACATGATGGAATAGTAAACATGATGCTTGATGGATGCATGATCATATTAAGGACTTGAGTACAACTTTTCTTCACGATAAAGTTGCAAGCCAACAAAACTTCGCATATTAAGCTCATTAGGGTTAACTACACCATTTAAGAAATTAATTAAACACATGAAATAACGTTGATTAAGCCCTAATGACATGATTAAGATAAGCGCAAATAATTAATTAAAGTGCCAAAGGTCATTAGGGTTAATGACCCAAGGTCATCAATTAATCCCAAAGTCAAACAAATCCTATAATGATTAAACTCAATTAAAGAGATTAATTACTTATTTAAAGGCATTAAATAAAGGCATAAAATTAAATTTATCAAATTAAGCCCAAAATTTTATTTTGAAAAGCCCTTGGCCTAATTAGATGGCAAAAAGAATTTCAGAATTAAAAACCTATTATTTTATTTATTAAAAATCATAGAAGATCCATTTTTCAATTAAAAGGGCTAATTTTAACATCTGCAAAAATTACTCAAATTTGTCATTTCATATTTTTCCTAGGTAGATGACATCAAAAAGAACACACACAAACATTTTTAGAATTTTTGGAGCTATATATGAATTACTATGATTTTTCAAAAAAAATATAGCATTTAAATCATTTTCTAAAAATAAAAAAAGAAAAATCGGCACAGTACTCCCGTGCTGACCGACGGCCCACCGGCGGTTGACCGGCGATTACTCGCCGACGGCGAGGTCTCCGGTGACCAGGTTTGTCCCTACAGGCTTATCTCGACACGGCGAGTCGATTGAGGTAGCTAACGGCGCGGCGGGGCGACGGCGGCACCCATGCCGGCGGCCATGGCGGCGCGGCGGAGCTCGGGCGCGACGACGACGCTCACCGGAGCGGTTTCCAGCGATGGCGAGCACTCGGGCGTACGCAGGGCACTCAGGCAAACCCGTTCGGCAACAAGATGACACAGTCCCCGGTCCCTAGCCAAAGTGGCAACGCTCGCGGCGAAGCGGCACGGCCATGCCGACGGTGAGCTCCGGTGCCCGGCGTCTACGACTCGATAAAGATGAAATTGATAGCACATACAGCCGTAGGAGCTCACCACGGTGCTGATGCGCATGTTGATGAAGGCCCAGAGTGCTTGAATCGAGCTGCGGGCGACGGCGGTGATGGCGGCGGCGGCGCTCCGATGGCAAGGACGGTGCTCCGGCGTGTCCTGCCCACCAGAGAGTGAACCAAGGTGTGCGTGAAGAGCAGGATAGTATGGAGAATACGATAGCGGGGGTGATGAAGATATATAACCAACCACGGCGGTGGTCGACGGCGAAAAAGCCCGCGATGGCTCGGCGATCGGCCGCGAGGAAGATGATGGTGCGAGGGCAGCTCGGGCGGTGAGAGCAAACACGAACTAACTCAGAAGAAGCGCAAGGTCGAGGCGGAGCTGCTAGCTAGAGCAATTGGACTGCGGTGGATCGATTGCAACAAATTCGAGCGGTGGAGCAAAGTCGTCGGCGGTGGCGGCAGGAAGATGAAGGAGAAACGACGTTGGCCGACCGGTATTTATAGGCCATCGGCGACGCATGGATGGACGACACAACGATGGCGAAGGTTCAAGTGTCCGGAGCGAGCTGGCTACTGAGATATTCATGGCGATGGACGGCGGCGCGGGTTGAGAAGCCGGCGATGGCGGCTGACGATAGGTTTCGGCGCTGTTCCAGATAATTATAAAATTGCCATTTGTTTGAAAATACAAATTACTCCAAAATTTATATAAGAACTTGAAAATCTCCAAAAATATCATTTGCATAACTTTTCAAGAGCTACACTTTTTCTTTAACTGGCATCCTCAAATTTTGTATGGATTTTGAAATTTGAATTCAAATTCAAAAAGGGGATAAAACCCTAGAAACAAACATTTGAAATTACTTTTGATTTTTTAATAAAACTTGAAAATATTCAAAACTGTGAAATTTTTAACTTTCCAAACCAAACCTTTTTAATATACAAAATTTTCCAAAATTATGCATAATTTTTGAATTATGGTTTTAAAATCAAAAGGGGACAAATGCTAGAAAACTGTATTTTCAAATTCATTTGAAATTTCTTTTGGAAACTTGAAAAACTTTATATACCAACGTTGTAGCTCTTTCAATATCTACAAACTATCTTTCTAGAGTATCTCCAAATTCTTTATAGATTTTGAATTAGAGAAAAGGGGGTAAAACTAGGTTTTAGAGTAAAGGGTTTTTGAAATAGAATCAAACTCGATTTGGTTTCTAACTTAATTGGTTGGTCATTAGTGATCACAAACATCATCCAATGACATTTTTAGGTCATTGACCCAATGACACCCTTGGTTGACCAAATTGACTTTCAAAAACACTTTATAGCTTTCTAATTTGAATTTAAATTTGAATTACAAGGCTTGGGAATAAGCTTTGAAATCCAAATTCAACTTCAAATATGGAAACAAATTTTTAGGGTTGGACTTAGGTTTATACACTATGCTTGACACTAGTGTAAAGACGGTTTACACCTCAAGTACATAGAATATAACCCAAGTATTTGCGATGACATTCAAAAGTACGGTTTTATTATTTCATGTGACAAAACATTCCAAAAACACAATCAACCTAGGAAATGTAAACTTGTTTTAGTTAATGCACATTAAGGTTGACTTAAACATGAATGCTTTGCAATGCATATGATGACATGGCATGTTTTAGTTAATATAACACCAGAGGTGTTACAACCTTGTAGCCCTCGATGCCTCTTCCAAGGGCGAGCTTGCCACGGCAAAGGTACTCAACGTTCTCCATGGGAACACCAAGCTCAGTGAGAACCGCGCGAAACATGTGAGGGTAGCCTCCATACTCCATCCCATCAAGTCTGTACTCAACGACATCCATCAATGGCAACGAACGAAGCGGCAAGTTGGGGTCCATCTGTAGGTTGACACGAGAATGGAATTAGAAAAGTTGCAGAGAGTGGTAAGCCATGCATAAAAGCGTATGCAGTGGTCGGTGTATGAGTAGAAGTATTAGACAGTGTGTTCACAGTAGCAAAAAAGGCTGGACTGGTCATTGGGTAATTTGATGTAGTAGGCACTGTCGTAGTAGTGTCTAAGGTCTGGCTGCTTGTATTGCGGTGGGCTTGCATTTGGGTAGCAATTGAAATTGCTTTACGTTTGGTGTTGGCTTTGGGAGTGTTCTTAGGAGGCAATGGGTGTCGCTGTCTAGGTGCTGGATGGTCGCCAGGAGAAGGCATGGCTGCCTTTGCCTAGTAAATCTTCCTGGCATGCACGGTGGCTGCTGCCTAGCAGCCACCTTTTGCTTTTTTGGCCTAGGCCGAGTTCCTAGAACCATCTCTTGTACCTGCCAAGATGAACAAGCATCTTCTTAATTAAGAAACAAGTGACATAGTAGATTAAATCAGTACAATGAAGTACATGTTTCAAATAGACAGACAAAAAATTGTAAATTGACCAAGTAATGCATCTCACCTCAGCATTAGATTCATCATCAGTTTCAGAATGGTTATCAATATCAGATTCTGGATCATAATCAATGTCAGATTCTAGATTTTTAGTCAGTACCGTCTTCCGTTTTCCCTTTGGTTTATTTGAAGACATCTTTAACTTCATTTGCTAAGACTTCAATACCCATAGACTTAAAAACTTCTTGAATATTCTTTACATTCTCATCCCTCTCCTGCTCATACTTTGTTTTTGTCATTTCTTGAGTTACTTAGTATGACCAAGTGGAGAGCGAGGGCAGAAACTAGATTTAGTTTCTGTATTGGAGTTGAAGAATAAACTAGGAAATCAGTAGTCTTTCTAATGGTTGAAAGAATGTTAAATAACAAACAAGTGCCAGAAGGAACTAACAACTCAGTCCAGTTGCAATGTATGTAATCACCAAGTTTAGTGTATCAAATAATATTATTAACAATTAGCAATTTATCTATGATTCTTCAGTGATAATTTTTTACAACAGCATATCACAGCAAAGAAACTAGAGAAAGAAAGCAAGGTTGACCTACAACAACTAGTACAAGCTAGCACATATTCATACATCAGGTCAATTGACAACTACATCCATTAATTGACAGGAAAACATACAGCCACAAAGGAAAAATAGAATTAGAAGTTACCAGAATGCGTCACAGCCGCGGATCGGGGTCTGAGAGAAGTGTCCGGGAGCTGAGGGCAAGTGTCTATCAGCGTGTAGCCGGCGATGGAGTCTGAGATGCCATGGAAGCCAACGGCCGTGGAGGGAGTCCAGGAAGTCGGCGGCTTGAGATATGGCTCCCCCCTCCGGCATTGGAGGAGTGGTGCTCTGAGCTATGGCTCCAGTGGATGTCACCAGGGCGGACGTAGTGGCAGTCTGGGATGTCGTCGACGCTTGCTCAGCGCTAGGTTGTGGGGAGGGAGCTGGCCATTCTCAGCGCGAGGTGTGGCGGTATGGTGGATGCGACTGGCCTCGGCATGGTGGACACGAGAGGCCTCGGCGTAGTGGGTGAAACTGGCTGCGGCATGGAGGGCACGAGTGGTGGCGGCGGCGGGTGGGAGTGACTGGCGACGGCGGGTGGGCACGACTGGCGGCGGCGGCGGGTGGGAGCGACTGGCGGCGGCGGCGGGTGGGAGCGACTGGCGGCGGCAGGTGGGCACGACTGGCGGCGACGGCGGGTGGGAG
This sequence comes from Bothriochloa decipiens, assembly GCA_023333625.1. Classification (NCBI taxonomy): domain Eukaryota; kingdom Viridiplantae; phylum Streptophyta; class Magnoliopsida; order Poales; family Poaceae; genus Bothriochloa; species Bothriochloa decipiens. The sequence continues at coordinate 26,072,193 of CM041639.1, read as the reverse complement.
CTACTGGCGGTGGCGGCTGGTGGTGGTGGGCGCGAATGGATTCAGCGCTAGGGTTCGCGGAAGGGGGAATGGACTCGGCTTAGGCGGAGGAGAGCGGTGGAGTTTGGATTTTTGCCCTTCGCTCAGGCAGGAGGTGAAGTAGGCCCACCTATCGATGAGTGTAGCATGTGCGGGAGAGCGGGAGGTGGAGGTGGCAATTTTTGGTCTGGCATGGTGGGTCCCGCGTGTCATTGAGAGGGCGAGGCCTATTATGAATTCAAATCATAATTATGGTATATTAAATGATTTCAAATGGAAAAATGTCAATAACCAAAGATGTTCAACAGATTGAGTTCTACAAACCATAGTTTTGTCATTTTTTCATTTCAGTTTGTTTGAAGAGTTTGATTTTTGAATTTATGAAATTTGAAACTTGAATACAAATTTTGGGGTACTAACTTATGTCAAATCGAAATGTCATGAATACAAAAGTGGCTCAACTCATTGAGATCTAAACTTCTTATTTAGGCCATTTTTTCATCTGAAAGTGATTACAACTTTGTTCTCAAATTCTACTCATCTTTAAATAAGAAGTTTAGATCTCAATGAGTTGAGCCACTTTTGTATTCATGATATTTTTTGCCGAATTCATTATGAGGTTCGAATTGAGGTGTTAATCTGCCATATTTAAATCACTTTAACTTACATCTATGCAAAATTTGCCTCATTGACACATGACCAAAATCAATGGAATATGTTGATAGATCATGATTTTAGAATTTTTAGAAAAAAATGAGGAAATTAGGAGAAAGTATGTGGGAGATAAACTACATACAATATTTATCTAGAGATTTAAAAGCGAAATGATGAGTACAAGATGAACTCGGAGCATCTGAGGCTAACAGTTAGATGGGCCCACATGTCATTGGGACAGTGGACCACATGCACTGAAACATTGGGCCCACATGTCATTGAAACAAAGTGGTACTTAACTGAAAACAGAAGCAACATTACGCTGTCACCACTCACCACAGCTGCTTCGGCGTGTGGCAACCCCTGTCGCCGGTGACCTGCTCCCTTGCCGGCGACCTTCTCCCTCGCCGGTAACCTGCCCCTTAGCCACCTGCTCCCTCCCCGACCACCTGCTCCCTCTCCGCCCTGCCCCCCTCCAGCACTAGGCTCGCCAGCGGCTCATTTGTGGACCCCATCTAGCTCGAGCTCCCTCGCCGGCGACCTCTGCTCCCTCACCGGTAACCTGCCCTCTAGCCACCTGCTCCCTCCCCAGCCACCTGCTCCCTCTCTGCCCTGCCCCCCTCCAACACTAGGCTCGCCAGCGACTCATTTGCAGACCCCATCCAGCTCGAACAACGACGCCGGCGACCTCTGCTCCCTCGCCAGCTCCTCCCTCTCCGTCCCCCACCTCCACCAGCAAATGCGCCATGCTCCCCCCTACATTTGGCCAGATCGAGCAGGGAGGTGCCCCTTGATGGCCAACCTAGATGGGTCCTAGAGAGCTGCTGCATCTCCGGCCAAGCAAGCTGCAAGCTGCAAGCTAGAACCTTACTAGCCATTGTAGAAGGTACCAGTGAAGTTGTTTTTTTTACAAGGGAGTGAAGTTGTTAAATTTGTATCATTTAACCATTGTGTTAGGTAAATACATGCTCAATTTCAATTTTGTCACACCTAAATTTGCACCTGCAGGTCAATATGCCTAGAAGGTGGATTTATGATAGTGAACCATTTTCGCCATCCTTTTTGACTGGTGTTGAGCAATTTATGGAACATGTCAGAAGTAGATATAGTGCAGATGAGAAGATCAAGTGCCCATGCCGAAAATGCTTGAACTAGGTAGAGAAAAGCCAAGATGATGTACATGAGGATATTGAGATCAATGGTATGTCTAGGTGCTATACTAGGTGGATTCTCCATGGAGAGGAACCTAATGCTGTTGTACCAGAGGATGATGGTGGAGAACATGCTATTGTACCAGAGGATATGTCATGGGATGGAAATGACCAGGCACCACTTGATGAGGAAGGACAAGCTAAAGATGTCTTAGATGATGGTGAAAGGGGAGTTCAGGCTATCTTTTATTATCAAACTGCTGCATATCAAAGTGTACAATCGGATATCAACAACTGGGTTCAATGCTATGCTTCAGTTGCTTTCTGGATCTTTGAAGAATGTGCCTAGACTTCCTAAGTCTTATAGAGAGATGAAAGCTCTACTTCAAAAACTTGGTTTTGGTTATGTTAAGATTGATGTGTGCAAGTATGATTGTGCCTTATTTTGGGACGACCATGAAAAGGACGATCATTGCCCAGTTTGTGGCTTCACTAGATGGAAAGTGAACAAGGAGGGAAAAAAGAAAGTTCCTCACAAGGTCCTTTAGTACTTTCCAATAATTCCATGCCTTCAAAGAATTTTTATGACAAAGCAGCGGGCACAATATGCAAGATGGCACAAGGACAAGAGGGTACCAGTTGCAAATGAAATGAGACATCCTGCTGATGGGGAAGCTTGGAAAGATTTTGATGAGACTTTCAAGTCTTTTAAAGATGATCCCCGTAGTTTGAGGTTAGGCATTGCTACTGATGGATTTAACCCATTTGGTCAGATGAGCAATTCATATAGCATATGGCCTGTGATAGTGGTACCATACAATTTTCCACCATGGATGTGTATGGACCAATCCAATTTTATGCTTGCTTTACTAATTCTAGGAAAAAGAATCACTAGACAAAGATTTCTATGTTTTCATACAGCCTTTGATAGCAGACATGATAAAGCTCTGGAAGGGTGTAAAAACTTATGATGCATTTGAGGGCAAAGACTTTGATTTGCGTGCAGCAATTCTGTGGGGAATCCATGACTACCCTGCATTAGGCACCATGTCAGGCAAAACCACCGGGGTTACTTCACATGTGTGCATTGTGATGAGAATCCATGCTCCTGCAGTCTTAGAAACAAAATTGGTTTCATAGACCATAGACGTTTCCTACCAGAGGACCATGAATGGAGGACAAACAAATCTTTCAATGGCAAGGATGAAAAAAGAGATAAGCCAAGGAAATTTAGTGCAGATGAGGTTATGGCAAGGTTGAATGAACTTTCCTATGTTCCAGGCAAGAATCCAGATAAGCCAAAGCCAAGAAAATGATGCTGTGATGATGGAGGTGGACCAGTATGGCATCTGAAGGTTAGCTTGTATGATTTGGAATACTGGCCAAAATTAAAGCTACAACACAACCTTGATGTTATGCACATAGAGAAAAACATATGTGAAAACATTTTGTCAACTTTACTCAATATTCCAAACAATACAAAGGACACCTTCAATGCTAGATTAGATTTGGAGGACAGAGGTATGAGAAAAGAGCTTCAAATGATAGATGATAGTGGTAGTTCATCATCAAAGCCAAGAGCTTGCTATGTCTTAAACCCAGAAAACAGGAAGAAGTTCTTGCAATTTGTGAGCAATGTTAAGTTTCTGTTTGGCTATGCCTCAAATATATCAAGAAGTGTCAATCTAGAGGGAGCAGGAACAATGCATGGGCTGAAAACACACAATTATCATATAATGCTACAGTGTATCTTATCAGCTGCCCGTCGTGGTTTGGTGCGCAAAGACGTAAGTAATTGCTAAATTGGGTAGGTTGTTTAGACAGCTTTACTCCAAAACTCTAAAGGTTGATGCACTACACAAGATGAAGGAAGATATTGTGCTGATCCTTGGCAAGCTAGACAAGATTTATCCTCCAGCATTCTTCGATGTTATGGTTCACCTAGCTATCCACTTAACTGATGGGGCACTACTTAGGGGACCGGTACAGTATGGGTGGATGTATCCCATTGAGAGAAGGTTGGGCACATTTAAGCATTTCATCCGCAATCAATCAAGGCCTGAAGGATGTATTGCAGAGGCATACACTGTCTATGAGTGTATGACCTAGTACTCAACCTATTTCAATGACATCATTACTAGGTTCAGTAGACATGAAAGAAACTAAGATGCTGAAGACAACATCTCACCCAATGGTTTGTCTATTTTTTGTCTTCGTATTAACCTATTGGGAGCTTCAAAACTTCACTACCAAGACAAAGACTATGACTCCATGGTTTGGTTTGTTCTAAATAACTGCGAAGAGTTTGATGAATGCAAAGAGTAAGTAATTCCAGTCATTTCATATTTCACCCATCTTTGTTCAATACTGCTATCAGAAAATAACTAATTATTATCTTCTTCCTTTGTAGCAAGTATAGGGTAGAATTATAACAACAAGGGGTGAATGATGTTGAAAAAGTGATGTCAACACAATTTAATGCATGGTTCGAGGATCATGTGTGTGCAACTTCTACAACATGACTTAGTAATTTATGATAAAGTACATTTTGAAACTTATTCTGTATATGTTTTCAACCTGCAGATTACCAGAAAGAAGTACCAAGACACAACACCTATTGATGAAGACCTGTACTCACTAGCATGCTGGCCAATACAAAGAGTGCGTTCATACATAGCTTGTATAATCAATGGGGTACGGTACCACACTTTGGCTCGTGATGAACATAAGAAGACACAGAACTCCACCATCAAAAGTGTAGGTACTCACAGTGATGACACAATAGACTTCTATGGGACAATCAAAGACATTATTAAGTTGAGTTACAGTAGGAACAACAATGGCTGTAGAAGTGTTGTCTTATTACGGTGTGAATGGTACCATCTAGAGGGAAGGGCATGCCGGATGAAAGATGATGGTTTCCTCGAGAGCATAAACATCCATGGCCGATGGTACAAGAATGATCCTTTCATTATGGCGATAGATGCTTCACAAGTATTTTTCTTGGAAGATACAAAGTTTGGTCCAAGTTGGCGAGTGCTACAAGAATTTGGCCACCGACATATATTTGATGTCAAAGAGTCTGACACAAACAAACCAATTCAAGAACAGATACAGATGAGATGTCAGGAGGCATACCAAGAGGAGCATATTTCATCGAGAGAAGGTGCAATAGGAGACATTGAACCAGATTTGGATTTGTTGCACATGGAAAATGAACCAGGAAGCCCTATCAGTAGAGACCTCGTAGAGAGCCTTCGACAACAGAGACATACACCTCAAGTTGATGAAGAAAATGGCCAAGATGAAGATGAAGATGATACCTATCTTGAGTACCATAATCCCCATATTCCAGAAGTTGATGAAGAAAATGGCCAAGAAGATAGTGATGATGACTGATTTTGTTGTATTTGAATCATTCTACTACATGTGTTTGTGATTGTAAGACCTTATATTTGTGAACATTGAGCTTTAATATTTGTAAGACCTTATATTTGTGAACATTATATTTGTGGTTCAGTTTTCAGTGAATACTTGATGCATGATGCAAGTTTCAGTGCCCATAATTCATTAATATGATGCAAATATATAGTCCCTAGATTCATGACACATGATAATAATGCCCAAAATATGTCATGAAATATACATAAACCATCACAAAATGCATTCTGCCAGAGGTTCATCACTCACAAATGACAGAGTAACCAATTGGCCAAGATAAACAACATACTTGACTGATCACTAGATTGTTCATACATCATAACCAAAAGTGCCCTTCATTTTCAACATAAAGCAACAATACAACAGCCTTGCCTACTTGAATAGACATGCCCATCATCAGCCTTGCCTACTTGAACACTACAGCTACCAACAAAATGATGGCCAACAACACAAACATTGTTACATTCACACATCCACACACTAGAAAAATGAAGCTTCCCAGGCCTTCCCTGTTCTTGCCAACCATTTCCTTCACCTCCTTCAGATTTTGCTCCATGGTTTCAACTTTTCCTAGCAGCTGGGGAACTTCCTCTGTTGTCAAAGCTGCTGCAATGGTCGAGGAAGCTGGAAGTAGATAACCATTATCTTCAAGGTACACCACATATTCCTCCTCGAACCAATAGCTGCCACATCTCCCCTGCATCCAAACAACAACCACAGACAGTCTCAGGGAAGCACATTCAAACAAGAATAAAAATTGAGAAACTCAAACTTAACCACTAAACTGACATTTCCATAGCCTTGCCGTGGGGACTTAAAAACCTCTTTCTAGCATTGCTCTAAGACTTCGTGCTTGTGGCCACGAACACCCGCACATCCTTGCAAGTCAGGTACATGATCAATGGCAACCCAAAAACATCATCAGGTGGCGCCTGCAGCCCGAGAGTAGTGAGCGATGGCGCTGCAGCAACAATAGCTAGGGGACGGGTTGTAGGCCAACCCGAGTGGCACTTGTACACCAAGTACGAGCCATTGAGGATGATGCCTGCGATGTCACAACTGGATAGAATAGGGAACATGACCAATGTGACCAACGGTGAAAGGCAACAGGGGGCAGGGAGGAGGGACAACCAAAATGGCACACCTACGCCGATGAGGAGCTGGCACCACCGCCGCCGACACCGCCCACCAAGCTCAGACTGCCCGCCTTGCTCGACCCACCTCCACAACGATGCCCGGAGAACTCACCAAAGCCGGAGCACACCACCGTTCGCCCATCGTGAGCTCCCCCTCCCACGCTCAGCCGCCCGCCCACCTAGCTCCACTGCGCCCTGCCTGCCAGGCAGACGCGTGCACCTCGACGCCCAACCGGGCTCCACCAGGCCACCAGTCGTCCCTCGCCGTCGTCCGCTACGCCGGCGCCGTGCTCCCTTCTCTCTTCCAATTCAGATTCAGTTGGGGGGTTGGCTCAGGCCATTGAGGGGATTGGGGATTTTAGTCAAGGCTCAGGCCCACCTGTAGGGTACACAAAAAAAATAAAAAAATCTAAAATTGACAAAAAATAGCCCTCTGTGAGGCCTCAAACTCGTGACCCTTGGCTCAACGGCCAATTTAGTTAACCAATGCGCTAGACTAGTGAGTTCGTTAGAGTTTGAGCTTGATATTTAAAATATGATAGCCGTTGTCACCTCTCCCCTTCATATTCACTCCAGCCCCTTCACCTCGCTAGATCCCCTTTTCACCTCACCCCCGGCCTCATTCACCTCGCCCCCCTCATTCAACGGGTATATGGACATTTTTGTGACACGGCTAAGTCATCACAAAAGAATATAGAAAAAGTAATCAAAAATGCAAAAAAAATTTCCCACAACAGGGCTTGAACAGAGGACCTCAGGCTCAGCAGGCTCAAGACTTAACCATTGCACTAGGATAGTGAATTCGTTAGAGTGTTGTGCTTTAATTAATAAGTACTGTAAACGGTCAACAAAAATGGCAAAAATTCAACGCCGCTCAACCGGGCCCACTGTCAGTTGGCTGGCGCTTCACCTACCTCTCCTTCATTTACGTCACCCTCATCCACATTCATCGACCCCTCCCCTTCACATTCACCGCTCCCCTTCACATTCGCCCTGCAGATCTAGTTCACTTTCACCGCCATCATTCACCGCCACCGCTGCAATCACCCACGCCACCGCCACAAGCGCCCACTGCTGCGATGACAAAGCGTGCAACAAGGCACTCCCTTAAGGACCCGCTCACCGGTAGGTGGGCCCCTTCCTCCACGGCGTAGTCTCCGACGATGAAGGTAGCTGTACCGACGGGGAAGAAGGCGACCACGGCGCAGGCGACGAGGAAGGCAAAAGCCCTAGCACGGTCTATGAGGGCTAAGGCTGCGCCATCGGCCAAGATGAAGCCCACAACGAGGGCCACAAAGAAGCCCACAGCGGTAGCCACGAAGAAGCCCACGGCGGCAGCCACAAAGAAGTCCATGCCAACGGCCAGGAAGAAGCCCGCGTCGGCGGCCATGAAGCAGTCCGTGCCGGCTTCCAGTAAGGCGGAGGGCAAGAAGGTGGGCTTGCCGGCGGCAGGGAAGAAGAAGGCCGTGCTGGCTCCTAGGAAGAAGGCCATGATGGCAATGGCCAAGAAGGCCCCCTCTCCCCCTTCATCGTCACAGAGCAGGCCCGTGATTCAGCTCTGCCACGAGTGCTACTATGGAGAACCTGCCTTTTGTAAGAACTTTCTGCGCGAGGGTCTCAACTGTAGTGGCAGCGGTCTCAGTGAGCCATCTGACCCCTTTCTCAAGTCATCGTCGTCCAGCTCCTTCCGCAACTCACCGTCCAGCTCCAACAACATCTCCACCAGCAGAGAGGTACAATCTTTGTTCTTGACCCTGGTTAGTCTGCTCATTGTCTCAGCATAGAGGTACACTACTCAACTCTATCATGAAGTAATGTTGTTGATGCTCGAAACTATGATGATCTTGTACATTGGCCTATGATGCAACAAACATATCTAAGGTGGATGTTTTTGTGATCATCTTTTTTTGCAACCATTCCCAATGCAACCGATTGGCTTTGCCCAATATGGAGGGCTGGGAATGGGCGATATCCTATAATTTACCACCTATGATGATGCTTATGATGACTGCCAATGTTGTTTTAATACATGCTATAAAGCGGAGGCCTATTTGTTTTCATACGTGTTGCTTTTCTTATATATATCTGAGGCTTGTTAATTTATTTTGACATTTGGAAATGAAACTGGGCCTAACAATGCTATTTTGCATACAAGTGTATGAAGATTCTATTGTGAGGTTTTGTTTCATTTGCAAAGGCCATGTATCTAGGCCAAAGATGATATTGTGAGGTTTTCTTTCTGCACATGGTACTTCACTTGTTATGTTTTGTGCCTATGATGAATGCAATGGCAGGGACTAGAAAGGAATGTAGTTGATCATCTTTGGCTTGTGAGGAACTGGACACCTGCCAAGAGTTTCTGTTGTTTCTTTTTTTCATGTAGATCATCAAATCATCAAGGAATTTGCATGCCTCAGTAATGTATTGCACTTCCTGATGGTCGAGGCTGCAAGTTTCTTGATGATTTCATGGCCTTCATGAGTTCAAGTGTACTAATTTCACTTGAGGATTATGCTGTTCTATGTGTCCTTATGCTCCAAGCCAAAGTATTATGAGAAAAAGCCATATTTTTGAGGCCACGCCCATTCTGTTATCCACTCTTGCTTGAGATTCAACATTGATTGATTTATAGTTTCTTTAGTTCTACAATTTGATGTTCCACATGTGTGTGTTTCACTGGTATTCCACATTGTGTTATATATTTCTTGTTGTTTCCTCTAAAGTACTATAACAATGTTTGTTTGCTGCAGTACCATGTGACCAACATGATGATGACTTTACTTGTTTAGTTTTGTGCCTATGATGAATGCAAGGGCAGGTACTAGAAAGGAATGTAGTTGATCATCTTTAGCTTGTGAACAACTGGACATCTGGCAAGGAGTTTCTGTTGATCTTGTACATTGGCCTATGATGCAACAAACGTATGTGAGGTGGATGTTTTTGTGTTCATCTTTTTTGCCACCATTCCCAATGCAACCGATTGGCTTTGGCCAATATGGAGGGCTAGGAATGGGCTACATGATTTTGAGTTTAGTAATTCCAATTGAGTATTATGTTGTTGTATTTTTCTTGATGCTCTGAGCCAAAATATTATGAGAAAAAGCCAAAAATTCTGAGGCCAAACTAGGAACTTGTATTCACTATTTTGATCTAAGCTTATGCTAGAAAGCACTGACCTGAGGCTATTATATATTTGTTGTTGTTTGCTCAAAGTACTATAACAGTTTATCTTGCTCAAACTTAGTGATGACTCGACCAGCGCTCATAAGTGCCCTCGAAAGCATGATCTGACCCCTGTAGTAGAACATCACAACTCTCACTTGGAAGATTGACAGCCTCACTGAAATGGTCAAGGATGACATCCACAAGAAGAACATTGACGGGTGCCAACTTTAGAGCATCGAAGCCAAGATAGGAAACTACGAAAAGATCTTGGAGGACGCTGGCCTGCTCAACAAGGCAAAGTGATGATGTTTGGCACTAAAGACTTTTGGAAGCCCAAGTGTGCATTGATGATGTTTTCCTTTGCCACTGATGACTTTTGTTAGCCCAAGTGGTGGGCATTGACAATGTGTAATATGAATGAAACTTAGTCTGTATTATATCTATGTGGGGATGTTGGAATGAAACTATTTGTGGTACCCTATAAGTTTCTAGCTTGAACTGTAGTCTTTACATATAATATATAATCTCTAATATTTGCTCATTTATGTTGAGTTTCTAATGTTCATACAAATATATGTTATGTCCATATGCAATGATTCTGTTTTTAGAGAATATATGTTATGAAATTTGCTGCCCAGATTTCATACCAAGTGCACACAAATCACAACTGGTCAATGCTTGGTCCACCTGTAGGGGGCTTGGAATGGTCAATTTTTAGTACCTAAACGTGACAACAACAAATAGTCATAAAAAGACAGGACCTTGCATCACAAAAAGGAAATCCACAACCATCTCACATGGAGACACAATATATGACGAAAGTTGGTGCCTTTATGTGACAAAACTTTTATGTCGTCATAAAAAATATGGGCTTTTCTGAATTTGTGACGCCACAAAAATTTCTGTCACATTATATTACATTATATGACAGATTCGGGTCCCATCATGAGGAAATCTGTCATATAAAGTAGGATTTCTTGTAGTGGTTATATCCACAAATCTAGGCGAGCAAGATATCACTCCCTTGTTCTGGGTTAACCAATCCATCCCTAGAATGACGTCTAGGCCTTCGAAGGGTAGCAAGGTAAGATCAGCAAGAAAGGTAAGACCCTTGATCGTGATACTCACTCCCTTACATCTTTTGGTACAACAAACATTGCCCAAAGGTGAAATGGTGTATAAGGCTTCTTTTCATAGAGTGACAGGTATATGGTGCTCTCGTGCAAACTTGGTGGATATATATGAACATGTAGCACCTGAATCAAACAGCACGGATGCCTTAACTCCATACACTAAAAACATACCGTACACCAAATCAGGGGTAGCCTGGGCAGCCTCTGCTATGATGTGGGCGAGGCAGCCATGGTGCTCCAGATGGTACCTGCTTGTATGGGGTGCCCTGGTTCTGCTAGGCGGGCACTGATGTAGCCGGTGCAGCCTTGTTCAGGCACTCGGCTGCCTTGTGACCCGGCTGGCCACAAGCAAAGCAAGTGTACATCATGCCATCTATGGGGGTTGGCGCGACGGCCCTCCACGTGCTACCTCCTGGTGTGGCACGAGCGTACGCTTGGTAGTCCTGAGTAGGGCGGGGGTAGTTGTTGGTGTGGGTACCACCGCCCCGGCTCAAACTGTGTGCAGCTCGCTGGGCGAAGCGAGAGCGGGGAGGCTGAGATGCCTCACCACGTGACCTCCGTGGGGCAGGTGCACGGGAGGTGCCCTCAGCACGGTGCTTCTTGGTCTTGCCAAGCGCCTCCTTCTCAATCTCCATGCACCTGTCGATCACGTCACGTAGGGTGTGGCTCTTGGTGCCTAAGAGGGAGAGCCTGATGCGGCTAGACAAACCCTTACGGTAGTAGTACATCTTCTCCTTCTCAGAATTCACCACTGAGGCAGGTGCATAGCGCAGCAGGTTAGTGAAGCGGGTGGTGTACTCATGCACCTTGTCAGTTCCCATGGAGATGTTGCGGAACTCATTCTCCTTCTTCTCCGGTGCACCCTCGCGGATGAAGAACGTGCAGAACTCCTCCACGAACTTGTCCCAGGAGATGTTAGCAGGGTCTTGGTGGGTCTCATAGAGGCTGTCCCACCAAGATTGCCCAGCACCCACAAGCTGGTGAGTTGCCAAGCCAACACACTCCTTGTTAGTGCAAGTGGTCAAGTCTAGCCTCTTCTCAATCTCCCTCATCCAGTCATCAGCAGCGATGGGGTCGATGTTGGTGCCATCAAACATCGGGGGCCTTAGCTTGAGAAAGAACTCTAGCTTCTTGTAGAAGTCATCTTGTGGCTCCCTGTGGTGGGGGTGCAGCATGTTCTCAGCTAAGACCCAAAGAAGCTCGGTCTGGTGAGCCATCACATCCACCAAAAGTGGCACAGGTGGTGGTGGAGCTGCATCTCCTCCAGCGGTAGGCTAAGGCTCAAGCTCAGCAACAGGCGATGGCAGTCCTCCAGCCGTGCCTCCAGCAGCTGGTTTCGGCTCAACAACCGGTGGTGGTGGTGGTGGGTGAGCAGACTATGGGGTGGTAGCGTGGGGTAGCTCCTCAAGGTTGAGGGGTATGTGACCAATGCATCCCTGACCACGACCGCGTCCACAGCCCCTGGCGAGTGCAAGTGAAGGGGAGCGGTTGTTTAGGCGGCTGGTCGACGAATGGACATCCTGCTTAACATAATTCTCAGATTACGGCACATGTGCATGTGATATATCTTGGTACTAATGATGTAATAATTTAGATAGCTTAATGATTTAAAAGCATTTAAATCTATCCAACACTCATACAGAGAAGCATGAAGATCCACAAAGATGCGATAAAATCTGAATCATCCATTACATCAAGTGGGTACATGGCGATACCTCTAGCAGCTATGCTAGGAGACTCGCGAGAAATGTACTACATGTAGGTAGTTCTAGCAAGGGGTGGACAATCTACTCAACAACATGGTGAGTCTGGTTATTCGGCCACACAGGGCCCATCCTCTCCTGATCCCACACTATGCTAAATCATCCCCAGGGACTGGTCCAAACTATAAGCTGTGGGGGGAATACTGATGCCAGAAGCTTGGATCTGCTCGTCAGTCATTCGAAGGCGAGAGACGTAATGATGGGTCTCCTCAAGCTGAGGGGTGGACACTAACTGTCCGCTGAGTCCAGTGGTGGGGATTGAGATTGCCCCAGCTCGAATGTCTCAAATCTGACCTTCTTACGGGTTCGCATGGGAAGCTCGTCCTGCAATTCCTCGTACTCTCAAACTCTCTTGTGATCTGACCTCTTCCAAGCCTCCATGGTGAGTTTGAGCTTGTCCATGAGGTATGCTGTCTTGTGGACATAGTTGATTAGGTGTCCCTGGCTGTAGCTAGCAAGAGTGTATTCCTACAGCAAATTCTCGTGTTGAGCCTTACACTGCTCATGGAGTTTGTCCCTGTAGGCGGCATCTTGACTCTTCTTCTGGAAACTCTTTGCAATGTCTTCATTCTTCTCAGCTATAGTGGTCTCAAGCTCATCAATCTTCATGATGAGACAGCTGTCATGGATTTGAAGCTTATCCATCTCATTCATCAGACTGGTGATCTGGTCTCAGTAAGTGTGCTCCTTGCACGCCAACTCATGCTCTAGGTCTGCAATCTTCTGCTTATAGGCTACCTCATTATCCTCCGACTTGCGGATCCTCTCATCAACCACCATCAGGTAGCGGCTATCACAACGTCCCTTTCGCTCCAGCTCAGCGATGTACTTCTCCTGATACTTTAGGTACATCTCAGTAGTGCGGAGGCAAGGGTTGCGCTCGGTATAGGTGATCTCCTCTCAAGTACCCTGCTGTGCATTGAGGGCATAAGGAAGCAGATGAAAGCAACTCCCCTTCAGGTAGTTAGCCCTGTTGTGCAGCACTGTGTGAAGTGCCTGGTGCGAAACAGTCTGAACACACATGCTGGTGTTGTTATCGAAGGCGAAGTCGATGAAGGCATCAACTCCAGGCAGGTTCATGCTTACAGGCATGTTGATGTGGACTGCCTTGTAGCCCTCGATGCCTCCTCCAAGGGCGGGCTTGCCATGCAAAGGTACTCGATGTTCTCCATGGGAACACCAAGCTCGGTGAGAACCTCGTGAAGCACGTGAGCATAGCCTCCATACTCCATCCCGTCAAGTCTGTACTCAACGACATCCATTGACGGCAATGGACCAAGCGGCAAGTTGGGGTCCATCTGTGGTTGACATGAGAATGGAATTAGAAAAGTTGCAGAGAGAGGTAAGCCATGCATAGAAGCGTATGCAGTGGTCGGTGTATAACCGAGAGATATCAAGGTTCTCCTAGTTCTATCGTCCAATCCTATGGGTCTGGTCCTAGGGTCAAGCATGGATCTGGTACCAACTGAAACATCCTCAATTTTCCACGAAGGGAAAATACACAGAATGGTGAATAATATAATAATTCAAAGCTCAAACCATCATATTATCCAGCATTAGTTGATACAGGATCCATACATTGAATAAAAAGAGTACAATTAGGGGGAATTACAGAAATAGTCCTTCACCATACTGGCGGAAAACATCAGAGTGGCATCATCTAAAATAGCGACGGTAGGCGGAAGTATCATCTCTCCAAAAGAAGCCTGAGCGTAGGCACGAGACTCCTACTCCTCATCGTCAAAGTCATAGTCGGGCTCACCTGCCAAATAATTTTTAGTACAGTTTGCACTGGCCATATCTCCCACCCTATGCTTTGCTTTTGCTATGTAGTATTTGGTGGGATGCAAAGGATATAATCAAAGAAACATAATATATGGTTGTGTTTTCCAATGCAAGTAGTGACCAATATTATATAATATAATTGATCAAGTTTTAACCCATCTCATCCACATATCCAATCCATTCCATCACCATCACACACATCTCACCCTCTCGCACTCAGTCGACTGGTCCAACTCCCTCTCAGAGCCTATCTCAGTGGCTCACAGCCGAAAAGGGTAACACTAGGGAAAAGAATAGAAGGACTCATCTCACGACTCCTGAGGAGCGTAGGTCGAGGGAAAGGCCAAACCGAGGCTAAGAGCGTCAGCGACCACATTAGCCTTCCCAGGGCGATAGAGGATTTCTACGTCATAGTCATTAATCAACTCAAGCCAACAATGCTGTCTTGTGTTCAGATTTTCCTAGGTGAAAAAGTACTTCAGGCTCCTATGATCGGTGTAGATTTCACACTTGTTCCCAATTAGGTAGTGCCTCCAAATCTTCGACGCATGGATCACAGCTGCAAGCTCGAGATCTTGGGTGGGGTAACGCTGTTCGTGCTCTTTAAGTTAATGGGAAGCATAGGCAATGACTTTCCCATTCTGCATCAGAATACAACCGAGCCCGTGGCAAGATGCATCGCAATAGACCACCAAGTCCTGGTAGATGTCGGGCAAGGCAAGAACAGGCGTTGTGGTGTGCTTCTCCTTCAGGGTCTGGAAACTCTGTTCGCATTGGGGCATCCATTCAAACTCATTGGTCTTCTTCAGGAGGTTGGTCATGGGACGAGCTATCTTGGAAAAGTTTTTGATGAATCAGCGATAATAACCAGCCAATCCCAAGAAACTTCTCACATCGGTCACATTCTGTGGCTGCTCCCATCCCTTCACTGTCTCAATCTTGGACGGATCAACAGCTACTCCATCAGCATTGAGTACATGGCCTAGGAAAGCGACCTCTTCAAGCCAGAACTCACATTTGCTGAACTTGGCATAGAGCCGATGCTTTCTCAACTTCTCCAACACTATCTTCAAATGTTGTTCATGCGCCTCAGCGGTGGCAGAATAGATAAGAATGTCATCAATGAAGACCACCACGAACTTATCCAGCTCCGGCATGAACACTTTATTCATCGTGTTCATAAAATAAGCCGGTGCATTCGTAAGTCCGAAGGACACGACGGTGTACTCATAATGCCCCATATCTGGTGACAAATGCTGTCTTGGGAATGTCCTCTTCTCTGATCTTTAGTTGATAGTAGCCTGATCTGAGGTCAATCTTGGAGAAGTACTTGGCATTGCGCAGCTGATCTAGCAGGTCATCTATCATCGGCAGGGGGTACTTGTTCTTTATGGTCACAACATTTAGGTTCCTGTAATCAATGCACATCCTTTGCGTACCATCCTTCTTCTTAACAAACAGAACAGGAGATCCCCAGGGCGAGGCACTAGGCCTAATGAACCCTTTCTCGGATAGCTCCTCAAGCTATTTCTTAATCTCCTTAAGCTCGTCAACTGCCATACGGTAGGGTCGCTTGGAAATAGGACTCATACCAGGCAACAGGTTGATCACAAACTCAACATCCCTGTTCGGTGGCATCCCTGGTTGCTCTTTAGGAAAGACATCAGGGTACTCATGAACTACAGGCACTTTCTCAAGGACTTCTCTTTAAGGGCACATAGCATGGAAACATCTGTCCCTTTGTTTGGCTCACATCTGATTTGAAGACCACTTGGATGAAGGGTTATGAGGGTGCTACGCTAGCCAGAAAACAAAACTTTTTGACCTCATAAACCAGGATCTACTACTAGTTACAGGTTACGGGATTACCACTAGACGCGCAGGTGCAGCGAAAGATGACTCGATGTAGTCGTATGCGTCGCAGCAGGCAGTGCAGTTGCATGGTCCTCCGTCACCTCAATCTCCTTGCGTGGTTCGTCCCAGTGCTCCAGATGCATCACCTATGAGGAATCCCACACGTGCAGGAAAGAAGCGATGCCCCTCCGGACTGCTAGGTCCGCGAGGAGCAGAAGGCACGAGCGTGGGAAGGGCAACGATGGCTGTCAAAGGCATGTGACTCCTTGGCTGCGCCCCTACCCCTTGCTTATATAGGCATCCCCAATGAGCTCACGAGTTGGAGGTGCATTAGTAACCCTAAGCCTTGTCTAATTTGGGTCCAACCTGATTTAGGCTTCCAGCCCCTTAAGCGTGTGACCCTATGGGTTCACGCACACATTGACATGGGCCGAGTACTCCTACTCATCCAATAGTTGACAACGGCCTCTAGCAAAGTGTGACAACTCCTATGTGCACACAAAGATCATATCAGACGAACCACTATGACACATACAAGTTATTCCCTTTGCCACTCGATATATGGTTCAACTCGTGGGTTAACACTTAACCCAAGCATGGCCATGCATTTGTTGATCCAATCACTTGAGTGATCCAGTGATATCTCTCTCGTGTAGAGAGGGGCAAATCCCATCTTGATTGTCTATGTCTCATAGCATGCTTCCCGACCACCCGAAGACCACCTTTATAACTACCCAGTTACGGAGCAGCGTTTGATAGTCCCTAAATAGGCCGTTTCACATCTTGAGTACATACCACAATCATAGGTCTAAGGACATAATGTACATGACGTGAATAGAGACTTTCTCATGTCGGGTCAGTCCAGCCTACATGTTGTAGGGTTATGAGGGTGCTACGCTAGCTAGAAAACAAAACTTTTCTGCCTCATAAGCTAGGATCTACTGGTAGTTACAGGTTATGGGATTACCATTAGACGCGCGGGTGCAGCGAAAGACGATTCGATGTAGTCGTATGTGTCACAGCAGGCAGTGCAGTTGCGTGGTCGTCTGTCACATCAATCCTCTGGCGCGGTTCATCCTAGTGCTCCAGATGCAGCACCTCCGAGGTATCCACACAAGCAGGTAAGAAGCGTCGCACCTTAGACTGCTAGGTCCGTGAGATCAATAGGGAGATGTCAGCGTGAGGTGGACGGCGGCTCAATTAGGGTTTTCATGGGCGTCCCCACCCCTTCTGGTTATATAGCCCTACTAATGGGCTTTTCCCAGAAAAGGCCCATTAGCATCCCACCTTTAGGGTTTCCACTAACGCCCAACATTTGGGCCCGTTAGGAGTCTCTAGGGCATATCTCCAACAATCTCCCACTTGCACTAGAGACAATCTCTGAGCCAAATTTCAAAGCTTTATCCCGTTAAGTGTGTGACCCTATGGGTTCACCTACACATTGACATGGGCCGAGTACTCCTACTCCCCAATATTTGGCAGTGGCCTCTAGCAAGGCGTGACAACTCCTATGCATACACAAAGATCATATCAGACGAACCACTATGACCACAGAAAAGTTTTTCCCTTTGCCACTTGATATATGGTTCAACTCGTGGGTTAACACTTAACCCAAGCACGGCCATGCATTTGTTGATCCAATCACTTGAGTGATCCAGTGATATCTCTCTCACGTAGAGAGGGGAAAATCCCATCTTGATTGTCTATGTCTCATAGCATGTTTCCCGACCACCCGAAGACCACCTTTATAACTACCCAGTTACGGAGCAGCGTATGATAGTCCCTAAATAGGCCGTTTCACATCTTGAGTACATACCACAATCTCAAGTCTAAGGACATAATGTACATGACATGAATAGAGACTTTCTCATGTCGGGTCAGTCCAGCCTACATGTCTCACATGTGCCCACATTATTAGTTTGACATCTCTATCTCCATGACTTGTGAAACATAGCCATCAACTAATACATGTGCTGGTCTAATATTCAAGTGTGTTCTCACAAGAACGCCGACCAGGGACAACTTTAGAATAACCATATAAGTAATTGAGTTCCATAAACAATTCACATAATTGCCAATCAATACAAGTTGTCTATAATGGATATTCAATGAACACTTTATTAATCATGGATACAATTGGAATATCATCATCTACATGATTACCTCTAGGGCATATTCCCAATAGTCTCCCACTTACACTAGAGTTAATCTCTTAGATGTCTAGTTCCCATAGACCTCATGTGCGCCTCATGCTTAGGCTGTGGAAGAGCCTTTGTCAAAGGATCTGCTGCATTTAAATCCGTATGTATTTTGCACAATTTGATCTCTTCTCGTTTCACAAACTCTCGAATGAGATGAAACTTTCAGAGTACATGTTTGTTCTTCTGCTGATCCCTAGGCTACTTAGCCTATGCAATCACCCCATTGTTATCACAATGTAAATTCAATGGGCCCGACGCATTCAGAAACACACCAAGCTCAATGAGGAACCTCCTCAACCAAACACCTTCCTTTGCAGCGCTAGAAGCTGCAATGTACTTGGCTTCTGCTGTAGAATTGGACACCGTCTCCTGCTTGGAACTTTTCTAGCTAACTGCACCACCATTTATTGTGAACACAAAACCTGATTGAGATAGTGAATCATCCCCGTCGGTTTGGAAGCTAGCATCGGTGTAACCATTTACAACGAGCTCCTCCTCACCTCCATAGATTAGGAACACATCCTTAGTCCTTCATAAGTACTTAAGAATGTTTTTAACCAACGTCCAGTGACTCTCACCAGGATTGGCTTGATACCTGCTCGCAACACTTAGAGCATAGGCTACATCTGGACGAGTACATATCATGGCGTACATGATGGAACCAACTGCCGAAGCATATGGAACCTTACTCATGTGGTTGCGCTCTTCATCTGATGAAGGACACTGCTTGTCACTAAAGCGCATACCATGTGACATAGGCAAGAACCCTTTCTTGGACTATTTCATGTTGAACCATTTCAACACCTTGTCAATGTACGTGTCTTGGCTTAATCCTATTAGCCTTCTCGACCTATCCCTATAGATCTTAATTCCCAAGATGTATGCTGCTTCACCTAAATCCTTCATAGAAAAACTATTATTCAGTGAAGTCTTTATAGATTGCAACATAGGAATATCATTCCCAAGCAATAATATGTCATCCACATACAAGATCAGAAACACAACAATGCTCCCACTTTCCTTCTTGTAAACACAAGGTTCTTCTTCATTCTGATAAAAGCCAAACCCTTTGACTACCTCATCAAAATGAATATTTCAACTCCGAGATGCTTGCTTTAACCCATAAATAGATTTCTTACGCTTGCATATATTTCTAGCATTATTAGGATCAACAAAACCTTCGGGCTGTATCATATACATGTCCTCTTCTAAATACCTATTTAGAAAGGCTATTTCAACATCCATCTGCCATATCTCAGAATCGAAATATGCAGCAATTGCTAGAATGATCCGAATAGATTTAAGCATCGCTACCGGCGAGAACGTCTCGTCGTAGTCAATTCCTTGAACTTGCTGAAAACCTTTTGCAACAAGTCGAGCTTTATAGACGTGAACATTTTTGTCCATATCCTTCTTCTTCTTAAAGATCCATTTGCTCTCTATGGGTCTAACCCCATCAGGCAGGTCAACCAAGTTCCAAGCTTGATTGTCTCCCATGGAATCTATCTCAGATCTCATGGCACTTTGCCATTTTTCAGAATCTGGATCCATCATAGCTTCTGCATAATTCATAGGTTCATCATCGTCTAATAATAACAAATCCCCACACAATGCATGAAGTTTCACTGATCTTTGTGGTTGTGGTGGTGTCTCCACTGCCATGGGTGTCTCAACTTGCTCTGCTACATTAGCATCACTGGTAGAGTCAGTCCCTACTAGCTCATCTTGAACTTCTTCAAGATACACCTTTTTTCCATTATTTTCTCTTCTGAGAAACTCTTTCTCTAAGAAAACACCATTTCAAGTAACAAACACTTTGCCCTCTGACGGGTTATAGGCATAATACCCTAAAGTTTCCTTCGGATATCCCATGAAAAAGCACTTGTCCGATTTGGGTGTTAGTTTATCTGATATAAGTCGTTTGACATAAACTTCACAAACCCAAATTTTTAGAAAAGACAAACTGGGACTCTTACCAGTCCACATCTCATATGTTGTCTTAACTACGAACTTAGATGGTACCCTATTCAATGTGAAAGCGGCTGCTTCTAGAGCGTATCCCCAAAATGATAAAGGTAGGTCCGACTGGCTCATCATAGACTGAACCATGTCCAACAAGGTCTGATTACGTCTCTTAGACACGCCATTTCTCTGAGGCGTTCCAGGTGGCATAAGCTGTGGAACAATTCCACAACTCTTAAGATGATTGCTAAACTCGTGACTCAGATATTCGCCTCCACGATCAGATCACAAGGCCTTGATCTTCTTGCCTTGTTGATTCTCTACTTCATTCTAAAATTCTTTGAACTTTTCAAATGTTTTAGACTTATGCTTCATTAGGTAAACATATCCATATCTACTAAAGTCACCAGTAAAAATTATGAAGTATTGAAATCTGCCTCTAGCTGTCATGCTCATTGGTCCACATACATCAGTATGTACAAGTTCCAACAAGTCAGACGCCCTCTCAGGAAATCCTTTAAATGGCGCCTTGGTCATCTTGCCTAGTAGGCAAGCCTCACATGTCTCGTATGATTCAAAATCAAACGAAGTTAGGAGACCATCATCATGGAGCCTCTTCATGCGATTCTCACTTATATGACCCAAATGATAATGCCACATATAGGTAGGACTTAACTCATTAAGCCGAGGCTGTTTAGTACTAACATTATAGATAGGTGCATCATCAAGATTTAAAATAAATAATCCATTCACAATGGATGCAAAAGCCACAAACACATCATTCTTTGAGATCACACAACCATTGTCTTTACTCGCAAATGAATAACCATCCTTCATCAAGCATGAAGGTGACACAATGTTTCGACTTAAACTAGGAACAAAATAACAATTATTCAATTCCAAAATAAATCCTGATGGCAAGGGCAGTTGCATCGTCCCGATGTTCAATGCAGCAACTCTTGCATTATTGCCCACGTGGAAATCAACTTCTCCTTTCTCCATGCTTCTACTTCTTATCATTCCCTGCATCGTATTGCAAATATGAGCAACCGATCCGGTATCAAATACCCAAGAATTGATATAAGAGTTAGCGAGGAAAATTTCTATAACATGAACAACAAGTGTATGAGTGGGAGTACCTTTACTACCGCCATCCTTCTTTAAGGATACCAAGTACACCTTGCAGTTCCTCTTCCAGTGACCTTTCCCCTTACAATGAAAGCATTCATCATTCTTTGCAGTGGTTCATCCTTGGAAGACGATTGGTTTGGCTTAGAGATCTCATCTTTAGCCTTGCCCTTTTTCTTCCAATTTCCCTTCCTTCTCTTAAAGTTAGGCCTATTTTGAACTGCCAACACTTGGCCACCTCCTGCTTTCTTGATGTTAGCATCTGCTGTTTTCAGCATGCCACATAGTTCATTCAATCCCTTCTCTGCCCCATGCATATGGTAGTTCGAGATGAAGTTTCCATAACTGGGTGAAAGAGACAAAAGAATGAAATCACTTGCTTACTCTTGGCCAATTGGGAAGTCTAGCTTCTCCAACCTCTGAGTGTAACCAACCATCTTGATTACATGTGGACCAACAGCTGCGCCCTCTACTAGCTTGGTCTCTGCAAGCGCCTTAGAGAAATTGAACCTTTTTAGTCCGTGCTTGAGTTTGGAACATATCTTCAAGCGCCACACTCATATCTTTTGCTAAATGATTGTTGTCGAACTGCATCTTTAGATTATGTTCCATACAAGCAAGCATGAGGCAACTCACTTCAAGATCTGCATCACATGCTTTCTTGTAAGCATTTTTCTTAGTAGCAGGAGCACTCTCCTCAGGCTCATCTGGTAATGGGGTGTCTACAATATCTTCCTTTTTCTCAGCCCTGAGAACAATTCTTAGGTTGTGGATCCAATCTGCGTAATTTTTTCCATTCAACTTATCTTTTTCAAGAATTGTACACAAAGAAAATGGTTGATTGTGAGCGGCCATCTACAACAAAAGTAATGCAAAATACTATGATAATGTATCCATGAAGAGTAAATCATATCAAATAGAATATACTCCCACTAAAATCAATATCCCTCAATTGATACTTAGTGATTCAAGACCCACAACTAACATCCCGACCAGCGAGCTTTAGCATCACTGCTGGTCGGTATGGTAGATCGGTAAGCAACACCTTGCTAATCATATCTCATATGACTCTTATTGTTGGGCTAGCATCCCTATGCCAAGCACTCAACCTTTCCATGCTTCAAGATCCCTAACCGTTAGGATGACCTTGTTCAAGTAACCAAACCTTCTTGCAGTAAGTATTCGATACGAACCTGCCTAGTCGAGGAAAACCAGTGGCACCCTAATTTCAAAGACCCACCACCAATTGTACAAGACTTATGACAGTGCAAGGTTTGGGGAAGCATTCAACTTAAACATTGCTGAGGGATTGTTCTACCTCACTATCACACTCATGTAGACAAAACATAATAGCAATCAATAAAAGTAGAACAAATAATGAGAATCATATTCATGCATAGTGACATGGTATGGCCCTTTAATGAATGGTGATCTCCATCTCCACGATCCATGTGTGCTATCCTTCTTGTGATAAGTCCTCCAAGAACTATCTTACCACAAGCTATTCTAATTACATAGTCGCAAGATCACAAGATGGCACGCAGGCCAATACATCAAATGGCAACACATATGACTCCAGCCGTGTTGCATACATGACACACAGGCCATGAAAGAATTGCATACATACACATGGGCCATACCAATCACATCATACCTTGCAAAAACAAGTTGGGCATAGAACAATTCTATGTGCATATGACAGGTAGCAACGGCGGTCCCATCTTGATTGCATATGACAGGTAGCAACGACGGTCACCAAACGGGATTACATAAATCACATCTATGAGATCGCTATGAAAATTTCATCGGATTGATTAAATCAACCTGAATCTGAGCCATTCAGAATGCCTGTATTTTCATCTTCCCGAACTGGTAGTAGATCCAATCGACTACCATCACGCATCAAATGCACCAGGCTCTCCAATCTTGTTTCGATTCGATCAATCTCATTGATCTAGGTTTGTCATGATGGGACTTATGTGCATCACTTAACTCAGATGGCGGATGAACCGATCGGTATGAGTAGATGGTTACGCAACCCTTGCAACACAGGAGTACAAAACAGATTGGGATTTCATCTACAACCCCTTATGATAGATTGATCTCATCAACCCATGTAGCCAAACCTTGTAGTAGATCACATCTACTATCTCTGCATATCATCCATATGCAACAATCCAAACCTATAATGAACAACTATAGCTCTGATACCACTGAAGGGTTATGAGGGTGCAATGCTAGCCAGAAAACAAAACTTTTCGACCTCATAAACTAGGATCTATTGCTAGTTACAGGTTACGAGATTACCACTAGACGCACAGGTGTAGCGAAAGATGACTCAATATAGTCGTACGCATTGCAGCAGGCAGTGCAGTTGCGTGGTCATCCGTCACCTCAATCTCCTTGTGCGGTTGATCCCAGTGCTCTAGATGCAGCACCTTCGAGGAATCCCACATGTGCAGGGAAGAAGCGATGCGCCTCTGGACTGCTAGGTCCACGAGGATCAGAAGGCGTGAGCGTGGGAAGGGCGATGGTGGCTATCAAAGCTGTGTAACTCCCTGGCCACACCCCTACCCCTTGCTTATATAGGCGTCCCCAATGAGCTCACGAGTTGGAGGCCCATTAGTAACCCTAAGCCTTGTCTAATTCGGGTCCAACCCGAATTAGGCTTCAAGCCCCTTAAGCGTGCAACCCTATGGGTTCACGCACACATTGACAGAGGCCTCTAGCAAGGCATCACAACTCCTATGTACACGCAAAGATCATATCAGAC
Organism: Bothriochloa decipiens; assembly: GCA_023333625.1. NCBI lineage: Eukaryota > Viridiplantae > Streptophyta > Magnoliopsida > Poales > Poaceae > Bothriochloa > Bothriochloa decipiens. The sequence continues at coordinate 26,048,029 of CM041639.1, read as the reverse complement.
GAACCACTATGACCACATACAAGTTATTCCCTTTGCCACTCGATATATGGTTCAACTCATGGGTTAACACTTAACCCAAGCACGGCCATGCATTTATTGATTCAATCACTTGAGTGATCTAGTGATATCTCTCTCGCGTAGAGAGGGGCAAATCCCATCTTGATTGTCTATGTCTCATAGCATGCTTCCCGACCACCCGAAGACCACCTTTATAACTACCCAGTTACGGAGCAGCGTTTGATAGTCCCTAAGTAGGCCGTTTCACATCTTGAGTACATACCACAATCATAGGTCTAAGGACAAAATGTACATGATGTGAATAGAGACTTTCTCATGTTGGGTCAGTCTAGCCTACATGTCTCACATGTGCCCACATTATTAGTTTGACATCTCCATGTCTATGACTTGCGAAACATAGCCATCAACTAATACATGTGCTGGTCTAATATTCAAGTGTGTTCTCACAAGAACGCCGACCAGGGACAACTTTAGAATAACCATTCAAGTAATTGAGTTCCACAAATAATTCACATAATTGCCAATCAATACAAGTTGTCTATATTGGATATTCAATGCACACTTTATTAATCATGATACAATCGAAATATCATCATCTACATGATTAGCTCTAGGGCATATTCCCAACATTGGATGGGTTCAGTACAAGAATTCATGCCTTTTATGACAACAACATTTCATCACGCAAAGTGGAAAAACCTTCACAAAAAATTTTGTGACGAAAACAAACCGTCACATGTGTCGACATATAATGAGCATCACACAAAGTTTTGTGACGGTCTTGAAAAAACGGTCACAAAAGGTCAGGACCTTTTGTGACGGTTTTTTCTTTGATGTCATATTATGTTCTTTTTTATGACAACAGCGTCTGTCACGTATTGTCCGATCAACGCGTCATGTATTGTTTTTACCTGTCACAAATGGGCACACGGTCGGCTGTTGTTGGACTTGTGATGAAATGTGGTCATCATATATTATTATATGATGGTTGCATGATGTCATAATTTTCCTTTGACTAAGTCATTGCTCCAATTTTTTGTGACGACCGCAAACTATTTTGTGATGGTTGTGTTTCATCTTTATTGCTCATTGACCGAGTCATAGCTCCATTATTTTGTGACGGCTTGTGTCGTCATATGTTACCGTGTGCCATCTTGTTTGACCAGACATATTAGGCATTTCAAGATGGTTCACACCGTCACCAATTGTTCTTGTCACTGTTTATATAGAAATTATCCAGATATATATATGAACCCACCATCTACAAATACCAGAAGCTAGCATCAATATCATTATCCTCAGAGCTCATGATTCATACACAACTGAGCCAATCCATCATACACAACACCATTATTCAAACTGTTCCAGGTTCAAACGATACACACAAAGTTCCAGGTTTCATCTTACACAAACTCACAAACAAGCTCAAACTGTTTCACAAACATAAACACAGTGCACATAGTTGATCACAGAGAAGTTTGGGTTCCTTCAACACAGCCACACAAGCATTATGAAGAATAGAGTTGCATCCAGGCCTACCTTAACATTTTTGAATGTTCAGCACTATTCGTAGCAGCGCATTTGTCTCTTCAAACCTGCCATTGATCGCCTTCACTTCTTCCTGGGTCTCACGCAGCAAGCTTTGGTTTTCTTCAAGTGCGGCCTGCTGAGCTTGAAGCTGTGCTTGCAACTCTTCCTTCTTCCTAGCAGCTTCCTCTCTTTCTGCCTGGAGGGTTTCCTCAAATTGAGCTTGCATGCGTGCTTCTGATTCAGCTGATGGGGACTTGGCCGCCTTCGATGCTCTAGTTATACCAAGGTTTGGAAGGAAGGTTGATCTATTACTAATGTGGTCGAGATTTTCAGCAATAATCTTCTCTGAAGACTTTACTACTTCTCCTTCTTGTTCTTTTCCCTTCTCTGCAACCATATGTGCCTGCACAGAATAGGTGCATCCACTTGATAAGAAGGCCATACAATATGTGCTACCAAGATTGAATTTGAGTACAATAATGTAAGCAAGATTTAGTTTACTTACATATATTTCATCTGCAAGAGGAGTGCAACATGTTTCGGACTAGTCATGCATTCACCAAAGAAATCAACAGCATCTGGTTCCACGCCATTGTACTTACTCCTCTGTAGCATGTAAAAAATGATTTAAAATGATATCCATGAATGTAGAGAGAGGGGTTGACAAACATCAGATTATTTGTGCATATTAATAGCAAGATCCCATCTTGTGGGTTTCATCTCTAGCCTACCCCAACTTGCTTGGGAAAAAAGGCTATGTTATTTTTGTATTAATACCAAGATCCCAAAATTTGAATGAACTATACATGCTAGCTAATCTTACAAAACATTGTCCAAACTCATATTGGTATTAAAAATAATGTCATCCTAGTAATAATTGGAGAATGTATTAACTTGGCAGTTCCAAAGCACATGGTAATTACTATATATGATACAAATGTCCCATCTTTCAAGGTAATTATATGAAAGGCATAGAATCCATACCAGGCTGCATCGATAGGCAATGTAGGACCTAGATCCAATCCTTTGGTGCAGCTGCACTTGGGCACGGTTCACTTTATTCTTTAAACTTTTTTCTTGCATGACAAATGCAATAGAGTTTTCATTTGCATGCACAGGTTGCATTTCATAGTAAGAAAAGGAGATAATTAAGGCACATACCTTATTCTTTTTGTCACACTAGTAAGTTACCATGTTGACCCAATCTTCTTTCTTCGTCTTAGGTGGAGGTGGTTTGGCCAACTTATGTTCAAGTGTCAGTGACTTGTCATAGTACTTGGTCTTCAGATGATACCTTTGCTGTCTTACTCCCCTCTTGACAATATCAGTGCATGCTGCTTTGCTTGGTACCTCGTTTGCAACATCCACATCCAACCTTGACTGCAACCATACAAAAGATTTCTTAGACAACATTTTTGACATGGTTGTGTACAAAGCTAGTAATGCAAGTAACTAATTGGAGTGTCAAATAGTGTCTGACCGCCACTTTATCAAACACTTTTTGTACTTGTGCCTTCCCCGCTTCCTTTTCATAAATCTTCTAGGATGTATAGATAGGCAGCTGGTCTCTAAGGGCAACACCAGTTTCTGATGCCAGCTTAGCTGCCTGAAGTGGCACCTGAGGTCTTTTCCTCCCTAGAGCCACTTGAATAGGCAGCTTGTTCCCTTTTTTATCAACTTTTCTAAGCTGTGACCCATGGTTTTCTTGCGGACTTCACTTGGTGGCACTGCATTGCCAAATAATAAGCAAAATGTGTTATTATAGCAGTAACCAATGGAGATATTGAATGGTGAAAAATATTGCTTGGTAACTTGTATTGTTTACATGGACCTAAGTCACCATCTGGTTCTTCGTGTGCATTAAGCTCTGAATTTGTAGCATCAATGTGGTCCGCTGCATCAATGGGGTCATTACTTTGCCTAGAGCTCCTTGCACCTAGGGAGGTGTCTTTAGGAACTGCTTGGTTAGCATTAGCTATGGTAATAGGCTGTTCAGTGTTTTCCTAAGGCTCAGACATCATGGCTGCATTGGTGCTGGTGAATCTGTAAGATATATAGAATGGGTTTGCACCACGCGAAGACATGGATGCAGTTTCCCTAGAAAATCTATGAGTAGAAGTATTAGACAGTGTGTTCACAGGAGCAAAAAAGGCTAGACTGGTCATTGGGTTATTTGGAGTAGTAGGCATTGTCATAGTAGTGTCTGTGGTCTGGCTGCTTGTATTGCGGTGGGCTTGCATTTGGGTAGCAATGGAAATTGCTTTATGTTTTGTGTTGCCTTTGGGAGTGTTCTTAGGAGGCAATGGGTGTCACTGCCTAGGTGATGGACGGCCGCCAGGAGAAGGCATGGCTGCCATTTGCCTAGTTAATCTTCCTGGCGTGCACGGTGGCTGCTGCCTAGCAGTCACCTTTTGCCTTTTTGGCCTAGGCTGAGTTCCTGAAACCATCTCTTGTACCTGCCAAGATGAACAAGAATCTTATTAATTAAGAAACAAGTGATATACTAGATTAAATCAGTACAATGAAGTACATGTTTCAAATAGATAGACAAAAAACTTGTAAATTGACCAAGTAATGCATCTCACCTCAGCATCAGATTCATCGTCAGTTTCAGAATGGTTATCAATATCAGATTCTGGATCATAATCAATGTTAGATTCTGGATTTTCAGTCAGTACTGTCTTCTATTTTACCTTTGGTTTATTTGAAAAGACATCTTTAACTTCATTTGCTAAGACTTCAATACCCATAGACTTAAAAACTTATTGAATATTCTTTACATTCTCATCCCTCGCCTGCTCATACTTTGTTTTTGTCATTTCTTGAGTTACTTAGTATGACCAAGCGAAGAGCGAGGGTAGAAACTGGATTTAGTTTCTGTATTGGAGTTGAAGAATAAACTAGGAAATCAGTATTTTTTCTAATGGTTGAAAGAATGTTAAATAACAAACAAGTGCCAGAAGGAACTAACAACTCAGTCCAGTTGCAATGTATGTAATCACCAAGTTTAGTGTATCAAATAATATTATTAACAATCAGCAATTTATCTATGATTCTTCAGGTGATCATTTTTGACAATAGCACATCACAGCAAAGAAACTAGAGAAAGAAAGCAAGGTTGACCTACAACAACTAGTACAAGCTAGCAGATATTCATACATCAGGTCAATTGACAACTACATCCATCAATTGATAGGGAAAATATACAGCCAAAAAGAAAAAATAGAATTAGAAGTTACCAAAATGCGTCACAGCCACGGATTGGGGTCCGAGAGAAGTGGCTGGGAGCTAAGGGCAAGCGTCTATTAGCGTGTAGCCGGTGATGGAGTCTGAGATGCCATGGAAGCCAGTGGCCGTGGAGAGAGTCCAGGAAGCCGACAGCTTGAGATACGGCTCCTCCCTCCGGCGTTGGAGTGGTGGCGCTCTGAGCTACGGCTCCAGTGGATGTCGCCGGGGCGGACACAAAAGCAGTCCGGGATGTCATTGGTGCTTGCTCAGCACTAGGTTGTGGGGAGGGAGGAGACCATTCTCAGCGCAAGGTATGGCAGCGTGGTGGACGTGACTGGCCTCAGCGTGGTGGACGCGAGAGGCCTCGGCGTGGTGGGTGAAACTAGCTGTGGCGTGGTGGGCACGAGTGGCGGTGGTGGCGGGTGGGCACGACTGGCAGCGGTGGCGGGTGGGAGCGACTGGCGGCGGCGGCGGGTGGGAGCGACTGGCGGTGGCGGGTGGGCACGACTGGCGGTGGCAGGTGGGCACGACTGGCAACGGCGGCTGGTGGTGGGCGCGAATGGATTCGGCGCTAGGGTTCTTGGAAGGGGGAATGGATTTGGCTCAGGCGGAGGAGAGCGGTGGATTTTGGATTTTTGCCCTTCGCTCAGACGGGAGGTGAAGTAGGCCCACCTGTCGGTGAGTGTAGCGTGTGCGGGAGAGCGGGAGGTGGATGTGGCAATTTTTGGTCTGGCGCGTTAGCTCCCGCGTGTCATTGAGACGGCGAGGCCTATTATGAATTCAAATCATAATTATGGTATACTAAATGAATTCAAATGTTAAAGTGTCAATAACCAAAGATGTTCAACAGATTGAGTTCTACAAACCATAGTTTTGTCATTTTTCATTTGAGTTTGTTTGATGAGTTTGATTTTTGAATTTGTGAAATTTGAAACTCGAATACAAATTTTGGGGTACTAACTTATGTCAAATGGAAATGTCATGAATACAAAAGTGGCTCAACTCATGAGATCTAAACTTCTTATTTAGGCCATTTTGTCATCCGAGAAAGTGATTACAACTTTGTTCTCAAATTCTACTCATCTCTCTTATAGTTTATATCATAAACTATAAGAGAGATGAGTAGAATTTGAGAACAAAGTTGTAATCACTTTCTCGGATGACAAAATGGCCTAAATAAGAAGTTTAGATCTCAATGAGTTGAGCCACTTTTGTATCCATGATATTTTTGGCCGAATTCATTATGAGGTTCAAATGGAGGTGTTAATTTGCCATATTTAAATCACTTTAACTTACATCTATGCAAAATTTGCCTCATTGACACATGACCAAAATCAATGGAATATGTTGATTGATCATGATTTTAGAAATTTTTAGAAGAAAATGAGGAAATTTGGAGAAAGTATGTGGGAGATAAATTACTTACAATATTTATCCAGAGATTTAAAAGCGAAATGATGAGTACAAGATGAACTCAGAGCATCTGAGGCTAACAGTTAGATGGGCCCACATGTCATTGGGACAGTGGACCGCATGCACTGAAATGCTGGGCCCACATGTCATTGAAATGAAGTGGTACTTCACTAAAAATAGAAGAAGCATTGCACTGTCACCACTCACCACAGCTGCTTCGGTGTGTGGCAACCCCCGTCGTTGGCGACCTGCTCCCTTGCCGGCGACCTGCTCCCTCGTTGGTAACCTGCCCCTTAGCCACCTGCTCCCTCCCCGGCCACCTGCTCCCTCTCCGCCCTGCCCCCCTCCCGCACTAGGCTCGCCAGCGGCTCATTTGCGGACCCCATCCAGCTCGAGCTCCCTCGCCGGTGACCTCTGCTCCCTCGCCGGTAACCTGCCCCCTAGCCACCTGCTCCCTCCCCGGCCACCTGCTCCCTCTCCCCCCTGCCCCCCTCCAGCACTAGGCTCGCCAGCGACTCATTTGTGGACCCCATCTAGCTCGAGCAACGACGCCGGTGACCTCTGCTCCCTCGCTGGCTCCTCCCTCTCCTCCCCCACCTCCACCGGCAAACGCGCCGTGCTCCCCCTGCAATTGGCCAGATCGAGCAGGCCGGTGCCCCTCGATCGCCAGCCTAGATGGGGCCTAGAGAGCTACTGCATCTCCGACCAAGCAAGCTGCAAGTTGCAGGCTGGAACCTCACCGACCATTGTAGAAGGTACCAGTGAAGTTGTTTTTTACAAGGAAGTAAAGTTGTTAAATTTGTATCATTTAACCATTGTGTTAGGTAAATACATGCTGAATTTTAATTTTGTCACACCTAAATTTGCACCTGTAGGTCAATATGCCTAGAAGGTGGATTTATGATAGTGAACCATTTTTGCCATCCTTTTTGGCTGGTGTTGAGCAATTTATGGAACATGTTAGAAGTAGATATAGTGCAGATGGGAAGATCAAGTGCCCATGCCAAAAATTCTTGAACTAGGTAGAGAAAAGCCAAGATGATGTACATGAGGATATTGAGATCAATGGTATGTCTAGGTGCTATACTAGGTGGATTCTCCATGAAGAGGAACCTAATGCTGTTGTACCAGAGGATGATGGTGGAGAACATGCTGTTGTACTAGAGGATATGTCATGGGATGGAAATGACCAGGCACCACTTGATGAGGAAGGACAAGTTGAAGATGTCTTAGATGATGGTGAAAGGGGAGTTCAGGGGTTGATTCAAGATTTGTGTGACGCAGCAAACCATGGCTTTGGTGGTGACTTACACAATGAAATCATTGAAGAGGCAAAGCATGAACTGTATCCAGGTTGCACCGAGGAGTCAAGGCTATCTTTTATTATCAAACTGCTGCATATCAAAGTGTACAATCGGATATCAACAACTAGGTTCAATGCTATGCTTCAGTTGCTTTCTGGATCTTTGAAGAATGTGCCTGGACTTCCTAAGTCTTATAGAGAGATGAAAGCTCTACTTTAGAAACTTGGTTTTGGTTATGTTAAGATTGATGTGTGCAAGTATGATTGTGCCTTGTTTTGGGACGACCATGAAAAGGATGATCATTGCCCAGTTTGTGGCTTCACTAGATGGAAAGTGAATAAGAAGGGAAAAAACAAAGTTCCTCACAAGGTCCTTTGGTACTTTCTAATAATTCCATGCCTTCAGAGAATTTTTATGACAAGGCAACGGGCACAATATGCAAGATGGCACAAGGACAAGAGGGTACCAGTTGCAAATGAAATGAGACATTCTGCTGATGGGGAAGCTTGGAAAGATTTTGATGAGACTTTCAAGTCTTTTAAAGATGATCCCCGTAGTTTGAGGTTAGGCATTTCTACTGATGGATTTAACCCATTTGGTCAGATGAGCAATTCATATAGCATATGGCCTGTGATAGTGGTACCATACAATTTTCCACCATGGATGTGTATGGACCAATCCAATTTTATGCTTGCTTTACTAATTCTAGGCAAAAGATCACCAGGCAAAGATTTTCATGTTTTCATGCAGCCTTTGATAGCAGACATGATAAAGCTCTGGAAGGATGTAAAAACTTATGATGCATTTGAGGGCAAAGACTTTGATTGGCATGCAACAATTCTGTGGGGAATCCATGACTACCCTGCATTAGGCACCATGTCAGGCAGAACCATCGGGGGTTACTTCACATGTGTGCATTGTGATGAGAATCCATGCTCCTGTAGTCTTAGAAACAAAATTGGTTTCATAGACCATTGACGTTTCCTACCAGAGGACCATGAATGGAGGACAAACAAATCTTTCAATGGCAAGGATGAAAAAAGAGTGAAGCCAAGGAAATTTAGTGCAGATGAGGTTATGGTAAGGTTGAATGAACTTTCCTATGTTCCAGGCAAGAATCCAGATAAGCCAAAGCCAAGAAAATGACGCCGTGATGATGGAGGTAGACCTGTATGGCATCTGAAGGTTAGCTTGTATGATTTGGAATACTGGCCAAAATTAAAGCTACAACACAACCTTGATGTTATGCACATAGAGAAAAACATATGTGAAAATATTTTGTCAACTTTACTCAATATTCCAAACAAGACAAAGGACACCATCAATGCTAGATTAGATTTGGAGGACAGAGGTATGAGAAAAGAGCTTCAAATGCTAGATGATAGTGGTAGTTCATCATCAAAGCCAAGAGCTTGCTATGTCCTAAACCCAAAAAATAGGAAGAAGTTCATGTAATTTGTGAGGAATGTAAAGTTTCCAGATGGCTATGCCTCAATATATTAAGATGTGTCAATCTGGAGGGAGTAGGAATAATGCATGGGCTGAAAACACATGATTGTCAAATAATACTGCAGCATATCTTATCAGCTGCCCTTCGTGGTTTGGTGCGCAAAGACGTATATGAAGTAATTGCTAAATTGGGTAGGTTTTTTAGATAGCTTTGCTCCAAAACTCTAAAGGTTGATGCACTGCACAAGATGAAGGAAGATATTGTGCTGATCCTTTGCAAGCTAGAGAAGATTTATCCTCCAGCATTCTTCAATGATATGGTTCACCTAGCTATCCACTTACCTGATGAGGCACTACTTAGGGGACCGGTACAGTATGGGTGGATGTATCCCATTGAGAGAAGGTTGGGCACATTTAAGCATTTCATCCACAATCAATCAAGGCCTGAAGGATGTATTGCAAAGGCATACACTGCCTATGAGTGTATGACCCAGTGCTCAATCTATTTCAGTGACATCATTACTAGGTTCAGTACACGTGAAAGAAACTTAGATGCTAAAGACAACATCTCACCCAATGGTTTGTCTATTTTTGGTCATCATATTAACTTATTGGGAGCTTCAAAACTTCACTACCAAGACAAAGAATATGACTCCATGGTTTGGTTTATTCTAAATAACTACGAAGAGGTTGATGAATACAAAGAGTAAGTAATTCCGGTCATTTCATATTTCACCCATCTTTGTTCAATACTGCTATCATAAAATAACTAATTATTATCTTCTTCCTTTTCAGCATGTATAGGGCAGAATTAGGACAACGAGGGGTGAATGATGTTGAGAAAAGTGATGTCAACACAATTTGCTGCATGGTTTGAGGATCATGTGTGTGCAACTTCTACAACATGACTTAGTAATTTATGATAAAGTACATTTTGAAACTCACTTATTCTATATATGTTTTCAACCTGCAGATTACCAGAAAGAAGTACCAAGACACAACACCTATTGATGAAGACCTGTACTCACTAGCATACTAGCCAATACAAAGAGTGCGTTCATACATAGCTTGTATAATCACTAGGGTACGGTACCACACTTTGGCTTGTGATGAACACAAGAAGACACAGAACTCCACCATCAGAAGTGTAGGTACTCATGGTGATGACACAATAGACTTATATGGGATAATCAAAGACATTATTGAGTTACAGTAGGAATAGCAATGGCCGTAGAACTATTGTCTTATTACGGTGTGAATGGTACCATCTAGAGGGAAGGGCATGCCGGATGAAAGATGATGGTTTCTTCAAGGGCATAAACATCCATGGCCGATGGTACAAGAATGATCCTTTCATTATGGCGACAGATGCTTCACAAGTATTTTTCTTGGAAGATACAAAGTTTGGTCCAAGTTGGCGAGTGCTACAAGAATTTGGTCAGCGACATATATTTGATGTCAAAGAATCTGAGACAAACAAACCAATTTAAGAACAGATACAGATGAGATGTCAGGGGGCATACCAAGAGGAGCATATTTCATCGAGAGAAGGTGCAGTAGGAGACATTGATCCAGATTTAGATTTGTTGCATATGGAAAATGAACCAGGCAACCCTATTAGTAGAGACCTTGTAGAGAGCCTTCCACAATAGAGACATACACCTCAAGTTGATGAAGAAAATGGCCAAGATGAAGATGAAGATGATACCTATCTTGAGTACCATAATCCCCATATTCTAGAAGTTGATGAAGAAAATGGCCAAGAAGACAGTGATGATGACTGATTTTGTTGTATTTGAATCATGCTACTACATGTGTTTGTGATTGTAAGACCTTATATTTCTGAACATTGAGCTTTAATATTTGTAAGACCTTATATTTGTGAACATTATATTTGTGGTTCAGTTTTCAGTGAATACTTGATGCATGATGCAAGTTTCAATGACCATAATTCATCAACATGATGCAAATATATAGTCCCCAGATTCATGAGACATGATAATGTCATGTAATGCCCAAAATCTGTCATGAAATGTACATAAACCATCATAAAATGCATTCTGCCAGAGGTTCATCACTCACAAATGACAGAGTAACCAATTGGCCAAGATAAACAACATACATGACTGATCACTAGATTGTTCATACATCATAACCAAAAGTGCCCTTCATTTGCAACATAAAGCAGCAATACAACAGCCTTGCCTACTTGAATAGACATGCCCATCATCAGCCTTGCCTACTTGAACACTACAGCACAAGCAAAATGATGGCCAGCAACACAAACATTTTTACATTCACACATCCACACACTAGACAAATGAAGCTTCCCAGGCCTTCCCTGTTCTTGCCAACCATTTCCTTCACCTCCTTCAGATTTTGCTCCAAGGTTTCAACTTTTCCTAGCAGCTAGGGAACTTCCTCTGTTGTCGAAGCTGCTGCAATGGTCGAGGAAGCTGGAAGTAGATAACCATTATATTCAAGGTACACAACATATTCCTCCTCGAACCAATAGCTACCACATCTCCCCTGCATCCAAACGACAACCACAGACAGTCTCAGGGAAGCACATTCAAACAAGAATAAAAATTGAGAAACTCAAACTTAACTACTGAACTGACATTTCTAGCATTGCTATGAGACTTTGTGGTTGTGGCCGTGAACACCCGCACATCCTTGCAAGTCAGGCACATGATCAATGGCAACCTAAAAACATCATCAGGCGGTGCCTGTAGGACGAGAGCAGTGAGCGATGGCGCTGCAGCAACAACAACTAGGGAGGCGAGTTGTAGGCCAACCCGAGCTACACTTGTACGCCTAGTACGAGCCGTTGTGGACAATGCATGTGACATCACAACTAGATAGGATAGGGAACATGACCAATGTGACCAACGGTGAAAGGCAACAGGGGGCAGGAAGGGGGGACGACCAAAATGGCACACCTATGCCACCGACGCCACCCACCAAGCTCAGACTACCCGCCGTGCTCGACTCGCCTACACAACAACGCCCGAAGAACTCATCAAAGCCGGAGCACACCGCCGTCCACCCACCATGAGCTCCCCCTCCCACGCTCAGCTTGCCCACCATGCTCAGCCACCCGCCCACCTCGCTCTGCCGCGCCTAGCCCGCTAGGCAGACGCGTGCACCTTGATGCCCAACCAGGCTTCACCAGGCCACCAGCCATCCCTCGCTGTCGTTCGCTACGCCGGCGCCGTGCTCCCTTCTCTCTTCCAATTCAGATTCAGTTGGGGGGTTGGCTCGGGCCATTGGGGGGATTGGGGATTTTAGTCAAGGCTCAGGCCCACCTGCAGGGTACAATAAAAAAAAGAAAAAAACCTAAAATCGACAAAAAATAGCCCTCTGTGAGGTCTTGATCCACATGAGCGGAGACGCCTCACCACGTGACCTTCGTGGGGCAAGTGCATGGGAGGTGCCCTCAGCACGGTGCTTCTTGGTCTTGCCAAGCGCCTCCTTCTCAATCTCCATGCACCTGTCGATCAAGTCACGTAGGGTGTGGCTCTTGGTGCCTAAGAGGGAGAGCCTAATGCGGCTAGACAAACCCTTACGATAGTAGTACATCTTCTCCTTCTTAGAATTCACCACTGAGGCAGGTGCATAGCGTAGCAGGTTAGTGAAGCGGGTGGTGTACTCATGCACCTTGTCAGTTCCCATGGAGATGTTGCAGAACTCGTTCTCCTTCTTCTCCAACGTGCCCTTGCGGATGAAGAACGTGCGGAACTCCTCCATGACCTCATCCCAGGAGATGTTAGCAGGGTCCTGGTGGGTCTCACAGAGGCTGTCCCACTAAGATTGCCCAGCACCCACAAGCTGATGAGTTGCCAAGCCAACACACTCCTCGTTAGTACAAGTGGTCAAGTCTAGCTTCTTCTCAATCTCCCTCAGCCAGTTATCAGCAGCGATGGGGTCAATGTTGGTGCCATTGAATGTCGGGGGCCTCAGCTTGAGAAAGAACTCTAGCATCTTGTAGAAGTCATCGCGTGGCTCCCTGTGGTGGGGGTGTAGCACATTCTCAGCTAAGACCCAAAGAAGCTTGGTCTGCTGAGCCATCACATCCGCCAAAAGTGGCACAGGTGGTGGTGGCAGAGCTACATCTCCTCTAGCGGTAGGCTCTGGCTCAGGCTTAGCAACAGGCGGTGGCAGTCCTCCAGCCGTGCCTCCAGCTGCTGGTTCTGGCTCAACAACCGGTGGTGGTGGTGGGTGAGCAGACTGTGGGGTGGCAGCGCGGGGTGGCTCCTCAAGGTTGAGGGCTATGTGACCAATGCGTCTAGGCGCAGGTGAAGGGGAGCGATTGTTCAGGCGGCTGGTACGACGAGTGGACATCCTGCTTAACATAAATCTCAGATTAGGGCACATGTGCATGTGATATATCCTGATACTAATGATGTAATAATTTAGATAGCTTAATGATTTAAAAGCATTTAAATCTATCCAACACTCATACAGAGAAGCATGAAGATCCACAAAGATGCGATAAAATCTGAATCATCCATTACATCAAGTGGGTACATGGTGATACCTCTAGCAGCTATGCTAGGAGACTCGCGAGAAACGTACTACACGTAGGTAGTTCTAGCAAGGGGTGGACAATCTACTCAACAACATGGTGAGTCTGGTTATTCGGCCACACAGGGCCCATCCTCTCCTGATCCCACACTATGCTAAATCATCCCCAGGGACTAGTCCAAAATGTAAGCTGTGGGGAGAATACCGATGCCAGAAGCTTGGATCTGCTCATCAGTCATTCAAAGGCAAGAGATGTAATGACGGGTCTCCTCAAGCTGAGGGGTGGACACTAACTGTCCACTAAGTCCAGTGGTGGGGATTGAGATTGCTCTAGCTCGAACGTCTCAACTCTGACCTTCTTACGGGCTCGCATGGGAAGCTCGTCCTACAATTCCTCATACTCTCTAACTCTCTTGTGATCTGACCTCTTCCAAGCCTCCATGGTGAGTTTGAGCTTGTCCATGAGGTATGCTGTCTTGTGGACATAGTTGATCAGGTGTCCCTGGTTGTAGCTAGCAAGAGTGTATTCCTGCAGCAACTTCTCACATTGAACCTTACACTGCTCACAGAGTTTGTCCCTATAGGCAGCATCTTGACTCTTCTTCTGGAAACTCTTTGCAATGTCTTCATTCTTCTCAGCTATAGTGGTCTCAAGCTCACCAATCTTCCTAATGAGATGGCTATCATGGATCTAAAGCTTATCCATCTTGTTCATCAGACTAGTGATCTGGTCCCGGTGAGTGTGCTCCTTGCATGCCAACTCATGCTCTAGGTCTGCAATCTTCTGCTTATAGACTGCCTCTTTATCCTCCGACATGCAGATCCTCTCATCAACCTCCATCAGGTAGCAACGATCACAGCGTCCCTTTCGCTCCAACTCAGCGATGTACTTCTCCTGATACTTCAGGTACATCTCAGTAGTTAGAAGGCAAGGGTGGTATAGGTGATCTCCTCCCAAGTACCCTGCTGTGCATCGAGGGCATGAGGAAGCAGACAAAAGCAACTCCCCTTTAGGTAGTCAGCCCCGTTGCACAGCACAGTGTGAAGTGGCTAGCGTGAAACAGTCTGAACACACTTGCTAGTGTTGTTGTCGAAGGCGAAGTCAGTGAAGGCATCAACTCCAGGCAGGTTCATGCTTGCAGGCACGTTGATGTGGACTGCCTTGTAGCCCTCGATGCCTCCTCCAAGGGCTGGCTTGCCGCAGCAAAGGTACTTGACGTTCTCCACAGGAACACCAAGCTCGATGAGAACCTCACGAAGCACGTGAGCATAGCCTCCATACTGCATCCCGTCGAGTCTGTACTCAACGACATCCATCAACGACAACGGACCAAGCGGCAAGTTGGGGTCCATCTGTAGGTTGACACGAGAATGGAATTAGAAAAGTTGCAGAGAGAGGTAAGCCATGCATAAAAGCGTATGCAGTGGTTGGTGTATAACTGAGAGATATCAAGGTTCTCCTAGTTCTATCGTCCAATCCTATGGGTCTTGTCCTAGGGTCAAGCATGGCTCTGGTACCAACTGAAACATCCTCAATTTTCCACGAAGGGAAAATACACAGAATGGTGAATAATATAATAGTTCAAAGCTCAAACCATCAAATTATCCAGCAGCAGTTGATACATGATCCATACATTGAATAAAAAGAGTACAATTAGGGGGGATTACATAAATAGTCCTTTGCCACACTGGCGGAAAACATCAGAGTGGCATCATCTAAAATAGCAACGGTAGGCAGAAGCATCATCTCTCCAAAAGAAGCCTGAGCGTAGGCACGAGACTCCTACTCCTCGTCGTCAAAGTCATAGTTGGGCTCACCTGCCAAATAATTTTTAGTATGCTTTGTACTGGCCACATCTCCCACCCTATGCTTTGCTTTTGCTATGTAGTATTTGGTGGGATGCAAAGGATATAATCAAAGCGACCTAATATATGGCTATGGTTTCCTATGCAAGTAGTGACCAATATTATATAATATAATTCATCAAGTTTTAACCCATCTCATCCACATATCCAACCCATTCCATCACCATCACACACATCTCACCCTCTTGCACTCAGTCGATAGGTCCAATTCTCTCTTAGAGCCTGTCTCAGTGGCTCATAGCCGAAAAGGGGTAACACCAGGGGGAAGAATAGAAGGACTCATCTCACTACTCCGGAGGAGCATAGCTCAAGGGAAAGGCCAAACCGAGGGCATGGACTATATATAGATTCAAAACTCTATAGAGCCTGTACTCCCGTAACCACAAGATCACCATAATCGGCGGTGCCTCGCCTAAGCTGATTCTGGCTGCTTTCTAACCGATGCGATGCCACCCTACCACTCAGTACTAGGACATCCTGGATAGGTACCACTGGCACACTGAGACTATGAGACATAGTACCAGGCCCCCGAGGTCACTATGTTGTCTAAGGAGGGTGTGGGTCCCAATGCCTGTACCTTCTGACACTATCTGCTAACAACCTAGTAGTAGTGGCACCGTGCTAGCTAGTCAGACATCCGTCCCCCGCCCATACAGGGGTGAGCGATGAGCACGTAGGTCCCAAGGTTCTAGTTCTCAAGAGATATTAGGTCCTAGGGGGATCAGACAGGATTATCTTCTCATTGGGACTTCAACAGTCCATGCTACAACAGCACCTCCTATCAGGGGCCTCGCTCCACGAAGGCTCTCATCCCCGGGATCACCATATACCTCACAATGTGTCCGCCACAAGCACCTCATACGGGAATGCCTAGAACACATCCCCCGGCAAGAGTCGCCCACAAGGCTCATCGTAGAATCCTGCTCAATCGACTCAACCCTCACCGCTCACCCAAGACACACACAACACTCTCCCTGAGTAAAGTGGCACCACGTGCCTTAACCATATTACCATACTTTCCACCACGCATCACATCACGCAGATATAAGTGTAGTAGAAGTAAAGCATCATAAGTAAATAAGCATGCGTCTAGCCTATCAGCGGGTGTGCAGGAACAAGGTTGTGACAAGGTAAAGGCTCATCAAGCATTTCTACCATGCAACCTATTATTAGGTGTATTCATAAATGAAGCACTAGCAAACTAGATATTATGCCATGCGTAATAGGACCTATGAGGTTGGGTGGGGTGTGGCATCTATGAAGTCATCACCGAGCTCCTCTTCGTACTCGTAGTCGTCCTCCTCAAACTGCTCCTCCTCTGAAACGAGATGTAAATAGTCACGTTAGTGACTCCTATAGAGTATCACAAAGAACCAAATGAAATTCAATAACTCCAAATGCAATCATACATAAGCCTATGACGTAGAGCTCATTTTTATGAAAATTTGGACACTTGGTTCACAATTTTTAGAGTTTGTATAAGATAAGAATTTTAGAAGATTAAATCATATTCTGAAAAAAGAAAAAGGGGCAGTTAATTCACAGCACGACATGTGGCAGCTGCTGATTGGCCAGGGGCGGTACAGTCAATGACAGGTGGGACCAGTTGATTCTGGTCACTGACAGGTGGGACTGATCAATGGTCAATGTTGACCAGTCAACGGTCAACGCAGACCGGGCCTGGGCAGGGCTGGATCTGGGCTGGGTTGGGCTGGCCCAGCCCAGACATGTGTCGGCCCACGGTCATGCCATGTGGTGAATCTGGGTCTAGTGGGCTTGGTCTACGAGTGCTGGCCGCGTGGGCTTGGTTCACCGTGGACCCTAGACAGAGGGGCTAGGTGGCATTGCGTGGTTGGTTTAGCCGGTCCATGTGGGTTCGGTGGACGCGGTCCACGCCCACAGGGGAAAATTCCCCATCTCTTCACGCACGCGCGAGCGGCGGCCGGGCTCGACCGGCGGCGAGTGGCACTGTGCTCCCAGCCAGCTCAGGCAGTGACGGTGGTGGCTCAAGCTGTGTAGAGATGATGCAAAGGTGTTGGTAGGGTACAAGCTGACTCGCGGGCCCTTGGCTCGCCGGCGCACGCGCTTCGGCGGCGGTCGGTGGCGAGGCCGTGGCGGTGGGGCACTGCGGTGTGCGAAATGCAGTGCGGGTGTGCGCTACAGCTCCCTGGACTCAAGACGAACGTGGCAGCAACTTCAATTCGGGAAAATAGGATTCCTAGGCTGGTGGTCGACAGCGGCGGACGACAGCGTAGGCGGAGCTCTGGCACGGCTCGAGTTGCCTCCATCTTCCTCCCTTGCTTCTGATTTAAGCAGCTTGGAGCTTGAATACCTAGCTACCGAGCCTATCGGTGGCACGACGGAGGCGTGCAATGAAGAATGTCACGGCGGCACTCCAGCAGCCAAGGTGCCATGGTGACTAGGGCTACAAAGTGGTGTGGCCCCGCTGTGGTCTGTGCCAGGCTCCCGGAGGTTGCCAAAGGGGCGTTCTAGATCGATGCGAATCCAACCGTGGAGTTAATGAAGGGGAAGGATGGCCAGAGGAGTGGGAATGGGTGCGGTGAGCTAGGGGGTGGCCATGGACATGAGCGAGCTGAGCTCACCTGCACGGCACGTCGGTGGCGGCTTGAGGTCAGAGAGGGTGCGCGTGGCGAAGGAGAAACAACGTCGGTGCAGTGGCGTAGTGGAACGGTGGCTTCGGCTCCTTCCCTGGGCACGAACGGTGGCGGCGTGCTTGACTCCAACGAATGGCTCCTCTCCTTTCCCGCCTCCTCTTCTCCCCACTTCACCTCTCCTCCTCAGCAAACGAAAGGGTGCAAACACGGCCGGGGCGACTGCGCAAGCATGGGAAACCCTAGTGGCCCGGTGCTCCTCCCTTTATAGGCATGGCGGCCGGCGGCGGATGGTGGGGATGCAAGGTGCCGATCCTGCGGCTGGGGCACGTGCTCAGTTAGGGTAGGGTTTCATGCGGCTAGGTGAGCGGATGAACGGCTGCGGCGCTGCGGGTCGTCACGGGCGCCAGTTGAACGGCAGAGGGCGTTGTTCCCATTTTTGGGACAACAGATGGGACGGGCGAGCACAGAAAAGGAAAAAGGAGAAGATGCCAAGTGGGACCCAGTGGTCAGCAGCAGTAGGGTGATGCGCGGTGCGGGCAGGCCCATGATGGGACACGGTGCGTACATGTGCGAGCGGCGCACGGGGTACGGCCTGGCGGGCTGACTTGCTGGGCTGCATTGCTGGGCCGTGAGGCAGCAGCGCGGGCGCGAGGAAAACAGGCCGACTGGGCCATAGCTGTGTGGTGCGTGCGTGGGCGAGCCGTGGGGTGCGACCGATGCCTTGCTGGGCCGAGCAGCTTTGGTGCGTAGGCCGAGGTAGGCCACAGCGGCTGGTTGGGCTGCTTTATCTTTTCCTTCTCCATTTCTATTTGCTTTTTTATTTCTTTCCAAGCCATGCCATGACTTGTTAGCAAAAGGGATAGTGCTAAATGAGTCAGTGTCATGGCACAAGGGCTTGGTGGGTCCACTAAGGTCAAGTTGGCAGCCAAGCCAAGGTTAGTATACTTATATATACATGTGATAAATATGTTGTTGATTTTATTATTCAATACATAAAATCAAGAAGCAAATCAAACTCTGGATAAAAATACAGATGCTCAACTACAAGTAGGTGCTACTTATGTGTAACAGCCCCAAATGGCCAGTGGGCCCAATTCGCGGTATGGGCTGATGTTACTATAGCAGGGGGCAGTGGGCCGAGTACTGTAGCACCGAATCGGGTCGGGCCTGTTTTGAGTTACTGTAGCACGGTTACTGTAGCATCGCCAAATACTGTAGCAACCCGGTTTAGTACCATACCGTGAACTCTGAGGTCCCCCAGCCAGCTTAAATACTAGGGCCAAGGACATGTATTAACCTTTAGTTAACCATTTTGAACGAAGCGAGGACGAAAGTTCAAATAGGTTTTTATGCAGGTGGGACCCGCTCCTTGGTAGAGTGGGCCTAGGCCATGTGCCGGGACTGGGTTGTTACATTTGGTATCAGAGCCGACTCTCGAGGTTTCACGGGCACATGGAGTTCAATGCGCAGGCATAATGCGCATGCACATACGTGGACCTAATGACAGGACATGACATGACATGGCATATAGATGCGCCGGCATTGAACACATGGACGTGACCAAGAGAGGAGGATCCTGAATTAGGTGTCCCAAAAGGGTAAGCTGGTCTGGCATTCGACGGGGACGTCAAATCCTTAGGGGGGTGATTGTAACAGCCCCAAATGGCCAGTGGGCCCAATTCGCGGTATGGGCGATGTACTGTAGCAGGGGGGCAGTGGGCCGACTGTAGCAGTCAGGTACTGTAGCAGTCCGTTACTGTAGCACCAAATCGGGCCGGGCCTGTTTCGAGTACTGTAGCATGGGTGCTGTTCACCGGTACTGTAGCATCGCAAAATACTGTAGCAACCCAGTTTAGTACCATACCGTGAACTCTGAGGTCGCCCAGTCAGCTTCAATACCAGGGCCAAGGACGCGTATTAACCTTCAGTTAACCGTTTTGAACGAAGCAAGGACGAAAGTTCAAATAGGTTTTTACGCAGGTGGGACCCGCTCCTCGGTAGAGTGGGCCTGGGCCGTGTGCTGGGACTGGGTTGTTACATTATGCAACATCTAGGTAGTTTCCTACATGATACTCACCAACAATGGGATACTTTTGGAAAAAAAATTTTGTTGTGATTTTTGGTGTTTGGATTTTTTGGGTTGCTATAGCCGGGACCCAAGGGCGTCATCACCATCGGCTCCTCCTACGAGCATGGATATGACTGCAATGTCAAATGCATCAAGAATGGAGAGGCCATCAAGGAGTCCACTAGGCTGGCCTTGACCCTCAAGGGCCTCGCCGCTGAGGTCCTTGACTCCAAGCGTCATGCGGGCAGCTTTGAGCCAGCAGAAGGTACCATGAAGATCCTCCTCAACCCAAGCATATCTGATGGAATGACACTGACGATTAGTGCCACCCTTGACAATAAATAGGAAGCAGTGCTCATCAACTTTCTCCATGTGAACACCGACTTGTTTGCGTGTAGTGCCTCAGATATGCCAGGCATACCGAGGAAAGTCACCGAGCACACCTTGGAGATCCAGACCGGGTCCAGACCGGTAAAGCAACGCCTGTGCCACTTCGACGAGGAGAAGCGCAGGATCATTGGCGAGGAGGTGCACAAGCTTTTGGTGGCCGGGTTCATCAAGGAGGTTCATCATCCTGAGTGGTTAGCTAACCCTGTATTAGTTAAGAAAAAGGATAGAAAAATAAGGATGTGTGTCGATTATACTAGTTTAAATAAAGCATGTCCTAAAGTTCCATTTCCTTTACCACGTATTGATCCAATTGTTGATTCAACTGCGGGATGTGAGACCCTTTCGTTCCTTGATGCTTATTCCGGTTACCATCAAATCAAGATGAAGGAGTTCGACCAGCTCGTGACCTCCTTTATCACCCCTTTTGGCATGTATTGTTACGTTACCATGCCCTTCGACCTTAGAAACACTGGGGCAACGTACCAGTGATGCATGCTCCATGTTTTTACAAACATATAGGGACAACGGTCAAGGCCTACGTTGATGACATCGTAGTCAAATCTAAGAAGGTCGACAATCTCATCGATGACCTCAAGATCACATTTGCGTGCCTTCGAGCCAAGAATATCAAGCTCAACCCCAAGAAATGTGTCTTTGGCGTGCCTCAAGGCATGCTCTTAGGATACATCATCTCTTAGCACTATCGAGGCCAATCCCGAGAAAGTCACAGCAATCACCAAGATGGGGCCAATTCAAGACCTGAAGGGTGTACAGGAGGTCACGAGCTGCCTCGTGGCCCTCAGCCGCTACATCTCGTGCCTGGGAGAAAAGGCCTTGCCGTTGTATTATCTTCTGAAGAAATCCGAGCACTTCACATGGACCGCCGAGGCTGAGGAGGCCCTCGCTAAACTCAAAAGTATGCTGACCACCCCTCCGATTTTTGTGCCACCCAATCCAGCCGAGCCTCTTCTCCTCTATATCGCCGTAACCACCCAGGTGGTCAGTGCAGCCATAGTGGTCAAGAGGAAGGAGGAAGGACACTCCCTGCCCATCCAACGGCTGGTTTACTTCATCAGTGAGGTACTCTCGGATACAAAGCTTCACTACCCACAAATCCAGAAGCTGCTCTACACCATCGTGCTCATGTGCCACAAGCTCCAGATTACTTCCTTAGTCAGCCGATCACTGTGGTTTCATCTTTTCCCCTCAGGGAAATTATCCAAAACTAGGAGGCGACGGGAAGGATCGCTAAGTGGTCGATCGAGCTCATGGGTGAGACCCTCACTTATGTGCCGCGCAAGGCCATTAAGTCTCAGGTGTTGGAAGACTTCATTGCCAAATGGACCGACACCCAACTTTCACCGGCACAGATTCAAGCCGAGCTGTGGACGATGTACTTCGATGGGTCACTCATGAAGACAGGAGCAGGCATGGGCTTTCTCTTCGTCTCGCCCCTTAGAGTTCATATGCGCTACATCATCCGCATCCACTTCACTGCCTCCAACAATGTCACAGAGTATGAGGCCGTCATCAACGGTCTACGCATCGCAATCGAGCTTGGGGTTCAACACCTCGACGTTCGAGGTGATTCGCAACTTGTCATCGACCAAGTAATGAAAGCCTTGAGCTGCCACAACCCCAAGATGGAAGCCTACTATAATAAGGTACACAAATTAGAGAACAAGTTCCATGGCCTTGAGCTCAACCATGTCGCTCAATAGTACAATGAAGTTGTAGATGAGCTCGCCAAAATCGCGTCTACTCGTGGCACCGTCCCGCCCGACATGTTTTCGAGGGACCTCTTCGAGCCCTCTGTCAACTTAGGCTCGAGGGCTAGCATCACGTCATCAACACTCAATCCCCTAACCTTGAACGAGGCCACCTCGAATGGGACTGAGGTCATGGAGATTAAGGGGTCACCTCCACTGTCAAGCCCACCACCAGACTAGCGTGTTCCCTTCCTCGACTTCCTTATTTGAGGGGATCTCCCAGAAGACCAAACTGAGGCTCGATGGATAGCTCGATGGGCCAAGACCTATGTCATCTACGGCAATGATAAGGAACTCTACCAACGAAGCCCGTCAGTGATCCTCCAGCATTGTATCAGCATCGAGGAAGGCAAGAGGCTCCTCGAGGACATACACTTGGGGGCTTGCGGCCATCACATCGCCCCAAGGACCCTCGTTGGCAATGCCTTCTGGTAAGGTTTCTACTGGCCAACTGCCATCTCTGATGCCATCAACCTCGTTCGCTCATGCGAGTGGTGCCAATTCTACACCAAAAAATGCACCTACCCGCCCACGCTCTGCAGATGATCCCCATCATGTGGCCTTTCACCATTTGGTGGCTCGACCTCATCTGGCCTCTGAAGAAGACAACTGGGGGCTTTACGCACTTGCTGGTAGCAGTTGACAAGTTCACCAAGTGGATCGAGGCTTGGCCCATTACCAACATCCGCTCCAAGCAAGCAGTCTTGTTCCTCACTGACATCATCCACCGCTTTGGGGTCCCCAATGTCATCATCACGATAACGTCACGCAATTCACTGGCAAAAAGTTCTTGGACTTCTATGACCACAATCACATTCATGTGAATTGGTCTATAGTCACTCATCCTCGAACCAACAGCCAGGTCGAATGCGCCAATGGCATGATCCTTCAGGGCCACAAGCCAAGAATCTACAACTGGTTGAAGAAGTATGGCAAGAAATGGGCTGCGGAGCTACCCTCGGTCCTATGGAGCCTAAAGATAATGCCTAGTCAAGCCACGGGATTTACCCCATTCTTCCTAGTCTATGGTTCCAAGGCCATCCTCCCCACTGATCTTGAGTATGGGTCCCCTCGACTAAAGGCCTACAACGAGCAGACAAATGAGGAGGCCCTCGCAAATGTCGTTGACCAGCTTCAAGAAGCTCGAGATATGGCCCTCCTCCACTCCATGAGGTACCAGTAGAAGCTTCCATGCTACCACGACAAACACATGCACAAGAGGGATCTCTAGTTGGCGATCTTGTCCTCCATCGATGACAAAACAACAAGGGACACCACAAGTTGACTCCACCGTGGGAAGGCTCATATACCATGGCTGAGGTGCTAAATATTGGGACATACAAGCTGGCAAACAACAAAGGCAAAACCTTCACCAACACTTGGGACATCGAATGGCTACGTCGCTTTTACCCCTAGGGACTCGGGGCCTTGTACATTTCCCATATTTTGTACATCTATGGCATCATGAATGAATATTAAAAAATGGCTTTGATTCAGCATATTTTCTTATTTGTTCATATAAGGTAGTTTTGATTCTGCTCCCATAGAGTCGAGCCTCCCTTGGGGGCTACAAGGGGGGAACCCCCTGAAGTCCTTAAAGAACTCACACGTTTTTTCAAAACTCAACATCTATTCTCTCTTACACGCCTCGATATGTGTCGTTACTTAGCCGAAACGCCACGAGTGTCCCGAGGGTCGAGGGCTGTTGAGCCGGGAGCTTGCCTATGCCTCTACACTATGGTAACTCCACTCACTTACCCTCCTTTGAGGGGCACGACCGTGCATTGAATTCACTAAGTAGAAACACAATCAGGGCATGCAAGAATGAAAAGGACTTAAAGTATGCGAAATATACACATGCATAAATGTTTTAAAGCCCTCAGGGCCATGACATCACAATGTCACACAAACTAATCTAGTACATGGGCCTCTTCACCCAGATTTGGTTCACAAGCTTTGGCTTTCGTTGCCACCATCACCACCACCCTCATCGCCGGTGCCTTCTTCACCTTCGAAAGGAAGGACCTCGGGCTCGAATAGCTTCACTAGCTTCTCACCTAGCTCTTTGGCATCTTCGATCAAGCCCCGGCACCTCTCCTTGTTCTCGACATCTGTTTTGGTGAGGTTGGAGATGAAGCCGTGTGAGACCACGTTCATGTTGTACATAAAGCAGAGTAGACAACCGCCATCGCCCGCTTCACGCTGATGTGGAGGGCATCCTAGACACGATCTTTCATGGTGGCCCTCAGATAGTACAGCCAGTCAACGAGAGTGGTTCCACGCACTTCTTCCTCGACCTCCTCTGTGAGCTCGACCCCCCAGGAGTTGCAGAGCCCGTCGATCGTGGCCTAGAGCCTGTCAGTCAAAGCCGCCTCAGCCAAAAGGCCCTCTTGCAGTGCCTTGGAGGCAGTCTAAATGGAGAGTAGGTCGGCCTTGAGACCTAGAAGGCAGAATGAAGTTAGTCACAGCGCACAGAGATGAGAAAATTGGGGTTAAGAAAGAAGACTCACTAGTGTAGTGGGTGTCAAGGATCTCATGTGCATCCACTGCTTCATTGCGCTCTTTCTAGGCCTCCTTGAAAGCACGTACCGCCTCTGTCCTCTTGAGCCATAGATCCTCGATCGTCCTTTCAACCAAGGTGATGGCCCCCTCCTTTTCCAAAAGGGTCTCCTTCAGCGTGGCAACCTCAATAGTAAGGGCGTCGGCGAGACGTTTCTCTGCCTCAGCCGAGACATGGAGGGCGTCATGGGCCTCAGAGGCCTGTGCAACATCCGTCTCGAGTACCTTGACGTGCTCCATGGACTCTCGAAGCTCTCCCTTGAGTGTCTTAAGATGCCTCTCCAAAGAAGAGAGGGCCTCGAGGGCCTTTTGTGCCTCTATGCAGGCTCATCTGGCCTCCTCCTTGGCCTGAGATGCTTCCCCATGAGCTGCCTCGGCCTCTTCATTGGCCCTGGCAGTCTCCTCCTTTGCCTTCCTCGCTCCTCTTCAGCCTAGGCCACCCCATCCTGGGCAGACTGGCCGGCCTCAAGTTGGTGCCGCACCTTCTTCCGCCCTTCATGCATCGCGTGAAAGAACTCAAACTTCACATAGGAGCACCTGCTCAGGTCCTAAAGATAAAGAGCAGAAATCAGGCATCAAATCAAGAAGTTATCCAAGCTCAACACACCCAAGGAAACACTTACCGAAAAACTCGGCCCAGATCCTCGGCTTCAGAGCACGGGCCATCCATGCCTGATACTCCTCCACATCCTCCCAGTGGTTTACCTCTGTCATGTCATCCATCCAAATCACGGGGGCACTAGGCTCCAGTGGGTTTTGAAGCGGTAGGTGCTCCCTATGCCAAGAAGGAAGAGCTGCCTTGACCCTCTCCTACACCATCGACCTGATGTGCTCCACCATGTCAGGTGATCCGCTGTAACGGGCCACCCGATCGGCCAAGGTGAGGAACGGAAGCTCGGCCTCCGCCCTGGCCGCCGACGACCCGCCCTCACCGCTCACTGGCCCTGCCAAGGCAAAAGAGCTAGGGTCAGACCAGCTAGGGCTGCGAGGTGCCCCCGAGCAACTGCCACTCTAGCAAGAGGAAGGGCATCTCCCTCCTCCTCATGCCAAGGCGACGGCCATGGTTTCTTGAGAGCTACCTCCTCAGGCCGCTCCTGCGACGCCAGTAGAACCACTGACGCCTCCTGTGCTGCGTTCTGCTGTTGTGACGGCTGACCCAAAGTAGTCACAGCCTCTCCCTATGACTGTGGGAGACTCGAGGATATTGGCTCCTCCAGCGACTCATCTTGTCGCCGAGGTAGCGGGGCTAAGGGCACCGCACCCTCCGGCGTTGGCTGCCTTGCTGCTGCTGCAGTTGTTGTTGTTGCTGTTTTTGGTGCAACTCCAGCTGGCTTGATTCCAACCCCTCCACCTCTTGTTGCTGTTCAAGCCAGCTCGGCTCGAGCCCCTCTTCCTCCTACCGCCCTTGTGGCTGCTCAAGGTACTGTTTCTACAACCGGTCTTCCTCTTCCTCTTTCTGTGGGCTCTCCTGCTCCCGCTTTCGTTACACCTCCACCTCGTGCAAGCCCTTTGGCCACGTCTCCCACCCCTCTCGCTGGGTAGGTGGTGCTCCTAGTTCCTGGGGGTGCTCCACCATCTCCTTGATGGAGATAGGAGGAACCATGGCCTCTTCATCCCCAAGGACGATCGGGGCATTTTCTGACCTAGGCTCGCGGCTGTCGAGGGCTTCCCCGTCGTTTGTGGGGGCCTCATTCTGGCTAGGTGTAGGGGCCGTGACCATCAAGAGCGGGGCACCAACCTCGCTCTCTAGCATCTACCCCCAGCCGGAGCTACCACCCACCATGGCCCCCTCACCGCTCGAGCCTGCAATGAGACCTAAGCCTGTCAGCCTGCCCCGAGTAATCACCGCCTAGGCTTGTGATAGCCAAGCTGCCTCTGACGTCGACAGGGGTCTTAGGATCACACCTGCCCCTCCTGCCGCCATCCTCGTAGCCGCATCCACCTTGAGTCACTTGGACAATGAAGGGTTCGCCTCCTCCACTTGACGCTTGAGTTTGGGCAACATAGGGAAAGGCAAGAACATCAAGCAAATTCTGCAAATCGTAGGAAAAGGGCATAAAATTTTGGACAGCAAAACTTACCCTAGAGGGATGACGACTGACCTGGGCCCCCTCGAATTACCTGGGCGCTCTTTCTGGGCCTCCTTGAAAGCACGTACAGCCTCTGTCCTCTTGAGTCGTAGATCCTCGATCGTCCTTTCAGCCAAGGCGATGGCCCCCTCCTTTGCCAGAAGGTCTCCTTCAGCACGACAACCTCAATAGTAAGGGCATCGACGCGATGTTTCTTTGCCTCGGCCGAGACGCGGAGGGCGTCATGGGCCTTGGAGGCTTGTGCAACGTCTGTCTCAGGTACTTTGACGCCTCTTGAAGCTCTCCCTTGAGTGTCTTAAGACGCCCCTCAAAGGAAGAGAGGGCCTCAAGGGCCTTCTGCACCTTCGTACAGGCTCGGCTGGCCTCCTCCTTGGCCTGAGATGCTTCCCCATGAACTGCCTCGACCTCTTCATTGGCCCTAGCAGTCTCCTCCTTTGCCTTCCTCGCCTCCTCTTCAGCCTAGGCCACCTCGTCCAGGGCAGACTGGCCGGTCTCAAGTTGGCGCTGCACCTCCTCCCGGCCTTCATGCGTCATGTGAAGGAACTCAGACTTCACATAGGACCACCTTCTCAGGTCCTAAAGACCAAGAGCAAGAAATCAAGTATCAAATCAAGAAGTTATCCAAGCTCAACACACCCGAGGAAACACTTACCGAAAAAACTCGGCCCAGATCCTTGGCTTCAGAGCATGGGCCATCCATGCCCGATACTCCTCC
This sequence comes from Bothriochloa decipiens, assembly GCA_023333625.1. NCBI lineage: Eukaryota > Viridiplantae > Streptophyta > Magnoliopsida > Poales > Poaceae > Bothriochloa > Bothriochloa decipiens. The sequence continues at coordinate 26,020,488 of CM041639.1, read as the reverse complement.
GCATCCTCCCAGCGGTTTACCTCTGCCACGTCATCCATCCAAATCATGGGGGTGCTAGGCTCCAGCAGGTTTTAGAGCATGAGGCACTCCCTACGCCAAGAAGGAAGAGCCACCTCGAACCTCTCCTGCACCATCGACCTGATGTACTCCACTGCATCAGGCAAACCACCGTAACGGGCCACCTGATCGGCCAAGGTGGAGAACGGTAGCTCGGCCTCTGCCCTGGCCGCTGACGACCCACCCTCACTGCTCACCTGCCCCGCCAAGGCAAAAGAGCCAAGGTCAGACTAGCCAGGGCTGCGAGGTGCCCCCCGAGTGACTGCCGCTCTTGCAAGAGGAAGGGTGTCTCTCTCCTCCTCACACCGAGGCGACGGCCGTGGTTTCTTGATAGCTACCTCCTCGGGCCGCTCCTGCGACGCCAATAGAACCACCGATGCCTCCTGTGCCGCGTTCTGCTGCTGTGATGGCTGACCCGAAGTAGTCGCAGCCTCCCCCTATGACTATGGGAGACTCGAGGATATTGGCTCCTCCAGTGACTCATCCTGTCACCGAGGTAGCGGGGCTGAGGGCACCGCACCCTCCGGCGTTGGCTGCCGTGCTGCTGCTATAGTTGCTGTTGTTGCTGTTGCTGGTGCAACTCCGGCTGGCTTGGTTCCAACCCTTCCACCTCTCGTTGCTGTTTGGGCCAGCTCGGCTCCAGCCCCTCTTCCTCCTACCACCCTTGTGGCTGCTCCTCCTACTGTTTCTGCAGCCGTTCTTCCTCTTCCTCTTTCTGCGGGCTCTCCTGCTCCCGCTTTCGCTACACCTCCACCTCATGCAAGCCCTTTGGCCACGTCTCCCGCCCCTCTCACTGGCTAGGTGGCGCTGCTAGTTCCTAGGGGCACTCCACCATCTCCATGATGGAGATAGGAGGAACCACGGCCTCTTCGTCCCCAAGGATGATTGGGGCATTTTTCTACTCAGGCTCGCGGCTGTTCAGGGCTCCCCCATCGTTTGCGGGGGCCTCGTCCTGGCCAGGTGAAGGGGCCATGGCCATTGAGAGTGGGGCACCAACCTCGCTCTCCAGCATCTGCCCCCAGTCGGAGCTACCACCCACCATGGCCCCCTCACCGCTCGAGCTTGCAACGAGACCTGAGCCTTTCAGCCCGCCCTGAGCAATCGCCACCTGGGCTTGTGATTGCCAGGCCACCTCCAACGTTGACAGGGGTCTCAAGATCACACCTGCCCCTCCTGCCACCATCCTCGCAGCCGCATCCACCTTGAGTTGCTTGGACGATGAAGGGTTCGCCTCCTCCAGTTGACGCTTGAGTTTGGGCAACATAGGGAAAGGCAAGAACATCAAGAAAATTCTGCAAATCGTAGGAAAAGAGAATAAAATTTTGGAAGGCAAAACTTACCCTAGAGGGATGACACCGACCCGGGCCCCCTTGAATTACCTGGGTGCCTCAACGGCCCCCTCTATACCAGATCCTGTCCAGAGCTAGAGCTGTGCAGGATGACCGGCTTGGACCTCGGCACCTCAAGCTCCATCAGAGCCACCTCCTGCAAGTCAGGCGCCGAGGGTGGTGTCGCCGCTCCTCCAGGCCCGTCCGACCCTGGGTCCTCGCCTCGAGCATCAAGGACCTGGTTTGGCGTGGTGAAGCGCTGGAAGGACCTTGGGACGAGGCCAATGAAGTGCTACCACGCTGGCGATGAGACGAGGACCCAATGTGGGTCAACGAACCCCCTTGCCTTCTTTCCTGCGGGTGCTCCAAGACATCCTCCTGTGTAGGAGGTGCGTCAGCTTGAGGAAAGCTGGAAAGATGGGGCTTGAGACGCCCTGCCACTCCCTCAAAATCATCATCATCCTCCACATCTGTCTCCTCAGGGGGACTCCTCGATAGGAAGCCCATCTCACCTTTGTTTAGCCCAGCGTATTTCGAGCGCCTGGCGTGCAAGGTTCTTCCTCTCCTTCTTCCCTGGATCTTTTCGCTTCTTTTCCTGTTGAGCGTCAAAGCGCCTCACTGGCGATCGGGGTCATCTTCTTGAACCGGAGGCACCAGGAACCTATAGTCGATGTTACCCTGTGCTCAAAACCATAGCCAGAATGTCAAGACAAGCCAAAAAATAGGGGAGAAACTTGCAGATGTGAAATTGAAGGACTTACCAAGATGATGCTGTGAGGATCCGGCAGCATTGGGACACGATCCACGTCCTCTGGCCCGAAGTCGCCAGTGACCGAGCTTCTAACCCACTTTGCAACATCCTTGGGAGGCAGGTCCGCGGGCAATATCCGGCACCCCTCGAGCTGCTCGGGAAGCGCCTCAGGCCCCATCTGATCTAAGCACAATTAGCGTGACATCAGAGGTAGGACCCTTCGGCTGTGGAAGCCCACGACGACGTACAGGCATGCACGCCCTGCTCAGACAAGGTGCGCAGTGCATAGAGGAGGGGATTCAGCCTCTGTTGGAAGGGCTGGGCCATGCCCCAGAGCTAGTTCTTCAAACGCACCCCAATGGTGCGCCCAGTGTAGGCGAGCAGCAGGCCATCATCGTTGCGAATGTATAACCACAAGGACTGCCAACGGTCGTGGTTGGTAGACAAACCCATCTCGATATAGAGCTCAGACTTCTTCTATGCCAGGCTACAACTACCCATGTGGATGATCCTCCTCTTCCCCTCTGAGATCCACTTGGTGTAGTGCTCACGCTTGAAAAGGTGGAGCCACAGTTCCCAATGCGGTTCCATACCCAGGTACCCCTCATAGAGCGCGGCGAATATCGCCGCGTTGGAGATAGCATTGGGGGTGAGGTGTTGGAGCTCAACCTCATAGAAGTGGAGCAACATGTGCATGAAGTAGCTCATAGGCGAAACAAATCCTAACTGGTGAAACTTGATGAAGCTCACGACATAGCCCTCCGGCGACTGCGGCTCCCGATGCTCCCTCCATGTCACGATCCACTCCAGCCGCTCAGCCAAAGTAGCGGGGCGGAGGAGCCCCTCGTCCACCAGCTTCTCCAGCTCCCGCTGTGACACATCAGAACAGGGCCAGGCCTCTCGAGGGAGGAACATGGGCGCCATGGACACAGCGCAAGTCTTCTTGGCGGACAGGCAACCGGGAAGATTCCCAATCCTGATTTCTCTCTCACTGGTTCTTCTTTAGCATAGACAGACAAAGGCTCGAGCACTCTGGTGGTGGTAGCAGAGGCAAGATGGCAAGATGGGAAACAGATAGACCCTACCCCTCGTATTTATAAGCGATGGGGCTAAGAAACAACAGGCGGATCTGGCAATGGTACAGTAATTCCCCGCATTTAATGCGCTCACCTAACCACCCCTCGATTCTTGGAACAGGCACACACATCGCCCGCACGATCTCTAGTCATTACCTGGGTCCACCACGATTGCGTCGCCTCAGCTCTTGCCTAAAAAGACACGCCCAATGGACGGGAGAAGTTATCCATGGTGTTTCCTTCTGCGAGAAGTAAAATGGACTCCGGTCCCACATCAAAATCCTCAAGGGAGCGGAGGCTGACCCTCGATCAGGGTTCGACAGCCGCCCTCGAGTACCCGAGTCAGGGGCGCCCAAGGGGAGCCAACATGAAGCTCAGCTCGAGGACGAACACTTGAAATCCCCTCGGACGTATCCAAAGCAAAACAAAAGGATTACCATGGAATCCCCATGGAGGGAGGCATCGAGCCGACGAGTCCTATCGAATGGAACCGGTATCCATGTATCTACATGTTTACATCAATGAGAACACCTCAGGGCCACCAGTTATAACACCTTGATTTTTGAAACCCTAAATCTTAAACGAATTTAATTTATTTCAAATAGATGTTTTACATTATAGGCCAATTATAAATGTTTTATGAAGTACTTTAAAAAGATGTAGCACATTAGAAAACATGTATTGCTGCATTCATGCTGCTACATAATTTTTCTGGTTGAGTTTCTTGAGCTTGTTTATAATTCTTGTTTGGTTTTCTAGCTCCTAACATGTGCTAACTCATCCCCTCCAACCCTAGACTAACAAAACCTAGCCTAACTAGCCTAGGCCAGTCCCTAGTGGACCCTGGCCAACCCCAGCCTCTTTTGGCCTAGCATGGCCAGCCATAGCCGGCCTTGGCCAGCCATGGCCAAAGCATCAACAGCTAGGCCGGCCAGCAGCGGCCACAGCCAGCCACGGCTAGCCAGGCCGGCCAGCGGGCGCTAGCCCGTGCACCGCAGCCCAGCCACGTGCCAGGCTGCGAGTTAGCAGGCCGCCCGCAGCGGCCCAGCTAGCAGCCCAGCGCCGCGCCGCGTAACGAGCCAAGCGACCCAGTTGCTCGACCGCCGCGCGCCGGCCGCGTCGCGCCGCGCCGCTGACATCAGCCCTGCACCAGTCTCTTACGCCAGCACCGCGTCACCTCCCACCACTGCTAACAGGTGGGGCCCATAGCTATAGTGTCGTCTCCTACCCGGAGACGGATACCGAGCCGCACCAGCCTTCGCCCGCGTCACGTCGTGTTCGCCCGCCCACACGCAAGCCGAGGTCCGCTGGGCCCTATAAAACCCATCGCCAACCGTCCTCGTGCCACTTTTTGCTCTGCAACCCTAGCAGCTGCCACCCGGTGCCCTCGCCCTCGTGAAACCCTAGCCGCCGGGTCTCCCTCCATTGTTCGCACCGCCGCCGTCGATCTCCACCACTGGCTCATCTCCGCCTTCATGAAGCCCGCCAGCAGTAGCAAAGTGAGGTGAGCCACCCGCCGGTGCCCTAGGATTGCCCCTCCATGGCCCTCAACATCTCTCAGCCAAGTTCCCCGTCACCGGCCATGGCGCCGTCGCTCGAACCGCTGCCACTGACCCCGCAGCCGAGCCTGCGAAGCTGAGCTCAACCCTTCCGTACCCTCCGCGCCGTCGGCCGTGCCTCGGAGTGCTGTTCCGGCCGACTCTGGCGAGCACGCTGCCGTCTTGGCCACCGCTCTGGCGACCTGGACCATCGGACTTTCGCTAGTCCTCGGATCTGAGCCGAGTGGCTCAGATCGACTGTTGACCCCCAGTCAACCATGGGTCAATAGGGACCCACGCCAGCTGACGTGTCAGCCGACGTGCTACCACGCAGGCGCCACACCAGCTCCACGTGTGTGCTGACCGTGTCAACGCGGTCAGGCCGCTGACAGCCCTGCCAGTTTTGCATAAAAACCCCTATACTTTTCTTTATTTACAATCTAGCCCTGCGTAGTTCAAAATATTTAGATTTTAGCCCTGTTTTCTGTAGTTTAGCCCCTAGTCTTATTTTAGCCATAACTTTCATGTTTTGACTCTGATTTTAGCAAACTTATACTTTTTGAAATCGTCTTGACAAGTAGAATAGTTTTATGCTATTGGTTGCTACTGTTATGATGTTTTGGTGTAATGTTCTAATTAGAGTCCATTTGCTTGCATGTATTGCTCGTGTGTGATGATTGTGGCATTTAGAGAATGAGACGTGGGTGAACTAGGATTAGCAGGACCTGGAGGACTACGTGCAGCAGGACAACAACCAAGGCAAGTGTAGGGATTCTTTTGATCATATTGCGCCTATTTACTGTTAAATTAATATATTGCATGTGTCTTAAATCGGCAAACCTTAGGACTTACTAGCCACTTTACCCAAAGATATCCTATGGGGGTTGTAGTCGATAGGTTTTAGGTTGCTAGTGCTCTACCTCACCTTTCACCGTTTAATAAAGATAAAACTTGCTTCTTAACTTGTTGAGCCTTGAGCTCCTGGCTTCGGCCGTTGGAGGAGTTGATGCATGTCCGCATCGTTGGTTGGCAGTGAAAGAAGGGGGAATGGATGTCAGTGGGCTCATAGCGATGGGGGCATCCGTATCTCCTCCCCCTTGTGGTCCTTTCATGAAGCGACAACCTAGGACTTCCGTACAGCTCCAGGCTAGTGGGCTCTTGCTTGGTCTATTAGCAGGACTATCATGGGCAGGAGAACAGCTTACCGACGGGTGGTCATAGCTATGGTCGCTAGGGTTTGTTTACAAGTTGTAGTATGGGAGGGGCTAGAGATCCGTGATGGGGGCGGCCTCACGGGGAAGTCACCCATATGCTTGGACTCAAGGCTAGCGAGCTGTCACTGCCTATGACCCTGTGAAAAGCCTTATTATGACCTCTGACGGCCTATCTTGGTAATGGGCTAAGAGGTTGGCTACCTTGGGCATAAAGGGTAATCACAATCTGGAGTGAAAGTGTACACCTCTGCGCAGAGTTAAAATTGATATATCGTCCGTGCTCACGGTCACGAGCAGCCCAGATCCTCGCATGATTAGCCAAATGGTTTAAACTGTGAAATCATGGTGATGTTGTGAGGTGGCTGCCTCAGGTTTTATCGGGATGGCTATCCTGTGTCCCCTTGAGATGGTTATCTCATGTTTAATGTTGTGAACATTATATGTTTATATCTATGATGCTAAATGACACATTAATTGCTACTTGAACCTTAATAAAGGGTTGGGTGTTTCAACCAAGTTGATTAGAGAATAAGTTCCAATAAGTTAAATCTTAAATGTTTACATTAAAATACTACCGCAATCTACCTTTCAGCTTTACCTTGTATTAGCCTTGCATGTCATTACTTTCCTTCTATACTTGCTGAGTTTTGACATGGAACTCACTCTTGCTATTTCCCAACCAAAGGATGCTCGAGTGATGACTCTGACGGTGACTTCCCTGAGAACTATCCGGGATACTAGGCGTCATGATGCTGCCGTCGACCTTCCTATGGCGAGATGGAGTCACTACGTTTACGTCTTTTAGTTGCTTTTCACTTTGGACGATGTTGTTTATATTCCGCTTTACTCTAATGATAGTTATGCAATAATAGTACGATGTAATCGTTATACTATGTTTTATTCGAACACTATGCTTTTGAACCATGTAATTTGTCATTCATGTGTATAAAATGTTCCTGGCGCACATGAGCTTTTGCCTTGTTTTCATTCCTTCGAAATCAGGGTGTGACAAAGTGGTATCAGAGCAATGTTGACCGTAGGATCACGAAGCCTTAACTAGAAATGGTCGTTTTCTAACCGTCTTAGGTTGACTTTTATGAGCCATTGCATATCCCATCATTTCTTAGCATGTTTCATTCATTATCTTGATATGCATTTACTACAGCTATTGCTACTATCATCTATTGATCATTTGTTACCTTATCTTATAGTTTCTACCATGCTTTTGTCATTATGATCATGTCATTATGCTGTTTTGTTTTACTAAAAATACCATAGAATGCATGTTGTTCCTACTTCAATTTATTTCTAATTTTTATCACATTATCTTCGGATATCTATGCATGCACTCTCTATATATATGTTATCCTTTGATCATAGACATGTTTATTTCTTCTATCATGACCTATTAGCTGCTTGCTGCATGTCTTCGATCTTTGCATATCATTAGAGTGTGCTTTGCTTTATTGGTGTGAGAACTTGTTTATCATTATGAACTATGTTTGATTCACTTCTTTGTAATGATTGAGATAAGTTGCAGGGTGATGCCCATACTTATCATATTTATATAAGTTATAGACTGTTTAGTAATTCGGGGTTTGGGTCTCTATATGTGGTGTGCGCTATCTCTCTCTTTCTGTTTCATCCTACCAGTTATTCTGTCATAGCCTGTTGTTCCTTGTTCATGTCAGCTATTAGTTTGGAGAACATATGTTAATTGCAAGAGATCATATATTTGCTATTCTGTCAGTGATAATATTGTTGGAGGTTATGTCAGTTAGTTTATTGATATAAAGAGACAGTATATTATGTTGTAGTTACATTCACAGTTTATATTCAGCACAGATATATATTTTGAGACTGCATATCCTTATACCCCGCTATTCATTTGCATCAGATGGTGAACACCAGGAGGAACAGCAAAACTAGTGGAGCCAGTGGTGCCGGTGGGAGTGACCAGAACCCTCCACCACCACCTCCTCCTACTGTGGAGCAGATGATGGCCATGCAGACCTAGTTTATGTAGGGCATGAACGCCATGATGACCTTGATGTAGCAGAACTTGGTGATGAACCAAGTCCAGAATCAGCATCATAATCAGAATCCACCACCACCCAAGGACAGGCGCAATGAGTTTTTGAAGGGGCGTCCACCTTTCTTCTCTCATTCCCCTGACCCTCTTGTTGCTATGGATTGGGTGAAGGATGTGGAGAAACAATTGGAGATTGCCTAGTGCAATGATAGGGAGAAAGTCCTATATGGATCTAGTTAGCTACAAGGAGCAGCCACTTCTTGGTGGGATTCATACCATTTTGGTCATGCAGATCCCGACACCATCACGTGGGCAGAGTTCACTGAAGCATTCAAGGAGTTCCATGTTCCTACAGGACTTGTGAAGCTGAAGAAGGAGTTTGCTGATCTGAAGCAAGGCTCCATGTCTGTTTGTGAGTACCATGACAAGTTCATTGCTTTGTCTTGCTATTCACATACAGATGTTGAGCAAGACTAGGACAAGCAAGATCACTTCCTGGGAGGGTTGAATGATGGACTCGCTTACATGATGGCAAATGTCAAGTATGCCAATTTCCAGGAAATGGTTGATAGGGCCATTGTGCTTGAGAGCATGCACAACAAGATAGAGAACAAGAAGAAGAAGAGGAAGGCCAGCAAGTACCAAGATTAGGGAAACAGCAGCCATCCTCACTTCAACAACTTCCAGAACTACCCGCAGCGTTCTACTTTTTAGTATGCAAGAATCAGGCACAACAGGGAGGTCAGTGCAATAACAACTCCAGCAATGGCAGTAATCACAGCGCCAGAATGGTCAAGCCCCTCATGAGAACACTCTGGCTCCTCGCCAGAA